>CM077147.1:174446519-175122698 GCA_039583875.1 Platanthera guangdongensis
CTAGTGCCGTACTTTCTTCAGAACGCTGGGGCTCCGACGGCCCAGCTCCCTTCGTGTCACCCAAAGGTGGACAAGACACACACATTAGCGACCGCACATAAGCAATCACAACAAAATAGGAACGTGCAGGTTCCTCAAACACATGTATTTGCATTCCTATTATGGACATTCAGGAGTTCAGTCGTGTTAATTTGGTGTGCACAGACACGTGCTCGCCACCCACAAAGAAGTCGACCACGACTTCGAAAGGGAAAGACCAAGAGAGCTGATACCAAAAATATAACAACCCCATCCATTCATATCGTATATCCTAGAAGGTTTGGTCGGGGCCCCACAGGATATACCACAAAACGAGCGGTGAAGTCACGGTATGGCACCAGAGTAGTGCAGCGCACCCTAACTCATTGTAATTCTAGCGGAAGCCTATACAGTACACTTGAACTCCACAGAAATGTCCGACATATAAAATCCCATATTTATATCTTCATAGAATGTATTACAAACAATACAAGACACAAGGGTTGGCCTTAAGGCCTTACGGGCTTTCATACAGTGGTCATAAACATGGCGCGCAGACCGCACACACAAAGAAAACATCACACTTTCATTTCTTTAACCTTCAAGGGCTAGCGGCGACAGCAGCAGCAACAGCAGGAACTTCAGCCCTTATGCGTCCCGCTTGGCTCTCCAACACTTGCACAGGGACAGGCCACCCCAATGGTGGCAAAAGAGGCAACGGTCAGCATTCACTGACCAAATTATACGACCCTACTCCTTATCTCGTGGCAGCGGTATTCTTCCCTGCAGAGCATAGCATGTACAAGCATATATATATATATATATATATATATATATATATTATTATATATATATATTATATATATATATAATATATATATATTGCTCATTCAATGTACACTCACGCACATCCATTTCGTCACAATCGTCAGCCACGCGCCCAATAATCCGTGCACTCAGGGCACATTCTTGGTGTACCGGCGAACCAGTTGCCCACCACCGTATCAGGGTCGCAACCCAACAACAAATCACGTGAGCATTTACTCCATGGCGTGTAGCCGGAGTTCTAGTCTTAATGCCACCGGGATGGCCCATAGCCCCCCATTGTGACATGGCTCGAAGGCCTAAGACTCTCACTATGCGCTCCAACAGACCACACTTTCAGGTCTCACGTCAGACGGACATAGCGTAGGTCGGATCCTCCACCCCCCGGTGCTCAACTCGCCTTGCCATCACCGAGTACCACGTACTCACGGCACGTAAGAGACGCGGGTTGGTCTCACCGATCCTGTTTGGCATTACAGCCTGGGTATCCTCTGACACCCATTTCTAGCACAACATTGGGGGTCTTTCCTGGGCACACCAGTACTTCCTGCCTTAACAGGTACCACACCACAAAGATCACAGCGTCGGCGGGTCTTTCCTGGGTACACCAGTACTTCCCTGCTCTGCAGGTACCACACCACGCATATCACAAATGTCAGGGGTCTTTCCTGGCTTACCATGTCAGTACTTCCTATTACTCTCTTCACAGGTACCACCTAAACATTCAGCATTACAATAGGCCTTTCCCGGACTTCCATCCGGTACTTCCTGCTATTATCTTCACAGGCATGACCCAACAGCACAAGCATGATACGGATATTTTCCTGGACTACCACTCTAGTACTTCCTGCTACTTCCTTCATAGGTCCAATCCGTCGACTCCTAAACTACACGTTTATCACGGATTCTTCTCCGGTTCGTATGCAACATCACCAATCCAGACCAACCTGTCTAGATGGGCTTCACCCAGCATGCTTATTCCGTACTTTCCTTTCTGGATCTATATGCTAACCACTTGGGGATTTCATGAATCAACCCAATGATCCCCAGAACCGACCACCCGCTGGTGGGAATCATGTGCGTATGCAAAAAGGAAGCCTTCACATGGCTATGAAGAAAAGTCATTACCCTCAAAGACTGCTTCGGTGTAACGCCCTGAAACTCAAAGGGAGAAAAGGGGGACGTTTTGGACCAGTTTGGGTTCTGGCTGCAAGCACACGGCCTGGGACACGGGCGTGTCCCAGGGCGTGTCAAGCCTGTGTCGACACTAAGGCGGAAAGTCGACACTTTGGTCTCGACATTGTGTCGAGACTGGGCACACGCCTGCGACACGGGCGTGTCGTAGGGCGTGTCGACCCGTGTCGACACTTAGCCGCGAAGTCGACACTCTGCTTCGACGAGGTGTCGAGACATGGCACACGGCCTGCGACACGGGCGTCTCGCAGGGCGTGTCAACCCGTGTCGACACTCGTCCCGGGAAGTCGACACTTTGGTCTCGACATGGTGTCGAGACAAGGCACACGGCCTAGGACATGGGCGTGTCCAAGGCCGTGTCATCAGGTCGACGATCTTCGCTCGACGAAGTGTCGAGTGTCGAGACCGTGTGCACGGCTTGGAGCCCAGGCGTGTCAAGGTGACACGGGTAGGGACACGGGTGTGTCCTAGAACCCGTGCAGTGCTCGGGTTGATTTCGGGAAAAAAATGATGGGGTACACGGCCGGCCACACGGCCGTGTCAGGTGGAACACGGGCGTGTCAGCTCGAACACGGGCATGTTCGATACCCGTGTGAGGTTCCAGGTGATTCGATTTTGACGGCGAATGAGGCACACGGCCCTAGCATGGGCGTGTGCCAGGCCGTGTTCGGTCCAGATTGGGCATTTCAGCCCCGAATCAAAGCCGTTTGTTTCCTTGTTTTGAGATCCAACGGCTGGGGGATGTTCCTGAAGGGATATACCCGTGAATGGACTTGGAAAACCCTTACTTTTCATAACTTCTCATCTTTCTAAGACCTTAGAGAGAGAGGAGAGCCAAGGGAGGAAGAAGGAGCTAGATCCCGCCATTGGAGGAGCTTCGGAGCTCCGAATCGCGAGCCGACTCCGGATCCACGGAGGCAAAGCTAGTGCGGTGCTTTTCATCTGATTACTTTTCAATGGCGCCAAAGAGGAACGCAAGGGTAACGATCCTCATCTTGAGCATGAGTAGCTCTCTTTCTTTGCATAGGAAGCCCGCTCTTGCGAGTTTGCGGAGAGTTAGAGGCGTTCCTTCGGGTAGATATGTGAAGTCCCCGTTGTTTAAAGTCCGTAAGCGAGAACGGACATAGGCATGATGTGTGAAGCCTACCCGGATATGTTGGTCTGGATCGGTGATGTTGCATTGCATAAATGCCGGAGAAGACTCCGTGCTATTGATTGTTTTTCGGGTTTTCTACATGGTAGATTGCAACAGGGAGCCTTGGGGATTAACCCTAAGGTGCACCCGAAAAACTGGGCTGATGCGTAATCTTGCCAACATGGAGGACTGAGAGCCAACTTGAACATAACCGAGTTATGTGAAATTATGTGACGAAAATGGGACTCGGGAGAAGTTTGACCTGCGCAAATGGCTTAAATTGTCGTTGCGACGTGAGCACGGGTTAGATGGAACCGTACCCATATCTATGTCGTTCGGGTTAAAGAGACCTAAGGTTACGTGGCACTTGTCATTGGCATAGATGTGAGTCTTCGGCGGTCAATGGCTTAAATTGACGTGACCCATGCCGGGAAGACAAATTGCTCATAGGTTTGGGCGTCTAAGTGGCGGTGGTGAGTCCGGAATGTTAATGGCTTTAATTGACGTGACATCGACCGGTTCACCGAGAATGTGCCCTGAGTGCACGGGGCGTGTGGCCGTGCGAGCCAACGTGTGTGATGAAATGGCTATTGTTATAAATTGCTCGCTTATGTTAATGAAATGCAGGGAAGGAGCATCGCCGCCCCGAGTTGGGGGCGGGATCGTTATAATTTGGTCAGAATTGCTGACCGTTGCCTTTTTGTTTGCCACCGTGCGGTGGTTATGTTGCTTGCAGGTACTGCTGGACCATGCGGTCAATAGCGGGCTAAAGCCCAAGTGCGAAGCCGGCCCTCGAAGGCCTATTTGGAAGTGTTTACTGTTTTATTCATGTATGACCGGCCTGCGTGCCGTGGTTTGTAAATCATGTAATATCAAGTGAAACATTTTGTAAGGCCTTAAGGCTAACGGTTGTATTTGTAATACATTCCTATTTTGGTTTAGTGGACATTCATGATTTAGTGCTGGGTTCTTTAATGCAACTTTTATAAACTATTTCGCTAGAATGCTCTATGTAGGACGTTGAGATTGGTTGGATGGTTTCCATAAGTAACCACCCGGTCTGTCTGTAGTATATGGCGTCGGGCCCCGGCTGGACCTACTGCTATACGCTATGCGACGGATAGGGGGTGTTACAATTTGGTATCAGACTCCTGGTTTTGGTCGGACTTAGGACGAATTCGTGGGTGAATTCTTTTTAAGGGGTGGTGAGCACATTGTGTCCGTCATCGTTATAACGATAAAAAGAACTCATGAATGTCCACTTAGGAATGAAATACTCGTGTTTGAGGAACCTGCGTGCTCCTATAATTGCTGTTTGCAATTTTATTGGTCGCTTAACGGTGTTTTGTACCATTATAGGTGACCAGAAGTGGTGTTGGACCGCTAGACTATCCGGTTTCTGAGGAGCATAGTGCACCCGGTGAGGTGTTTGAGACTCCTCCTTCGTATGAAACTGTTAGAAGGATAGTAGAAGCGGTGTTCGCTATGACGGGTGCACGGCTTGGAGGAAATGTACAACCCTGCGCCCCTGTTGTGGCTGCAATGCCGGTGGGCGTGATGCAGCAGACGACCTTGGTAGACCATTGGGGCAGCAACTGAATATGCATTTAGTGCAGGGAGCGCACACAGTTGTGGAATATTTGCAAGCATTTATTATGATAAGTCGCTACCCATGCTTTGAGTTGGATAATGAGCAATCTACAGTCGATAGATTCTATAATGGCCTACGCGCCGAGTTACGAGTCCTACTACTAGGACCAAAGTTATTGGGATTCCGAGCCTTGGTGGAATCAGCTAGATCTTTGGAGGCAGATTTGAGGAAGACTCTCCCGATGCCAGCGCCCACGGTATCGAACTATGCAAGCCCCAGAAGAGTTGCCTCCGTTGGAGTGCTGGACAAAGGGGATATAACATCGACTAGCAAAACTACTTACACATGTTTTACTTGTGGAAAGAAAGGGCACTTTGCCCGAGACTGTTGGAATGGTGCTCATAAGGGTAAGAAAGCTAGCTCAGGAGCATTCAAGGACATTAGTGCAAAGAAAGCGGCATTCAAAGTGTCGAACACCTCAAAGTCTGTATATCGAAATTGGTGCAAGAAGGCTAGGACTTTGGGTCTAGTCCCTCCTTTCAGAGCTTCGGGGGCAACTACAAGCCAAACCCTGGGAGCATGTTACAACTGTGGGGAGCCGGGGCATTATGCCCGTGAGTGCCTAAAACCCTGGAGGAAGCACGCCGTTGCGACGACAGGTATGGTTTAAAGATAGTTTTGCCGTAAACACTTGCCGCCCTTGTGCGTGTTAGCTTAGGACTATTTGTGCTAAGCTTTGCTGCGACTTTACTTTATCTGCGAGAGCACCGTTCGTTTAGGGAGCTTCACATTCCTTTATTAGGAATTTATTTGTGCCTTGGAGTACCTCCTTCGGTGGAAAGAGATAAATTGGATGTGTTATAGTCCAATGGTGCTCATTCTGCGAGGGTAGAATTTGTTGCTCTTAGTTTGTGGTTTGGGAATTAGGAGTACGATCTGCAAGCGTCGTTACTTCCGTTCGTGGAGTTTGACGTTATATTTGGCATGGACTGGCTCTCGGAGCAGCAAGCCTACATAGACTGCGGTAGCAAGGAAGTCAACTTGGGAGCAAGTCGTGAGACGACCCTTACGAGCTCAAAGAGGTCGAGCAAGACGTTGATGGCCGCTCTTCAGGTGGCGAAGGCGGTTCGTGCTGTTGTAGAGCTGTTCTGTACTCTAGTGGAGGTTATAAAGCCGAAGCCCGCGGGGGTTAACATTGCAGTGGTGTCGACGTACCCTGATGCGTTCCCTTGAGATCTACCTGGATCCCCGCCTCGATGGGAGATAGATTTCATGGTTGAGCTAGTCTCAGGTGCAAATCCTGTATCACGCTCTCCATATCGGCTAGCGCCTAAGGAAATGGCGAAGCTGAAAGTGCAACTTCTAAAAGTTGTTGGAGCAAGGGTATGTGCGTCCAAGTCCTTTGCCCTGGAGCGCATCGACCCTCTTAATAAAAAGAAGGACATAAGCTTGAGGCTATGTATGGATTATTGGGAGCTCAACAAGTTAACGGAAAAGAACAAGTACCCGATCCCCCGGATCGATGATCTTCTTGATCGGTTGTTCGGGTCGATGGCATACTCTAAATTAGATAAGGGAGAGTGATATCCCTAAGATAACGTTCAGTGCAAGTTACGGGCATTGCGAGTTTACGGACATGCCGTTTGGGCTGACCAATGCGCCGTTAGTGTTCATGGATGCGATGAACAGGACCTTCCGTGAGTACTTGGACCATTTTGCGAACGTCTTCATCACCGACGTTTTGGTGAACCTACAGAGTGAGGAAGGTATTGCAGTGGATCCGGCGAAGATTGTTGCGATGCGGGAGTGGCCTGAGATTTATACGGTAGCGGAAGTCCGGAGTTTTCTGGGGCTTGCCGGCTAATACAGGCGCTTCGTAGAGAACTTCTCGCGGATAGCGTTACCCCTCACTACTTTGACGAGGAAGGAGCATAAGTTCTTTTTGACGCCGAAGTGCGCACGAGCTTTTGAGGAGTTGTAACGTCGGTTGACCACGCCGCTTGCGCTGACTTCGTCGAGTGGACCCGGAGGCTATGAGATTTTATAAGGATGCTTAGGGCAGCAGTTTGGGTTGTGTGCTACTGCAAAATGGAAGTGTAATAGCTTATGGCTCGAGACAGCCAAAAGCGTACGAGAGGAACTGTCCGGTCCATGACTTGCTGTTAGCGGCCGTGAGTTTAGCCTTGAAGCTGTGGAGGCATTATTTGTACGGTGTAAAGATGGATATCTACTCCGGTCACAAGAGCGTGAAGTATCTGATTGATCAGAAGGATCTGAAAATACGGTAGCATAGATTGATGGGGTTCTTGGGAGACTATACATTCAAGATCCGCTACGTGCCTGGTAAAGGCAATACGATTGCGGACGCGTTGAGTCGCTGAGCCCCGTCTCAAGCCAATTGGCTATCGATGCATGATGAGAGGTTGGTACGAGAGTTGGAGGCGTTGGAGATTGTTTGCGTGGATAGACAATCAAGTGTTGAAGCAGTTCTGAATTGGACTGAAGTCCAATATGACTTGGCTGATCGTATTCGGCAGGCTTTGGATATGGAGGCTCATATGAAGCAGTTCATGGTAGAGGTTGTGGATGGGTCAAATCCCCAATTCGTCGTGGAGGACGGATTACTGTGGAAAGACGGTCGTCTATGCGTCCCAAGCGTGGGCAATTTACGGGTGGAGTTGTTGTATGAGGCACACCATACCAAGTACTCGATTCACCCGGGGAGCACGAAGATGTACCGTGATGTGAAGAAACTATTTTGGTGGCCGGGTTTAAAGAAGGATGTGGCGCTATACGTAGCGAAGTACCAAACCTGCACCTTGGTAAAGGCGGAGTACCAAAAGCCGGGAGGATTTCTTAAGTCCTTGCCTTTTCCGGAGTGGAAATTCGACGACATCTCTATGGACTTTGTGCACGGTTTGCCAAGGTCGCAAAAAGGGGAACGACGCCATTTGGGTGATCGTGGATCGAATAACGAAGGTGTCGCATTTTATTCTGCAAAGGAAGGATGATCCGGTGGAGAAACTGGCAAAGCTCTATGTGGATAACATGCTTCGCAGCATCGTGAGTGACCGAGAGGGTTAATAGAACCATGGAAGACATGCTTCGCATGTGTGTCTTGGATTTTGGAAAGCAATGGGAAGACCACCTTTATTTGGTGGAGTTCGCATACAACAATAGCTACCAAGTGAGTATTCAGATGGCGCCTTTCGAGGCCCTAGATGGTAGAAAATGTCGCACGTCGTTGTCTTGGTTAGAAACGGATTAGTAAAAGTTGTATAAGCGATCGGAAGTGGAGGATGCTATTTCTTTGGTGAGAACCATTCGGGAGAGGTTGCTTATCGCTCAGGACCGGCAAGCAAAGTACTATAATGCCAAGCACAGGAATGTGGAGTTCGCTGTGGGCGATTATGTATACTTAAAGATCAAGCCGTTCAAGGGTGTCTCGGGTGCGACGATTGAAAAAGCTAAGCCCGAGGTACCTTGGACCGTTTGAGGTTCTGGAGTGAGTTGGTGAAGCGGCCTATCGGTTGAAGCTTTCAGTGGAGCTTAGTGGTTTACAGGATGTATTCCATATTTTGGTGCTTCGGAAGGCGGTGCAAGAGCCTACGCAAGTGATCGCGGTTGATCAAGCGTCGGTGGATAGTGGGGTAACGACAAAGGTAAAGCACGTGCTGATTGAGTACTCGGAGGTCAAGCGGCTACGCAATAAAGAGATCAGGATGGTCAAGATCCAGTGGGACAATTGCGGTCGTGAGGAGCTCTCTTGGGAGCGAGAGCAGACTATGCTTGACGAGTATCCGGAGTTGTTCCGCTCAGGTAAAAATTTTGGTTTTGTACATGTCTTTCCTTTATGTAATTTCGTGGACGAAATTCTTTTAAGAGGGGTAGAGTTGTAACGCCCCGAAACTCAAAGGGAGAAAATGGGGACGTTTTGGACCAGTTTGGGTTCCGGCTGCAGGCACACGGCCTGGGACACGGGTGTGTCCCAGGGCGTGTCAAGCCTGTGTCGACACTAAGGCGGAAAGTCGACACTTTGGTCTCGACATTGTGTCGAGACTGGGCACACGGCCTGCGACACGTGCGTGTCGCAGGGCGTGTCGACACTTAGCCGCAAAGTCGACACTCTGCTTCGATGAGGTGTCGAGACATGGCACACGGCCTGCGACACGGGCGTGTCGCAGGGCGTGTCGACCCGTGTCGACACTCGTCCCGGGAAGTCGACACTTTGGCCTCGACATGGTGTCGAGACAAGGCACACGGCCTAGGACACGGGCGTGTCCAAGGCCGTGTCATCAGGTCGACGATCTTCGCTCGACGAAGTGTCGAGTGTCGAGACCGTATGCACGGCTTGGAGCTCAGGCGTGTCAAGGTGACACGGGTAGGGACACGGGCGTGTCCTAGAACCCGTGCAGTGCTCGGGTTGATTTCGGGAAAAAAATGATGGGGTACACGGCCGGCCACACAGCCGTGTCAGGTGGAACACGGGCGTGTCAGCTCGAACACGGGCGTGTTCGATACCCATGTGAGGTTCCAGGTGATTCGATTTTGACGGCGAATGAGGCACACAGCCCTAGACACGGGCGTGTGCCAGGCCGTGTTCGGTCCAGATTGGGCATTTCAGCCCCGAATCAAAGCCGTTCGTTTCCTTGTTTTGAGATCCAACGGCTGGGGATGTTCCTGAAGGGATATACCCGTGAATGGACTTGGAAAACCCTTACTTTTCATAACTTCTCATCTTTCTAAGACCTTAGAGAGAGAGGAGAGCCAAGGGAGGAAGAAGGAGCTAGATCCCGCCATCGGAGGAGCTTCGGAGCTCCGAATCGCGAGCCGACTCCGGATCCAAGGAGGCAAAGCTAGTGCGGTGCTTTTCATCAGATTACTTTTCAATGGCGCCAAAGAGGAACGCAAGGGTAACGATCCTCATCTTGAGCATGAGTAGCTCTCTTTCTTTGCATAGGAAGCACGCTCTCGCGAGTTTGCGGAGAGTTAGAGGCGTTCCTTCGGGTAGATATGTGAAGTCCCCGTTGTTTAGAGTCTGTAAGCGAGAACGGATGTAGGCATGATGTGTGAAGCCTACCCGGACATGTTGGTCTGGATCGGTGATGTTGCATTGCATAAATGCCGGAGAAGACTCCGTGCTATTGATTGTTTTTCGGGTTTTCTACACGGTAGATTGCAACAGGGAGCCTTGGGGATTAACCCTAAGGTGCACCCGGAAAACTGGGCTGATGCGTAATCTTGCCAACATGGAGGCCTGAGAGCCAACTTGAACATAATCGAGTTATGTGAAATTGTGTGACGAAAATGGGACTCGGGAGAAGTTTGACCTGCGCAAATGGCTTAAATTATCGTTGCGACGTGAGCACGGGTTAGATAGAACCGTACTCATATCTATGTCGTTCGGGTTAAAGAGACCTAAGGTTACGTGGCACTTGTTGTTGGCATAGATGTGAGTCTTCGGCGGTCAATGGCTTAAATTGACGTGACCCATGCTGGGAAGACAAATTGCTCATAGGTTTGGCCGTCTAAGTGGCGGTGGTGAGTCCGGAATGTTAATGGCTTTAATTGACGTGACATCGACCTGTTCACCGAGAATGTGCCCTGAGTGCACGGGGCGTGTGGTCGTGCGAGCCAACGTCTGTGATGAAATGGCTATTGTTATAAATTGCTCTCTTATGTTAATGAAATGCAGGGAAGGAGCATCGCCGCCCTGAGTTGGGGGCGGGATCGTTATAATTTGGTCAGCATTGCTGACCGTTGCCTTTTTGTTTGCCACCGTGCGGTGGTTATGTTGCTTGTAGGTGCTGCTGGACCATGCGGTCAATAGCAGGCTAAAGCCCAAGTGCGAAGCCTATTTGGAAGTGTTTACTATTTTATTCATGTATGATCGGCCTGCGTGCCGTGGTTTGTAAATCATGTAATATCAAGTGAAACATTTTGTAAGGCCTTAAGGCTAACGGTTGTATTTGTAATACATTCCTATTTTGGTTTAGTGGACATTCATGCTTTAGTGCTGGGTTCTTTAATGCAACTTTTATAAACTGCTTCCGCTAGAATGCTCTGTGTAGGACGTTGAGATTGGTTGGATGGTTTCCATAAGTAACCACCCGGTCTGTCTGTAGTATATGGCGTCGGGCCCCGGCCGGACCTACTTCTATACGCTATGCGACGGATAGGGGGTGTTACATTCGGTGTCATGAGTTCCAAGCTGGCTCGAACGACTCACAAGAGCTTTTCCTCCGCAACGTCGGCCTCGGATCTCTCGTCGGCAAACCGCAGCACCACCGGTCATCAGCCCCCTCTCCTCCTCCTCCTTCTTCCTCTCTCTTTCTCTCTCTAGAAATGTAGGAAGTGAAAGTCAAAAGCCAAATGTGTTTCCCCAACCCATTCTCGGCCTTAAGAAGACAGGGAGGCCTCTCAGCCCTTGGATCTAGGCTGAAGGGATGGATGGCCACGATTTCACCAAAAATCATAAATTTTGCCTGACACAGCCTGTGACACGCCTGTGTCCATGGTCGTGTTCCATAATCAGTGCTCAACCGACTCATCAATTCCAGTACACGCCCATGTGACATGCTCGTGTCATGGGCCGTGTCACCCGACACGCCTACAAACACGGTCGTGTCTGTGACCATGTTCCTCAGGCTGCAAAAACTCGAAATCACCCGAGACTCACACGGCCTTGTGACACGCCCGTGTCTCAGGCCGTGTGCCCATACATGGCACCAGACACGCCTGAGGTCAAATGTTGCGTTCTTCGACCGATCACCCAGGAAGGACACGCCCTAGGACACGCCCGTGTCCTAGGTCGTGTCACTCACATTTTTCCAACTTCTGAATTTTGGTGTGTTACACAAATCCGGCTTCCACTAGTTCCTATAGCTGACTCTGAAACTCTGTCAACTCCTTCGGGGCCATCCGGTAAGGGGCTCTAGATGCCGGCTTAGCCCCTAATACTATCTGTGTCCGGAAATCCTGCTCCCGGTGTGGGGGTAGCCCTGGCAGCTTCTCTGAGAATATGTCAGCAAAATCTCGCACCACCAGAATGTCCGAGATGGAACCCTTGGCCTCAGCCATTTCAAACAACACTTCATAGACTTCCTCCCACTGTAAGTGGGCCTTGACGGCCTGCACGGATGACAGCAAGAGAGGGGTAACGGGTCTAATACCTTCTATGATGATGTAAGAATCCCCATGCCTCACAGTGATACTCTTTGACAGGCAGTCAATCTGGGCATGGTTCCAATGCAACCATATCATGCCCAGGATCAAATCAAATACTGGCATCCTTAGGATCGTCGCTGGTGCTTCAAATGTCTTTCCGCTAATCTCCACCTCCATGTTGCACCGGGCGGTGGTGAATAACTCTGATCCGTCTGGTATCTGTATCCTCATCATCAGGTCTGTGAATCGCTCCACACCTTCCAGCCCTTCCACGAAGGCTTACGACACAAACGAGTGCGAAGCACCTATATCGAACAATGTATATGCGTGCTTTTCGCTGATGAAGACTATGCCTGGGGTAGTTTAAAGTCTTAGAAATATAATTATGGTTTTTTTTCCTAGTTTATCAGTTCTATATCCAAAACTCAAATTGTCTATGAAGGAGAAACTTAAAATTAACTGGCGTACCTGTGATCACTTGCTCTGGATTCCGTTGTTGAGTCAGATCCAGTGCATACACATGCTCCCTCTCCTGCCTGCAGTCTCTGCCCAGGTATCCACGAACTCGACCACATCCTCGGCCTCCAAAATACTGAGCTGGTGGTTCTGGTGGTGGTGTCCCCCTCATGGTGCAGTTCCTCCGGATATGCCCCACCTGATGACAGTTGATCATACCCCCGGGTCTCTACACCTCCTACATCTGAGGTGGTTGAGGGGTCACCACTACTGGTTCCCTCTGCTCCTGTCTCACCTCCTAACGAGGCTGGTCCTCTGCTCTTCTCCCATCTGTGATGTGACCCCGTCGCTGATCGTTTTTGGTTCCCCGGCCCTGGTCCTCAGTTGGCCGCTTCCGGCCTCAGGTAGTATGCCAATCTGCCTTGATCCTTTTTGCCATCTCTAATATCCGAGGAATAGGCCTGTCGGACATGAATAGTAGAGCCTCCCTCAGATCCTCTCGCAGGACCTTATAGAACCACTTAGTTTACCGTACCTATCCAACTGATACTAATCCGCAAACCGGGCTAGGTGATTGAACTGCCGATGATACTCCACCACTATCTTACTACCCTGTCTCAACTGTAGAAATCTATCTTCCAGCTCGTCTCTGGCCGACTGCGAAACAAAATGCTCCAACAGTGCGGCGCTGAACTCCCCCCAAGCAATCTCTACAACCTCTTTGTCAGCAAACGTCGTGTCCAGTGATGTCTTCCACCACCTCTTGGCATGGGACTCTAAGCAAGATACAACCAAGGGCACCCTCTCCTCCCATGGACACCGGATCCCAGTCAGCATCTCATACATGATGTCCAGCCACTCCTCTGTCCGAACAGCCGACTCTGTACCCAAGTAGGATGTGGGAGAAAGTCCTCGAAAAATACTCAGCCAGTTGGCCCCCGGGTTTGGCTGCGTATTCGGAACCTGTTGGGCCCTAAAAGCATACAAGATTGCTGTCAGAGTCTGCCCCATCTCTAACTGTAGGAACAGAGTGGGGACCGTGGGAGGTGGTGCAACATTCGGAGTCTGCTAGAATCCGCCCTGTAGCGTAGGTTGTACTGGGGGCTGCGTAACAAACTCCATTAGTAAGTAATCGACTCAAACCTAATTAAAAGTGGATAATTTACATGTGATCCCCCATATGGGCACACCACTGCTTCCACTGCTTCCACTGCTTAGTTTGTCCCAAAACTAAACTCGCACAGGGGTGACCCAGGGGTTGTGGACTGCTACTTTCCGATCGAGGTCTACTCTGATACCACTTATAAGACCCCCATTTTTTTGAAACACCGGGGTCTTAGGCCCAGAAATGCCTCTTTGCGGTGACACCTTCACGTTCGGGAAGGTCATCACTACAAAATGCTGATCCTGCCGGCCAAATCGATCAAATCTGTAGCAAAATATAAAAAGGCAAGTCCACAAAAATCACATATATAGTAAATAATCTCCACGAAGGGAGTGTCCACAGAAATAAAAAGTACTGAATCTTGGGCTCATGCCCAGTACATCAAGTCCACACTACATATCTCTCATCGCGGAAGCAAAATAAATATAACTACTAGCGATCAGGACTCACAGTCCCTGCTGTCTGAACTCCGGTATTAGACTGCCACATATCCAAGCGTGCCGACCTCGGGGGCTGCTCCTCCATGTTGGGCTCCACGGACCCCTAAAATGATGTGGTTCGAAAACCATTAGTCTAAAATACTCAGTCTTATCATCCCCCACCCCTTCCCCCGTGGCCCCTAGGCACCGAGCGGGGAGAAGGAAAGGAGAGGACATGAAAGTAGAGAATAGAAAATATAAGCAGGTGGGCAGAACTAATCTAGCAGTTCTATAGTATATAAGACAGAGTGGGGGTAAGAAAGACTGAACAAGAAAACTAACCTTAACTTATATGAAAACACATAAGCCAAGGGATCTTTCGTAGGGCTCCTGTCGTATAAAAAGTCTAATTCCAATTTATACGATAGGGTGTCGGTTTTCTAACAAGCATACATATAAAGATACTGAAATAAAGCCTTAATTTATAAGCATGCTCGCACGAACTTATAAACCAAGGGGTCATTTTGCAGGGCCTATTGTATAAAGCATCCCATACCACTTACACAATAGGTGTCGGGGTTGTATGCAATGGTTATGCTATGAAATACAATTATGTCGTGATGTGAACATGCAAGTGCAACACACCCACTCGACTCTGTGTACACAAACTTTAGTTCCCCCATTCTAGAGCCGAACCTCCCAGGATACCTCCGTAGTGGCAAACGGAAGCGGTGGGTTGGGCCTCACCCACCTCTAAACCGGTAATTGCACTACCAGTCAGACCTATCGTACTCCTCAATGCTGGTGCACTAAGCGGAGCTCCTGCGTACTCTTGTCGGCTGGCGCACCGGACTTTACTTGGCCAAGTGCTAAACCATACTTGTCGAGTCAACGTATTGGCGTCGGTGCATCGACTCTCTAATACCAAAGTCACGCCACCTTATACTTTATGCACAAGCAACCTTGATGTATAACAACCGAGCCAAAGCTCCCCGGACCATCCCGTCTGTCACAAACAACAACGAGCCAAAGCTCGTCGGGCCAACCTGCCCATCACAAACAATTACTGAGCCAAAGCTCGTCGGGCCAATCCTGCCCATCACCAAATCCACTGAGCCTACTGCCCGAGTGTCCCAACCTAACATCCCGAGACATCGAGATGAATGAAGGTGAAACCCCAGGTTTACTTGTTACTCTTGCATACCAGTTTATTATTCCAACTATTTAGGTTAGCCCAGGACTGCCCAAGGTATTCCCTGTGAAGGGCTCTCGAGGGCACTAGGAACTGCGATGGGCTGAAGCCCAAATTTCCCTTTCGAAAGGCACTTATTTTTATTGGTTAATACTCAACTCCTAGACCCTTGAATGTTGTATTGGATCTAAACCAAGTGTATTTGACACTTCCTCTCCACGGGAAAAACGATCTTTCGTCGATCCCGAGCACCACCTAACACTAGCCAATCCAACACTCTACTCATCCTAACTTCCAATGATGAACTCATTTTTATTTATCCAAACCAGCAAACATCTAACCCCAACTCATATGCCCAAATTCATATTTCAACATAACTTCTGCAGTTTTACTAAATGCATACCAACTTAAGCTATATGATGTGTAAAATGGGAGGTACTCAAAATAATCATCCAGTATTCCTATAATAATTATTAGAGGGCTGTCACAAAATGCTCCACAAAATTTATGTTAAATACAATATGATTATTTAACACAGATTCCAAAGTCTCTCAATTTTTCAACAAGGTTTAAACCCCTAATCATAATTTTAAATATAGCATATAATAAATCATTTTAAGAGATAAGTGCAGCAAGAATACTTCCCAAAATTCTGCGAAATTTCTAGAATGATTGTAAGGACATATAAATGGTCTAAGGCAAGTTTCATAAATTATCAACAAATAATGAGCTCTAAACAAAATATTGAACAAGTTTTCAAATTAATGAGTTTGTGAAGTAGGTACTGTAAATATGTATTCAAAAATTCTAATAAAATTCATACCAAAATTCTCAATTAAATTTACAGAGGTTCATTCTACCCCTATGACCACACTACCCAAGTTTCATTACTGTTCAATGAGTTTTAGTACCATATTCTATCACTATAAGGTTTGTGCCCTAAACTAGGGTTAGGGTTTTGTGGGGCCTACCCTTTCTTAGGTCCTAGGGAAAATCCATTCCAATCCACCCAATCTTCCTGGGGAAGGTGTTAAAAGCCATTCCAAGTCAGTCGCCCCAATTTCAACCTCTGTTGGGCTGATTTGGCCACTCAAAACCCAAAGTGCACTTTTTGACCTAAATACCCTTATTTTGGCAAGCCTAGGGTTTGCATGATTTCAATTCAAACCACCTCCAAAAGAGATAAAATTTTAACCAGAGCCCTATGATGACCCCAAGCACCACTCACTTAAATTTGGGTGAGTTTGGAGGTCATTTGGTCCCTCAATTAATTTACCCTAGAGAAATAAAATAATTCCAAAAACTATGGGAAAATGTCCCCAAAAATTCTCATTTATGGGCAAGACCTAGATATAGACTAGGGTGACTCCCTGTACAAATTTCAAGCTATTTGGGCAAGAGATGAAGAGTGGGCACCTATTTTAATCTCTGCCTAAATCTAGGTATAGACCCCACTAAAATGAGTGCCCTGGTCAAACCAGGCATCCAAATTGGTTCAAAAAAATTTTGAATTAAACTAGACGCACAAGGCTACAAATTTTATGTTGACCATTTTCTTTGAATTAGCCCCTAGGTATTTTAAAAAATTAAACACATTAAATTTAAATTGTGTGATAGAATTGAAAAAACTGAAATACATAACCTATAGTTTAAAATCAGTGCCAGCGTGAATCTTGGCGCAAATTGGGCGGTTGCCGGTTGTCTTCAACCTCCAGCCAATGGTCCCGATTCAACCCCCTAGAGCAATTTCCAAACGCCACAACCGTCCATCCGGCCACCTCCCTGGCCGGCCACCGCAACCACCACCTCCGTTGAGGTAGTGGCTATCGCCAGGCGGCGGCACAGCCGCCGGAGGAGCCTATTCCGGCGAACCCAACGGGTTGTTTTTTGCGAATAAATCTGGAGAAAATCTCTCCTGATCGGGCTCAATTGAGCTCGAAACATGGCTCTAAGTGTTGTTATGATCTACCCATGGAAGAAGGAGAGGAGGAGGACCTGAATCGCGGCCTGAGAGCGGGTGTTGTGCCTCCTCGCCATTTCCGACCACCAAGCTTCGGCTCCTCTGCAACCTCCACACCAACTCCTCTGTAACTGGAATGTGATCGGGGGAAACTCTTCCCCTTGCCCTGGTGAAGGTCTCTAATGAAGGAATTGGGGAGAGGATGTTTGTAACTCCTCAATTCTTCATGACACCATTAAAGCCATTAATGGTGATTTTCGGTTTCATCAAATTTGAGGGGCTGAGCCTCCCCACTGGCCGGCCACCTCCTGAAAACTCCTCTCCTACCTCAAAGGAGTTAAAGCCCTATCAAAAAGGGGAGTTATGGGGCCTCCATGGCCATGATGGCCATTAAGCTTAACCTTCTCTCTCCTCCAAATTTGGGTAACTACCTCTTTCTTTCTCATAGTCACCCATTTCTGAATTTGTGGGCCCAAAATGTGTCTCACCACCTCCTAGACCAATGGGCCACACTTTCCTGGGCCTAGCCCACATGGATTGGGCTTGAGTTAGCCATTTAGGCTACTTTGACCACTTTGACCCAAGAGTTGACTTTGGTCAAATTAGCCACTAGGGCTGACCCCAATGGGTCCTTGGTGACCCATGGGCCTCCCCTAAAGTCTAGAAGTACTTCGGTAGGGTTAACTTGCACTCTGAATGTCACTTGCCCCTTAGTTAGGGCACTTTGACCAATTTAGGTCTAGGGTTGACTTGGGTTAACTTAGGCTCTGGAGTTGACCCCAATGGTCCTAAGTGACCCATTGACCTCACCCTAGGGTTAGGAGGACATGAGTGGGATCCACTTGGCTAAGGGGAGGTCAGTTGACCCAATATAGGTCGGTTTGACCCATTTAGGATTATAGTTGACTTTGGTCAACTTAACCAGTTTGACTGCCCTCCATGGGTCCTTAGTGACCCATTGACCCCACATTAGGTCTAAGAAGAGCCTGGTAGGGTTGTTTGGGCTTTACTAGGGCACACTGCCCTTGGTTAGGGCACCTTGCCCAATTAGGCGTAGGGTGGTTCTAGGTCAACTTGGCCACCCTAGGTCAATCCTAATGGACCCTTAGGGCTCTAATGGACCTCCCAATGGATTTTTGAGACCATGGTGGGGTCTTAGAGTCATGGTAAAGCCTTATGGTCATCCTAAACTAGGGTTTTGGAATATACTATTTGCAGATCATAATGATCTCACCTACATTCCTAGGTTCACTTGGCCTTCTTGGGCTTCCTAGGGTTTTGTCATGACCTAGTCATGATAAAATCACTCCTAGGAGGTCTAGTTGTTTGAGGGATGTTACACGTAATACTTCGATTCGCAAGTTGTTGAAGTTATGCTCTTATACTCAGCTTCAGCATTTGATCTTGAAAGTGCTGGCTGCTTCTTGCTTTTTTAGCTAACAATATTTTCTCCTACAAAGAAGCAAAAACCTGATGTATACTTTTTAGCTTCTTTTTTATCAGCATAGCTGACATCAGAATACACTTCAATCTTCAAATGATTCTGCTTTTGAAACAACAAGCACTTTCCTGTAGATCCTTTCACATACTTCATAATTTTCTTGGCAGAACGCAGATGTCACACTCTAGGAGTTTACAAAAACTGACTGACCTTCCCAACTGCATAACAAATATCTGGTCATGAAACTATCAGATAGATGAGTTTGCTAACAAGTCGCCTGTACATAATACAATCTGGGAGAAGAGAATTTTCAGTCCATCCCTTATCAGCCCCAACAACCATCAAAAACGAGCAGGTCTTGTGCCAAGAAGACCAGTTTCCTTTAAGAGATCTAGTGCATACTTCTGCTGCGAAATAACCACAAAATTATGCTTTTGTGAAATCATAATTCCATGAAAGTACTTTAGATTTCCATATCCTTAGTAACAAAATGTTGTCAAAGATATCATTTTGCCAAATCAATGCATTTTTATCATCACCAGTAAAAATGATATCATCAACATAGACAGTAAGAAACACAAGACCTTTAGTAGTCTTGCGTATAAATAGAGAATGATCAGCAGAACTTTGATTGAACCCAATAAGAGAAACAACCCCGCAAAACTTCTCAAACCAAGCTTATGGACTCTGCCTTAAACCAAAAATCGCCTTTCGAAGCTGGCACACCTGAGACTCCCCCTGAACAACATATTCAGGAGGTTGCTCCATGTAAACCACCCCTTGCGCGTCACCCGTTTCACCCCCCTCTAATCTCTTGTAGATCTCTATAAACCTCATTCAAGCCCTCTAACGTTAGCCAATAGATCCAACAATGGATTATGAAGTCTGTCTCCAAGAAAATCATCGATAATTTTGGGCAATGTAAGATGTTAACCTCAATTAGTAGAGTAGACATTAAATGTGTTTGTGTTTCTAGTTTGGGTGAAGAAGAATCATGAATATTTCCAGTTTGGTTGAGATTCCAGTAATATTTTCCACCTATGATTGGATTATAAGTTAATAGTTGGGTCTAGTATTTATGATTGGAATTTGATTATATAATTTTGTACCTCAATATGCAAGAACCCTTAATTATTGTTAAATGATAACCATTGCACACAATAGAAAGTAGATAATTTAACGTCTTTGTAGTTTTTTGTGTGAACACAAACTTAACGCACAAAGTACTTAAGGGAACCTAAAAGAATGAGGTCTAGAATTATTTGTGCTACCTCTAGAGGTACACTTATTAAGGCAATGGAGCTGCATGTTTTTTGTCGGAAAAACAAGATATTTATAAATTGAATGCATCATTTAATTTAGTGGGGCCTGACCAAAATCATGTAATTAAAAAAGGAATTTTTTGACGGGGCAACATGTGACGCACACATTTTTCTGGTATGCTATATTAATTAATGCATGAACTAAATAATAATTCATATGATGATGTGTAACGAAATTAAATTTATTACAGGTAACGTCCCCGATGATGAAAAGAGATTTAGTCAGTGTTGAATCGGTGTCACCATGAGCTGCTATTCGGCGTCGTGCGAGTTATTACTATGAAAATGTTGAATGTGATGCTATGTTTCGTGGGCTACTTAATCTCTTTGTATGTATTAATTTTTGATGTTATGGATGTGGACGACACATAATATTATGGTAGAATCGCATGACTTGTTTATTTATATATATATGTTGTATGTAAATGAGTGTGGGCCGGCTGGTTCCTTGCTGGCTAAGGGTGTTTGGGATGGGTTAGCCGGTTAGGGCTGTCTATTTTATACCGAACCGCTTCAGCGGTGGCTTTTGTCTTGCTTCTACGGGATAAATCCCGATCTACTGTTCTTTTCCTGCACTTGTGCTTCTTTCTCTGTAGCCTGGCGAAACCCGAAGGCTAGGGTTTTGTGGTTTTCTTCTTCTCGTCGCCTGCTGAATTTAGGGATTGTGAACTTCGTTGGCTTTGGTGGGAGAAATTTCGAGTTTTTGGAACCAGGTAATTGATCCCTTTCATGCTTTTCTTTTATTTAAGGCTGTATTTGAGTGTTTTATCCGTCCACTGGGGCCAACTGTGTAGTGTGTGTAGTAGTTTGGTTGTGCTGAGAGTTGTACTCTCCATTTTGGCCGGATGTGCCCCATTTTGCTGCTGTTTTAGGACTGTTTGGCCGACTGGATACCGTTGGATTGGTGGTTGTTTGGACTGTTTGGACTGGTTGGCTGAGCTGAAATAAGTGTTGTACTGTGGGTTGCTTTCATTTTGGCCGATTGGAGTTGTGTTGGACTGGATACCGTTGTATAAAGGTGAAAAGATTTTTCCAAATAACGTTCCAGGAATTTAATGGGCTTGAATGTGTCGTGTCACTGTGTGAGATGTAACCTCGTGGAATAAAATGTTGTTGCCTTATAAATGAATTATATATATACAGATATTGCGAAGGATGACATCTCCAAGTAGACGCGACGTCTATTCGAGACGTGGCAAGGAAAAGGAACGAACCACGGTGAGAATTTCTCTTTTTAATGTATGCTTTACCTAAATGTTTCACTGCTATACTGAAAATGTCTTATACAATCACTGATATATGTTGCAAATGCTATGAATGGCCTCATATAGAGGCAATCAAGCAAGAAAATATTCTGAGGGGACTAATTACAATAATGAACTCATCATAGATAAAAACATGTGTCAACACATGGAACTGTTAAGGGTGATAATACTGATATTGTGTACTGAATTACCAAACCAGTCGAGCCGAAAGGCATAAACGCATGTTGTACGTACTGGTATGGAGACTGAAGACCCCAAAGGGGTCGGGCACAAAGACTGAAAAACGGAATACTGAGACTGATACAGAATTCATTTAATTACCCTTAATAGTTCCTAAATAAAAAGTAAAAAGGAATATGGTCTGACAGTTTACTGTTATGATTGATTATAGCCTATACTGTTAGTTACTTATATTGATTCGACTGCAATACTGATGACAGAACATATGTTAATTTTTTTTCATTACTGATGATAGCATGTTTCCTGTATGCTTATTTAACTGCAATATTAACTGTTTCTCACAATATTTATACAACTGTACAGCAAATTAAAAAGGTAAATTTTCACTTAATCTTTATGCAAGAGTAACAGTTGTATTCTTAAATTTTAGGAACCGGAAAGCCGCCGACCGGTCGTCAGTAGAGCACAGGTTGGAATTTACTGGTTTATTGCTTTTCTGTACTTGGTATATAAATATAGAATGATATGTAACAGATGTTTATTTTATATATATGATATACTTACTCGTTATGAAATGTATATGTGAATTTCCGTTGTACCTGATATATAGGCAAATAATGATATTGTTAATTGTGGCAGACAAACGGGCCGTTACACAACACACTGTCTATATTCACATACATACATACATACACATACATACACATACATAGTAGGTAGTTGATTATTAATGAACATGCATGACTTAATCCAGAGATAATTACATTCAAATAGCCTCGGCTCATGGCTATTTGTATTTATTTTTTAAAGATTTTGACGTCCCTCCATCTTGATTCCATACGATTGCTTTCGCCGATTTGCCCATAAACACCGAATTTGAAGAAGAAATCGCTTCTTCCCCTGCCCTGCGCCTCATGTTTCATAACGCCGTCAACAAAGACGGTCAACATGTTACCATCAACATCGTGTATTACATTCAACTTTATCCATCTATTGTAGACATTATTTTCGAGCACAGCTCCGACGTAGAACCTCAGTTCTCCGTCATAAACCCTCAACATTGCATCTGTGGCCGGTTTCTCACCCTCCGCTCTATGAATCTGCATGATGGACGCACCGCTTGTTCCGCTCGGCACAAAAACATAACCCTCGAACTGCCAGACTCCACTGGAGTAATCATAGCCCTATAGAATAAATGCATCCAAATATACAATATATAAACTAATTTAGTGATATATGTATATCCTAATGATGGATGCATGCATATTACTCACTTTGATGCGAATCTCAGTTCGTGGATCGGTGGAGCTGCCGGATTTGAATGGTTTGTCAGTGGAGAACACCCATAACCGGCGTACTCCGTTGCTATAACTGTAGCGATCTGCTGAAGCTAGGTTGTATGGCTTCTGCAGCAGAAAATTTGATTCAGTTAATGGTATATGTCTGAAACCATCAGTTGGATCCGCACTGCAGAGGAGGATGGATTCCTTCAGCAGGAAGAAAGAAACTAGGAACGCGATCTGGACTACGGGCAATGTGGGAGAGGCCATCGCGGTTTCTGCTGCTGTTTGGAATTAATTAATTTTTCTCCTGGTTAGTTAAGTTTAAGAAGAACTGAAGCACTTGAACATGTATATATACACACATGTACGTGAAGTTTGATCAACTTGTCGCAGTTAGCGTGCATATTAATTGTTTCAACCTTTGTTTATTTGATTAATTATGAAATATTATTCTTTTTATCTCCCAGCAAATCATTAATTCGCAGTATTGCTGCATGCAAAAGAATTATTAAGGAATCAGTCGAGTACTGATTAGGTATATTCTTAATTAAGAACTTTACGTAAATATTTGGTAGAGGAATTATTATTTTATATTACCCCGCGGATAATTAATGATTAACAAAAACAAGAGTGCCGGCCCTTCAAAGCTAAATTATGACGTATAAATTTTTATATGGCTTCATGCCTTCATCAAAATTGTTCATCTATTAGTTATTTGTATTATATCACAACTTTTAATGACTAATTTATTTTCAATAAAATGTTTATGTTATGTCACTTATAATATTTTATTTGGCAATTGTTAAACGCAACCCGGAATTAGCTACCCACACATACTGTTAACCGCAACCCGAAATTAGCTACCCACACATACTGTTAACCGCAACCCAAAAATTTACCCGCAACCCAAAAAATTAAAACCACACCCCATTAATTCCCGTAAGAGGGAGAAGTGCCGGAGGAGGATGTCCTAGAGGCTACCCATATCTTTTGAGCAGTTTAAGGTTACCGGTTCAGTGGTCGGGCTCGACGGATAACGGGCTAAGACGAAAAAATAGTGAGAAAACAAAAAAAGGACCCCAGACGCTGCGGTAGGAAGGTCCACCACGTACCCGGATGCTTAGAAGATGCTTCTTCTGCACCACCAAAGATGACCGAGCAGGATACGAGGTAGGCTCTAGCTGGCGACTAAGTCAAGACGACAACTAAGATGGATAGTCACTAGCTCGTGACCTGTCAATCTGAAGAAAAGATACAAAGGCTCAGCTCGAAGTGTAGGAAATGAGGTGGTCGAGATCTTTTGCGAGATTTCAAAGTCTATCTCGTCGTACCCAGGGTGGTCCCATCTTGGGACGATTGTGGGCAGCCGCCCACACTCAATTTTTTTTAAAAATAATAGTATTACCCACTGTTTAAACCGTGTCTAATACTGTATAAAAGGTTGCTAATACTCTGGACTTTAAACAATTAATAGTATTAGCCACGGTTTTAACCGTGGCTAATAATATAATTGTTTTTAAAAAATTAATAGTATTAGCCACGGTTTACAGTTTGACTAATATCCAATTCCTTTAAAAAAAATCAATAATAATAGTCAATTAGTTAAATTTTATACCGTGACAAAAAATAATTACCCTATTTAAAAAAATAAATAGTAGTAGTCACCATTTAAACAATGGGTAATAAGGTAATATCCTATTCTTAAAAAAATATTATTAGCCAAAGTTTAAACTGTATACGCTCTATTCTCGTCATTCTCAAAGCTCGAGACGAACTTAGACATGTGTGAAGCACAAATACATATTAGATATTCATGTTGATGAATTTGATAATTTCTAAGTTCGCCCACACTGAAAAAAATGCATGCGATCGCCACTGCTCGTACCCCTGGGGTCCTATTTATATACAAATCCTGGGTGGGTCTTATTTGTAGCCCCACCCTCGTCGACTAGGTGACTTCTTGGAGAGATCACTCAGGTTGGGCGAGTAACTGCCGTTGTCGCCTACCCGACGAGTATGAGAGGGGAGCTCTTCATGCACGCCAAACCTTCTACTGTCTTACGTGTTGATTCTGATTTATATCTTGACTTGTTGACTTTGAATTTTTCTGACCTGGCTCTGGGAGGGTCCACCCTTAACGAATCTGGGTTCTACACTATCCCCGCTCTTTTCGAGCGACATAGGAGCTCAGAAAGAAACATCAAACACTTTTTTCAGCGAGCTGCTTTAGCGAGTATCTGGATTACTCGCTACAGATGGATGCCTGCTAAACTCTATAAATAGGGGAGGTGGCTTGTCTACCACGAAGGTATTGCTGCTTTGTCTGGATTCCTTGAGACAACAAGGTCGCGAGAAGGCAAAGTCGTTGCTGACCTTCTGCCACCCAAGAAGAAGAATTTGAAGAAGAAGAAATCGCTCGCCTTGAAAATTAATAACCCGCCTCTAGGCACATGGGATGTCGCTTCTCCATCCGACCATTCCGACATTTTAGCCCACACTAAGAAACTCCTTGACGATCTCGGGTTAAGTGACATTCTCGAGCAAACAGCTCCTAAAGCTTCTCGCCTCCATATGTTGCCTTCTCCTCCTGCCCCGAACCTCGCCGGGTCCCAAGCGTAGCTACAAACGGATCTTGCTGCCTCTCAACATTGTTATCTTGTGATGATTCGAGTTGTTGAACAATTCCATTTTACCTTGCTGACTTTTATTCTTTACTTGTAGCTCCTACGTCGAATGCATCTAAAGAGCATCTGGATGTCGCTCTTCTACGATCAGCTGCGTTGGTCGCACTCGAATCCCAGAAAAAGTCGCAATCTGGACACACCGTTCAGATCAACGTCGGTCACAAGAAGAGGCCGGAAAAACAAACCCCTGAGTTGAGAAAAAAATGATCCACCTGTGACGAAGATCGCACAACCTGTGGCGAGCAAAGTACCTCACTCTACGACCATCTCGTTGCAACCAATGACGAGCACTCCTCGGTTGTCGCCTCCTCCTTTGAATAGCTCGTCAAAATCGGGGTCGAGCTTTACATTATCTTTGTCGTCTCCTCTGCCACCGAGTAACGAAGCTCGCCCTGAAATCTGCCTGGGGCCCCTTTGAGCTTGCTTGAGTGCTCATTGCGAGATCAGGACAGAATACGTCTGAGTTACTTCCCGCCGAGAACCGGAGGTAACAATCCTGTAGGTCGCAGACAGGGGCAGGCCACCGAGTAGATGAGAGGATCATCATCGGGTCTGCAAGTATTGTCTCGCGCGGCCCTTCCCCTTGCAGATCTCGATCCCCTTGGCAAGGTAGCTCTCTTATTGCTGAATTGGTCTGACTGATGATACTGTGGCTCTTAACTGATTCAATGACTTCTCCTTTGTCTTGACAGGTCGTCCTGCAACCCCTACAGCGGCTTTCAATGTTGCTCCTGGGCTTCCAGCTCATGAGTACTGTCAAGTTGCTGCCCGCACATACATTATGCTAGAGGCGAAATTCGACCAACTCGTCATCTGCGAGCCTCATCGCCGGATCTCAACACTGGAGGTGAGGATGAAGAAGATGGTGGAAGAGATGCAATATCGGCTTGTGGCATACAAGGCCTGCTTCCATATGATCAATGAGTTGGAGCGGCGGCGGCAATCGATGACCAATCATTGCCTACAACTTCATCACGAGTTGTTGGCGGGAATGTGGGCGAGCATTGGTACTGCTGGACAAGCACTACCAGTGACCACGCGAACACTACCAGTGATATTGGGATGCCATCTGCGAGCCTCATGCGATGGTGGCGGAGAGCGAGTACTACCGGTGAGCACATGAGATGCGCTGGCCGGTGGAGCGACATCCACCTCTTCCAGCAGCATCTCCTATGACTTTGTTATTTTCTTTTTTATTTTCCTCATCCTTGGCGACATTCTAGTGAACCATATAATATTCTTTTATTTGTCATGGAGAGTTTGTATATTGTGATTGATCTTGTGATTTGCTCTTCTATGTTGAAAATTTTTCTGTGTTGATACTTGTATTCATTTTGCAATTTCTTGAGTTGTCTGTGCAGGTTTCTGCGAGCTAGCAATCTTCTGACTAATTTATGCAAGATAGGAATCATAGTTGTCACAACCCGCATTTTTCAGCGCCAAATAAGTAAATTAGAGTGGGGAAAAATGTGCGTCATTATGCCACGTCAGCAGGGAATAACTGCAGACGCTCAGGCAAAAACACCTACTTAACCATGAAGAATGATTCTTTAAGTTAATTAGAGTTAAAGTCAATTTAAGTATAGTAGTTAGTTGTATCCCTCGGTTGAGTGGCTCATCTAGTCCACAAGAAAAGTAATAATGCGCGACGGAAAATAATTCTTTTATCGGTTCAAGTATCCTACAAGAGTATAGAGGTTCCAAAAGGACACCTCAAGACATGCAAGTTCTAAATTTATAATACTAATAAAAGTGGATTTGTACGGTCGATAAATATAGTGACTTAACATTTTAAATTATGCAATTCATGCTGTAATAATAGTAATTTTTCTTTTATACTTGCAAATAACTATCATGCAATCCTAACATAAAACACCTCAAGGAGCAAGTAAACCACATCCACAGAAAGAAACGAAGCAGCTAGCAAGATATCCAAAAAACGTCTATCATGTGGGTGTCAACAAACTGACATGAACCACATAAAAACAGAAGTATGTCTGAACTAAGTAAGCAAACTAAAACAACCAACTGCCTTACTACGACAAGGAGAAAACCACAGCCAACACTGCTGCCCAGAAACTCCAAAACCTGCTCCACTATTTGCTACTGCTCTGAACCTGAGGCATTCTAAAAACAGAACACCTCAGCAAGAATGCACAAATGGTGGCAGAAAATAAGCCAACATAGACAAGGTGGTCAAATGGGATACCAACCCAAGACCAAAAGTACTGAAGTAAAGTATGAAAGTAAAGCATCAAATAGGAAAAGAACACTTATGTGAATCGTCACGTACATCATAATACAGCAGAAGCACAAGGCTAAGAAGTTGGAAAGCAAGATTAAATCATAAGAAATAGTAAAGACTTTATAGCAGCATGTGGTCAACTCTACCCAAAAACACAGGCGAGGTGGTCACTCATCTAGACAAACCCTCACAGATATATAATATCTGTCTAACTGCGGGGGAGACTCATACACTCCACCATTCACCGCAGACGCGCAAACACCTGGTATAGTCCACAAGTTACTAATAAAGAAAACAACCTTGCGGCGGTGGATTCTCCCACTAACACCCGCAACCAGGAAAAAAACCATGATATAAATCTCAGACATCGCGGAGGTGGATACGTCCACTAACTCCCGCAACCAGAGAAATCATGATATATCTCAAGACTTGGCACATCGAATTCTACTAGACATTTCTAGATTAAAGACACTGTTGATCAACCATTAGGAACGATTTACAATCCTAGATAAACTCTAATACGTTCAATAACGATAATAAGGCGATTAAAGCCAACAGTGAAACATTTTAAGAAAGATTAAACATGACACGACGAGATTGAATTACCATGACAACACTTATAATACAAGCGTATTCAAGGAAGGATTAAACATTTCAATAACTTGGAAAGGCAAAGTGCAGAAAGATTAAAAACAGAAAAAAAAAACTTAACAGTTACCATCAAATTGTACAAGAAGAAACGAGGGTAAACCTGCCACTTGCCTTGGTTTCGCCAGAAAAACCCCTTAAAATTGCTCATTGCCGTAGATCGGGGCTAGGGAAGATGAGGAGAGTCAAAATCTACCAAGAAATAGCTAAGATAGAAGTTAGGGCCAAAAACCCTAACGAGAAAAACTCAAGAAATAGGGAATATCTTACCACGATGGCGTAGCACATGGCGAGGGCTTTCCGAATCTATGATCGTTCATGATTTTGAGCAGTGAGCTCCATCGCGACCATCGGAAGGACAGACAGACAACCTCTTTATCGCTCACAAGAAGCCGCTCTGGTTCGGGAGGCAGACAAAAATACTCGGTCGATTTAAAGATGAAGAAGAAGAAGAAGGTATTTATACTAACGGTGGTAGCAGGATAACAGTAAAAAATAGACAACGATGAAGACCGCACAACCTGAGTTGAGAAAAAATGATCCACCAGCCGATGAAGACCGCCGCACAACCTGCGGCAAGCAATGCACCTCACTCTACGACCACCTCGTTGCAACAATGACGAGCATCCTCGGTTGTCGCCTCCTCCTTTGAATAGCTCGTCAAAACCAGGGTCGAGCTTTCCATTATCTTTGTCGTCTCCTCTGCCACCGAGTAACGAAGCTCGCCCTAAAATCTGACCGGAAATAACTACGGCCCCTTTGAGCCTACCTGAGAGCTCATTGCGAGATCAGGACAGAATACGTCCGAGTTACTTCACGCCAAAGACTGGAGGTCACAATCCTGGAGTTCGTAGAAAGGGGCAGGCCACCGAGTAGATGAGAGGATCGTCATCGGGTCTGTAAGAATCATCTTACGCAGCCCTTCCCCTTGCAGATCTCGATCCCCATGGCAAGGTAGCTCTCTTGTTGCTGAATTGGTCTGACTGATGATATTGTGGCTCTTAACTGATTCAACGACTTCTCCTTTGTCTTGACAGGTCGTCCGGCAACACCTATAGTGGCTTTCCAATGTTGCTCCTGGGCTTCCTGCTCATGAGTACCATCAAGTTGCTGCCCGCACATACATTAAGCTAGAGGCGAAATTCGACCAACTCGCCATCTGCGAGCCTCATCGTCGGATCTCAACACTGGAGGTGAGGATGGAGAAGTTGGAAGAGATGCAATATCGACTTGTGGCATACAAGGCCTGCTTCCATATGATCAATGAGTTGGAGCGGCGACAATCGATGACCAATCATTGCCTACAACTTCATCACGAGTTCCTGGCGGGAATGTGGGCGAGCATTGGTACTACTGGACAAGCACTACCAGTGAGCACACGAACACTACCAGTGATACTGGGATGCCATCTGCGAGCCTCATGCGATGGTGGCGGCGAGCGAGTACTACCGGTGAGCACATGAGATGGGGCTGGGTGGGGCGACATTCACCTCTTCCGAGCAGCATCCTCCTAGGACTTTGTTATTTTCTTTTTTATTTTTCCTCGTCCTTGGTGACATTCGAGTGAACCATGTAATATTCTTTTATTTGTCATGGAGAGTTTGTATATTGTGATTGATCTTGTGATTTGCTCTTCTATGTTTGATAAATTTTTCTGTGTTGATACTTGTATTCATTCTACAATTTCTTGGGTTGTATGTGCAGGTTTTTGCGAGCTGGCGATCTTCTGACCGAATTTACGCAAGATAGGAATCATAGTTGTTATAACCCGCATTTTTCAGCGCCAAATAAGTAAATCAGAGTAAGGGAAAAAATGTGCGTAATGATGTCACGTCAGCAGGGGATAACTGCAGACGCTCAGGCAAAACACTTACTTAACCATGAAGAAAGATTCTTTAAGTTAATTAGAGTTAAAGTTAATTTAAGTATAGTAGTTAGTCGTATCCCTCGGCTGAGTGGCTCATCTAGTCCACAAGAAAAGTAATAATGCGTGGTGGAAAATACTTATTTTATCGGTTCAGGCATCCTACAAGAGCATAGAGTTTCCAAAAGGACACCTTAAGACATGCAAGTTCTAAATTTATAATAGTAATAAAAGTGGATTTGTACGGTCATTAAATATAGTGATTTAATATTTTAAATTATGCAATGCATGCAGTAATAATAGTAATTTTTCCTTTATACTTGAAAATGAAAGTTAGGATTAGATCTGATATACTCTAGAGGGGGGTGAATATAGTATCTTGAAACTTTAAGGCTTTTTGCTGTAAATAAAAAAATAGTCCTAAGATAAAATAATCTACCACAGGCACAGCAAATATAAACTAACTATCACAGACATATCAACCTAACTAGCACAGCCACAGCAAGAGCAAAAGAAAAAGATGACAACGAGACAACACAAGAATTTTATAGTGGTTCCCCAACCTGAGTACATCCACTCTTCTACAACTCTAGTAGGAATCCACTCATTTTTTGATCAGGTGATTGCCACCAATGAGCTTTTGATCAGGTACTCAAAAACCAACCCAAGTCTTTTGATCAGGTGACTTACAACCAGGAATATCTTTTGAAGGGAGTTAAAGAACTATTTTTATAGTGGGGGTGAGAGAGTGATGATGTCTTCTCTTTCTCAAAATCAACTAAGAAGACTTAGTGGATATTTGATGTTAACAAAGCTCCCCCTGAGATATTGATTTGTTCAGGAAAGTTGGAGCTTTGCTTCAGGGTGAGTAGGTCGTCAATCCTTTAGCCTTGACTAGAAGATATCCAGGAATTTCTTGACTGATAGAGTTGTTGTGGTCCTTGAATAATTCTGGAATGAAGAAGGAAGAAGACTCTTGATTTTGGATGGATGTTCTTCTTCTTCAGCTACTGTTATTTCTCTAGTATGAGCTTGTTGTTTCTTTACTATTATATTGCCTTGTGTATTGCTTGTGCTCTTTCAAAATCTTGATCTCTCAATGACTATCTGTGTGCTTTACCTTGTGTTTCGCTGCTGAGAAGGAAGAAGAAAAATCGTTTTATATTTTCCATGAAATGTTCCTTCTGAATTTTGAATTTCTTTAGCATTGATTACTAACGGCCTTGAGAATGTCTGCATTGATTGATTTCCCCAACTATCTCATTGAAAAACGGCAAGTAATAATCCTGAGGAAGACCATAATCAATGCTGCGTCTAACGGTAATATTCAGAGAATATTAAGCATTGATTACTCAAGAATTATTGCAATAAAATAAGGACAGAGGGAGGGAAATATCCATGTCTGGATCTGCACAGAAATCGTTGAGTAGAGAACAGAATTCGTCGACCTCGGTCCAAAGTTCGTCGAGCTAAGAAGTTATGTTCGTCGACCAGATAATTGTTGTTCGTCGAGCTGAGATCCAAGATCGTCGACCTGAGAACTGCTAACTGCTTTCTCAAGAAACTTGTTAATTTTGTGCATCAAGATCGTTGAGCTGAGAATCTAACTTCGTCCACTAGTGTTCAGAGAGATGTTTCTTGGAATTTACAATGTTGAAGTAGAGTGTCCAGAAATCGTCGACCTGAGAGCTAAGTTCGTCGACCTGAGAACTTCTAACTGTTGCTTGATAAAACTTGTCAAGACTGTGGTCTAAGTTCGTCGGGCTGAGAACATGAATTCATCGACTGGTGTTTAGTGAAATAGTTCTGGACTTGGAGTGTTGAAGTATAGTATCCAGGAATCCATTTGGCTAAGGGAGGTCAGTTGACCCAATATAGGTCAGTTTGACCCATTTAGGGTTAGAGTTGACTTTGGTCAACTTAACCAGTTTGACTTCCCTCCATGGGTCCTTAGTGACCCATTGACCCCGCATTAGGTCTAGGAAGAGCCTGGTAGGGTTGGTTGGGCTTTACTATGGCACACTGCCCTTGGTTAGGGCACCTTGCCCAATTAGGCCTAGGGTGGTTCTAGTTCAACTTGACCACCCTAGGTTAATCCCAATGGACCCTTAGGGCTCTAATGGACCACCCAATGGATTGGTGAGACCATCGTGGGGTCTTAGAGTCTTGGTAAAGTCTCATGGTCATCCTAAACTAGTGTTTAGGAATCTACTATTTGCAGAACATAATGATCTCACCTACATTCCTAGGTTCACTTGGCCTTCTTGGGCTCCCTAGGGTTTTATCATGACCTAATCATGACAAAACCACTCCTAGGGGGTATAGTTGTTTGAGGGATGTTATACGTAACCACATCGATTCACAAGTTGTTGAAGTCATGCTCTTATACTTAGCTTCAGCACTTGATCTTGAAACTGCTGACTGCTTCTTGCTTTTTTAGCTAACAAGATTTTCTCCTACAAAGAAGCAAAAACATGATGTATACTTTCTAGCTTCTTTGTTATCAGCATAGCTGACATCAGAATATACTTCAATCTTCAAATGATTCTACTTTTGAAACAACAAGCACTTTCCTATAGATCCTTTCACATACTTCATAATTTTCTTGGCAGAACGCAGATGTAACACTCTAGGAGTTTACAAAAACTGACTGACCTTCCCAACTGCATAACAAATATCTGGTCATGTAACTATCAGATAGATGAGTTTGCTAACAAGTCGCCTGTACATAATACAATCTGGGAGAAGAGGAGAATTTTCAGTCCATCCCTTATCAGCCCCAACAACCATCAGGAAACGAGCAGGTCTTGTGCCAAGAAGACCAGTTTCCTTTAAGAGATCTAGTGCATACTTCTGCTGCGAAAGAACCACAAAATTATGCTTTCGTGAAATCATAATTCCATGAAAGTACTTTAGAGTTCTCATATCCTTAGTAACAAAATGTTGTCAAATATATCATTTTGCCAGGTCAATGCATTTTTTTCATCACCAGTAAAAATGATATCATCAACATAGAAAGTAAGAAACACAAGACCTTTAGTAGTCTTGCGTATAAATAGAGAATGATCAGCAGAACTCTGATTGAACCCAATAAGAGAAACAACCCCACTAAACTTCTCAAACCAAGCTCATGGACTGCCTTAAACCAAAAATTGCCTTTCGAAGCCGGCACACCTGAGACTCCCCCTGAACAACATATCCAGGAGGTTGCTCCATGTAAACCACCCCTTGCGCGTCACCCGTTTCACCCCCTCTAATCTCTAGTAGATCTCTGTAAACCTTATTAAAGCCGTCTAACGTTAGCCAATAGATCCAACAATGGATTATGAAGTCTGTCTCCAAGAAAATCATCGATAATTTTCGGCAATGTAAGATGTTAACCTCAATTAGTAGAGTAGACATTAAATGTGCTTGTGTTTCTAGTTTGGGTGAAGAAGAGTCATGAATATTTCTAGTTTTGTTGAGATTCCAGTAATATTTTCCACTTATGATTGGATTATAAATTAATAGTTGCGACTAGTATTTATGATTGGAATTTGATTATATAATTTTGTACCTCAATATGAAAGAACCCTTAATTATTGTTAAATGAAAACAATTGCACAAAATAGAAAGTAAATAAATTAACCTCTTTGTTGTTTTTTGTGTGAACACAAACTTAACGCACAACGTACTTAAGGGAACCTAAAAGAATGAGTCTAGAATTATTTGTGCTACCTCTAGAGGTACACTTATTAAGGCATGGAGCTGCATGTTTTTTGTAGGAAAAACAAGACATTTATAAATTGAATGCATCATTTAATTTAGTGGGGCCTGACCAAAATCATGTAATTAAAAAAAGGAAGTTTTTGACGGGGCAACATGTGACGCACACATTTTTCTGGTATGCTATATTAATTAATGCATGAACTAAATAATAATTCATATGATGATGTGTAACGAAATTAAATTTATTACAGGTGACGTCCTCGATGTTGAAAATAGATTTAGGCAGTGTTGAATCGGTGTCTCCATGAGCTGTTATTTGGCGTCGTGCGAGTTATTACTATGAAAATGTTGAATGTGATGCTATGTTTCGTGGGCTACTTAATCTCTTTGTATGTATCATTTTTTGTTGTTATGGATGTGGACGGCACATAATATTGTGGTAGAATCGCATGACTTGTTTATTTATATATATATGTTGTATGTAAATGAGTGTGGGCTGGCTGGTTCATTACTGGCTAAGGGTGTTTGGGCTGGGTTAGCCGGTTAGAGCTGTCTCTTTTATACCGAACCGGCTTCAGCGATGGCTTTTGTCTTGCTTCTACGGGATAAATCCCGATCTACTGTTCTTTTCCTGCACTTGCGCTTCTTTCTCTGCAGCCTGGCGAAACCCGAAGGCTAGGGTTTTGTGGTTTTCTTCTTCTCGTCGCCTGCTGAATTTAGGGATTGTGAACCTCGTTGGCTTTGGTGGGAGAAATTTCGAGTTTTTGGAACCAGGTAATTGATCCATTTCATGCTTTTCTTTTTTTTACGGCTGGATTTGAGTGTTTTATCCGTCCACTGGGGCCAACTGTGTAGTGTGTGTAGTAGTATGGGTGTGCTGAGAGTTGTACTCTCCATTTTGGCTGGTTGTGCCCATTTTGCTGCTGTTTTAGGACTGTTTGGCCGACTGGATATCGTTGGATTGGTGGCTGTTTGGACTGTTTGGACTGGTTGGCTGAGCTGAAATAAGTGTTGTACTGTGGGTTGCTTTCATTTTGGTTGATTGGAGCTGTGTTGGACTTGATACCGTTGTATAAAGGTGAAATGATTTTTCCAAATAACGTTCCAGGAATTTAATGGGCTTGAATGCGTCGTGTCGTTGTGTGATATGTAACCTCGTGGAATAAAATTTTGTTGTCTTATAAATGAATTATATATATACAGATATTGCGAAGGATGGCATCTCCAAGTAGACGCGACGTCTATTCGAGACGTGGCAAGGAAAAGGAACGAACCACGGTGAGAATTTCACTTTTTAATGTATGCTTTACCTAAATGTTTCACTGCTATACTGAAAATGCTTTATACAATCACTGATATATATATGTTGCAAATGTTATGCATGGTCTCATATAGAGGCAATTAAGAAAGAAAATCTTCTGAGGGGACTAATTACAATAATGAACTCATCATAGATAAAAACATGTGTCGACACATGAAATTGTTAAGGGTGATAATACTGATATTGTGTACTGAATTATCAAAACATTCGAGCCGAAAGGCATAAACGCGTGTTGTACGTACTGGTCTGGAGACTGATGACCCCAAAGGGGTCGGGCCCAAAGACTGAAAAACGGAATACTGAGAATGATACAGAATTCATTTAATTAGCCTTAATAGTTCCTAAATAAAAAGTAAAAAGGAATATGGTCTGACAGTTTACTGTTATGATTGATTATAACCTATACTGTTAGTTACTCATATTGTTTCGACTGCAATACTGATGACATAACATATGTTAAATTTTTTTCATTACTGATGATAGCATATATATTCAAATGAACATGTTTCATGTATGCTTATTTAACTGCAATATTAACTGTTTCTCACAATTTTTATACAACTGTACAGCAGATTAAAAACGTAAATTTTCACTTAATCTTTATGCAAGAGTAACGGTTGTATTCTTAATTTTTCGGAACCGGAAAGCCACCGACCGGTCGTCAGTAGAGCACAAGTTGGAATTTACTAGTTTATTGCTTTTCTGTACTTGGTATATAAATATAGAATGATATGCAACAGATGTTTATTTTATATATATGATATACTTACTCGTTATGAAATGTATATGTGAATTTCCGCTGTACCTGATATATAGGCAAATAATGATATTGTTAATTGTGCCGGACAAACGGGCCGTTACACAACACACTGTCTATATTCACATACATACATACATACACATACATAGTAGGTAGTTGATTATTAATGAACATGCATGACTTAATCCAGAGATAATTACATTCAAATAGCCTCGGCTCATGGCTATTTGTATTTATTTTTTAAAGATTTTGACGTCCCTCCATCTTGATTCCATACGATTGCTTTCGCCGATTTGCCCATAAACACCGAATTTAAAGAAGAAATCGCTTCTTCCCCTGCCCTGCGCCTCATGTTTCATAACGCCGTCAACAAAGACGGTCAACATGTTACCATCAACATCGTGTATTACATTCAACTTTATCCATCTATTGTAGACATTATTTTCGAGCACAGCCCCGACGTAGAACCTCAGTTCTCCGTCATAAACCCTCAACATTGCATCTGTGGCCGGTTTCTCACCCTCCGCTCTATGAATCTGCATGATGGACGCACCGCTTGTTCCGCTCGGCACAAAAACATAACCCTCGAACTGCCAGACTCCGCTGGAGTAATCATAGCCCTATAGAATAAATGCATCCAAATATATAATATATAATCTAATTTAGTGATATATGTATATCCTAATGATGGATGCATGCATATTACTCACTTTGATGCGAATCTCAGTTCGTGGATCGGTGGAGCTGCCGGATTTGAATGGTTTGTCAGTGGAGAACACCCATAACCGGCGTACTCCGTTGCTATAACTGTAGCGATCTGCTGAAGCTAGGTTGTATGGCTTCTGCAGCAGAAAATTTGATTCAGTTAATGGTATTTGTCTGAAACCATCAGTTGGATCCGCACTGCAGAGGAGGATGGATTCCTTCAGCAGGAAGAAAGAAACTAGGAACGCGATCTGGACTACAGGCAATGTGGGAGAGGCCATCGCGGTTTCTGCTGCTGTTTGGAATTAATTAATTTTTCTCCTGGTTAGTTAAGTTTAAGAAGAACTGAAGCACTTGAACATGTATATATACACACATCTACGTGAAGTTTGATCAACTTGTCGCAGTTAGCGTGCATATTAATTGTTTCAACCTTTGTTTATTTGATTAATTATGAAATATTATTCTTTTTATCTCCCAGCAAATCATTAATTCGCAGTATTGCTGCATGCAAAAGAATTATTAAGGAATCAGTCGAGTACTGATTAGGTATATTCTTAATTAAGAACTTTACGTAAATATTTGGTAGAGGAATTATTATTTTATATTTATTACCCCGCGGATAATTAATGATTAACAAAAACAAGAGTGCCGGCCCTTCAAAGCTAAATTATGACGTATAAATTTTATATGGCTTCATGCCTTCATCAAAATTGTTCATCTATTAGTTATTTGTATTATATCACAACTTTTAATGACTAATTTATTTTCAATAAAATGTTTATGTTATGTCACTTATAATATTTTATTTGGCGATTGTTAAACGCAACCCGGAATTAGCTACCCACACCTACTGTTAACCGCAACCCGGAATTAGCTACCCACACATACTGTTAACCGCAACCCAAAAATTTACTCGCAACCCAAAAAATTAAAACCGCACCCCATTAATTCCCGTAAGAGGGAGAAGTGCCGGAGGAGGATGTCCTAGAGGCTACCCATATCTTTTGAGCAGTTTAAGGTTACCGGTTCAGTGGTCGGGCTCGACGGATAACGGGCTAAGACGAAAAAATAGTGAGAAAACAAAAAAAGGACCCCAGACGCTGCGGTAGGAAGGTCCACCACGTACCCGGATGCTTAGAAGATGCTTCTTCTGCACCACCAAAGATGACCGAGCAGGATACGAGGTAGGCTCTAGCTGGCGACTAAGTCAAGACGACAACTAAGATGGATAGTCACTAGCTCGTGACCTGTCAATCTGAAGAAAAGATACAAAGGCTCAACTCGAAGTGTAGGAAATGAGGTGGTCGAGATCTTTTGCGAGATTTCAAATTCTATCTCGTCGTACCCAGGGTGGTCCCATCTTGGGACGATTGTGGGCAGCCGCCCACACTCAATTTTTTTTAAAAATAATAGTATTAGCCACTGTTTAAACCGTGTCTAATACTGTATAAAAGGTTGCTAATACTCTGGACTTTAAACAATTAATAGTATTAGCCACGGTTTTAACCGTGGCTAATAATATAATTGTTTTTAAAAAATTAATAGTATTAGCCACGGTTTACAGTGTGACTAATATCCAATTCCTTTAAAAAAATCAATAATATTAGTCTATTAGTTACATTTTATACCGTGACAAAAAATAATACCCTATTTAAAAAAATAAATAGTAGTAGTCACCATTTAAACAATGGGTAATAAGGTAATATCCTATTCTTAAAAAAATATTATTAGCCAAAGTTTAAACTGTATACGCTCTATTCTCGTCATTCTCAAAGCTCGAGACGAACTTAGACATGTGTGAAGCACAAATACATATTAGATATTCATGTTGATGAATTTGATAATTTCTAAGTTCGCCCACACTGAAAAAAATGCATGCGATCGCCACTGCTCGTACCCCTGGGGTCCTATTTATATACAAATCCTGGGTGGGTCTTATTTGTAGCCCCACCCCCGTCGACTAGGTGACTTCTTGGGAGAGATCACTCAGGTTGGGCGAGTAACTGCCGTTGTCGCCTACCCGACGAGTATGAGAGGGGAGCTCTTCATGCACACCCAGACCTTCTACTATCTTACGTGTTGATTCTGATTTCTATCTTGACTTGTTGACTTTGAATTTTTCTGACCTGGCTCTGGGAGGGTCCACCCTTAACGAATCTGGGTTCTACACTATCCCCGCTCTTTTCGAGCGACATAGGAGCTCAGAAAGAAAAATCAAACACTTTTTCAGCGAGCTGCTTTAGCGAGTATCTGGATTACTCGCTACAGATGGATGCCTGCTAAACTCTATAAATAGGGGAGGTGGCTTGTCTACCACGAAGGTATTGCTGCTTTGTCTGGATTCCTTGAGACAACAAGGTCGCGAGAAGGCAAAGTCGTTGCTGACCTTCTGCCACCCAAGAAGAAGAATTTGAAGAAGAAGAAATCGCTCGCCTTGAAAATTAATAACCCGCCTCTAGGCACATGGGATGTCGCTTCTCCATCCGACCATTCTGACATTCTATCCCACACTAAGAAACTCCTTGACGATCTCGGGTTAAGTGACATTCTCGAGCAAACAGCTCCTAAAGCTTCTCGCCTCCATATGTTGCCTTCTCCTCCTGCCCCGAACCTCGCCGGGTCCCAAGCGTAGCTACAAACGGATCTTGCTGCTTCTCAACATTGTTATCTTTTGATGATTCGAGTTGTTGAACAATTCCATTTTACCTTGCTGACTTTTATTCTTTACTTGTAGCTCCTACGTCGAATGCATCTAAAGAGCATCTGGATGTCGCTCTTCTACGATCAGCTGCGTTGGTCGCACTCGAATCCCAGAAAAAGTCGCAATCTGGACACACCGTTCAGATCAACGTCGGTCACAAGAAGAGGCCGGAAAAACAAACCCCTGAGTTGAGAAAAAATGATCCACCTGTGACGAAGACCGCACAACCTGTGGCGAGCAAAGCACCTCACTCTACGACCATCTCGTTGCAACCAATGACGAGCACTCCTCGGTTGTCGCCTCCTCCTTTGAATAGCTCGTCAAAATCGGGGTCGAGCTTTCCATTATCTTTGTCGTCTCCTCTGCCACCGAGTAACGAAGCTCGCCCTGAAATCTGCCTGGGGCCCCTTTGAGCTTGCTTGAGTGCTCATTGCGAGATCAGGACAGAATACGTCTGAGTTACTTCCCGCCGAGAACCGGAGGTCACAATCCTGTAGGTCGCAGACAGGGGCAGGCCACCGAGTAGATGAGAGGATCATCATCGGGTCTGCAAGAATTGTCTCGCGCGGCCCTTCCCATTGCAGATCTCGATCCCCTTGGCAAGGTAGCTCTCTTGTTGCTGAATTGGTCTGACTGATGATACTGTGGCTCTTAACTGATTCAATGACTTCTCCTTTGTCTTGACAGGTCGTCCTACAACACCTACAGCGGCTTTCAATGTTGCTCCTGGGCTTCCCGCTCATGAGTACTGTCAAGCTGCTGCCCGCACATACATTAAGCTAGAGGCAAAATTCGACCAACTCGTCATCTGCGAGCCTCATCGCCGGATCTCAACACTGGAGGTGAGGATGGAGAAGATGGAAGAGATGCAATATCGGCTTGTGGCATACAAGGCCTGCTTCCATATGATCAATGAGTTGGAGCGGCGGCAATCGATGACCAATCATTGCCTACAACTTCATCACGAGTTGTTGGCGGGAATGTGGGCGAGCATTGGTACTGCTGGACAAGCACTACCAGTGACCACGCGAACACTACCAGTGATATTGGGATGCCATCTGCGAGCCTCATGCGATGGTGGCGGAGAGCGAGTACTACCGGTGAGCACATGAGATGCGCTGGGTGGAGCGACATCCACCTCTTCCGAGCAGCATCCTCCTAGGACTTTGTTATTTTCTTTTTTAATTTTTCCTCGTCCTTGGCGACATTCTAGTGAACCATATAATATTCTTTTATTTGTCATGGAGAGTTTGTATATTGTGATTGATCTTGTGATTTGCTCTTCTATGTTGATAAATTTTTCTGTGTTGATACTTGTATTCATTTTGCAATTTCTTGAGTTGTCTGTGCAGGTTTCTGCGAGCTAGCAATCTTCTGACTGAATTTATACAAGATAGGAATCATAGTTGTCACAACCCGCATTTTTCAGCGCCAAATAAGTAAATTAGAGTAGGGGAAAAATGTGCGTCATGATGCCACGTCAGCAGGGAATAACTGCAGACGCTCAGGCAAAACACCTACTTAACCATGAAGAAAGATTCTTTAAGTTAATTAGAGTTAAAGTCAATTTAAGTATAGTAGTTAGTTGTATCCCTCGGCTGAGTGGCTCATCTAGTCCACAAGAAAAGTAATAATGCGCGGCGGAAAATACTTCTTTTATCGGTTCAGGCATCCTACAAGAGCATAGAGGTTCCAAAAGGACACCTCAAGACATGCAAGTTCTAAATTTATAATACTAATAAAAGTGCATTTGTAAGGTCGATAAATATAGTGACTTAACATTTTAAATTATGCAATTCATGCTGTAATAATAGTAATTTTTCTTTTATACTTGCAAATAACTATCATGCAATCCTAACATAAAACACCTCAAGTAGCAAGTAAACCACATCCACAGAAAGAAAACGAAGCAGCTATCAAGATATCCAAAAAAACGTCTATCATGTGGGAGTCAACAAACTGACATAAACCCACATAAAAACAGAAGTATGTCTGAACTAAGTAAGCAAACTAAAACAACCAACTGCCTTACTACGACAAGGAGAAAACCACAGCCAACACTGCTGCCCAGAAACTCCAAAATCTGCTCCACTATCTGCTACTTCTCTGAACCTGAGGCATTCTAAAAATAGAACACCTCAGCAAGAATGCACAAATGGTGGCAGAAAAATAAGTCAACATAGACAAGGTGGTCAAATGGGATACCAACCCAAGACCAAAAGTACTGAAGTAAAGTATGAAAGTAAAGCATCAAATAGGAAAAGAACACTTATGTGAATCGTCACGTACATCATAAATACACCAGAAGCACAAGGCTAAGAAGGTGGAAAGCAAGATTAAATCATAAGAAAGAATAGTAAAGACTTTATTAGCAGCATGTGGTCAACTCTACCCAAAAACACAGGCGAGGTGGTCACTCATCTGGACAAACCCTCACAGATATATAATATCCGTCTAACTGCGGGGGAGACTCATACACTCCACCATTCACCGCAGACGCGCAAACACCTGGTATAGTCCCACAAGTTACTAATAAAGGAAACAAACCTTGCGGCGGTGGATTCTCCCACTAACACCCGCAACCAGGAAAAAAACCATGATATAAATCTCAGACATCGCGGAGGTGGATACGTCCACTAACTCCCGCAACCAGAGAAATCATGATATATCTCAAGACTTGGCACATCGAATTCTACTAGACATTTCTAGATTAAAGACACGGTTGATCAACCATTAGGAACGATTTACAATCCTAGATAAACTCTAATACGTTCAATAACGATAGATAAGGCGATTAAAGCCAACAGTGAAACATTTTAAGAAAGATTAAACATGACACGACGAGATTGAATTACCATGACAACACTTATAATACAAGCGATATTCAAGGAAGGATTAAACATTTCAATAACTTGGAAAGGCAAAGTGCAGAAAGATTAAAAACAGAAAAAAAAACTTAACAGTTACCATCAAATTGTACAAGAAGAAACGAGGGTAAACCGCCACTTGCCTTGGTTTCGCCAGAAAAACCCCTTAAAATTGTACCTTGCCGTAGATCGGGGCTAGGGAAGATGAGGAGAGTCAAAATCTACCAAGAAATAGCTAAGATAGAAGTTAGGGCCAAAAACCCTAACGAGAAAAACTCAAGAAATAGGGAATATCTTACCACGATGGCGTAGCACATGGCGAGGGATTTCCGAATCTATGATCGGTTCATGATTTTGAGCAGTGGAGCTCCATCGGCGACCATCGGAAGAAGGACGGACAGACAACCTCTTTATCGCTCACGCCGCTCTGGTTCGGGAGGCAGACAAAAATCTCGGTCGATTTAAAGATGAAGAAGAAGAAGAAGGTATTTATACTAACGGTGGTAGCAGGATAACAGTAAAAATAGACAACGATGAAGACCGCACAACCTGAGTTGAGAAAAAATGATCCACCAGCGATGAAGACCGCACAACCTGCGGCAAGCAAAGCACCTCACTCTACGACCACCTCGTTGCAACCAATGACGAGCACTCCTCGGTTGTCGCCTCCTCCTTTGAATAGCTCGTCAAAACCAGGGTCGAGCTTTCCATTATCTTTGTCGTCTCCTCTGCCACCGAGTAACGAAGCTCGCCCTAAAATCTGACCGGAAATAACTACGGCCCCTTTGAGCCTACCTGAGAGCTCATTGCGAGATCAGGACAGAATACGTCCGAGTTACTTCACCCCAAAGACTGGAGGTCACAATCCTGGAGTTCGCAGAAAGGGGCAGGCCACCGAGTAGATGAGAGGATCGTCATCGGGTCTGCAAGAATCATCTTACGCAGCCCTTCCCCTTGCAGATCTCGATCCCCTTGGCAAGGTAGCTCTCTTGTTGCTGAATTGGTCTGACTGATGATATTGTGGCTCTTAACTGATTCAACGACTTCTCCTTTGTCTTGACAGGTCGTCCTACAACACCTACAGCGGCTTTCAATGTTGCTCCTGGGCTTCCGGCTCATGAGTACCATCAAGCTGCTGCCCGCACATACATTAAGCTAGAGGCGAAATTCGACCAACTCGCCATCTGCGAGCCTCATCGTCGGATCTCAACACTGGAGGTGAGGATGGAGAAGTTGGAAGAGATGCAATATCGGCTTGTGGCATACAAGGCCTGCTTCCATATGATCAATGAGTTGGAGCGGCGACAATCGATGACCAATCATTGCCTACAACTTCATCACGAGTTGCTGGCGGGAATGTGGGCGAGCATTGGTACTGCTGGACAAGCACTACCAGTGAGCACGCGAACACTACCAGTGATACTGGGATGCCATCTGCGAGCCTCATGCGATGGTGGCGGCGAGCGAGTACTACCGGTGAGCACATGAGATGGGCTGGGTGGGGCGACATCCACCTCTTCCGAGCAGCATCCTCCTAGGACTTTGTTATTTTCTTTTTTATTTTTCCTCGTCCTTGGTGACATTCGAGTGAACCATGTAATATTCTTTTATTTGTCATGGAGAGTTTGTATATTGTGATTGATCTTGTGATTTGCTCTTCTATGTTGATAAATTTTTCTGTGTTGATACTTGTATTCATTCTACAATTTCTTGGGTTGTATGTGCAGGTTTTTGCGAGCTGGCGATCTTCTGACCGAATTTACGCAAGATAGGAATCATAGTTGTCATAACCCGCATTTTTCAGCGCCAAATAAGTAAATCAGAGTAAGGGAAAAAATGCGCGTCATGATGTCACGTCAGTAGGAAATAACTGCAGACGATCAGGCAAAACACCTACTTTACCATGAAGAAAGATTCTTTAAGTTAATTAGAGTTAAAGTTAATTTAAGTATAGTAGTTAGTCGTATCCCTCGGCTGAGTGGCTCATCAAGTCCACAAGAAAAGTAATAATGCGTGGTGGAAAATACTTATTTTATCGGTTCAGGCATCCTACAAGAGCATAGAGTTTCCAAAAGGACACCTTAAGACATGCAAGTTCTAAATTTATAATAGTAATAAAAGTGGATTTGTACGGTCATTAACTATAGTGATTTAATATTTTAAATTATGCAATGCATGCAGTAATTATAGTAATTTTTCCTTTATACTTGAAAATGAAAGTTAGGATTAGATCTGATATACTCTAGAGGGGGTGAATATAGTATCTTGAAACTTTAAGGCTTTTTGCTGTAAATAAAAAAACAGTCCTAAGATAAAATAATCTACCACAGGCACAACAAATATAAACTAACTATCACAGACATATCAACCTAACTAGCACAGCCACAGCAAGAGCAAAAGAAAAAGATGGCAACGAGACAACACAAGAATTTTATAGTGGTTCCCCAACCTGAGTACATCCACTCTTCTACCACCCTGGTAGGAATCCACTCAGTTTTTGATCAGGTGATTGCCACTAATGAGCTTTTGATCAGGTACTCAAAAACCAACCCAAGTCTTTTGATCAGGTGACTTACAACCAGGAATAACTTTTGAAGGGAGTTAAAGATCTATTTTTATAGTGGGGGTGAGAGAGTGATGATGTCTTCTCTTTCTCAAATTCAACTAAGAAGACTTAGTGGATCTTTGATGTTAACAAAGCTCCCCCTGAGATATTGATTTGTTCAGGAAAGTTGGAGCTTTGCTTCAGGGTGAGTAGGTCGTCAATCCTTTAGCCTTGACTAGAAGATATCCAGGAATTTCTTGACTGATAGAGTTGTTGTTGTCCTTGAATAATCCTGGAATGAAGAAGGAAGAAGACTCTTGATTTTGGATGGATGTTCTTCTTCTTCAGCTACTGTTATTTCTCTGGTATGGGCTTGTTGTTTCTTTACTGTTATATTGCCCTGTGTATTGCTTGTGCTCTTTCAAAATCATGATCTCTCAATGACTATCTGTGTGCTTTACCTTGTGTTTCGCTGCTGAGAAGGAAGAAGAAAAATCGTTTTATATTTTCCATGAAATGTTCCTTCTGAATTTTGAATTTCTTCAGCATTGATTACTAACGGCCTTGAGAATGTCTGCATTGATTGATTTCCCCAACTATCTCATTGAAAAGCGGCAAGTAATAATCCTGAGGAAGACCATAATCAATGCTGCGTCTAACGGTAATATTCAGAGAATATTAAGCATTGATTACTCAAGAATTATTGCAATAAAATAAGGACAGAGGGAGGGAAATATCCATGTCTGGATCTGCACAGAAATCGTTGAGTAGAGAACAGAATTCGTCGACCTCGGTCCAAAGTTCGTCGAGCTAAGAAGTTATGTTCGTCGACCAGATAATTGTTGTTCGTCGAGCTGAGATCCAAGATCGTCGACCTGAGAACTGCTAACTGCTTTCTCAAGAAACTTGTTAATTTTGTGCATCAAGATCGTTGAGCTGAGAATCTAACTTCGTCCACTAGTGTTCAGAGAGATGTTTCTTGGAATTTACAATGTTGAAGTAGTGTCCAAAAATCGTCGACCTGAGAGCTAAGTTCGTCGACCTGAGAACTTCTAACTACTGCTTGATAAAACTTGTCAAGACTGTGGTCTAAGTTCGTCGGGCTGAGAACATGAATTCATCGACTGGTGTTTAGTGAAATAGTTCTGGACTTGGAGTGTTGAAGTATAGTATCCAAGAATCCATTTGGCTAAGGGAGGTCAGTTGACCCAATATAGGTCAGTTTGACCCATTTAGGGTTAGAGTTGACTTTGGTCAACTTAACCAGTTTGACTTCCCTCCATGGGTCCTTAGTGACCCATTGACCCCGCATTAAGTCTAGGAAGAGCCTGGTAGGGTTGGTTGGGCTTTACTATGGCACACTGCCCTTGGTTAGGGCACCTTGCCCAATTAGGCCTAGGGTGGTTCTAGTTCAACTTGACCACCCTAGGTTAATCCCAATGGACCCTTAGGGCTCTAATGGACCACCCAATGGATTGGTGAGACCATCGTGGGGTCTTAGAGTCTTGGTAAAGTCTCATGGTCATCCTAAACTAGTGTTTAGGAATCTACTATTTGCAGAACATAATGATCTCACCTACATTCCTAGGTTCACTTGGCCTTCTTGGGCTTCCTAGGGTTTTGTCATGACCTAATCATGACAAAACCACTCCTAGGGGTCTAGTTGTTTGAGGGATGTTATACGTAACCACATCGATTCACAAGTTGTTGAAGTCATGCTCTTATACTTAGCTTCATCACTTGATCTTGAAACTGCTGACTGCTTCTTGCTTTTTTAGCTAACGAGATTTTCTCCTACAAAGAAGCAAAAAACATGATGTATACTTTCTAGCTTCTTTGTTATCAGCATAGCTGACATCAGAATATACTTCAATCTTCAAATGATTCTACTTTTGAAACAACAAGCACTTTCTTATAGATCCTTTCACATACTTCATAATTTTCTTGGCAGAACGCAGATGTAACACTCTAGGAGTTTACAAAAACTGACTGACCTTCCCAACTGCATAACAAATATCTGGTCATGTAACTATCAGATAGATGAGTTTGCTAACAAGTCGCCTGTACATAATACAATCTGGGAGAAGAGGAGAATTTTCAGTCCATCCCTTATCAGCCCCAACAGCCATCAGGAAACGAGCAGGTCTTGTGCCAAGAAGACCAGTTTCCTTTAAGAGATTTAGTGCATACTTCTGCTGCAAAAGAACCACAAAATTATGCTTTCGTGAAATCATAATTCCATGAAAGTACTTTAGAGTTCTCATATCCTTAGTAACAAAATGTTGTCAAAGATATCATTTTGCCAGATCAATGCATTTTTGTAATCACCAGTAAAAATGATATCATCAACATAGAAAGTAAGAAACACAAGACCTTTAGTAGTCTTGCGTATAAATAGAGAATGATCAGCAGAACTCTGATTGAACCCAATAAGAGAAACAACCCCACTAAACTTCTCAAACCAAGCTCATGGACTGCCTTAAACCAAAAATTGCCTTTCGAAGCCGGCACACCTGAGACTCCCCCTGAACAACATATCCAGGAGGTTGCTCCATGTAAACCACCCTTGCGCGTCACCCGTTTCACCCCTCTAATCTCTAGTAGATCTCTGTAAACCTTATTCAAGCCGTCTAACGTTAGCCAATAGATCCAACAATGGATTATGAAGTCTGTCTCCAAGAAAATCATCGATAATTTTCGGCAATGTAAGATGTTAACCTCAATTAGTAGAGTAGACATTAAATGTGCTTGTGTTTCTAGTTTGGGTGAAGAAGAATTATGAATATTTCCAGTTTTGTTGACATTCCAGTAATATTTTCCACTTATGATTGGATTATAAATTAATAGTTACGACTAGTATTTATGATTGGAATTTGTTTATATAATTTTGTACCTCAATATGAAAGAACCCTTAATTATTGTTAAATGAAAACAATTGCACAAAATAGAAAGTAAATAAATTAACGTCTTTGTTGTTTTTTGTGTGAACACAAACTTAACGCACAACGTACTTAAGGGAACCTAAAAGAATGAGTCTAGAATTATTTGTGCTACCTCTTGAGGTACACTTATTAAGGCATGGAGCTCCATGTTTTTTGTAGGAAAAACGAGACATTTATAAATTGAATGCATCATTTAATTTAGTGGGGCCTGACCAAAATCATGTAATTAAAAAAAAGGAAGTTTTTGACGGGGCAACATGTGACGCACACATTTTTCTGGTGTTCTATATTAATTAATGCATGAACTAAATAATAATTCATATGATGATGTGTAACGAAATTAAATTTATTACAGGTGACGTCCTCGATGTTGAAAATAGATTTAGGCAATGTTGAATCGGTGTCTCCATGAGCTGTTATTACTATGAAAATGTTGAATGTGATGTTATGTTTCGTGGGCTACTTAATCTCTTTGTATGTATCAATTTTTGTTGTTATGGATGTGGACGGCACATAATATTGTGGTAGAATCGCATGACTTGTTTATTTATATATATATGTTGTATGTAAATGAGTGTGGGCTGGCTGGTTCATTACTGGCTAAGGGTGTTTGGGCTGGGTTAGCCGGTTAGAGCTGTCTCTTTTATACCGAACCGGCTTCAGCGATGGCTTTTGTCTTGCTTCTACGGGATAAATCCCGATCTACTGTTCTTTTCCTGCACTTGCGCTTCTTTCTCTGCAGCCTCGCGAAACCCGAAGGCTAGGGTTTTGTGGTTTTCTTCTTCCCGTCGTCTGCTGAATTTAGGGATTGTGAACCTCGTTGGCTTTGGTGGGAGAAATTTCGAGTTTTTGGAACCAGGTAATTGATCCCTTTCATGCTTTTCTTTGATTTAAGGCTGGATTCGAGTGTTTTATCTGTCCACAGGGGCCAACTATGTAGTGTGTGTAGTAGTATGGGTGTGCTGAGAGTTGTACTCTCCATTTTGGCCGGCTGTGCCCATTTTGCTGCTGTTTTAGGACTGTTTGGCCGACTGGATAGCGTTGGATTGGTGGCTGTTTGGACTGTTTGGACTGGTTGGCTGAGCTGAAATAAGTGTTGTACTGTGGGTTGCTTTCATTTTGGTTGATTGGAGCTGTGTTGGACTTGATACCGTTGTATAAAGGTGAAATGATTTTTCCAAATAACGTTCCAGGAATTTAATGGGCTTGAATGCGTCGTGTCGCTGTGTGATATGTAACCTCGTGGAATAAAATGTTGTTGCCTTATAAATGAATTATATATATACAAATATTGCAAAGGATGGCATCTCCAAGTAGACGTGATGTCTATTCGAGACGTGGCAAGGAAAAGGAACGAACCACGGTGAGAATTTCACTTTTTAATGTATGCTTTACCTAAATGTTTCACTGCTATACTGAAAATGCCTTATACAATCACTGATATATATATGTTGCAAATGTTATGCATGGTCTCATATAGAGGCAATTAAGAAGAAAATCTTCTGAGGGGACTAATTACAATAATGAACTCATCATAGATAAAAACATGTGTCGACACATGAAATTGTTAAGGGTGATAATACTGATATTGTGTACTGAATTATCAAAACATTCGAGCCGAAAGGCATAAACGCGTGTTGTACGTACTGGTCTGGAGACTGATGACCCCAAAGGGGTCGGGCCCAAAGACTGAAAAACGGAATACTGAGAATGATACAGAATTCATTTAATTAGCCTTAATAGTTCCTAAATAAAAAGTAAAAAGGAATATGGTCTGACAGTTTACTGTTATGATTGATTATAACCTATACTGTTAGTTACTCATATTGATTCGACTGCAATACTGATGACATAACATATGTTAAATTTTTTTCATTACTGATGATAGCATATATATTCAAATGAACATGTTTCATGTATGCTTATTTAACTGCAATATTAACTGTTTCTCACAATTTTATACAACTGTACAACAGATTAAAAAGGTAAATTTTCACTCAATCTTTATGCAAGAGTAACGGTTGTATTCTTAATTTTTCGGAACCGGAAAGCCACCGACCGGTCGTCATTAGAGCACAAGTTGGAATTTACTAGTTTATTGCTTTTCTGTACTTGGTATATAAATATAGAATGATATGCAACAGATGTTTATTTTATATATATGATATACTTACTCGTTATGAAATGTATATGTGAATTTCCGTTGTACCTGATATATAGGCAAATAATGATATTGTTAATTGTGACGGACAAACGGGCCGTTACACAACACACTGTCTATATTCACATACATACATACACATACATAGTAGGTAGTTGATTATTAATGAACATGCATGACTTAATCCAGAGATAATTACATTCAAATAGCCTCGGCTCATGGCTATTTGTATTTATTTTTTAAAGATTTTGACGTCCCTCCATCTTGATTCCATACGATTGCTTTCGCCGATTTGCCCATAAACACCGAATTTAAAGAAGAAATCGCTTCTTCCCCTGCCCTGCGCCTCATGTTTCATAACGCCGTCAACAAAGACGGTCAACATGTTACCATCAACATCGTGTATTACATTCAACTTTATCCATCTATTGTGGACATTATTTTCGAGCACAGCCCCGACGTAGAACCTCAGTTCTCCGTCATAAACCCTCAACATTGCATCTGTGGCCGGTTTCTCACCCTCCGCTCTATGAATCTGCATGATGGACGCACCGCTTGTTCCGCTCGGCACAAAAACATAACCCTCGAACTGCCAGACTCCGCTGGAGTAATCATAGCCCTATAGAATAAATGCATCCAAATATATAATATATAATCTAATTTAGTGATATATGTATATCCTAATGATGGATGCATGCATATTACGCACTTTGATGCGAATCTCAGTTCGTGGATCGGTGGAGCTGCCGGATTTGAATGGTTTGTCAGTGGAGAACACCCATAACCGGCGTACTCCGTTGCTATAACTGTAGCGATCTGCTGAAGCTAGGTTGTATGGCTTCTGCAGCAGAAAATTTGATTCAGTTAATGGTATTTGTCTGAAACCATCAGTTGGATCCGCACTGCAGAGGAGGATGGATTCCTTCAGCAGGAAGAAAGAAACTAGGAACGCGATCTGGACTACAGGCAATGTGGGAGAGGCCATCGCGGTTTCTGCTGCTGTTGGAATTAATTAATTTTTCTCCTGGTTAGTTAAGTTTAAGAAGAACTGAAGCACTTGAACATGTATATATACACACATGTACGTGAAGTTTGATCAACTTGTCGCAGTTAGCGTGCATATTAATTGTTTCAACTTTTGTTTATTTGATTAATTATGAAATATTATTCTTTTTATCTCCCAGCAAATCATTAATTCGCAGTATTGCTGCATGCAAAAGAATTATTAAGGAATCAGTCGAGTACTGATTAGGTATATTCTTAATTAAGAACTTTACGTAAATATTTGGTAGAGGAATTATTATTTTATATTACCCCGCGGATAATTAATGATTAACAAAAACAAGAGTGCCGGCCCTTCAAAGCTAAATTATGACGTATAAATTTTTATATGGCTTCATGCCTTCATCAAAATTGTTCATCTATTAGTTATTGTATTATATCACAACTTTTAATGACTAATTTATTTTCAATAAAATGTTTATGTTATTAGTTTATAACAATATAGCTTTTCATATTGACGGTTTATTTTGAAACCATTTTCCAAGAAAAAACAATCTCGATGACTTTCTTTATTCCTAGCTTTAAGTTGAATTGGACAAAGGCAACTGTTTCATTCTGCATTTCTACTATGCATGGAAGGGGAATATATTCCCTTTGATTATCAATTTACATGAAACATAATACAACAACTACTATTATTAGTTTATATAAATTGTAATGTAATTCTGTTAATGATTGAGTTTATCATGAGTTCTAGGGTCTGATATCTTTCTCGCGTCACCTTATTCTATTAGCTGTCACACGCGCATCACAAGGGGATATTTTCGGATGCATCAAAAAAAATATCGGGATGCGGCAAGAAAAAAATGGGTGTGTTTGTATTTTTCGGATTGTGGTTAAAAATGGGGTGTGAATAGTCAAAACCGAGTTGCGGTTAACAATTGCCTTTAATTACTCATTATGATTTATTTATATATATTTAAACATTATTATTTAATGATGGCAGGTGGAGGAGGGATGCAGCCTAACCACGGTGGATGACATTGCGGCGGCGGTGCACCATATTCTATCCCTCGTTGAAGCCAACGGGTTGTTTTTTGCGGATAAATCTGGAGAAAATCTCTCCCGATCGGGCTCAATTGAGCCCGAAACTTGGCTCTAAGTGTTGTTATGATCTACCCATGGAAGAAGGAGAGGAGGAGGACCTGAATCGCGGCCTGAGAGCGGGTGTTGTGCCTCCTCGCCATTTCCGACCACCAAGCTTCGGCTCCTCTGCAACCTCCACACCAACTCCTCTGTAACTGGAATGTGATCGGGGGAAACTCTTCCCCTTGCCCTGGTGAAGGTCTCTAATGAAGGAATTGGGGAGAGGAGGTTTGTAACTCCCTAATTCTTCATGACACCATTAAAGCCATTAATGGTGATTTTCGGTTTCACCAAATTTGAGGGGCTGAGCCTCCCCACTGGTCGGCCACCTCCTTAAAACTCCTCTCCTGCCTCAAAGGAGTTAAAGCCCTATCAAAAAGGGGAGTTATGGGGCCTCCATGGCCATGATGGCCATTAAGCTTAACCTTCTCTCTCCTCCAAATTTGGGTAACTACCTCTTTCTTTCTCCTAGTCACCCATTTCTGAATTTTGTGGGCCCAAAATGTCTCTCACCACCTCCTAGACCAATGGGCCACACTTGCATGGGCCTAGCCCACATGGATTGGGCTTGAGTTAGCCATTTAGGCTAGTTTGACCACTTTGACCCAAGAGTTGACTTTGGTCAAATTAGCCACTAGGGCTGACCCCAATGGGTCCTTGGTGACCCATGGGCCTCCCCTAAAGTCTAGAAGTACTTCGGTAGGGTTAACTTGCACTCTGAAGGTCACTTGCCCCTTAGTTAGGGCACTTTGACCAATTTAGGGCTAAGGTTGACTTGGGTTAACTTAGGCTCTACAGTTGACCCCAATGGTCCTAGGTGACCCATTGACCTCACCCTAGGGTTAGGAGGACATGAGTGGGATCCACTTGGCTAAGGGGAGGTCAGTTGACCCAATATAGGTCAGTTTGACCCATTTAGGGTTATAGTTGACTTTGGTCAACTTAACCAGTTTGACTGCCCCCCATGGGTTCTTAGTGACCCATTGACCTCACATTAGGTCTAGGAAGAGCCTGGTAGGGTTGTTTGTGCTTTACTAGGGCACACTGCCCTTGGTTAGGGCACCTTGCCCAATTAGGCGTAGGGTGATTCTAGGTCAACTTGGCCACCCTAGGTCAATCCCAATGGACCCTTAGGGCTCTAATGGACCTCCCAATGGATTTGTGAGACCATGGTGGAGTCTTAGAGTCATGGTAAAGCCTCATGGTCATCCTAAACTAGGGTTTTGGAATCTACTATTTGCAGACCATAATGATCTCACCTACATTCCTAAGTTCACTTGGCCTTCTTGGGCTTCCTAGGGTTTTGTCATGACCTAGTCATGACAAAACCACTCCTAGGGGGTCTAGCTGTTTGAGGGATGTTACACGTAACCACGTCGATTCACAAGTTGTTGAAGTTATGCTCTTATACTCAGCTTCAGCACTTGATCTTGAAACTGCTGACTGCTTCTTGCTTTTTTAGCTAACAAGATTTTCTCCTACAAAGAAGCAAAAACCTGATGTATACTTTCTAGCTTCTTTGTTATCAGCATAGCTGACATCAGAATACACTTCAATCTTCAAATGATTCTGCTTTTGAAACAACAAGCACTTTCTGTAGATCCTTTCACATACTTCATAATTTTCTTGGCAGAACGCAGATGTCACACTCTAGGAGTTTACAAAAACTGACTGACCTTCCCAACTGCATAACAAATATCTGGTCATGAAACTATCAGATAGATGAGTTTGCTGACAAGTCGTCTGTACATAATACAATCTGGGAGAAGAGAATTTTCAGTCCATCCCTTATCAGCCCCAACAACCATCAGAAAACGAGCAGGTCTTGTACCAAGAAGACCAGTTTCCTTTAAGAGATCTGTTGAATTTTGTGAAGTGGAAGTGGGTGACGGGACAGGCCGGGCGGCCTGGGGCGGACAGCTTTGGCGGACTGGGCGGACTGTGATATGCGGCCTGGTGGAAGGTCTAGTAGAAAGTCAGCTGTCTTCTGAGCGGATTGTTGCATGGAGTCCGCGGACTATGCGGCCTGGTTTCTGCGGATAGGGTGTTTGCTGATTGGCTTTGCCAAGGAGCAGCCTGAGCGGATGGAGGCTTGCGGACTGGTGCATTGCTCAGTGGCCGCGGGTGCAAGCTTGTGCTGACAGGCGGGTTGGCTCATATTCGCGGGAAGCTTGCGGACTGGCGTGTCCGCGGTTTGGGTTGTTGCGGACTGAGCTTAGAGCTTGGCTAAGGCCTTGTCGAGCTCTGGTGGCACAGCAGGTGCTTTGCTGTGGAGGTCTTTGGCGGACTATTTTTGGAGTCCGGGGATGGCTGTTGCGTTGGACAGAAGTGCGAGGAGCTCGCGGACTGATGGCGGTCTGTGCTAGGGTGTTTGGCGGACGGGAGTCTGTGTCCGCCATGCTTGCATTGGCCTTTGATGGTTTTGTACTTGGTCACACTTTGTGCCAAGACCAAAGTGACCGCGGTATCCGCCAAGTCCGCTGTGACCGGGCGGACTGTTGCTGTCTGCCTTTGGTCGTGGACTTGTGGCGGATAGAGGTGTGAGTCTTGCGGACTGCCTCGGGTTGGTGCGTACTGCCATTGAAGGGGGTTGTTGTCCTGCAGTGGTTGGAGCTTTGCGGGCTGATGCCTTGTCCGCATAGCTTGGGCGGACTGGAGAGGGTTCGTCAAAGGGTGCCTTGCTCCTAGAGGTTTTCCTTGGTATCCGTCTAAGTCCTTGTGGACTCGGCGGACGGAGTTTTGCTATCGCGCGGGCTGGGGCAGTGTCGCTATCTCTTGGGCGGTGACCACACTCCTCACCTTGCCTATAAATAGGACCCCCTGGCACATCTACAGTAACCTAAGTAACTTGAGTGAACAGTAAGTTGGGTTGACCGAAGTGCTGTGGTCTCTGTTTGTCAGTCCGCGCGGATTGTTTCAGGCTGACGGTTTGCTGTGTGCAGGTCGCGCGGGTAGCTTCAAGGAGCCAGGAGTTTGGCTGTGACTTCGGTCAAGTACTTGGAAGTGTGCGGTCTCTGCGGACTCAGCAGGTGGTCGCTCTGCGGCTTGTCAGTTCTGTTTCATCTTTGCCAGCTTCAATAACCTGTCCGCCGGCTTCAGGCGGGTAGGGGTGTTCCTCAGTTCAGGTTCAGCAGGAGACGAATAACGGTGTGTCCGCGCGGCCTTGTGGCTTCGGCGGACTCCATGGCTATTCGGCGGATTACAGCATAGCTTGGGCGAGCTCAGCGGACTCGGCGACCTCGGCGACCTCGCGGTCTCGGCGGACTCCGGTGCTGCCCGCCCGGCTTGGTTTTTGGTGCTTTCTGTTTACAGCTGTTATACTAGCGAAATCATGTCTCGCTATGTATGCCTCGTGTTGTAAAGAAGTGAATGTATAAAAGACCTGCTTGTGCTTCCATTGTTTGTTGGGATTAACCTCTGTTCCTTGGTTTTCGCTAGTTCAACGTGAGAACTGGGTAGTTCCGAAGATATTAATTTGGCGTTTGGGCTATCTTGCTGACCACATTGAGAAAATTTAACATGGTATCAGAGGCAGGTTTCTGAGGTTCAGTTGCGTGAGCGGAAGTCAGCCAGTGTTGTTACTCAGTGATTGAGTGGTGATCAACCTGTGTTGTTGCTCGGAGCTGCTGAAAGGTTGGCAACAGGTGTTGCAATGGAAGGGAGCTTTGCAAGAGGTCTGGGCATTCAACTCTTAACGCCGACTAACTTCAAGAAGTGGAAGTCATGCATGAAGAGTTATCTTCTTGGCGAGGAGCTGTGGGAAGTCGTCAGTGGTGACGACAGGCAGGAAGTGACTGCTGCTTTCGGTACTGCTGAGCAGGTGAGGCTCTGGAGAAGAACCAATGCTAAGGCGGAGTTCATTCTGAAGAGAGATGTGTCTCCGAAACTGTTTGATCACATCGTTGGGTATGAGTCGGCTGCTGATATTTGGACAACCATTGATGAGTTGTTCAATAGGAAGAATGTGGCGCGGCTTCAGTTCCTGGAGAATGAGTTGACCAGGGCAACTCAGGGAGACCTTTCCATCTCCAAGTACTTCTTAAAGATGAAGAGCTTGTGTGCTGAGCTGTCGGCACTGGATCCTGATGAGCCTATCTCTGAGGCAAAGATGAAAAGGCACATTATCCGCGGCTTGCGGAAGGAGTATGTGGCCTTTGTAACATCTGTTCAAGGGTGGGCTACTCAGTCGTCGTTGCTGGAGCTAGAGAATCTGCTTGCCTCGCAGGAGAGCTTAGCAAGGCAGATGGCTGGAGTGAACCTGAATCAGGAAGGCAGCGAAGCTCTCTTCTCAGGCAAGAAGAAAGGATGGGAAGGGAAGAAGAAGAAGAAGGTGCAGGCCGCTGTTGAGAAGGAGACTTCAACTTCATATCCACTGGAGAGGAGCAATGCTCCTAAGGACTGGAAGAAGAACTTGAAGTGCTACCGGTGTCATCAGCGAGGGCACTTCAAGCGGGACTGCAAGGTCAAACTGCAGCCTGGGCATGCTACGGGAAAGGAGGAAGCTTGCTCGAGAAGTGAAGAAGCAGGATGGGCGGAGCTTTCATGACAGGCACTTGTGTCCGGGCCTTGTCTGCTGAGGACTTCAACAGCGAGTGGATCGTGGACTCCGGGTGTGGTCATCACCTCACCGGAGAAAAATCGAAGTTCACCTCCATGCAGGCTTACTCAGGTAATGAAGCTATTATCACTGCTGATAATACTGTTTATGCAGTAGAGAAAGAGGGGGTCGTGTCTTTGGGTAGTGATCAGGGGCCACTCATGTTAAGGAGTGTGTATCACGTGCCGGGCATGAAAAGAACCTCTTCTCGGTGACCAATGTGGTGGACGCTGGGTATCACGTTCTGTTTTGGGCCAACAGACGTGAGGTTCCTTCGCAACGTATCAGCGGTGAAGGCTGATGTTGCTCATGTTGGGAGGAGGGTGAAGATCTTGTTTGTTCCTTCCACCAGTGCTTATGTTGATAAGATGAGGGCCAATGATAGCGCTGCTATCTGGCATGAGAGGCTGGGGCATGTTGGCATGGACAAGCTGAAGGCTATGGCAAGTAGAAGTTTGGTGAGGCGGTTGCCGAAGTTGTCCTCCTTTGGTGATGGGCATGTTTGTGCGGGCTGTCAATACGGTAAGGCACATCGCCTTCCGTTTGATAAATCACAAATAAGGAGCAAGATACCATTGGAGTGTATTCATCGCGACCTGATGGGACCGACGGTTACTACCAGCCTTGGTGGAAGCAGATACATGCTTGTCTTGGTTGATGACTACTCAAGGTATACTTGGGTGTACTTCTTAAGAGAGAAGTCGGATGCCTTCCGTTTGTTCGTGGAGTTCAAAGAGTTGGTAGAAGGCCGGCTTGGCTTGCGGATTAAGAAGTTTAGAACTGATAACGGGGGTGAGTTTGTCTCCTCCGAGTTTTCTATCTTCTACAGGAAGCACGGGATCCAATGGGAGCTTACTTGTGCTCACACTCCACAACAAAATGGGGTAGCGGAGTGGAAGATCCGTCATCTGACAGAGACCTGAAAATGCTGGCTTCATGCGAAAGATATCCCAAGGTCCTTTTGGGCGGAGGGGATGTCTTGTGCTGCTTATGTTATCAACCGGATGCCACTCAGCCCTATCAACATGAAGACTCATATTAAGCTGTTGCTGAAGGAGAAGCCGAGTGTGGGACACCTTAGGGTGTTCGGTTAAACTTGCTACGTGCATGTCCCGGATGCTTCACGGACAAAGCTGGATGCGAAGGCAAGGAAACTTGTCTTTGTTGGCTACGATGAGCGGAAGAAGGGATGGAAATGCATGGACCCTGTGACGAAGAAGTTCGTGGTGTCAAGAGACGTTGTCTTTGACGAGCTGACGTCATATGGAGGTGGCTCGGTGGAGCTAACCGAAAGTAGCAAGGTTGATGAAGCACCGGTGGTGGCTGCTGAAGGCTTGGAAGAGGAGCTTGCTGTTTCACCAGCAGCTCCTGTTGCTTCGAACTCTGAGGCTGAGCCTTCTGGCTCAGGAAGCAGGGGGAGCACTGCTCAATGCTTGCCCCAGGTAGGAGTGGAGCCTGAAGAAGAAACTGAAGCCGTGAGCAAGGAGCCGTGTCTTCGGAGATCGAAGAGGGTGGTTAAGTCACCGGCTCGGTACTGTGATGGGAATGCAGTGAGCTTTGTCTCCTGCTTCTTTGCAGTCCTCTGGATGAGCGAGAGCCTGCAAACTTCAACGAGGCCACTGGAGTGAAGGAGTGGGAAGATGCCATGAAGGAAGAGATTGATGCTCTAAAGAAGAATGAAACCTGGGGCCTTATGCCCAAGGTTGATGGCATTACTCCGGTTACTTGCAAGTGGGTGTATAAGTTGAAGAAGAAGGCTGATGGGAGAATTGATCGTTTCAAGGCTCGCCTGTTCGCTAGAGGATTCTCACAGTAGTATGGAGAAGACTATGAGGAGACATCTTCACAAAGCCACTGTCGAAGTTCATGAAGAAGTGCAAGGGCCTACTTTACTCCGGGGTGACAATGAGAGTGCTCTCAACTGGTTAACAATCCAGTGTGTCACGCCAGGACCAAGCATATAGAGATTGATCACCACTTCATCAAGGAGAAGGTGTTGGAGGGGTCTCTGCTGGTCGGGCATGTTCGGAGTGAAGATAATCTTGCTGACATCTTCAGAAAGACACTATCGAAGGGGCCCTTTGAACGCTTGCGCAGCTTGCTGGGCTTGGTCACCACTTCCCACTTCAAGGGGGAGTGTTGAATTTTGTGAAGTGGAAGTGGGTGACGGGACAGGCCGGGCGGCCTGGGGCGGACAGCTTTGGCGGACTAGGCGGACTGGGCGGACTGTGATGTGCGGCCTAGTGGAAGGTCTAGTAGAAAGTCGACTGTCTTCTGAGCGGCTTGTTGTATGGAGTCCGCGGACTATGCGGTCTGGTTTCTGCGGATAGGGTGTTTGCTGATTGGCTTTGCCAAGGAGCGGCCTGAGCGGATGGAGGCTTGCGAACTGGTGCATTGCTCAGTGGCCGCGGGTGCAAGCTTGTGCTTACAGGCGGGTTGGCTCATGTTCGCGGGAAGCTTGCGGACTGGCGTGTCCGCGGTTTGGGCTGTTGCGGACTGAGCTTAGAGCTTGGCTGAGGCCTTGTCGAGCTCTGGTGGCACAGCAGGTGCTTTGCTGTGGAGGTCTTTGGCGGACTAGTTTTGGAGTCTGGGGATGGCTGTTGCGTTGGACAGAAGTGCGAGGAGCTCGCGGACTGATGGCGGTCTGTGCTAGGTTGTTTGGCGGACGGGAGTCTGTGTCCGTCATGCTCGCATTGGCCTTTGATGGTTTTGGACTTGGTCACACTTTGTGCCAAGACCATAGTGTCTGCGGTATCCGCCAAGTCCGCTGTGACCGGGCGGACTTGTTGGGTACATTGGTAAAATGTACCTGATTTGAAGAAGCCTCACCCAACTCAATGATATACATCATAATGTATTTGATGTATGTTTGAGTTACTTGTGCAGGTTAAGAAAGTACTGGACTGATGCAAAAAGTTTCTAAGTCCATGTGTCGACACCCAGAGGGAAAGTGTCGACACTTAAGAAAGCTTGTGTCGACACCCAGACAAGCAGTGTCGACACTTGGAGTCATTGTGTCGACACCTGGGATGCAGAGTCGACACCAGACAGAAAGTGTCGACACTTGGAGCTGTGTCGACACTCAGTGAAGAAAAGTGCAGACAGAAAGTGTCGACACAAGGAGGTGTGTCGACACTCAGTGAAGCTGTGTCTACACCAGAAAGTGTCGACACTTGGAGTTGTGTCGACACTCAGCAAAAGTCTGCAGAGTCTAAGTACAAGTGTCGACACTCAACACAATGTGTCGACACTATGCAGAAGAGTCAGCACTTGAAGTAGTGTCGACACTCAACACAATGTGTCGACACTCAACAGAAGAGTCAGCATTTGAAGTATGTGTCGACACCCAGAACACTGTGTCGACACACAGCTGAAGACTCAACACTGGAAGAAAGTGTCGACACATGGAGCTGTGTCGACACTTAGCAAAGAACAACAAATTATTCTAAGTACAAGTGTCGACGCTATGGGAATGTGTCGACACTCAGCTGAAGTCTCAACGACAAGAAGGTGTGTCGACACAAGGAGCTGTGTCGACACTCAGCAAGATTCAACATAGAAGACTATGTGTCGACACCAAGAAGGAGTGTCGACACTTGACAAATTCAACACAAGAAGATGTGTCGACACAAAAGAGATGTGTCGACACATAGAAGAATTCAGCAAAAGCTAGAATAACAAGTACTTGTGTCGACACTCAATTTCAGTGTCGACACATGCAGAAGAATCTGTGTCGAGACATACAAAGAGTTGTGTCGACACCTTGTAGACTTGTGTCGACACTTACACAACATGTGTCGACACTTGGACTATAAGTGTCGACACTTAAAGACAGAAAGTCTCGACACTTTCAGACAGTTAGAGATTTTCAAGAAGTGACTGGATGACTTGACAGCTGTCGTTCCAGCCGGTCTACAGCAACTGTCAGAGATGTCAGAAGTCAGTTATGAACCGGTCCAGCCGGTTACCATGAAGAAAGCTATAAATAGGCACCTACAGTTTACAGAAACTGTTGTTGAAAGAAGTTCAAAGTTGTTGAAAGTGGTTAAGAGTTGTTGAAGTAATTATCAACACAAGAAGATCTAGCAGTTCAAGTGCAGATCTAAGAAGTTGGAGAGAGAGGGCTCCATCCAAGAAATCAGCCTTTGGAACTAGGCTGAGAAGAAGGATTCAGATTCAATTCTGGATCTTAAGTGGCAGAGGTCAAGGAACAACTGCAGAGGATTCAGTCTTATTCAGTTCTACTCAAGAAGCTTTGAAGAAATCTAAGTCAGGGTGAATCCAGCTGAGTTCTTCCAAGAACTCATCAAGAATCTCTCAACTCCCCTCCTTTAATTCTGAGTTGTAGAGTTATTATTTGTATTACATTTTTAACTTGTAGGATCTATTGGATCTGAGTGATTGTAAGCCTATATTTATAAAGGCTGAGGGTAGGCTTGTTAGACTGAGTGTAGGAGATAGAGATCTCTGAGTGTAGGCCTTGTTGGCTGAGTGTAGGCCTTGGTTGGCTGAGTGTAGGCCTTGATTGGCTGAGTGTAGGCTTTGGGATAAAGCTGAGTTGTAAGGCTTTGGGCCTGAGGTGTAGGAACCAATTTGGGTTCTGAGACAGTGCAGGAGTTTGGCCGAATCTAGTACACTGCTAGATAGGTGAAGGGGAAAGTGGATGTACCCATATCTTGGGGAACCACTATAAATCACTGTGTGCTGTACTGTGCTGAAATTGTTGCTGTGTATGCTGTGTTTGTTGTGATAAACTAGTTAGATTGCTGTGATATAACTGATTGCTGCCAATAAAGTTAGAAAAGGATTAGGTCACCTATTCACCCCCCCCCCCCCTCTAGGTGTTTAGGTACCATATCTTTCAGGACTGTTGTTGTCTGCCTTTGGTCGTGGACTTGTGGCGGATTGAGGTGTGAGTCTTGCGGACTGCCTCGGGTTGGTGCGGACTGCCATTGAAGGGGGTTGCTGTCCTGCAGTGGTTGGAGCTTTGCGGGCTGATGCCTTGTCCGCATAGCTTGGGCGGACTGGAGAGGGTTCGTCAAAGGGTGCCTTGCTCCTGGCGGTTTTCCTTGGTATCCGGCTAAGTCCTTGCGGACTCGGCGGACGGAGTTTTGCTATCGCATGGGCTGGGGCGGTGTCGCTATCTCTTGGGCGGTGACCACACTCCTCACCTTGCCTATAAATAGGACCCCCCTGGCACATCTACAGTAACCTAAGTAACTTGAGTGAACAGTAAGTTGGGTTGAGCGAAGTACTGCGGTCTCTGTTTGTCAGTCCGCGCGGATTGTTTCAGGCTGACGGTTTGCTGTGTGCAGGTCGCGCGGGTAGCTTCAAGGAGCCAGGAGTTTGGCTGTGACTTCGGTCAAGTACTTGGAAGTGTGCGGTCTCTGCGGACTCAGCAGGAGGTCGCTCTACGGCTTGTCAGTTCTGTTTCATCTTGCCAGCTTCAATAACCTGTCCGCCGGCTTCAGGCGGGTAGGGGTGTTCCTCAGTTCAGGTTCAGCAGGAGACGAATAACGGTGTGTCCGCGCGGCCTTGCTGCTTCGGCGGACTCCGTGGCTATTCGGCGGATTGCAGCATAGCTTGGGAGAGCTCAGCGGACTCGGCGACCTCGGCGACCTCGCGGTCTCGGCGGACTCCGGTGCTGTCCGCCCGTCTTGGTTTTTGCTGCTTTCTATTTACAGCTGTTATACTAGTGAAATCATGTCTCGCTATGTATGCCTCGTGTTGTAAAGAAGTGGATGTATAAAAGACCTACTTGTGCTTCCATTGTTTGTTGGGATTAACCTCTGTTCCTTGGTTTCCGCTGGTTCAACGTGAGAACTGGGTAGTTCCGAAGATATTAATTTGGCGTTTGGGTTATCTTGCTGACCACGTTGAGAAAATTTAACAAGATCTAGTGCATACTTCTGCTGCGTAAGAACCACAAAATTATGCTTTTGTGAAATCATAATTCCATGAAAGTACTTTAGAGTTCCCATATCCTTAGTAACAAAATGTTGTCAAAGATATCATTTTGCCAGATCAATGCATTTTTATCATCACCAGTAAAAATGATATCATCAACATAGACAGTAAGAAACACAAGACCTTTAGTAGTCTTGCGTATAAATAGAAAATGATCAGCAGAACTTTGATTGAACCCAATAGAGAAACAACCCCACAAAACTTCTCAAACCAAGCTCATGGACTCTGCCTTAAACCAAAAATCGCCTTTCGAAGCTGGCACACCTGAGACTCCCCCTGAACAACATATTCAGGAGGTTGCTGCATGTAAACCACCCCTTGCGCGTCACCCGTTTCACCCCCCTCTAATCTCTAGTAGATCTCTATAAACCTCATTCAAGCCCTCTAACGTTAGCCAATAGATCCAACAATGGATTATGAAGTCTGTCTCCAAGAAAATCATCGATAATTTTGGGCAATGTAAGATGTTAACCTCAATTAGTAGAGTAGACATTAAATGTGCTTGTGTTTCTAGTTTGGGTGAAGAAGAATCATGAATATTTCTAGTTTGGTTGAGATTCCAGTAATATTTTCCACTTATGATTGGATTATAAGTTAATAGTTGGGACTAGTATTTATGATTGGAATTTGATTATATAATTTTGTACCTCAATATGCAAGAACCCTTAATTATTGTTAAATGATAACATTGCACACAATAGAAAGTAAATAAATTAACGTCTTTGTAGTTTTTTGTGTGAACACAAACTTAACGCACAACGTACTTAAGGGAACCAAAAAGAATGAGGTCTAGAATTATTTGTGCTACCTCTAGAGGTACACTTATTAAGGCAATGGAGCTGCATGTTTTTTGACGGAAAAACAAGACATTTATAAATTGAATGCATCATTTAATTTAGTGGGGCCCGACCAAAATCATGTAATTAAAAAAAGGAATTTTTTGACGGGGCACATGTGACGCACACATTTTTCTGGTATGCTATATTAATTAATGCATGAACTAAATAATAATTCATATGATGATGTGTAACGAAATTAAATTTATTACAGGTAACATCCCCGATGATGAAAAGAGATTTAGTCAGTGTTGAATCGGTGTCGTCATGAGCTGCTATTCGGCGTCGTGCGAGTTATTACTATGAAAATGTCGAATGTGATGCTATGTTTCGTGGGCTACTTAATCTCTTTGTATGTATCAATTTTTGATGTTATGGATGTGGACGACACATAATATTGTGGTAGAATCACATGACTTGTTTATTTATATATATATGTTGTATGTAAATGAGTGTGGGCTGGCTGGTTCATTGCTGACTAAGGGTGTTTGGGCTTGGTTAGCCGGTTAGGGCTGTCTCTTTTATACCGAACCGTCTTCAGTGGTGGCTTTTGTCTTGATTCTACGGGATAAATCCCAATCTACTGTTCTTTTCCTGCACTTGCGCTTTTTTCTCTGTAACCTGGCGAAACCCAATGGCTAGGGTTTTGTGGTTTTCTTCTTCTCATCGCCTGCTGAGGCTAGGGTTTTGTGGTTTTCTTCTTCCCGTCGCCGGTTGAATTTGGGGATTGTGAACTTTGTTGGCCTTGGTGGGAGAAATTTCGAGTTTTTTGAACCAGGTAATTGATCCCTTTCATGCTTTTCTTTTATTTGAGGCTGGATTTGAGTGTTTTATCCGTCCACTGGGGCCAACCGTGTAGTGTGTGTAGTAGTTTGGGTGTGCTGAGAGTTGTACTCTCCATTTGGCTGGCTGTGCCCTATTTTGCTGCTGTTTTAGGACTGTTTGGCCGACTGGATATCGTTGGATTGGCTGTTTGGACTGTTTGGACTGGTTGGCTGAGCTGAAATAAGTGTTGTATTGTGGGTTGCTTTCATTTTGGCCGATTGGAGCTGTGTTGGACTGCATACTGTTGTATAAAGGTGAAATGATTTTTTCCAAATAACATTCCGGGAATTTAATGGGCTTGAATGTGTCGTGTCGCTGTGTGAGATGTAACCTCGTAGAATAAAATGTTGTTGCCTTATAAATGAATTATATATATACAGATATTGCGAAGGATGACATCTTTAAGTAGATGCGACGTCTATTCGAGACGTGACAAGGAAAAGGAACGAACCACGGTGAGAATTTCTCTTTTTAATGTATGTTTTACCTAAATGTTTCACTGCTATACTGAAAATGTCTTATACAATCACTGATATATGTTGTAAATGCTATGAATGGCCTCATATAGAGGCAATCAAGCAAGAAAATATTTTGAGGGGACTAATTACAATAATGAACTCATCATAGATAAAAATATGTGTCGACATATGGAACTATTAAGGGTGATATAAAATGAATAATACTGATATTGTGTACTGAATTACCAAACCAGTCGAGCCGAAAGGCATAAACGCGTGTTGTACGTACTGGTCTGGAGACTGATGACCGCAAATGGGTCGGGCCCAAAGACTGAAAAACGGAATACTGAGACTGATACATAATTCATTTAATTACCCTTAATTGTGCCTAAATAAAAAGTAAAAAGGAATATAGTCTGACAATTTACTATTATGATTTATTATAGCCTATACTAAACCAATATTGTTAGTTACTCATATTGATTCGACTGCAAAACTGATGACAACATATGTTAAATTTTTTTTATTACTGATGATAGCATATATATTCAGATGAACATGTTTCTTGTATGCTTATTTAACTGCAATATTAACTGTTTCTCACAATGTTTATACAACTGTATAACAGATTAAAAAGGTAAATTTTCACTTAGTCTTTATGCAAGACTAACGGTTGTATTCTTAAATTTTAGGAACCAAAAAGCCACCGACCGGTCGTCAGTAGAGCACAGGTTGGAATTTACTGGTTTATTGCTTTTCTGTATTTGGTATATAAATATAGAATGATATGTAACAGATGTTTATTTTATATATATGATATACTTACTCGTTATGAAATGTATATGTGAATTTCCGCTGTACCTGATATATAGGCAAATAATGATATTGTTAATTGTGGAGGATAAACGGGCCGTTACAATTTAATGAGCTGTTATTCGGCGTCGTGCGAGTTATTACTATGAAAATGTCGAATGTGCTGCTATGTTTCGTGAGCTACTTAATCTCTTTGTATGTATCAATTTTTGATGTTATGGATGTGGACGGCACATAATATTGTGGTAGAATCACATGACTTGTTTATTTATATATATATGTTGTATGTAAATGTGTGGGCTGGCTGGTTCATTGCTGGCTAAGGGTGTTTGGGCTGGGTTAGTCGGTTAGGGCTGTCTCTTTTATACCGAACCGACTTCAGCGGTGGCTTTTGTCTTGCTTCTACGGGATAAATCCCGATCTACTATTCTTTTCCTGCACTTGCGCTTCTTTCTCTGCAGCCTGGCGAAACCCGAAGGCTAGGGTTTTGTGGTCTTCTTCCTGTCGCCTGTTGAATTTGGGGATTGTGAACTTCGTTGGCCTTGGTGGGAGAAATTTCAAGTTTTTGGAACCCGGTAATTGATCCCTTTCATGCTTTTCTTTTATTTGAGACTGGATTTGAGTGTTTATCCGTCCACTGGGGCCAACTGTGTAGTTGTGTAGTAGTTTGGGTGTGTTGAGAGTTGTACTCTCCATTTGGCCGGCTGTGCCCTATTTTGTTGCAGTTTTAGGACTGTTTGGCCGACTGGATACCGTTGGATTGGCCGTTTGGACTGTTTGGACTGGTTGGCTGAGCTGAAATAAGTGTTGCATTGTGGGTTGCTTTCATTTTGGCCGATTGGAGCTGTGTTGTACTGGATACCGTTGTATAAAGGTGAAATGATTTTTCCAAATAACGTTCCGGGAATTTAATGGGCTTGAATGCATCATGTCGCTGTGTGAGATGTAACCCCGTGGAATAAAATGTTGTTGCCTTATAAATAAATTATATATATACATATATTGCGAAGGATGACATCTCCAATTAGACGCGACGTCTATTCGAGACGTGGCAAGGAAAAGGAACGAACCACGGTGAGAATTTCTCTTTTTAATGTATGCTTTACCTAAATGTTTCACTGCTATACTGAAAATTTCTTATACAATCACTGATATATGTTGCAAATGCTATGAATGACCTCATATAGAGGCAATCAAGCAAGAAAATATTCTGAGGGGACTAATTACAATAATGAACTCATCATAGATAAAAACATGTGTCGACACATGGAACTGTTAAGGGTGATATAAAATGAATAATACTGATATTGTGTACTGAATTATCAAACCAGTCGAGCCGAAAGGCATAAACGCGTGTTGTACGTACTGGTCTGGAGACTGATGACCCCAAAGGGGTCGGGCCCAAAGACTGAAAAACGGAATACTGAGACTGAAAAATGAATAATACTGATTTTGTCGCCCGTTCTGGCAGTTTTGACGCCATGGACGGGCGGCAATTCCTGGAGCCCGTCCAGCCGTCGCCCCCTTTGGGGGCGGCTTCTCTACCAACCAGGATCGGCAACAATTTCTGCTGCCTATCCTGCCTCCCTTTGCTGCCCATCCTGCCTCCCTTTTTTCGCCCGAATAAGTGACCTTGTCTCGCAGCCGACCCCGCCGACCTCCTCTGGCCGCCACCCTCACCGACCGCTCCTCCCCTCGAGGGTGGAGCGGTTATTTTCCAGCGATGGCAGTTATTTTCCGGCCGGAGGCGGTCTTGTCATTTGCATAAAATTTGTAATTCGAGTGCTCTAAACAGAGCATTTCTATTCGCCCGGCCAATGGTTATGAGGGGAAATTACCGACTTGCCCCTCATAAAATCTATAAATATAGCTCATTTCTCTTCAATTTCATCTTTTCCTCGGTCGGGAATTTCTCCTATGATTTTTTCTCTCCACCACATCACTTTGTTGCGCGTTTCCGTGTGCGCCTCTTTCTTGTGCACTCTCACGCGCCTCTTTTGTGCACGCTCCCGCTCGCCTCTTCCGTACACTCTCCCACACGCATCTCTTCCTTGTGCACTGGCTCGTGTGACCCTTCCTTGCACGCTCTCGTGCATGCCCCTTCCTTGCGCGCTCCCGCACGCGCTCTTCCTTACACACACTCGTGTGCCTCTTCCGTGTGCGATCCCGCCCGCGCCTCTGATGCGCGCGCTGTCGCGTGGCTCTTTCGTGCGCGCTTCACTCGCGCCTTTTATTTACGCGTTCCCGCACGTGCTCTCCTCCAGCAAGCGCTTCACACGCTCTCCTCCAGCAAGCGCTCTGCGCGCTCTCCTTCAGCAAGCTCTCCTATGCGCGCTCTCCTCCAGCAAGCGCTCTGCGCGCTTGTAACAGCCCCGCAACCCTTGATAAATCACTCTTCCAACAGTGACCATCACCAACTAAGCTGCAGCTCAGTCGGTGATGGTCACTGTTGGAAGAGTGATTTATCAAGGGTTGCGGGTTCGATACCTAGCGCCAACAACGCGCCTTGCTGAGAAACAGGCGGGAGAGGCGTTGGGGTGTATTGGGCTGCAGCCCTGTAGCAGTGCCGGAGCTTGGGCCATGCTGTGCGCAGCCTCTGAGTGCCATGGGCCGGGCTGTTACATAAAAAGTGCACTTTTTATGTAACAGCCCGGCCCATGGCACTCAGAGGCTGCGCACAGCATGGCCCAAGCTCCGACACTACTACAGGGCTGCAGCCCAATACACCCCAACGCCTCTCCCGCCTGTTTTTCAGCAAGGCGCGTTGTTGGCGCTAGGTATCGAACCCGCAACCCTTGATAAATCACTCTTCCAACAGTGACCATCACCAACTGAGCTGCAGCTCAGTTGGTGATGGTCACTGTTGGAAGAGTGATTTATCAAGGGTTGCGGGTTCGATACCTAGCGCCAACAACGCGCCTTGCTGAAAAACAGGCGGGAGAGGCGTTGGGGTGTATTGGGCTGCAGCCCTGTAGCAGTGCCGGAGCTTGGGCCATGCTGTAACAGCCCGGCCCATGGCACTCAGAGGCTGCGCACAACATGGCCCAAGCTCGGGCACTGCTACAGGGCTGCAGCCCAATACACCCCAACGCCTCTCCCGCCTGTTTTTCAGCAAGACGCGTTGTTGGCGCTAGGTATCGAACCCGCAACCCTTGATAAACCACTCTTCCAACAGTGTCTATCACCGACTGAGCTGCAGCTCAGTCGGTGATAGACACTGTTGGAAGAGTGGTTTATCAAGGGTTGCGGGTTCGATACCTAGCGCCAACAACGCGTCTTGCTGAAAAACAGGCGGGAGAGGCGTTGGGGTGTATTGGGCTGCAGCCCTGTAGCAGTGCCCGAGCTTGGGCCATGCTGTGCGCAGCCTCTGAGTGCCATGGGCCGGGCTGTTACAACGCTCTCCTCTAGCAAGCGCTCTGCGCGATCTCCTCCAGCAAGTGCACCACGCGCTCTCCTCTAGCAAACACACAACACACTCTCCTTTAGCAAGCGCTCCGCGCGCCTTTCTCTAGCAAGCACTCAGTACATGTTCCTTCAGCAAGCACTCCGCGCGTTCTCCTTCAGCAAGTGCTCTGTACGCTTTCCTCCTCCAAGCGCGCCTTCGCGCGCCCCGCCGTCAAGACCATCCAAATACGCCTCCGTGTGCCTTGCCGTCGAGATGGTTCCAAGCGTGCTCTGCCGTCCAGACCGTCCCAAACGCGTCTCTACACGCTCCGTCGGGACTACCAAGTCTCATCAATGTCAGCAAACCAAGCCCTCCAGAGCACCAAAAGTTCGTGTCCCCCGCATATCCAGCAATTAATAAGTGAAACTTCAGAACCCGCAAAGGACCGACCGCTCCGCTGCAGCCAGATGTGCAGTATGCACAGAACTCCTAGTGCTCTCGACTCCGCAATAAGCTTGTGGGGTGGCGACAAGTCATCCATTCCAGACTTATCAAATTGCAACATGAAACAAACCACAGAGAATACGGCGCGCAGGACGCGCCGCTCAAGCTTCCAATCCCCAGACACCATGACGAGAGTAGCGAGTCACCCCTAATTCTGAGCATCTATAAATAACTTTAAAGCGGGGCCAGTGCATCGCTGTCCGCAACTCACAATGAAATATTTAGCTCAGCGAGTGGTGGTCTGTCACGCTCTAAGCTCTCCCTCCACTCTCTCTCAATAATTGTAATGAGGGGTGGCATGTCGCCCTTGAGTTCTTCATGAAGGCCCTATACAACAACTAACAAATAGTGGAGGTTTTGCTGTCACAGACCCGGGCACGTGATTTTCACCCAGTTGATGAGTTTTCCACTTTTTTTTAAAAAAATATGTTTCCAACTTTTTACTTACTGTGACTGTTGGCGAGCTCGACCGCTCCCTAGCTAGGACGGTCAATTTAGTTTTATCTACTGGAGCCTTGAGCGAACCCCAACAGTTTGGCGCCGTTTGTAGAAAATGATTCGTAGCTTTTTTAAGAAGACCTAGAAGACAGCGTCCTCAGCACAGCGACACTCGTGACTAAAAATCATGACGGGAGAAGTATCCCGCACTCTTGAAAAGCTCAGCCCCCCCCCCCCCCCCCCGAGGGGGGGGGGGTGGTGGTAGGTGGGTGGGGGAGGGGGAGGGAGGGGGCAGGATGATCCAATTCCTCCCCACTTGCTCGAAGGAAGGCTCCCTAATGTTGATACTCAAGACCGTGGAGTCAGTCCAGATGAAGGACCTGCATCGCAACATCATTGCAATTACCTAGAAATAGCAGACATCAGGCATGCGACATGAAAGAACTCTATAGTTAAGAGTGCTCGGATGAGAGTAGTCCTGAGATGAGTGACCTCCTGTGAATTATAAAGGAGGTCCCTAGATCAAGCCTTGGGCTTCGACAACCTACCTGGGATTGTCCCCGCTGTGGGCCCCAGGAGATTTGATTGGGGATGTTGTTGCCATTTGACTGCAGTCGGCCAGGTCCGTACTTGTCACAATATTCCCGTAGATAATTCGGAGCCTTGGGCCCCGACCTGGTTTCTAACAAAAGATGGCCGTCTTTTGTTAGAAAGTAGGCCGAGCCCAAGGCTTCGAATGAACAATTTCAAAAGGACGAGAAGAACTACGTCCGGATATTTGGTTGGGGATGCTGTTGCTATTTGACTGTAGTCGGCCAGGTTCGGACTTGTTCCAATATTCTCGTAGATAATTCGAAGCCTTGAGCCACGACCTGGTTTCTAACAAAAGATGGCCATCTTTTGTTAGAAACTAGGCCAGGCCCAAGCCTTCGACTGCAATGCATTTGGGTATGAGAGGTGGTGTTAGTCCCCTCTTATAAATGAGGTCGGGGGTTCTAACCCGGCGCTCAACAACCTACCAGGGATTTATCCACGTGGACCCCTTGAGATTTGGATGGGGATGTTTCTTTGCCATTCATCTGCAGTCGGTCAGGTCCGGACTTGTCCCAATATTCTCGTAGATAATTCGGAGCCTTGGGCCCCGATCTAGTTTCTAACACGACACGAGGGGTCACTCACAAAAAATTTTGTGTCATGATCAAGGAAAATAAGCATGTCAGGCAACGTGATGCCCAATATCCCTGTGCACTGTTAGCACTATAGGTATTATCACATCCAATCCCGAACAACTACAACCTCCCGAAACTCGAAACGTTCGATGAAGCAGATGACACGCAAGACCACATCGATCACTTCGTCACCACAATGAGGCCCAATAATGCCCCAGATCAACTGCTGTGTCTGGCGTTCCCGACGACCTTGAAAGGCAAGCTCACACTTGGGTCTATTCACTGAACGAAAGAGGGATCGACTGTAACATCCCGACATTTATTGGGCCACCAGAACCCTAGTCGGCCCAATAAAAGTGACCCGAACCTCTACCCGTGACCGGTAGAAGGCAACCATAGGCAGGGTATCAAGCTAGAGAACTCGGATTTGAGTTTTGTTAGTTCCTGTGACCGCGTATAGTAAATACGAGCGCGTCAGAACTCATTCAGTTGAACCCTGAGGTCATATGGTGGATATGGCCGTTCCTCGCAGAACGTCGCAAAAACGAGATTTTTGAATATTGACCTATAGAACTCTGATTTGAGTTTTGTCAGTTCTTATGGCTTTGTATAGTCGATACGAACGCATCAGAACTCATTGCGTCGCGATTCGAAGCATAACGATGATTATGAGCGTTTTGACCATTTTAATGCGTCGCGACACACATATTTTGGACATTTGCCAAACGAACTCCGATTCAATCCCAGTCAGCGGCGTTGGACTTGTATGATCAATACAAAGTCAACAGAAATCGTCCCGAGCAATTTTGACGACGAATGGTCAACTCGAGGTCAAATCAAGCATACTTGTGCACCGAGAAGCGTGCACACACCAAATATGACGCAACACCCCAACTTTGACACGACTCCCGATATCTTAAACCCACTTTGGCTTTGACCAACATGGGGGACCCACCATAGGGTTGACTTTGGTCAAACCCTTCTAAAAATATTTTTTTTTATTTCTTTTCCAAGAGGTGCCCACATCCTCTTCGTTAATTAGCTAGGCCCTTGCCCCCCTCACCCAACTTGGGCCCTAAACCAGCAAGCCCATCCATGGGGCAAGTGGAGGCCCACCAACTAAACCCCCACCCCTCCCTCTCTTCCTCCGCCATTAATGGCGTAACTCGTCGGAGGCCGCCGGAGACCCCAAATAATGTGGAAATCTTCTTCTCTCCTTCCTCTCTATCTTCTGGATACTTTGCATGCGAGCTCCGGCGGCCGGAGCGTCGCCGCCGTCAACCTCTCCCCTCCCATTTTTAAAACAAATATATAGCTCCGGCGGTGGCCGGCGGCGACACGCCACCGGAACACTGCCGGAGAAAGCGCCCACCCCCGGGCAGTCAGCCGGGGGTGGAGTCACGACCGGCCGACGACGGAGAAGACCCGTAAGGGTTTTTTTTTGTACAACGGGGGTGGGGAGGGCGGGGGGAAGGAGATGATATATATATATATATATATATATATATATATATATATATATATATATATATATATATATATATATATATATAATTATTATCATTATAATATTTATAAATATTATAATATATAATTAGTATTTTATTTTCTGGAGACTATTATAGGATCCTAGGAAAAATATTTTGAATATGAAAATTGTTCCCATTAATGAGAGCAGTCTACTCAAAATTTTTGGGAATTTTTGGAGTTAATTTGCTATTTGTCAAAGCCTAAATAAGAATTATTTGGTCAATTTAGAGGCCCAAAATTACTCAGAAAATTTTGAAAAAATTGCTAGGCTATTTTTAGGCTCTCTTAAAGGTTGTATTAAAATTTGGGAACCTTTCAATAAAAATTGAGGTTTTTCGAATTTCTTGTAGACTAGGGTCGCGCTCGGAAATTTACGAGCTCAAATTCTCCAAGAATGAAAATCGAAGCGCGCGATCAACTTATATATTGAATATTAAGTTAATCGACGAGGGTTATCGAGACTAGATTTCCAGCTCTGAGTATTTTGAATTTCTTGTCAACAGTGGCGGAACTAGGATTTTGAAGTCGTACGGGCACAATCTAAGTAATGTCAATCCGGGGGGTAGCGCACCATGAGCGGGGGTTCGGGGGCAGCTTACCCGATTTTTTTTTGTAAAGATATTTTTGTAAGGAAAATATTGAACACAATATTACAATAAAAAATCTGGACTGAAATATTGAACAAAATATTGAACAAAAACTAAATGTACCCCCACAAAGAACAAAATCTCACCGCTCTCGTTCACATGTTTCTTAGAAACATATTTTAGAAAGATATATTTTAGAAACACTGTTAAAAATCCCCCATGAAAGAAATTCATAGCAACCCAATAAAATGAATCAGCACCGAGAGATAATAAAAACATGAGAGTACAATGTTGAGATGCATAGAATTCTCATTAATTTAATTTGGTGAGAGAAGGTAGACATTTACGCAAACACCTAGGGTGCAACAAATAATTCATTTGCTATGACGAGTTTCTCACAAATATGTGCTTCTAACAATTGATGCATATAACTGATTTCATGGTACTCAAATCAAAGAAGCTTTGGGTAGTGAAAAATAAATCAGATTATACTAACCTGGAGTTGAGAATAAGTGTTGGGAAGAGAAACTGCGTTTCAGATGATTAAAAACTCGCAAGAGAAGATGCTATCACAATTTTGATTCCTGCAGAAAAATTAGGGAGTCTTTTTAGGATGATAATCTGGACTGATATTTTTTTGCAAAGATATTTTTTGCAAAGATATTGAACACAATTTTAGGATGAAATCAGTCCAGATTTCTGTGAAATCTGGACTGAAATCAGTGCAGATTTCACAGAAATCTGGACTGATTGAAGACAATTTTATGATGAAATCAGTCCAGATTTTTGTGAATGTGAAATCTGGACTGATTGAAGACAATTTTAGGATGAAATCAATCCAGATTTCTGTAAAATCTGGACTGAAATCAGTCCAGATTTTAGGTGAAATCTGGACTGATTGAAGAAGAAATTTTGGGATGAAATCAGTATTGAAGAAGAAGAAGAAGAAGACCTAGGCGGAGAGCAGCCGAGCGGGGAGCAGCAGCCGAGCGGGGCCGGGATCGGGACGGAGCAGTCGAGCGGGGACGGGATCGGGAGGGGCAGCCGAGCGGGGCCGGGATCGGGACGGAGCAGCCGAGCGGGGCCGGGATCGGGACGGGCAGCCGAGCGGGGCCGGGATCGGGACGGACGACGGGATCGGGAATGGCGGAGACGGGATCGGGAATGATGGAGAGCAGAATACCTAGGCGGAAATATCGGTCGGGCACGTGCCCTACCGTGTCTGACTGTAGTTCCGCCAGTGCTTGCCAAAACCACCGAGCGTCTCGTTCTTAAAATAACTCTCGGGCATTTGGGAAAACTCAGAAGATGAAAGTACGAGCTTCGAGAAAAAAATAATCCACAACATCGTTCTGAGTTAAGAATTTTCCTCATGTTTTGGAAACGATTTTCGAGATTGAAATTCGAGGAAAAATGTGTCCTCTAATGAGATTCTCGGATTCGATCCGACGCAAGCAATCAAATTGATATTTATTCTCGAATGAATAATATAAATGTAACTCATAATACGCCTCCCCTGATCTGATTAAATCGTGATTAAAAAGGGCACAAGGGAATAGTTATCGAACCTTAATAATGGGTGAAACCCAAAGATTCCTCCTGAGAACGGAGATGGAACTGAATGTGCCTTCTGAGAACGGAGATGGAACTGAACATGCTTCCTGAGAACGGAGATGAAACTGAATGTGCCTCCTGAGAGTGGAGATAGAACTAAATGTACCTCCTGAGAACAAAGATGGAACTGAATGTGTCACCTGAGAACGGAGATGAAACTGAGTGTGGCTCCTGAGAACGGAGATGAAACTAAAGCCTCCTGGATGGAGTGATTGCACTACTAACCATTTTCTTTGTGATTATTCCAGTCTTGTACTGGTCCAGCTCATTTATTCATTTCAGTTCAATACATTCAATTCAGTACTACTCCAGTCTTGTACTAGTCAAGTCTATTTCTGTTCAGTACTTTCAATTCAGTACCACTCCAGTCACGCACTAGTTAAGTTCATTTCAGTTCAGTACTTTCAATTCAGTACTACTCCAGTCACAGACTGGTCAAGTTCATTTCAGTTCAGTACTTTCAATTCAGTACTACTCCAGTCACGTACTGGTCAAGTTCATTTCAGTTCAGTACTTTCTATTCAGTACTACTCCAGTCACGTACTGGTCAAGTTCATTTCAGTTCAGTACTTTCAATTCAGTACTACTCCAGTCACGTACTGGTCAAGTTCATTTCAGTTTAGTACTTCTGTTTCAGTAGTACTGCAGTTTCGTATTGGTCACATCTCATTATGCAGTATTTATTATCAACGACTTAAATTAATTCATTCTCGTTATTGTAATTTACTATCATAAACACGGGTCCTGCTTTAACGAGCAGTTGTTGTTAAGGTTGAGCCTTAGTTGGGGATAACCAGAGTTGAGGTGTTCCTCCGGGTTTAGCCTCAAATAAAGCGCTCCCACACTCATTGTCGAAAGTTGAGCAGAGCGTCGCTGCCTGAAGGTTAACATATAGTAGGGCAGACCGCCGCAGACCCGGTGCGTATTAGCGTGATTGTTTGAATGATTGCTTGTGAATTGCTTGCGGTAAATTGCGGCGGGTCAGTCCCTTTCGCAGACCGTTCGTACCGGTGCGCGAAGATCGACGACTCAAGGGGACAGGGAGATGAGTGCCACGGGTGACCTGCCTTTATGTTTTCCCAGTCGGGTTTCCTCCGCTGGTCGGCCAAAATGTTGAATCGCTGGATGTCGCTCACATCCAAGAGTACACGAGGATGTACATTAGGGCTTGGGTTGTGCGGTACGACCACCCCCAGAAGTGGCAGGACTGGCCACTGTCACCGACGACCACATTAGTGAGGCCCGCGAGACTCGCTACCCTGCTGGAACAAAAGCGGTCCATACTATGTCGACATAGGATTGGTGTGCGTGGCTGTGAATGCCTGCGATGTGTACGCGGTTGTGAATGTCTATGATGTGTACGCGGCTGTGAATGCCTGCGATGTGTACGCAGCTGTGAATGTCTATGATGCATATGCGGCTGTGAATGCCTGCGATGTGTATGCGGCTGTGAATGTCTACGATGTGTACACGACTGTGAATGCCTGCGATGTTTGTGCGGCTGTGAATGTATGCAATGTGTACGCGGCTGTGAATGCATGCGATGTTTGCACGAGTTGTGAATACCTGTTATGCTGCTGTGCTAGTGGAGCCTGAATTATGTCTGCTGTATATTATTGCTCCTAGTCCAGTTATACCATGCTTCACCTCTTTTTAGTTGCTCCTAGCTTAATCATGAAATGTTGTACTAATCCTCCCATGCTTCGGCTATCTACTTTTGTTGGATGCGTGAGCCCATCCCCAGGATATAAATCCGGGGAGGAGATTTGTTTCCACTTAGCACTGTGACTAACAATTATTTAAATAACCATTCATAGGAGATGGTGCACCGTAGTGACCAGTTGCTGCAGGATGGTACGCCAGCTAATAGGACTTCTCGAGCAGAGACACCCTCATCGTCTCTAGAGTTTTGAGACGTGAGAACTAGCAAGCAAAGTTGAGAGAGAGAGAGAGGAGAGTTATTAGTTGTAGTACTGCATAACCTACGGGCTCCATGTATAAACTGTGGCTCCGACATTTTGCGGTTTTTGTTAAATATATATTGTTATATATATATTTGCTGTGGTTTCTTGTTAATGCTTCCACAATACTCTATGATGTGAATGTTGTGATTCAAGCCGAGCAAAGCGACCATCTAGTGCTTAGCAAAGTGGATCATTACCCCTTTAAGGAGCATTGGGTGGACGCCTTTGGCACGTAAGATCCCCTCCAGCCCGACCTGGGGCAAGGGTTTGGGGGGGGGGGGGTCTTACATCGACAACTTCGCAGATCTATCTCAACTCTTTGTCGACCAGTTCATCGCTAACCGCAAGATCGCTCTAGACTCCTACCTTCTGGGGGGGTCCGTTAGCACAAGAGATAATCACTAAAGGACTTTTTTATCACTTCACAGCTGAATCATGACAGATTCCTGGAATCGCCCCCCCTCCCCCCATCTCCTACACGACTTCCTCCTAGGAGGGCTCCGACCCGAAAGATTTTACTCAACACTAATAAGGGAAACAGTCCCCAACTATGCCGATCTTATACAATGTATCGAGGCTCAAATTACAGTCGACGAAGCAGTCAAAGCACATCAGCAGTAGTTTCAAGACAGTTCGGAATGAGAAGCGCAACGACGATTGTTGCCTCAAAAGAAGGGCAGTAATCGATGCAATAAGCCGCGAGCCCGACAACATCAGAACCACACTCTTCTTCACACCTCAATGACCAACATACTCTTTGTGATTCAAGGTAACGTACTACTCTACAGACCCAAGCCCGTCGCCTCGAACAAAGGAGACCGATCACAGTACTGTGAGTTTCACGGTGGGTCCAGACACAACACGGAAGATTGTATCAAACTGAAGAAAGAAATCATGCGCCATCTTCAATAAGGGCTCCTTAAAAGATTCTTTCGGAACAAACCACCAAACAAGCCAGCGTCGTCTAAGCCAACGGAGGATCAGCCGCCCTCATGCTAGAAGGGATTGGGGGGGCAACCCCCAGAGTAATCAGTCCCGAAGAATATCTCTTCCTGCAACCATAAAACCGTGCCAACACCTTTTCTTTTGCCCCGTCGTCTTTATTAGCATTAATACATTGGTTTAAAATTTTATGCTTTACTAACAAATTGGCAAATTGATTTTACTTTTTCATATACTTTAGATGGAAGGCTGCAATAGGTAAGGTAACACGACCTACTCCTATCGTCGTTGGGGGATAACCACCTCAGCGGTCGGTGCCTGCCAATAGGTAGGGTCGCAAGACCTACGCCTGTCGTTACTGGGGACTAACTTCCTTAGCGGCCAACGTCTGCCAATAGGTATGGTCGCAAGACCTACGCCTGTTGTCGTTGGGAGCTAACCCCCTTAGCGGTCGGTGCCTGCCAATAGGTAAGGTCGCAAGACCTACACCTGCCGTTGCTGGGAGCTAACCCCCTTAGCAGTCGGTGTCTGTCAATAGGTAAGGTTGCAAGACCTACGCCTGCGACCTCCCACTGCTGATGATCGAAGGTCTGCCCTTCTCTCTGCAGTCGGTCGCGACATCGCCAGGGGCTACCACACTTGCGTTCGCCAGCAGTTCGAAGGTCTACCCTTCACTGTATCCTTGGGACCGCATCCTTACGACCTCCCATGACTGACGATTGAAGGTCTGCCCTTCTCCCCACAGTAGGCCGTGGCGTCACCATGGCCTGCCCCCTCATGATCTCCAACGGTTCGAAGATCTGCTCTTCACTGCCTCTGCGGTACTACATCCCAGCGGACTTCACTTCTGACAATCGAAGGTCTGCCCTTCTCTCCGCAGTAGATCGCGATGCAGCCAGAGCCTGCCCCCTCTCTCGCCACTGGTTCGAAGATTTGCTCTTCATCGCCACATCGGGACCACATCCCTGCAACCTCCAACTGCCAGCAATCGAAGGTCTGCCCTTCTCCTGCAGTAGTTTGCGACACCGCTAGGGCCTCCCCCACTCGCGGTCGCCCTGGTTCGAAGGTCTTCCCTTCTCTTGCAATAGGTCGCGGCGCCTCTAGCGCCTGCCCCCTCACGGTCGCCCAGGTTCGAAGGACTGTTCTTCACCGCCAACCACTCAGCGACATCCCTCAAACTAGTAAACCTGACCTCGCACTACCCGGTTACAAGCATTCACCCTTCACCATGGTAGTAGGTCACAAAACCATCTTGGTCTCTTCCTCCAACAGTCAACCTCAAAGGAGTAACTCAAAGTTTCCCACACAAAGATAACATGACCGACATTACAAATCTCACAAGAAAAGTGCAAAACAACAAAGGGACAAACTACAACCCTAAATTCCGAAGCGATGTGCCGGAGAATCACAAATGACAAAACAACAAATAGAAGCATAAAACTAACGACAAACTACAAAGAGAGGCGGGAGCTCGTAAGCTAGCATAGAATAAAAGTACAAGAACACCACCAAGGAAACAAGTATACAAGACAGTACTAGATACAACGAACTAAGGAGTCTACCCCTCCTCACCGACGTAAAGCCTGGAGCACTCAACATACATGTCCTCGAAAAGGTCATCAAAGCCAAGATCAACATCGACACACTCCAACCGTCGATGTCTAAGAAGCAAAACATGTTTCCTTATTCAGAATAATGGTTTCAACACCATCAAAGCTCGATCATCACCATAAGCAAGTACACAAAGCTAGAACAGTGAATCAATAATTAAGTAATGCTCGAAAAGCTACCAGAGCTCCGCAAACAAAGTACAAGGTCACTACATAAGACAAATACACAAAGAAACAATAAAGGCAGAGTCACGCCTCATCTACCTCAACACCAGAGCCCCTCACTCATCCTTAGAAGGATCTCCAACATCATATTCGGCTATGCAACAACAACGCATTTGCACCACCATGTGGACCTTCACCTTCAGTCTTGCAGGTATCTCATATAATTTCATGCACATTACGCACTGTCCGCGCTCGTCACGTACATGGCACCTCGCGTACATATCGCGCGCATAACACCTTGCACGCCTAGTGCATATTATGCACATCGAGCATGTTACGCGCAGCGCGCACAACACACACTTCACACACTTTGCACCAATTGTGCACAACTCATGCACACCACTATCGACGCACGAGGTGCATGCGCGTATTTCACCCATGACGCATCAGCACACACCATCATGAGCGAGCATTCCACTCAGTGGATGGTTCACCTTGCGAATCTCTGCCGCATCGATCACCTCCACCAAAATCACTGCAAATTATCATGCATACGACATAGGGAAAAGTCCCCGCATTCCATTTGCTTCAACTCTGAGCTGCGGGGACTTGGGGGGCAAATGATGAGGTTCCTCTGAGCCGGTTCAACCAAACCCATAGAACCGCACAAAAACGCCTGAGGTGTAACCGTCACACCAACCGGTGCGCCAACCGTCGTCGTCACCGCAATCGCACTAACCACTGCTCCAGCCGCTAGCGCCGCCACTGCAGCGTAACCGCTGAGGGCGCAACCGCTCACGGTGTGCCGGAAGGGGTATCGACCCTCCGCCGCAGTCCCGAAGGCGGGCAACCTCCTATCCTCTCGCCTCCTCCGTCGGGGGAAGCTCTCTGACTGCCCTGGATGGGTGGTAATTTCTACCGCCCATCCAGTCGCCACCCCCTTTGGGGGTGGCTTTTCTCCAGACCAGGACGATCGACAAAATTGCCACCCATCCTACTAATTAGAGCGCCCTAGACAGTCGATAATTCCTGCCACCCGTCCAGTCGCCATCTCCTTTTGGGGGTGGCTTTTCTTTCGGCTAGGACAGGCGACAAAGTTTCTGCCCGTCCTGCTAGTTTTAGCTGTTGGAGTCACCATGATGATCTGGAAGTGATCAAACATGTAATCTCACTGCCAACGCGATATGAGCCTGCAGGGTCGCACATAAGAGATGTGGAGAAGTTGGATGACTGACTGTGTTGGTAAAGGTTACCAATCACCGACCTGAATAGAGTTATGGGCAAAGTGTTGCCTTACAGGATCATCGGGTTGGGCAAATGTTGCCTTGGAGGGCTGGTTAGGTTTGTCGTCCGAGGGTCGATGACATTAGTCGAGAATCGTCTTCTGATTCCCGCCGATCGACGAGAATCACCTTGCTGATTCTCGCCGATCGACGAGAATCGTCGAGAATCAATTGTTGATTCTCGACGATCGATTACTTCGACAATTGTCGTCGACCGCGGCTCGACGATCGTCGAGTATCATTATGTGTCGTCGAGCGTGGCTCGACGATCGGCGAGAATCGTCGAGTATTGTACTCTGATTCTCGCCGATCCAGTGTGATACTCGTCGAATGATTCTCGCCGAACCTGCTCAGTGATTCTCGCCGATTGTCGCCGATTCTCACCGAATGATACTCGCCGATTCTGAACCCTAATTTCGGGTGGTCTGCGGATAGCGATTTTCCTGGGTTTATTTATACCTTGGTATAAATAGGACCCTTAGGGTTTTCGGGATAATACGCACTTGCTCGCGATTTTCTCCTGTAGCGAATCGAACCCGACGGAAGCTGTTCCGCCTTTCGCTGCGTCGATCCCGATCCCCGCCGCCGACGGAAGAGTTCCGCCGCCGCCGTGTTCGCTCCGTCGACCACCTCTTCTCCGGCAACTGTCGCTGGTGCTGCTCTTCCTGGCGCGGACCTAGCAGTCCGTGGAATAGCCGAGGTGCGGTCTTCTCCTTCCCGATAATCCGTGCGACGGATAGATCGGCGTTCTCCCGCTCGTGTGGACTTCTGCAGAAACGTGGACACTATTCCACGTAGAACTCGCCACTAGCAAGCAGATAAAGTTTGGAGCATCTCCGTTGAGTTGTGACTCAACGCCACCGAGGTAATTTTTGCCTAGTTTTTGCTAACTTCTTGATTCAACGTTCATGACCCGATCCACATCTCTTTGGGTTTTTCTTGATGTTTATTTTTCCGCTGCACGCACAAATGTTGTGCCAACCCCATAGAGAAACCCAACAGTGGTATCAGAGCCAGGTTTCGGCCATGATCGTTGTTTTGGAAGTTTGTTATTCCAGTGCGTGTAAACCTAGGGATTTAGAAGTGTTCTAAATGTCTAGATTTAGTCTTGGTCTCCTCGCCAAGAACGATTGGAATTTCGGTGGATTTCTAAGTGTTAGAAATTGTGATCTCCTTAGCAGTAACCATCCCTCGATTTTGTTTTGGATTCTGAATCCAACAAAGAGAGATGAGCTTGTCTACTGCTTTAAGTTGAGCTGTCTTTGCCTTTGTCCAATGCATGTAAATCTGAGGATTTGGAAATTTCCGGATGTTCAGATTTAGCCCTTCCTTCTATCAAATGTTGATGGTGTCAGGATGTGCACATAAGGGATGCATGTGGTTTTAGAAGAATTGTTTTTCTTTGGATGTGCACATTGATCAAATGTTGATCATGGTTAATTGTTAACCTAAAATTGAAATCCCTTCTTTTAATATTAAGTGTTCGGATGCCTTCCGATGGATGACACTCTTCCTGCCTCGATCGATGAAGTGTGGGCTTGCCAAAGCAAGGTGCATTAATCTATCTTGGTAAGGGTGCGAGCGGATAATTGTGATATCCCACTGTCGACATCGGGTCCAGCTTAACTAGGTGACCTCAAAGGTTGAGCGCCTAGAGGCATAGGGTTGACATGCACCATATGATGGATGCGAATAAGGAGTTATTCACCAACCATACAAGAATTGCATGAGGATGCAATTGGCAAGCGTTGCCTACCTAAATAACCGCATCGTGAGAGGAACGCCAAAGCGGACTCATAGTGTTGGTGAAATACGGATCTTGTCCACTAAGAGAGTAGCTCGCATGAACTCTCTGAATTGCTAGTGAGGGCTATCTTTTCGAATAAAATAGTGGGAGTATTTTAATTGAAGTCCTAATTAGAATAAATTGTAATTGAAATTTAGGTACTGATTTTATTCTGCATAAATTCTTGTAGAATTCCATGGCAAGTGTTGCGCACTCCACGTTGTCTCTGAGAGCCATCCTTGAGAAGGATAAGCTCAGTGAGACAAATTATATGGACTGGTATATGAACCTGAGAATTGTTCTCAGGCAAGAGCGAAAGCTCTATGTCTTGGAAGAAGAAGCCCCCGAGGTGCCAACCGGGAATTCTTCCCGTGCTGAGAAAGATACTTATAAGAAGTATACTGACGATGCTTTGGATGTTGAGTGTCTTATGCTTGCCACCATGAACTCTGAGCTTCAGAAGCAACATGAGAACATGGGGTGCAAGGAGATTGACGAGCATCTCAAGAAAATGTTTCAAGGGCAGGCTCGTCAAGAGAGGTTCGACATCACGAAAGTGTTGTTTCAGTGCAAGATGGGAGTTCGAGACTCAGTAGGGACTCACATACTCAAGATGATTGGGTATATAGAGAACCTTGAAAGGCTGGGTTTTCCTCTTGGTCAAGAGTTGGCCACGGATCTGATCCTGCAATCGTTGCCGGACAGTTATGAGCAGTTCGTCTTGAACTACAACATGAATGAGATAGACAAGACACTGCCCGAACTCCTAGGCATGTTAAGAACTGCCGAGATCAACATGAAGAAGGCCAAGCCTGCCAGCCCCATACTGATGGTGCATAAGGGCAAGGACAAAGCCAAGGGCTCCAAGAAGACAAAGGTAGGACCTAAGTCACATCTTGAGCCCAAGTCTTTAGCACTGATGAAGAAGAAGAGCACGGTGAAGGATGGGAAATGCCACCACTATGGCAAGGCTGGTCATTGGCGGAGGAACTGTCCTTCGTATATTGAGGGTCTGCAGAAATTGAGGGGAGGTATGACTTCCGCTTCAAATATTTACGTTATAGAGATAAACCTTTCTGCTCCTTCATCTTGGGTATTGGATACCGGATGTGGTTCTCACATTTGTACAAATGTGCAGGAACTGGGAAGGAGAAGATTGCTGAGTAAAGGGGAGGTGGACCTCCGCGTCGGCAATGGAGCAAGAGTTGCTGCTGTAGCCGTAGGAGTTTACCGTCTTTCTTTGCCCAGTGGGCTTGTAATAGAACTTGATAACTGTTATTTTGTTCCGGCGATAACTAGAAACATTATATCTATTTCATGTTTGGACATGATTGGATTTTCTTTTATAATTAAGAACAATTGTTGTTCTATATTTAAGAATGATGATTGTTATGCTGTAGCCCAATTGTTTAATGGTCTTTACGTTTTGAACTTGGACCATCTGATCTGTAATGTAGAAAACAATAAAAGACTAAGAACAAATGATTCGAACCCTACTTTTCTCTGGCATTGTCGTTTGGGCCATATCAACGAGAAGCGCATATCCAAGCTCCATAGAGATGGACTTTTAGACTCATTTGATTATGAATCATTTGAGCGATGCGAATCATGTTTGTTAGGCAAGATGACTAAAGCTCCTTTCACTGGTTATACTGAGAGGGCTGAGGATCTCTTGGGTGTTGTACATAGTGATGTATGCGGACTCATGAGTTCTATGGCTAGAGGAGGGTATTTCTAATTTGTTACGTTTACTGATGATTTCAGTAGATACGGATATGTGTATCTTATGAAGTGCAAATCCGAGACCTTTGAAAAGTTCAAAGAGTTCAAGAATGAAGTAGAAAACCAGTTGGGTAAAAGGGTTAAAGCACTCCGATCTGATCGAGGTGGCGAATACCTGAGTCATGAGTTCCGTGATCATCTGAAAGAGTGTGGTATTGTATCACAGCTCACTCCACCTAGAACACCACAACATAATGGTGTGTCTGAGAGGAGAAATCGTACTCTGTTAGACATGGTACGTTCGATGATGAGTCATGCAGACTTGCCTGTTTCCTTTTGGGGTTTTGCTTTAGAGACTGCTGCAATGACATTGAATCGCGCTCCAACTAAAACGGTTCTGAAGACACCATATGAGATATGGACTGGGAAGCGTCCTAGTATGTCGTTCATTAAAATTTGGGGCTGTGAGGCATACGTGAGACGTCAAATGCCTGACAAGCTGGAACCCAAATCGGATAAATGTTATCTGGTGGGATACCCTAAGGAAACGAAAGTGTATTACTTTTACCTACCGTCTGAGGGCAAAGTGTTTGTCGCAAGGACTGGTGTCTTCTTGGAGAAAGAGTTCTTATCAAGAAAGACTGAAAAGGTAGAGCTTGAAGAAGTTCAGGAACCACATATAGTGAATGAACCGGAATTGGATTCTGAGTCAGGACTACAAGATGTTGTAGCTAGAGAACCTGCTTAGGGAACACAAGTCCTACGTAGATCTGGTAGACCGAGGTTTGAGCCTGAGAGATATGGATTTCTCGTGTCTCAAATAGGTAATGTGTTGCTCATGGATCATGATGATGAACCAGCAACCTACCAAGAGGCTATGAATGGACCGGACTCCGACAAATGGCTTGAGGCTATGAAATCCGAAATGGACTCCATGTATGCAAACCAAGTTTGGAACTTGGTGGAACCACCTGAAGGGGTACGACCCATAGGGTGCAAGTGGGTCTTCAAGAAGAAGACTGACATGGATGGGAATGTACAGACATTCAAAGGGCGACTGGTGGCTAAAGGTTTCAAGCAACTTCATGGTATTGACTATGATGAGACCTTTTCCCCTGTTGCCATGGTAAAGTCCATAAGGATATTGCTTGCTATTGCTGCGTATTATGACTACGAGATCTGGCAGATGGATGTCAAAACGGCTTTTCTTAATGGAAACCTCCTTGAGGAAGTGTATATGACACAACCCGAGGGTTTTGTATCCCCAGATGAAGCCACTAAAATATGCAAGCTGAATAAGTCCATTTATGGACTGAAACAGGCCTCTCGAAGTTGGAATCTTCGTTTTGATGAGAAAATCAAAGAGTTTGGTTTCATCAAGAATGAAGATGAGCCTTGTGTTTACAAGCGAATCAGTGGGAGCATTGTTGTCTTCCTGATATTGTATGTAGATGACATACTGTTGATCGGGAATGACATTCCTACCCTGAAAGTTGTTAAGAACAACCTAGGGAACTGCTTTTCAATAAAGGATTTGGGTGAAGCGACTTATATACTTGGTATTAAGATCTATAGAGATAGATCGAAGAAGTTGCTGGGTTTGACCCAGAGTACGTACATCGAAAAGGTGTTGAAGCGGTTCAACATGCTTGAGTCCAAGAAAGGATTTTTGCCCATGTCTCATGGTGTGAATCTCTCTAAGGACCAGTGTCCAAAGTCTTGTGAAGAAAAGGACCGCATGAAGTTGATTCCATATGCTTCGGCAATTGGATCAATCATGTACGCGATGTTATGTACTCGACCCGATGTCTCCTTTGCTTTGAGCATGACTAGCAGGTATCAGTCAGATCCCGGTGAGTGTCACTGGATTGCAGTCAAGAATATCCTGAAGTACTTGAGAAGGACTAAGGACGTGTTCTTGGTGTATGGTGGAGAGGAAGAGCTCGTTGTAAGCGGTTACACGGATGCTAGCTTCCAAACTGATCGAGACGACTCCAAGTCTCAGTCAGGTTTTGTGTTTTGCCTGAATGGAGGAGCTGTAAGCTGGAAGAGTTCCAAGCAAGAGACAGTTGTTGATTCTACAATAGAGGCCGAGTATATCGCAGCAGCTAATGCAGCGAAGGAGGCTGTATGGATTAGGAAATTCATCGGCGAGCTTGATGTAGTTCCTAGCATTGTTGGTCCCGTAGTTCTCTACTGTGATAACAATGGTGCAATTGCACAATCTAAGGAACCTAGATCCCATCAGCGCTCCAAGCACATACTCCGGCGGTTTCATCTTATTCGTGAGATTGTCGAACGAGGAGATGTAAACATTTGCAGAGTGCCGACTGAGGAAAACATTGCGGATCCGCTGACAAAGCCTCTCGCGCAGAGAAAGCATGATGGTCATACTAGATCGATGGGTATACGATACATATATGATCAACTCTAGCGAGGATCTTGTGGATTGCATGTAAATATGTATTTTGTTGGCTGTTTGTTCATATGATGAACTATGTACCTAGTTTTTCTTTTATAATCAATGGCAAATTCTTTTATTATGAGTTTTTCTATATATGATAGTTAAATGTTAACATAATAGACACCCTTAGAATGTTCGCTTCCATAGGACATCAAGTACGTGACTTGAATGTGAGAGCCTATGATTTATTTGAAGCTTCATTCTTAAAGGTCCCTGGTCGAGTATCATCATAAAAGCTAAGGGTGATGATGATACATGAAGGCTAACACGTGTGTTGACTGATGACTGGTTCTCACAGGTCATGATATTGTGATATCAAGTCATCACGTGGGTACTTGTTAGTGAACAAGTTGTACTGGACAGACCCCACCTGAGACTACTCTGTGGATTGTCATCCAATTGTGTCACGAGTAGGTCTCAATTGACAATGGTGTTGTGGTCCTTTGACCTGAAGTCACAGCATTCATCAAGTGAGGAAGAGCGTGCTTTGATGCCATCTAAAGTCTTCCTTGAGAAAGGTTGATGATAAGGGTGGTTGTTGGGCATGTTACGAATCATTTGGGTGTTTGTGTGTGAGCAGATATGAAATTTGTCCTCCTGTATGACAGGAGTTGCATCCATGGGCCCCTTGATGGAACTGGACTGAGAAATGCATGGCCATGCTTGGTTGAGTCAATATGTGATATTGGACTCACCATTCTCTGGAAGTCCGTCCTGGATCAAGAAACTTGGATTGAGCTATTACGAGGGTGACACGGTCCATGCCTCTAGTTCTTTCCGGATGTAAGGGACAAAGGGACAAAGACAACGCTGATACATTGGTCATAAAGGCTTATGAGTTATTAACTCTTATTGCTTGGGGAGCAATGATGCATTGCTAGATGCCGCTCATTGTTTGTGAGGTTTTTGTTTTGATACTTTCGAGATCAAGTGGGAGTCTGTTGGAGTCACCATGATGATCTGGAAGTGATCAAACATGTAATCTCACTGCCAACGCGATATGAGCCTGCAGGGTCGCACATAAGAGATGTGGAGAAGTTGGATGACTGACTGTGTTGGTAAAAGTTACCAATCACCGACCTGAATAGAGTTATGGGCAAAGTGTTGCCTTACAGGATCATCGGGTTGGGCAAATGTTGCCTTGGAGGGCTGGTTAGGTTTGTCGTCCGAGGGTCGATGACATTAGTCGAGAATCGTCTTCTGATTCCCGCCGATCGACGAGAATCACCTTGCTGATTCTCGCCGATCGACGAGAATCGTCGAGAATCAATTGTTGATTCTCGACGATCGATTACTTCGACAATTGTCGTCGACCGCGGCTCGACGATCGTCGAGTATCATTATGTGTCGTCGAGCGTGGCTCGACGATCGGCGAGAATCGTCGAGTATTGTACTCTGATTCTCGCCGATCCAGTGTGATACTCGTCGAATGATTCTCGCCGAACCTGCTCAGTGATTCTCGCCGATTGTCGCCGATTCTCACCGAATGATACTCGCCGATTCTGAACCCTAATTTCGGGTGGTCTGCGGATAGCGATTTTCCTGGGTTTATTTATACCTTGGTATAAATAGGACCCTTAGGGTTTTCGGGATAATACGCACTTGCTCGCGATTTTCTCCTGTAGCGAATCGAACCCGACGGAAGCTGTTCCGCCTTTCGCTGCGTCGATCCCGATCCCCGCCGCCGACGGAAGAGTTCCGCCGCCGCCGTGTTCGCTCCGTCGACCACCTCTTCTCCGGCGACTGTCGCTGGTGCTGCTCTTCCTGGCGCGGACCTAGCAGTCCGTGGAATAGCCGAGGTGCGGTCTTCTCCTTCCCGATAATCCGTGCGACGGATAGATCGGCGTTCTCCCGCTCGTGTGGACTTCTGCAGAAACGTGGACACTATTCCACGTAGAACTCGCCACTAGCAAGCAGATAAAGTTTGGAGCATCTCCGTTGAGTTGTGACTCAACGCCACCGAGGTAATTTTTGCCTAGTTTTTGCTAACTTCTTGATTCAACGTTCATAACCCGATCCACATCTCTTTGGGTTTTTCTTGATGTTTATTTTTCCGCTGCGCGCACAAATGTTGTGCCAACCCCATAGAGAAACCCAACATTAGCACCCTGGACGGGAGACGATTCCTACAACCCGACCATCCGTCGCTCCCTTTTGAGGGGAAGGGGCTTCTCTCCCAATCAGAAGGGGCGGCGATTTTGCCGCCCGTTCTTGTAGTTTTGATGCCCTAGACGGGTGGTAATTCCTATCGTCCGTCCAGCCACCGCCCCTTTGTGGGCAACTTCTCCGCCAACCAGGATGGGCGACAATTTTTGCCTCCTGACCTTCCTCTCTTAGTTGTTCATCTGGACATCCCCTTTTCGCCTGGATAAGTGGCCTTGCCTGGCTGCCGGCCCCGTCGACCTCCTCCGGCCGCCGCCCTCGCCGCCCGCTCCTCCCCTCGCAAGAAGAGCGGTTATTTTCTGGCCATGGCAGTTGTTTTCCGGCCGGGGCGATCTTATCATTTACATAAAATCCGTAATCCGCTTGCTCTAAACGGAATGTTTATATTCGTCCGGCCGGTGGTTACGAGAGAAAATTATCATCTTGCCCTTCATAAAATCTATAAATAGGGCTCATTTCTCTTCATTTTCATATTTTCCTCGGCCGAGAAATCCTCCTACGATTTTCTCTCTCCATAGCTTCCCTTCATTGCGTGTTTCCGTGCGCGTCTCTTCCTTGCGCGCTTCCGCGTGCCTCTTCCGCACGCGCTGGCGCGCGTGCCCCTTCCATATGCGCTCCCGCGCGCCCCTTCGGTGCGTGCTCCCGCGCACCTCTTCCCCGCGCCTCTTTCTTACGAGCTCCTGCGCGCGCATTCCTCCAGCAAGCGCTCTGCGCGCTCTCCTCCAACAAGTGCATCGTGTTCTCTCCTTCAGCAATTGCTCCATGCACTTTCCTCCAGTAAGCACTATGTACGTTCTCCTTCAGCAAACGCTCTGCACGCTTTCCTCCTCCAAGCGCGCCTTTGCGCGCCCCTCTGTCAAGACCGTCCAAGTGCACCTCCGCGTGCCCTGCTGTCGCGACCGTTCCAAGCGCGCTCCACTATCCAGCTCATCCCAAGTGCGTCTCTGCACGGTCTGCCGGGATCACCAAGTCTTCTCAGTGCCAGTAGACCAAGCCCGCCAAAGCACCCAAAGTTCGTGTGCCCCGCACCTCCAGTAGTTTACAAGAGCAACTTCAGAACCCGCAAAGTACACACAGAACTGCCAGTGCCCTCGACTCCGCAGCAAGCTTGTCAGGTGACGACGAGTCAGCCATTCAAGACACATCAAAGTGGAACATGAGACAAACCTCAGATAATACGGCGCGCAGGACGCGCCGCTCGAGCTTCCAAGCCACATCATGGCGAGAGCAGCGAGTCGCCCCCACTTCCGAGCATCTACAAAGAACTTTAAAGCGGGGCCAGTGCATCGCTTTCCACAACTCAAAGAAATATTTAGCTCCGCAAGTGGTGGTCCGTCACCCTCTGAGCTCTCCCTCCACTCTCTCTCAATAATTATAAAGAGTAGCGACCTATCACCCTCGAGTTCTTCAAGAAAGTCATGTACAACAAGTAGCAAATAGTGAAGGTTTGACCGGCATAGACCCGAACATGTGATTTTTCACCTAGTCGATGGATTTTCCACGTTAAATTTTTTTTCCAGTTTTTTACTTACTGTGACTGGTGACGCGTTTGACCGCTCCCGAGCTAAAACAGTCCAATTTAGTCGGTCTACCGGAGCCTTAGCGATCCCCAACAAACATTTTAATATTTCGATGATTCGGTTTGCAGTCTTCGTTGATGGGTAATTTTGTTCACGTCTTTTATTGCAGTAATTTGTATTGTTTATGTTATGATTTTCTATGTTTCACCAATTTTCATCATCTTCACAATTTCTAGAGCGGTCTGAGGATTGAAAGTTCTTATCTTTGATTTTTTTTAATGAATATTCTCGACAGTCACATATTTTTGGTTTTGTGCGGGCAAGTTGTGTTCATTATGGGAAAAATATATTCAGGTTGATTAATATGTGTTCTTCATTGATATAATGGAGTTGACTCGTGACAATTCAAAATATCATTTTGATTTTGTTTAAATGATAAAATTTAGTTTTGCTTAAATGATGTGTGTAATTTTTGGTATATTCCATTTTATCAAAAGATACGGAAAATCAATTTTCTTTAAAAGGGCTGCAAACATTCATCGGAACTACAAATGAACCTCCGGCGGCGTTTGCTCCGTTTCCACCCGTCCGCCTTGAGAAACACCCTAAAAAGCTCCATTTGGAGCAGCCACCTCCCCCCTTCGTTTCGAACACTCCGTTTCCACCTGCCGGATCGACCCGCCACCGCCGAACCAAATGAAACCTAAATAACCGTAAACCCATTATACATCTACAAACTCCTCAAACAAATGCTCAAAACCAGCAAGGAAGAGTTATAAACCCTAAAATCGGAATGTAAGAAGCTCTCATAAGCACTGCATGGACCTCTATGGCCAAAGCAATAGTGAAGAGTCAGTAGTTCCAGAGGTAGGATAAATGAAACCTATATTATTTCTAGCAATCAAAAATGCGAAAGGTCCTTACAACAGGCAGCAATGCTTAAAAAAACATAGTTGACCTATAGAGAGTTGAGGAGCTGCAGCAGCACAAGCAAGACGTAGAGGAGGCAAGGCTCTATTGGGCTCTGGTTTGATGACGACAAAGCCGGTGTCGTAGAGTGTTTTGTGAATTTGGGGTGACGTCATGAGTGATCTAATTGATGGGCTACGAGGCAACGGCAAGGGACAGTATTTGTCACAATGATCTTGCCCATAAGAGGAATGGAATGGAGTGGCGCACTCTGCAATTCCGCGAGTAGCAGAGCTTGGAGAAGATGCAATAGTTAACATAGGATCTTCGTCGAGTCCTAAAGATGGTTCATCGAAGGGCTGGCCATTACTTGTTGAAGAATGATGGGCGAACAGTGGTTGGTTCCCTGTCGTCGATTTCCCCTTCTTAAATTTTTTATGGATTTAGATAGGAAAGATAGTTGGTGAGATCCCTTCATATTTTCTTTACTCTCATTTTCTTTTAGTGGAAATGAAATATAGTTCTCACACATTCATATATAAAAGACAAATAAATACTACAAAGTTAAACAATTGTATCCAATAAGAAAAAAAAACATGGTTCTCAACCTTTTTAAAGGAGGGAACACACTAAATGAAAAATATATATGCTATTTTTTTCTATGTTGGAGCTATTATTTATGGATATAAATAGCACAAGTAATCAGAAAGTAAGTAGTAGAAATTTCTTGCATTCAATTAGATTTTACTAAGCATATCTTGTTTGTATATTTTCTCCTTCGCTTATTCGAGTAGCCTCCATTTAAAACCATAAATCCAACAATACATCATTTTATGTTGGATTCTAAAGGCGAGGGAGTTCCATTCAAGAATATTATTTTCTCTTCATCTCCAACAAACTCATAATATCAACCTCCGATTTTTTCAAAAAAAAAGAACAATAAACATATAAACCATTCACAAAAATCATTCTTGAAATCAATGACTAACTAATACACACAAGTCTTCGCGTGTAGTTCTCGCATACATCATTCAACTACTACATAAACCAAATGACTTCGAGAAAAAAGAAGTGGAATAAAGAGGATTCGTTCTCGGGGCAGTAACAAGCCCCATAAATCATTCTACCACTCAAATTACCAGTAAGACCATCTTCATCTCAATAGACATCAAAATCTAACACAATACAACTTCATTCTTTTCATAGCGCTCCAAGAATTCTAGATGCCTTTATATATGCAATATAGAAAAGTTTAGATAGCCCCCACAACCTACACCAATTTTACAATGTATGGTCTAAAAAGGAGAAATATAGAGGAGAAAGGGAATGCAATGCAAGATCAAATGAGTTTTTAGAGAAGGGTTGTAAACAGATTGACAGGAGTCAATAACTAGCTAGGCTTCATGTGTTGGTAGGGAGAATAACATATAACATCATCCTTATCCTCATGATGAGCCAAGAAGAACAAAATAGAAATTTAGACTTTAGAGAACATATTTTGATCTCACTACAACTGAAGGTAGAAGGGCCTAATGTTTTTTTCCTACCAAAGGCGGTTCTCCAGAACAACAGATATAATTTCCTTCAATGTTCCCTGTACAATGAAAAATAAGAGGTAAGGGAACACATTTTAAAGCAGTCAATTATGCATTCAATATAATTTTAACCATCAAAATCAGACTTTCCCCCATATTTAGGGTTCTATTATCTAAAAGGAATTAGGATTTACTCATGGTTTCAACATAAAAAATTATAATTTGTCTGGATTGACAATTTGCGCAAAAAAAATATTGTCAGACAATAATTTTAATGTCGCTTTCTCGAATGTTCTGCATAACGAGTTGGAAATGATAGAATGAGAAAAAGAGCGAATTTATGTTTACCGGAGAGTGATCTTTCAAGCCAAGGGTTAGGACCAATGGTCTGGATGATCCACAAAGGCTGCACATGGTCAAAAATGAAAAAAAATGAAAAAAACTATAGTTGGTAAAATTATAAGCCAAACTAAATTTTTTCGGTTCAAATGCACAAGGCCACGTGAATTTCTTAATGTAAGACTATTCTTAGCACGCCCGCTCACATGTAGGATTTTTGAACACTAACATGTGATTATTTTAATTGGGTGATTTGGGAGTAAGCTGATGAGCCTAAACTGCTATATATTATGTTAGAACTTAAGCATTCAACCCAAAACTAACTAGTCGTAAGTAGAGAGACTCGATATCGTTATTACGAGGACAAGTCTATATGAAAAAAATTGATAAACATGCAATATATGAAAAAAGTCCATTAAAATAAGGACAAATTAGTTTTAATATTGAACATTACTTTTAATATCGAACGGGACAAGCCTATAGGTGACCGAGGCGACTACCCTATCCTAACTACAATGCAAGCGAGCACGTGACGAATTCAATGAACCTAAGACCAACACTTGAATGACGTGAAAGCGTGCACACAATCCAATGAATAAGATACCAACTGATTCATGGTAGGCTAGGTGGGTGCGCGACTAAAATGTTATCCTATCGTGAAGTGTGGGAGATAAATCTATTATCCTTGAATAGTATATGTAACACACATGCCAGACTCGACGGAGAAATCAAAACAGAACAAAAAGAAATTAAATCCCATGCAAATAATTTAAGCAAAGAAAAATAATTCTTTCTCCGCGTGGAGGATCAAAGCAAAAGCATGGGGTGAATAGATCTTGCAAATCACAAAATCTTCCCAGAAGAAGCTGCCACTAATCGAGAGATCCAACCAAACATGAAATAGCATAACCATGTAATAATAATGTAAACAAAGATCCAAACAACAGGACAATACTTAAGGTGGCTGTCGTAGGGTGGAGATTTGACGTTCCCAACTGTATAAACTAGTCCGATGGTATGGATGGCGACTGGAAGGTGGAACAGTTGGTAGAATCAGAGGGAAGTGAACATGGGGTGTTGGGTGCAAAACTGGTTACAGGGTGATTGCATGTGAGCTACCTAGGAGGGTTTTGGTGGTTTGGTAGAGGAGTTGGACGGGCTGCTGCTGGGGGGAAATAGGAGGCGGAAGGGGGTGAGGGGGGGGGGGGGGGGGGGGGGGGGGGGGGGGGAGTGAACATGGGGTGTTGTCTGCTCAGAGGAATATAGGACGCGGAAGGCTTTTAGTGGGAGACGGACGGACTGCTGCTGCTGGGAAGAAAAATAGGAGGCGGAAGGCTGTTGGTGGGGGTGGATGGACTGCTGCAGGGAGGAAAAACAGGAGGTAGACGGATTTTGGGAAAGGGGGTGGGTTGCGGTTAAGAGAAAGTATAAAGAGAATACATGGGGTAAGCTAAGATTCCTCACCTAGGGCCTCACAGAGTCATTACCGTGAGAGGATCGTCGGATTTCGGGAAGAACGTTCTCTCCAAAATATGCAATAGTATGATTGTTGCCTCCCTATTCTTATTTATAACTGTAGAAAGAGCTCGAAAACTTATGTATATTTCTTATATATCTAAATACAAGGAGAGAACACAAATATATAGGAGGAAGAAGGAGAGAATCAATCATGTACATGATGTGGGACTAAAGAGGAGAGAAGAGAAAGAAGGAAAAATGAGCCCAATAATGAGCTCTTTACATGGGCTTTTCTAACACTCCCCCGCAAGCTGGAGCGTACAAATCGTATGCGCCAAGCTTGGACAAGCACTGATAGAAGAGGGGCCTGAAAAGAGACTTTGTGAGGACATCCGCAACTTGTTCAGACCCGGGAACATGCTTTAGATCGAGCTTCTTCATTTGAACTTTCTCCCGGATGAAGTGGCAGTCGACTTTGATGTGCTTCGTTCTTTCGTGGAAGACCGGGTTCTTGGCGATATGTATAGCAACTTGGCTGTCACAGAGGAGAAGAGCCGGTGAAGGTAGTTTTATACTCAGATCAGTGAGAAGGCTCTCAAGCCATGTCAGTTCAGACACTACATATGTCATTGCCCGATATTCTGCCTCAGCTGATAATTGAGCAACGACCTCTTGTTTCTTACTTCGCCATGTAACCAAATGTCCTCCAAAGTAGGTGCAAAAGTCACTGGTAGATCGCCGGTCATCAAGGGAAACAACATAATCAGCGTCTGAGTATGCCACCAATGTTGGAGCTGAAGAAGAGGTTTTGTAAACAAGTCCTTGACCAGGAGCTGTTTTAAGGTATCTGAGAATGCATTCAACAACCTGAAGATGAGATCTTCGAGGAGAGTGCATGTATCGACTGACAATACCAACATCGAAAGAAATATCTGGTCTGGTAACCGTGAGATAGATCAATTTTCCAACGGGGCGACGATAATATTCAAGATTCTGGAGTAGGAGATCTGAGTCAGATGCCTGGGCGCACAACTTGTGCTTTACATCCATAGGGGTATCACTCGGCTTACAGCCTGAATAACATGCATCACGACGGAGGTCGAGACAATACTTCCGTTGAGAGAGGACAAGCCCATCCGGCCGTCTGGCAACCTCGAGACCCAAGAAGTATCGTAGGGCCCCCAGATCCTTTGTCTGAAAGACGGAACTTAGATGTAGTTTGACTGCCTGTATCCCTTGTGAGTCATCTCCTGTAATGATGATATCGTCAACGTATACTAACAGAAGGATCGTTCCTGTTGTTCGGTGACGAGTAAACAGCGAGAAGTCGACCGAGCTTCGAGTAAAACCAATATCACGAAGGACCTTACTGAATTTGTCAAACAATGCCCGTGGGGATTGTTTGAGACCATACAGAGCCTTCAAAAGACGGCAGACCTAAGACTCCACCTGTGGTCTCAAACCCGGGTGGTTGCTGCATATACACTGTCTCCTGGAAATCCCCATTTAAGAAAGCATTCTTGAAATCCAGTTGAAAGAGGGGCCACTGTCGATGGACAGCGACAGAGATGAGGACGCGAACTGTATTGAGCTTGGCCACTGGAGAGAGTTTCCTCATAGTCGAGCCCTTGTTGCTGGATGAAACCACGAGCCACGAGACGAGCCTTCAGACGGTCAATGGTCCCATTAGCGGCATGTTTGATGACAAATACCCACTTACACCCAACCGGTGTCTGACCCGGTGGAAGGGGTACTACAGTCCATGTCTGGTTAGCCCAGAGCGCAAACATCTCTTCCTCCATGGCTTCCCGCCAGCCCGGATGTTGAAGCGCCTCCTGCACAGAGTTAGGGATAGAGACCGAAGAAAGAGAATGAGCAAATGTGTGTATGAGGGGAGAGAGGCGATGGAAAGAGACGTAGTTGGCCAGAGGATGAACAGTGGAGGGTTGTACCTGATCAGCAGGACGCAAAGTATACATGGTGGAGGCCGACTGCAGAGGGGCAACGGAACCGGGAGGGCGACAAGTGTAGACACGGATAACGGGTGGTTTGGAGGGAGTAGGAGCCGATGCAGCTGGAACCGGCGATGGTGGTGTAGTAATGGGGATAACCGGATGTGGGATGGATGGCGGGAGAGGAGCTGGTGGTAGATGAGCGGGTAAAGGAGCAGGAAAAAACGGTTGATCTTCCCGTACGGTAACGTCAGCAGAGACCGAGATCTTTCGAGTAGCTGGAGAATAACAGACATAGCCCTTCTGGGTTCGCGGATAGCCGACAAAGATGTGTTTAGCCGCCCGGGGATCCAACTTATCCGAGGACGGCCCCAGACGGTGGACGGAGCAGGTGCTGCCAAAGACACGAGGCGGAAGAGGAAAAGCCGGAGTGGAGGGAAAGAGTAGGCTAAACGGAGTAGCATAATGGAGGACGGAGGAAGGGAGACGGTTAATGAGAAAACAGACAGTAGAGATCGCGAAGTTCCAATAGGACTTGGAAACATGCATGTGAAGCATGATGGAGCGGACTACATCGAGTAAGTGACGGTTCTTACTTTCGGCAACACCGTTTTGCTGGGGTGTGTAAGCACAAGATGTTTGATGAATAATCCCGAATTTAGAGCATAAAGCGGTAAATTCATGGCCTGTATATTCACGAGCATTATCAGTGCGCAATATTTTGAGTGTGGTGCGGAATTGTGTACGGGTCTCAAGGACAAAAGCCCGAAAAATACGGGGAAGCTCGGAGCGATCACAGAGTAAGTATAGCCACGTAGTGCGAGAATAATCATCAATAAATGTGAGCAAGTAACGAAAGCCAGAAATACTTGTAATCTTAAAAGGGCCTCATACATCAGAATGAACTAAATCAAATGGAGCAGTGCTCCGAGTACAATGCGCAGGAAAAGAAGAACGCGGCTGTTTGTCGAAGATACATGACTCACACTGAAATGGATGAAGAGAGAGATCAGGAAGAGCCCGCTGGAGAACCGACAGAGGGGCATGCCCAAGACGTTGATGCCAATCAGCGGAAGAGACATAAGAGAGAATGGTGGGAGAGTCGTCGAGAAGGTAAAACCCGTTCCGCAGTGTGCCTTTACCAATGGTAGTCTGCGTCCGCCGATCCTGTATAACAAAAAGAAGAAGATGCGAATATGACAGAACAATCAAGATCACTGGTAAGACGTCCAACAGAGAGTAAATTGAACGGTGAGCTCGGAATAAGAAGAGTCGAGCGAAGGGAGATCGACGGGTTGAGATAAAGATCCGCCGAGCCGGAGATGGGAACCGTCGCCCCATTGGCTACAGTGATAGACTTCGGATAAGTAGAATCCGAGTACTGGGCAGGCCGTCGCGAAGTAATGTGATGAGTGACACCTGAGTCCACGATCCAACCCGTGCTGGTGGATAAACAAGCAATACCTGTGTTGGAGACGGAGGCAATGGAGACAGAGGGCAGGTTGAGCAGCCCTGGAGTTGCTGGAACTGGAGACGGACGACCTAAAGATCAGGAGGGGCGGCAGAGGGGGCGTCAACAACAATAGATACCGTCGGACGAGGAGGATAACCAATTTTCCGGCAGCAGGTCGCCTCAAGGTGGCCGTCTTTCCCGCAGTAGAGACACTTCGGGAGACCCCGGCCGCCACGCCCACGGCCCCGAGAGCCCGAATGTCCGCCTCGAGCAGAGGTAGGAGGGGACGGTAGGAGCGAAGGGGACTGCTGAAGAACGGCCGGGGGAGAAGGGGCAGAAGTATCCGGAGGAGGTGACACGCGGAGAAGCATGGAGCAACCATCAGAGAAAGACGGTATTGTGGGAGAAGACAGGACCTGAGTTCGAATGCTCTGAAGGTGAGACGAAAGACGGGCCATCATGATGGCAATGCAGGCGGCTTCCTTCTTAGCGCGCTGAGCAGCATGATCATTGGTAGACGGCTGATGCTGGATCCAGGCCTCAGCAAGGGTTTTGGCTCGAGCGACAAAGGAGGTCATATCCGAAGCCCCGCCAGTGTCGAGAGCGAGAAGATCGGTGAGGATGTCGTAGAGATGCTGAAGGATGTCACGACCTGAGTATAAGGAATGCAACTCATCCCACATAGCCTTGGCAGTGTCGTGATACATAGTCATCTGATAGGGTTCACCATCCAATGAATTAAGGAGCCAAGTCTGAACGCGGCCATCATTGCGGAGCCAATCATCGGTAGGAGGGGAAGGAGGTGCCTGAGTAAGGTGAGGCAAGAGGCCCTTGGCCTGAAGAACCCGTCTAACATAATGCACCCAAGGGATAAAATTTTTCTTCCCAGAGAGAGAAATAGTAGTGATTCGCAGTTCGTCGCGAACTTCAGCAGAACAAACCGGGCGGTCTGTAGGCGGACTAGCCGCCTGGCTAGTGGAGTTGACAAAAGATCCCATAGAAGCAGCAGGAGATGGAGACCGCAACGGGAAGAGCTGGAGATCGCACGACAAGGAGGGAAGGAGAAGACCGCGATCTGAATGCGGGAAAGCAACAGTCCGCACGGTCACATTGGACACCAGCGATCAGACAAACCGCGACCAAAATGCGGAAAGAAGATAGTCCGCACGGTCTGGGTGAGCACAATAGCGGTCAGAGCAAAGGAGGCCGCAATAAGAATGCGAGCGGACAGGAATAGGAAACCGCGAGTAGAGGAACTCGAGCGGATAGAAGAAGAGCAGCAGGTAGTAGAAGCCGCGATAAGGAAGCCGCGAGTAGCAGAACTCAAGCGACAAGATGTGAGAAGCTGTTCGCGGCGAACTGAAACAGTCCGTGGCGAGTAGAAGAGGCAGGTCGCAAGTTACAAGTTGATAGAGACCGCGGCGGACAGGAGCAGTCCGCAAGGGGCAGAGTCCGCAGCGGACCTTAGAGAGGAGAGCCCGCAGCGGTGAGGTAGTAGACCGCGACCGGATAAACCAAGAGGCCGCGAGAGAAGAGAGAGAGCGGTTTAAGGGAGAAGCTTGCAAGGAGCAGGAGAGAAGCCCAAAGCGGACAGGAGGAGGCCGCAACGGACTGAGTGAGAGTAGCTGAGAGAAGTGGACCCCACTGGTCAGAGAGGAAGGAGGCTAAAGAAGCTTAAGGAGGAGAGTGGAACCACAGAGAGGAAGAGGGAGCGGAATCAGAGAGAGAGTCCGCAACTAGCTGAGCGGCTAGAGGAGCAGATAGAAGATGCAGGCCGCAGGAGGCCGCAGGCCGCAGGAGGCCGCAGGCCGCAGGAGGCCGCAGGCCGCAGGAGGCCGCAGGCCGCAGGAGGCCGCAGGCCGCAGGAGAGGAAGGAGACCGCCCAAGGTAGGTGGTGAAGAAAAGAGAGGCCGCCCAAGGAGGATCGGTCCCTCTGATACCATGTAAAAAGAGCTCGAAAACTTATGTATATTTCTTATATATCTAAATACAAGGAGAGAACACAAATATATAGGAGGAAGGAGAGAATCAATCCTATACATGATGTGGAACACATAGATTTGGGTACTCCACTGATGCAGAGCAGAGACGTGGAGCTGCAGCGGAGGACGGGTTTTGGGCCCGTTCAGGGCTGATTTGGCGACTTACCATATATGGCGTGCCTGAATCGATAATCTGGCTCCGCATATGCGTCAAGATTCGTGTTGAGAGTCAAAATCATATAGTATTTTAGTGTTTTTGGTTTATATTTGTTGTATTGCAGTGGCCCCACCTCCGGCCAATCATAGTCGTTGATGGTTGGATGCCTTAATTTTCTTTTATTATAAATAGATAGGTAGTGGACTGTTTTAAGTATTCCAGAGTTTGGAGAATTGTATTCCCGGATTCCCGCGATCCCACCACGGTGCCGACTCCATGGAACCCTAGGTGATGACTCTTAGGCTCCGTTTGGGGGGACTTATTTTCACCGGTCAAGCGGTCACGACCGCATGAACCGGGACTTAATTAAGGTCTGGTACATGCGGTCGTGACCGCTTGACCGGTGAAAATAAGTCCCCCAAACGGAGCCTTAGTCGTGTATTGCCGAGTTTGGAGAATTGTATTCCCGGATTCGCGTGATCCCACCACGGTGCTGACTCCGTGGAACCCCAGGTGATGACTCCTCTGTGTGTATCTCCTTCCCCAAGGTTTTCCCTAACCCTAGGCCCCTTATTCCCCATCCCGCGCCCCATATCTCAGCCTCCACAGCCCCCCAAAAAATGCATCTCTCCATAGCCCTGTTGAAACCTAGCCGTCTACTGCCCTATTTTCCTCCACTGTAAATCCATTTGCAGCCCACGCCAACCTCTGCCTCCTTCAGCCGGCCACCCTTCCGCAAGCCTCCCAACCGCCGACCTCCAAACCCCCTCCCAGCAGTTGGAGACCTCTCTCCTACCTCTATCAGCCACCGTCGCCCTTGGGGCCTCCTTCACAGCAGCCGCCCCTCAACCCTAAGCCTCCCCTCTTTGCCGCCAGCCCTCCCCTTTGTGGAACGACCTCCATTCAGCCCACCCAATCCAGATCAATCAAGATGTGGATTGTTGCATCCACGACCTGCTATTTCCCCTCACCCTCCCCTCATTCCCTAGCCTGGATCCGCTCCTAAACACCTGATCCACCCTTCCCTCGCCTGGTTCCACCCTTACGTCGCCGGATCTAGTCATTTCCGGTTCGTCTCCACCTTCCACCGCCGAGGACAACCACCTACGCTATTTTCATGTCATCGTCATCGATTCCACATTAGATCGCCATCAAAGCGCATCCAGCTCTGGAATCTTCAGTCCCTTGTCCCTTGGTCAGTCCACTATTTGGTGAGATTTTGTTATATTGAATTATTATCTTTCAGCATTAATATTATCAGTTGGATCGTATGCTCGATTGGAACCCTCGTGTTGTAGTTGTTGGATTTAGATTACTAATTGTGATTTGTATGAAATATTCGTCGCGCGCACTCGCTTTGGCCCTCCACGCGGAGGAAAGCTTAAGCTTGCTTTGCCCTAATAAATTATTTTGGCCTTGCTTAAATTATCCCTTGTGATTTAATTATTTATTGCTGATTTGGATTAATCCGTTGGGCTTTGCATAGCATGTATGGGTTAGGGCACCGATAATCCGCCGCCTATAGATTCGTCCTGCATCATCCACTCTTCTGTCTCTTGGCAGAATATCCACTATCAATGTTGAGTCTTTGATAAGGAGATGCTTAAAACTAATTATAACTAAATCTTTTGAAAAGAAAGATTCTTAGAACCAGAATAAATTTTGGCAAGGAAGATTCTTAAAACCAGAAGTAATTTTAATAAGGTATTTCAAAACCAAATCAAAAGGCTTTTGATAAGCTGACTCAAAAACCAAACAAAGAACCTTTTGATAAGGAAACTGAAAAATCAATGGATCCTTTAGAGAGAGATTCTTAAAACTCTATCAATAAGTATTTGTAATCATGTTTCCATAATGTAATACTTTTCAGCTATCTCTGAGGATTTAATTTTTGAAAGCACTGTGTGTATACTTGATAATAATAGCAGCAGGCTTGTTCCTCAAGGCAGAGAGGATTGGATTTGGGAGAGAAGAATGAATCATATCCTTTGAGGAAATTTGATAATGATGATGATGAGCCCTTGAAAGAAGCTTTTCGGTCTAAGAGAAGATCTTGTTGGCTAGAGTTATTTGTAAACTTCTTGAGGAGAGAGGGAGAAAAAAAAATCTTTGTATTCTGTGAATTCCTCTTGCTGCAGAGGACTTGTTGGTAACTCATCGGCCATGAATGTTACTGTAGAAATGGAGAAAGCCAACCTTGTATATATGTCCACTTGATACAAATACAAAGAATGAGTACATATATATAGATGAGAGAAAGAGAGAGAAAAGTCCTATACACAATGTGGGACTAAAGAGAGGAGAGAAAAGCAATAAATGCTATACAAATGAGCCTAATGTTAAGTGGGCTTTTCCAACACTCCCCCGCAAGCTGGAGCGTATAGGTCATATGCACCCAGCTTGGACAAACATTGGTAGAACAGAGTGCTTGATAAGGCCTTTGTGAGGATGTCGGCAACTTGATCAGTTCCTGGAACATGCTTTAATTCAAGTTTCTTCAATTGAACCTTTTCACGAACAAAGTGACAGTCAACCTCGATATGTTTTGTGCGCTCATGAAAGACCGGATTCTTTGCGATGTGTATGGCGGCTTGACTATCACAAAATAGAACAGCAGAGGAGGGGAGTTTTACTCCCAGGTCAGTAAGGAGACTTTCAAGCCATGTGAGTTCTGAAACAACTGAGGCCATCGATCTGTATTCAGCCTCTGCAGAGGAACGAGCCACCACAACTTGTTTCTTACTCTTCCAAGTAATAAGATGCCCACCAAAATACGTACATAACCCACTAGTTGACCGTCGATCGTCCAGGGAACCCGCATAGTCGGCATCAGAATAGGCAACCAATGCGGGAGCAGAGTCGGAGGTTTTGTAAACCAGCCCTTGGCCTGGAGCTCCCTTAAGGTATCGGAGAATCCGTTCAACCGCTTGGAGATGAGAAGCCCGGGGGGCATGCATGAACCTACTGACAACCCCAACTGCAAATGATATATCTGGCCTTGTGACTGTTAGATAGATCAACTTGCCCACAAGGCGTCGATAGTATTCCGGGTTCGGAAGTAGCAAATCGTCATCCGAAGCATGAGCGCATAATTTGTGATTTGCCTCCATCGGGGTACACGCTGGCTTGCAACCAGACTGACCAGCATCTTTGAGAAGATCGAGACAGTACTTTCGTTGGTAGAGTACCAACCCGTCCGGCCGCCGGGCGATCTCGAGACCAAGGAAGTAGCGAAGTTTCCCCAGATCTTTAGTCTGAAAAACAGTGCTCAGGTGTTGTTTGACGTCTTGAATCCCCTTTGAGTCATCCCCAGTGAGAAGGATGTCGTCAACATAAACCAACAGAAGAATGGTGCCAGTGGCCCGGTGTCGGGTAAAAAGGGAGAAATCTGCAGAGCTCCGAGTGAACCCCATGTCCCGAACCACCTTGCTAAACTTGTCAAACCACGCCCGTGGGGACTGTTTGAGACCATAAATTGACTTTTTGAGAAGACAGACCCGAGACTCCCCCGTGGTCTCAAACCCGGGCGGTTGGCGCATGTAGACAGTTTCCTGAAGGTCGCCATTCAAAAAGGCGTTCTTGATATCAAGCTGATGAAGGGGCCAGCGGCGGTGCACCGCGACGGAGAGAAGAACGCGGACAGTGTTAAGCTTGGCCACTGGAGAGAATGTTTCCTCATAGTCGAGGCCCTCCTATTGTGTGAAGCCACGGGCCACAAGACGGGCCTTCAGTCGGGCAATAGTGCCATCCGAAGCATGCTTGATGACGAAGACCCATTTACATCCAACAGGGTGCTGACCGGGAGGTAAGGGAACCAAGACCCAGGTCTGGTTGGCCCAAAGGGCCGTCATTTCTTCGTCCATGGCAGCCCGCCAGCCAGGATGGTGAAGCGCCTCCTGCAAAGAGTTAGGGACTGAAACAGAAGATAAGGAGGTGGCAAAGTGAAGAAGAGAGGGGGAGAGGCGATGGAGCGAGACGTAGTTCGCCATCGGATGAGCGGTGGAGACGGGAGCCGGAGCAGCAGGGAGCAGAGCACCAGAGGGCGAAGCCGACTGCAGAGGAGCCCCAGGATGAGGAGAGCGACGAGAATAGACCCGGATAACCGGTGGTGGTGGACGGACCGGAGGTGGGGAAGGGAGAGAGGCTGAGGAGTGAGGAGCAGGAATGACAGGACGAACGACGGGAGCGGGATGCAGAGCGATATCCGGAGCAGGGAAGAATGGAAGATCTTCACGGAAAGTTACGTCAGGCGAGACAGTAACCTTGCGGGTAGTAGGCGAATAACATACATAACCCTTCTGAGTGCGCGAGTACCCGACAAAGAGCTGCTTGGTGGCACGAGGGTCCAACTTGTCCGTGGAGGGACCGAGGTGGTGAACGTAGCAGGTACACCCAAACACCCGTGGCGGAAGGGGAAAAGGCGGAGTTGTGGGAAAGAGGAGGCTGAAGGGAGTAGCATACTGGAGGACGGAAGACGGGAGGCGGTTGATGAGGAAGCAAGCCGTGGAGAGAGCGTAGTTCCAGTACGGTTTGGGGACCTGCATTTGAAGCATAAGCGAGCGAGCGACATCAAGAAGGTGACGATTCTTGCGCTCGGCGACACCATTCTGTTGTGGAGTGTACAGACATGAGGTTTGGTGAAGAATGCCGAATTCAGAGCAGAGAGTGGCAAACGTATGGCTGGTGTACTCCCGCGCATTGTCAGTACGAATAGTGCGAATAGACGCAGAGAACTGAGTGCGAGTCTCGAGGATGAAAGCCCGGAATACGCGGGGAAGTTCAGAGCGATCCCGAAGGAGATATAACCACGTCATGCGAGAGTAATCATCAATAAAAGTAAGAAAATAGCGATAGCCAGAAATACTAGTAACTTTGTACGGACCCCATATATCGGAGTGTACTAAAATGAAAGGAGCGGAGCTCCGAGTACAATGAGGGGGGAAAGAAGAACGGGGCTGTTTGCCCAAAATACATGTGTCGCAACGAAAAGCAGGGAGAGTGACATCAGGAAGAGCCTTCCGGAGGACTGGAAGAGGAGCATGTCCCAGACGGCGATGCCAATCCGAAGAGGAGATAGATGCGAGGACAGTAGGAGAGTCGTCAAGAAGATAGAGCCCATTCTGCAGCCGTCCTCTACCAATGATAGTCTGCGTCTGCTGATCCTGTATGAGAAAAGAAGAAGAAGTAAATGTCACTGAGTAATTAGAATCAGTAGTAAGGCGACCGACAGAGAGTAAATTGAAAGGAGAGCCCGGAACATGTAGAGCCGAGCGCAGGAGGAGAGAAGAGGTGAGAGAAATATCAGCACATCCAGAGACGGGAACCGACGCCCCATTAGCAACAGTAATGTACTTCGGGTGAGGTGAAGACAAGTACTGTGGTGGCCTAACAGAGGTGATATGATGAGTGGCACCAGAATCAAGGATCCAGCGCGTGCCAGAGGATAGGCAGGCGATACCTTCATTGGAGAGAGAGGCAGCAGAGGCAACCGAGGCAGGCGGACGGCTGAGCAAGCCATGAAGATGCTGGAGCTGAAGACGAACCTCGTCGAGCTCAGTACGAGAGGAGGCAGAGTCGGTAGTAGCAGCAGAGGCATGTGGACGAGGAGGTCGGCCATGTTTGCGAAAGCAAGTGGCCTCAAGATGACCATCTTTACCACAGAACGAGCATTTAGTCCTAGACCGGCCACCGCGACCCCGGCCGCGAGAGTCAGAGCGGCCACCACGGGCAGAGGGGGGAAGAGGCAATAAGGGAGCTGATGCCTGTTGAACAAGGGCCGGAGAAGGAAGTCCGGGAACATCCGAAGGCGGGGAGACTTTGAGAAGCATTGAGCACACGTCGGAAAAGGACGGTGTAACAGTAGAGGAGAGGATGTGAGCCCGGACACTGTGAAGATGAGGGGGTACCCGGGCCATCATCATGACGATACCCACAACTTCCTTCTGGGTACGTTGAGCAGCGAGATCTAGAGTGGGAGGCTGATGGTGGATCCAAGCCTCAACCAGAGACCGGGCTTGAGCAACAAAGGACGTCAAGTCGGTTGCGCCACTGCTGTCAAGGGCCTGGAGAGCGGTGATGATATCATATAGATGGTGGAGACTATCTTTGCCAGAGTAGAGGGTGTGTAGCTCGTCCCACATGCCTTTGGCCGTCTCATGATACATGGCCAGGCGATAAGATTCTCCATCACGAGAGTTGAGGAGCCAAGTCTGCACACGCCCATCATTGCGTAACCACTCCTCAGTAGGGACACCAATAACGGTCTGGGTCAGACCGCGGCGGACAGGAGTGAGCTGAGAAGAGAAGACAAGCCGGGGCTGACTTGCGAGCTGGCGGGCTGGCGGGCTGGCGGGCTGGCGGGCTGGCGGGCTGGCGGGCTGGCGGGCTGGCGGGCTGGCGGGCTGGCGGGCTGGCGGGCTGGCGGGCTGGCGGGCTGGCGGGCTGGCGGGCTGGCGGGCTGGCGGGCTGGCGGGCTGGCGGGCTGGCGGGCTGGCGGGCTGGCGGGCTGGCGGGCTGGCGGGCTGGCGGGCTGGCGGGCTGGCGGGCTGGCGGGCTGGCGGGCTGGCGGGCTGGCGGGCTGGCGGGCTGGCGGGCTGGCGGGCTGGCGGGCTGGCGGGCTGGCGAGCTGGCGAGCTGGCGAGCTGGCGAGCTGGCGAACTGGCGAGCTGGCGAACTGGCGAACTGGCGAACGCTGCGCGAACGGCGGATGAAGGAGAACAAGGAGAGGAAGCGAAGACAGAGTTCGCGGCGGTCAGAAGAAGACCGAAGGATAGAGGTCGCCGAGGTCGCGCCGGACAGGAAGAGGCCGCAGCGGACAAGGGGAAGCAGTGGACCCCACAGGATGGCTATAAAAGGAGGGGGGCCAGAGGAGGAAGGGAGAGGGGGGGGGGAATAGAAGTGGATCCACGGGAGAGGAAGCGGACTGGATAAGTGAGGCCGTAGGACCGCAGGCTGCAAGGCGGACAGAAGAGGGAGTCCGCAGGAGATTCGAACCTGGCTCTGATACCATGTAGAAATGGAGAAAGCCAACCTTGTATATATGTCCACTTGATACAAATACAAAGAATGAGTACATATATATAGATGAGAGAAAGAGAGAGAAAAGTCCTATACACAATGTGGGACTAAAGAGAGGAGAGAAAAGCAATAAATGCTATACAAATGGGCCTAATGTTAAGTGGGCTTTTACAACAGTTACATTGTGTCATTTTGCAAATTATGTAATTATTTTTTGTATTTTTTGTGATATATATATATATCTTTATACTATAAGCAAAGAGCTATGTTACATCATGGTGTAACATTTTAATGCGAAAATGTCCTCATAAAATCAGATTTCGTGAGTTAATTGGAGGGTATTTGGGTCATTTGGCCGGATTAGAGCTTAATTAAAAGAGACCGACACTGTTCATCCGCCTCAAAATCCCGATACCCCCGCTTCTTCTTCTGCGCAAGGAGAGGGTTGCTGCTCGCCGCGATTTCTTCCCCTGCGACTCTCAGTTCACTGTTCATCCCCTCAAAATCCTGATACCTCCATCATTCACAACATATTCTCCTCTTTCTGCAAGCCCTGCGCAAATGCTGTGCTCTGAAGTGGCACGCCCCGTAGCTTTCGCCTCTCCGGAGCCCTCAAATCTCCTCCCGCACGCAAGCCACTCCTCCTGTCTTCCTTGACTGCCACCCGCCAAAAGATGTACCCTCCACCTCCCCTCGACGGAGCCGGGTCGAAAGCTGAGTGTATACCTCCTCGATAGAGCCTCGACTCACCTCAAGAACTCATTCATTGAGATTTCAAAGTTTTTTTGCAGTGTGAGCTTCGGGCAAGCTTCCTTCAGAGATTCCACAGCTTCTTATGCAGTAGAGAGATTCCGGCAAGCTCCTCCACCGTTGTTGCGAGGTTCCTTCAGGTGCGTTCTTTTGTATGCTTCTTACTTTTTTTCAGATGTTGCGAGCTTCCTTTTTTGAGTTTCTTGGGGTGCTTCCCTTATTTCTTTAAGGTGCAGTTTTTTAAATTTAATCTCCAGCACTTCACGTGTGATCTATTGCTCGAGATTCCGGCAAGCTCCTCCGCCGCTGTTGCGAGGTTCCTTCAGGTGCGTTTTTTTGTTTGCTTCTTACTTTTTTCAGATGTGGCGAGCTTCCTTTTTTCGGTTTCTTGGGGTGCTGCACTTATTTCTTTGAGCTGTAGTTTTTTAAATTTAATCTCTTGCACTTCACGTGTTTGATCTATTGCTCGAACCAGAAGATTTAATCCATTTCTTACAGTAAAACAGTTCTTGCAGCTTGAAGATTTAATTCATTCTTTACCTTCTGGCAGAGGTAAGTGATGAACCAGAAATGGATTTAATCCATTTCTTCATTCTTTACCAGCTTTGAAATAACAAGTTTTATGTCGACGCCTGAACTTCCTGACAATCTCTGCTCAACTGCCCCATTTTCACCCACCTGAAGATAACTTTACACAAATCCTCATCGATGCTAAACCAGAGGTAAGTGATGAAACTTTTTTCATTTAATGCGTAGACTATCGTGCAATTGTTTCATTATTTTACTGTTGGTGTGTAACTTAGTTCATTATATTCTTGTCCTCTCTCTCTCTCTCTCAGTTTCTCTATGCTTTTACCATGAACATTTTGGAATGTTAGTGCTTTGGATGAGTTTTGATGGACATAATTTTTCATGGAAACATTTGAGTGTGTTGGAGTGATGAAACATTTTTCAAGATCCCTAGATTTTATTCTCTATGCAAGCTCCATACCCATTTATTTAGATAGGCTTTATATTAACGATTTCAGGTTTCAGCAAGGGCTCTTAGGATTGATTTAACAAGGACTCATGTTGCAGCGTCCTCAGTGACCACTTTCACACTCCGTCTCAGAAATCTTGGTACACATCGTTTCAGTCTGCAAGCTTTTTATTCTCATCAGATAAATTTTTCTTCATATCTCATGAACTGTATGTTTTGTTCTACTCTATAAATGATTTAAAGCACAACGCAATTGTATTGGACAGCTTCTCATGAAATACATAAATTATTATATGTTTCATCACTTTTTATAAATAATTAAAAAAACTATTAGGCTCCTCCGATGTAGTATTTATGATCTTATGCAAGCAACTTTACCTTCAGATTGTCGAAAAGCATAGCAATAAGAAATGATGACATTAAATAAAAATTGTGTGTTGAATGATTTTGTCATATGTAATTGTGTGTTGACTGATTTAATTGACAAAATTGATATTGGGTTGGTCTTCAGGAGAACACTGGCATTGCAGTTTTCTCCCCAACAATGAACTGCAATGCAGATTTCTCTACTGCATTGCATGCATTATAGTGCATTGCGTGCAGTGTAGTGCCCAACATTGGACTTCAATGTTGCAGCTCCACTGATGCAATGCAGAGTTTTTGTCATCAATGAAGTGCAACAATGTAGAATGCCTCCTACCCACAATAGATTGAATGAATTATTTTGATGTTGTTGTCGATTTATCTACCCACAATAGTTTGATTTTGCTTGAAATGGAATTGTAAAAAAATTTTAAAAAAAGTTTGCAATGTTCTTTATAATGTGTCTTATTTTGTGATAAACTCCAATATATTGTATCCTCCCGTGATAAATTTATCCAAATGTCGCATCACCCTATTAAAAGTCATCCAGTGCCCCTTATTATTTTCCTGCAACCACCCTCCAACTCTAAGAATGGGTTGGAGTCCCAAAATTTAATTTACCGTTATCATATTTGCATCCTCATGAACTGCCTGTATATTTTAGCGATCCTAAAGCAATCTATGACCACCATTAAACTGTAAGCATTTCAAATGCAAGTATTTCAACCTGCATTCATGTATGCACGGATATATGATTTTTTTTGCATTGTGGTGTATTTAGAACAAAGTATAGTTCTTGGGGATAAACATTTAGCTTAGTAAGATCAGAACTAAAAGTACGAGAAGATCAGAACTAATAACCAATCTGTCTGTTGAATAAATGAGCGGTTCTGCATTAAAAGGTTTGGATACATTTAGCTTTGATCTTAATCAAACAGGCATCAAACAGATTAGAATAGGACTCTTCTCATCTCATATATCTTAATCAAACAGGCATCAAGCAGGACTCTTCTCATAAACAATTGTTAGATCAGAATTAATTTTCTAAAGGGAACGCCTAAAATACATTTAGTTCTGATATTTTAGATGCAAACAACAACCAATCATATTGTTAGATCAGAACATGTGCTCATTTATCCAAACAGGACTCTTCTCATCTCTGCATGTTTGATGCAAAACAAAGTAGACTTCTGATCAGGACTACTTTCCCCATTAAGAAGATTTTGAAGTTCCTCAAATTAACTCATGTGTGATCATCAAACAAGTAATGAGCAGATAAGCAATAAGGCGGTAAGACCACTGGTTTTTTGGCAATTAGTTCTGAACTAAATGTAAGAACAACGGCATATGCCCGCGCCCACGACAAATGTCGCGCTCACGACTCACAAACTCACACGACATATGTCGTGCCCACGACAAATGTCACGCACACAACAAATATCGCGCCCACGAAAAATGTCGCACCCATGAAAAATATCAACCCTTCGACGAATGTTGCACCCTCGACGAATGTCGCACCCTCGACAAATGTCGCACCCACGACAAATGTCGCACCCACGACAAATGTTGCCCGCACGGGGTCCCCCGTGCACGACTGCTTGTATATATAGATATAGATATATATATATATATATATATATATATATATATATATATATATATATATATATATATATCTATACTATTCTAAAAAGATATATGGTGGTCTGCCAATAGCGTGAGTTCGAAAATAGAGGGAAAATAGGTGGCCGTCGGATTTGAATGTTTTGATCCAGAGCCGTTGGATCTTGGACTGCAAATATCATATTGGGTCTGCAAATAAAAAAACCCCAAAAAACCAAACCCTCTCTCTCCTGAAACCTGATTCCCTCATCCGCTCTCCGCCGAATTCACGCCCTTCTCCGCCGCCGTCGCCGGTGCCGCCGCCGGTGCCGCCCCCGCCCTAACCGGAGACCCCCGTCGGGTTCGCCGGGAGCCGGCGAACCTGCCGGGGGTATTCCGGTGGCCCTCCGGCGGGGCCCAGATCTGAAATATTTGATTGTTGTGTTTTGCTTTCCATTGTTGCTGGGTCCTGTAGTTGAATGTTGAAGAATATTGCTACCGAGAGTTTGAGTCCTGTTTGAAGAGTGTAGGCTTGTAGTTGATTATTAGATTTTGCTGCTTGTTTTTTTAGTCCGGTGTAGAGGTATTGATTAGGATTGCTGTGAGTGAGATTAGGATTGATTTAGGTTGTTAGTTCTGATTCCCGTTGGAGCCACCTTGAGGGAGAAAAAATAGGAAGGGTTAGCTTGGTGCTTTCGTGACCAGTGGAGTCAAAAAATTATTTTGTGCTTTGAGATTTCATGGAGCCACTTTGTGTGTGAGAGCGAGTGAATTTTAGGGTGTTAAGTTTGTGGCTTCTCTAAAAATTGAGTGAATTAGATTTCGTAGAACCACTCTTGAGTGCGATAGTGAGTGAATTGCTTCCGTGGTGCCCTTGTGCGATAGAGGCCGACCTCGGAGAGGGAGACCGAAGGTGATAAGGAATTCCTCGCGGGATCGCCGTCGACTTCGATTGCGGAAAGACGCATCTTTCCGTGGGTAACTTGCTTCTTTCCCTTCCTTTGTGTGCGTCTCCATTTTCTCTCAGGATAATTAGATTTATTGTTGGGTTTTCGCCTGAATTTTGTCAGCGAACGCTACGTCGAAAAATCCAAACGAAAACGTATTTGGAGTTCACGATTTTTCAATTTGCTACGACAAAGGGAAAAGAACAAATATTGCGAACCTTCTTTCCCCGAATTTAGAATTGAACCATTTGTCCAAGAAAATTCATTTTAAACAAAATAGTGATTTTGTGCTTTACAAAAAAAATCTAGTTGCTTCACTTCTTAAAGTTTGTGCAACGTCCGCTCAAATTTCAATTCTTCATTGCATGCATTTAGGGTTTCCTAGAAATAGCCGACAGGCGTACAAACTATTACCGTACGCGCTGTCCTGCATCACTTGTGTATGAGTGATCTTTTCACAAACATAAGATAAAGATAAGACGATCAATCTTTTGACCCCAAGACAAGATGAGACTTTTCCTTGAGAGAGACAAAGAAGAAGATAAGGTTCCAATTTGAATCTATGGGCCGAAATCTCTCTTTTTCATGATTTGAGGTCTTTCCATTAATATAGAACCTCTAAATCAACACCCTTTTATTTGCTTCCAGATTTATCTCAATCTCACTCCATATATAGCACAGCAACGGCTGGATTTGAACTCAAATTATGGCATTGATCTGCTCTGGAACTGGTAACTAAATACATGAGAGAAGTCAATGTTTCCTACACTTATGTGTCGTATACTTCTCTACGTACATTGAGTTCTTGAGTGGTATGATCTCGACATTCAGAGACCTTTTGGTATCAGCAAGATTATTTCTAGACGTATAAATCCAACCCTTTCAACGTGCATTGAAATCTTCTCTATGTATGTCGACATCTTCTCATGCATTTGATGCGCCCTGCGACACATCTAAGCTTTGTTACTCTTTCGCATTTGTTGTTTATTTTTGCATTTGTTTAATTTAGCCTATATGTACTTCTCATTTTTCATTTGCAGCTCTTCGGGTTGACCGTCCGTTGAGACTTTTAATAAAGAGGTCCGGTAATATAGTAATTAGGATGGAGGCAGCAAGCCTAGGCAATTTCAGGAAAACATAAAATTAAATCTTAATTGGAGCATCGTTTTGAATAAAAGAAATTAAATGGGGACAACCAACTTTTCCTCATAAGATTTAATTATTCTTACCAAATCAATGCCAAATATTTTATGCCAAACCAGCATCCTTGTTATAAAATAATCTGCGAACAAGGGTTATTCGATTCCGGACAAGAGCAGAAAATGAGTTTTTTTGTTTTATGCACAGTGCAGGCCGCCCCTTTCGATTTCCCGACGCCGACACTGCGGCTTTCGTTCCCAGGCGAGTCTCGGTGTATACCTTCTAGCGGCGAGCTCTTGGCGAACTCCTCCCAGCGGCGAGCCCCTCCAGCGCCATACGTTGCCGGCCTCTCCCGCGACTCACCCGCCAGCGCTGCTCCTCGCTTGGGCGTGCGGATCGACGTCGACACCAACGCCCGACTCCGGCATCCATCTGAGATCGTGCCACCACGACTCAGGAGAAGCCAACGCATTCAGCTCCCCTGCTTGACGGAATTTGGGCGGGCCAATCTCCTTTGAAAGACCTTTGGGTACCTCCGCTCCGATTTGTCTCGTTAATTTTTATGCGTTCTTGCAAATAATTCTAAGCTTGTTGTTAAACGTTCAAATACTCGTTTACCGTATGTATAACCCGTAATTCGTCGGTACCAAAGACGACCGAGGAGGGTCTAGAGGAACCTACCTACCCAGGGGCGAGATCAGACCCCCAGAGGCAAGTTCAGCCCCCCTGGGGCGAGTGCAACCCCCAGGGGCGAGATCCCGGCACCCTGGGGCGAATGCAGCCCCCCAGGGACGAGATCCATGCACCCTAGGGCGAGTGCATCCCCCAGGGGCGAGATCCAGGCACCCTGGGGCAAGTGCAGCCCTCCAGGGGCGAGATCCAGGCCCCTTGGGGCGAATGCAGCCCCCAAAGGGAGAGATCTAGGCACCCTGGGGCGAGTGCATCCCCCAGGGGCGAGATCCAGGCACCCTGGGGAGAGTGCAGCCCCCATGGGCGAGATCCAGGCACCCTGGGGCGAGTGGCGAGTCACAGCTTCATCGGGCACTCGCTAACTCCAGGATACCTCTTTAGGTCTGCTAATATCCCCTCCAAACAACAGAGTTTGGTTGTTGGCAGACCACTTTGGGGTGCATTTAGTAAAAACTAAAAAGCAGAATTCCGCTATCAGCAGACCAGACTCAAAAAACTATAAATAGACCCTTAAGGTAACCCGGAGAGGGGCAGATTCAGGCTTTCTTCTTCCCCCCCCAAGGTGCCTAGCTCAGCATTCGCTAGGGAGAAGAAGCACTTTAAGATATTCCAGGTGTGTGGTGGGACCTCCGCGCTGCAGCCCATGGTCTATTCCTTAGTTCCGCGAGACCGACCACGAGCTCTCGCTTGGGAGAAGTAGGTGCAAGTTGCCCCCTCCTCGGGTCCCGAACTCCACAGAGACCGAATTCTGATTTCAACACCGTATTTTCATAAATTGTCTTCTGTAATTTCGGCTTGTGGTCGCATAGATTTCGCGGAGGATTTGAAACCCTAAAACGCGTAAGAGTTCTAATCGAGCGAAATTAACAAAAACTCTCAAGCCTAGAGCGACAACGTTAAATTGCGCGCGCAAAAATTCTATTTGGCCGCTCGACCCTCGTATTTCTCAAAATCTCAGCCCTAACTTTCTATTTTCATTAAACAATTTTTTTAACCAAAAAATAATTACTTTCGAAAATCCTAGATTTGAGCTTCCATCAGTTTGGTAACAAAGCAGTCGAATCACTTCTACCGTGGATCGGTCGATCCGTCGATCTTAATTTTTCCATATATAAAAAAAATAATTTTTTTTATTTTTATCCTTCTTTAAAAAGAAAAAAAGAATTTATTTTTCTTCATAAAAAAACCATTTTTCCTCCCGCTCAGGAGCTCTCTTTTAAAATAAATTTTTATCAACAAAAAATATTTTGAATTTTTCTATGGAAAAGCGGGTCGAAAAATTAGAGAACATCGTACGAGATTTGGCCCGACGCATGAGCGATTTGATGAAAATGGTCGAAACTCTCACCACCGGTATGCATAGTTGTCAAGGTGCGCGCCTAGGCGCACCTGATGCGCCAGGCGCAGCCCGCCGCGCCTCAGCACAGCTACGGAGGGCGATGTGCCCCAGGCGCGCCTAGGCGCGCGCCTTACAGGCTCTCAGGCGCACCCGGACCTTTCAGGGTATTTTTTTTAAAAAAAATTTGATATGGGCAAAAACATGATCTTAGACACACCCGAGGCACCCCCTAGGCAAGGGGGTATACTCAAACTCTGAAGGTTTAGTTGAACAATTCAAAACAAGGTTGGTGGCAAGGGGGTACACTCAAACCTTGAGGATTGATTATCAAGACACTTTTACCCCAGTCGCAAAAATGAACTATATACGAATTTTGCTATCATGTGCTGCGTGCAAGGGGTGAGACCATATCCAATAGGGAAAGAAGAATGTTTTCCTTCGTGAGAATTTAGATGAAGAGGTATATATGCCTCTTCCTCCAGGTTTTTCCCCTTCAGGATCTAAAAGGAAAGTGTGTGGGTTAAAAAAGCACTTACGGTCTGAAGCAATCTCTGAGGGCTTGGTTTGGTCGGTTCCACGAAGTCATGATTTCACTTGGATACAAACAAAGTCACGTTGATCATACTTTGTTTCTTAAATGGAGAGCAAATTGTTAACTGCATGACATCATCATAACAGGAGATGACATTGGAGAAGTAAAAGTTTTGAAGGTGAATTTGACGAGAATGTTTGAAGTAAAAGATTTGAGGAAACTTGAGTATTTTTTGGGAATTGAGATAATAAGATTTAAACAGAGTATCTTCATCTCTCAGAGAAAATACACTCTTGATTTGTTAGAACAATCTGGTATGTTGTAGACCTGCTGATACACCTATGGAGGTGAATCAAATCTTGGAATAAATGATGGTGACCCTATTAAAGATGTCGTTGGCTATTAACACCTTGTTGAAAGATTAATCTATATATCCTATACTCGTCCCGACATAACTTATGTTGTTGGAGCCGTTAGCCAATATATGCATTTCCCAAAAACGAGACATTTGGATGTTGTTCATCAAATCTTGAGGTATTTGAAGACTTCACCAGGAAGGAGAATTCTGTTCACTCCCAATACAGATTTGAAGATTGAAGTTTTTACAGATGTTGAATGGGTTGGGTTCGTTGAAGACAGACGATCTACATCTGTGTATTGCTCATTTGTTTGTGGGAACTTAGTCACTTGAAAAAATAAAAAAACAATATGACATCTCAAGGTCTAGCGTAGAAGCTGAGTTTAAAGCTATGCACATGACATATGCAAAGGATTATAGGTACGTTCTTTGATGTGTGACCTGAGTTTGAATGAGTCTATTCTTATACAATTGCACTGTATCAACAAGGCTGCAATCAACATCACCAACAACCCCGTTCAGCATGCCCGCACTAATCATAATGAGGTGGACAAACACTTCATTAAGGAGAAAATCGAGAAGAAGATTAGCTGCATTCCTTTTGTTCCCTAAGAGGGGCAATTAGCTGATATCCTGACTAAGAGTCTTGGGGGAATTTTTATTTTGTGCTTGTATTGACAAGTTGGGCATGGACAATATAGTTATAGCAGGGCCCAACTTGAGGAAGAGTGTTAGAACGTATTCTGTTGCACTTACATTACGATGTATTCTCCCTTTATAAAGGGGAACCTACTATTGAATAAGCAACACATCAATGACTGTGATTGGTCGTTAACAAAAATCCGGACGCATCAGTGGAGTCGGATTGTCAATCTAGAGACATCAAATATGACAGGTGGCAAATCATCCCCAATCGGGCTCAACAGACGTGCTCCACCGCTGGTCCGCGTCATCAATCCCCATCAGATGGACAGATAAACACTAATATAAAGGCAAAGGTAGATGAACATAAGGTACAAGTGCGTGAGTGTGTGTAGGGTCATTTCCTTACACACTGACACACACGAGTGACAGTGCACCCCCCCCCCCCTGTGCATTCAATGACAGTACCTTGACCGCGATAGTGCCCCGTCGGAACGCCACTCGCAGTCTCCCGAGAGAATAACTACATTCCCAAGAGCATCGTGAGAGAAGGATTTTTATTTAATTAAATAAACAATAAAGAGAGGGGATGATTGAATGGAGGGCTATAATTGCTTTGATGGTCCACACCGTTACACCATAAGGGAATATCTTTATATATCAATATATATCTATAGTATGTATCAATATGTCATACCGCGTAACCATGACATACAATTCAATTAATCTGGACCGTCCGATTTGGTTAGAATATAACACCTTAGCCGTTCGATCACTGACATACCATCAAATCAATCAGGTTCGTCTGTATAAATTTTTATAGGGATCTTACGCCTAGAATAGTAAGGTGTCCTAAACCTATATTTTATAGAGCTCCTACCCTACAATGTGAAATTAAAATTTTACCTTTTTGAGGTTGAAAAAAATCCATAAACTCGCCTCTTAGAGTGAACAATAACGCAGCTCAACAACCAACAATTACAAAGACGTGTAACGGTCTAATTTCATTTTCAATTTACATTGTCGTCTGATATTATTTAAACACTGAAAAACAATTGTTTTCCACAATAACGTAGCTCAACAACCAACAATTACAAAGACGTGTAACGGTCTAATTTCATTTTCAATTTACATTGTCGTCTGATATTATTTAAACACTGAAAAACAATTGTTTCCCGCGATGTGGGACTAAAGGCGGGGGAGGTCTTTAAGTTTTTTATTTTTTTTTGCTTTTTTTTTTAAAACGTAAAAGGTGACAACGATACGTGAAAAGGAGGGCGTGAATGAGGCACGTTAGTTGATGCAATCTTGATTTTAAATGTTATTTTTCTTTATAGTTAATTATTAATTAATTATGCTAGATCATGGACGGTGGGGCTAACTTTGTTCACGTGCAGATGTCTTTGTGCTAATTGTTATATCATTCATTTAAATTAAAAAATAAAAAGGAATATTCCCCTAGCCCTTATCTCCCCCATTATCCCCAATCTACAATTTTACATTCATTAAAAAATCTACATATAATAAAAAAAGATTAAAAATAGGCGTGAATGGCAGATTGCGGAAGTGCAACAGGGGAAAAATATGAATAAGTACAAAAACAATAAAAAATATTTTATAATTAAAAATGTATAATATAATATTTTAATTTTTTTTTAAAATACAAAAAATATCATGACAAAGCCCGCCGCCGCAGCCCGGGTACTGTCGCGCGGGGCACGGGAGAACTCCTGTGTGTTGTTAGAAGTGTTAGGAAAAGCCTTGTAAATTGGCCCATTACTTTGGCTCATATTATAGCTCATTGCCTAATTGCCTTTTAGATTAATCTCACATCTTAGATTGTGATTCCTCTCTTCTCACTCGTCCTATATATATGTACTCTCAAGTTGTAAAGTGATTCGTTTGACATTATTAAAGTTTTTGGCTTATTTCTACATGGTATCAAATCCAGCAACGGTCCTTGCAGTTTGCCCTTTTTAACCGTCGGCCTTGTTTTCTCCTGCTCTCCGCCCAAGCTTGCAGTCTACTTTATTGTTAACCACCATCTTGGCCTCAAGGTTGCGGTCTACTTCCTTTTACCGCTTCTACTTCTGTAGCTTCCCCGTCCCCCCCCCTCCTCCTTTTATAACCTTTCTTGGTGGGTCCTACCTCTGCGTCCTTCTTTCCGTGGACTGTGCGGTCTGCCTTGCTTTCTCCTGGTTGCTGGACGGATTTGCGGTCTCTGCTTGACGCTACGTGCTTTCCCTCTCTCTGACCGCCTAGTCGCACGTTCTCTTTGCCTAATCGCCCGGTCTTTGCCTTCTTTTTCCCTTAGCCGCTGGAAGGGTTTGCGGTCTACTTTCCGCTTGTTCCTGTTCCAGGCCGCTGGTCACGCTCTTGTCTCCAGACCGCACCGACTTCGCAGGTCGCTAGCCCTCTATGTCTTATCGCCAGCTCTCTTTGGCGCAGTGGTCACTGCTTGTGCAGAACGCCGACTATTCACTGCTCTAGCCGCATTTCTTTGTCGTTGTTTGCCGCAACTGTTAGACATAGTTGTTCGCTGCTCTTCTGCTCTTGCAACCTCTGTTGTCGCTGTTTGCATTTCTTCGCCGTTGATCGCTACTCTTCTGCTCTGCTGCTCTTCTTAATCGTTGTTTGTTGCTCTTCAGTTTACCGTTGTTCGCTGCTCTTCTGCTCTTGCCGCATTTCTTTATCATTGTTCGCTGCTCTTCTGTTGTTTGCCGCAGCTGTTTGTGGCTTCTTCTCGCCGATGTTTGTCGTTGTTGCTTAACCGCCGTTCTTAGTGAAGTCGCTTGCTCTAGCCGCTGTTGTTAGCCTCCTCATTGTTTGTCTGTTGTCGGTTCTTCAGTCCGCCTGCTCTCTGCTTAACCGGCCACTGGCGCGATTGCTATCATGGTTCCAACGGTTACTTTCTCGCTTCCTGGACGTGCTACTGCTGCTCCCCTTGAGCTTCGTGATCAGCTTCAGATCACTACTATCTCTCTTCATAGAAAACAGAACTTTGTTGAATTGGTTCACTCAGTTCGCCGTGTTCTGCAGACTAAAGGCCTTCTTCATCACCTAGCACATACTCCTCCCACTACACCCGCTGAAGAGTGGATACGTCATGATGGTCGTGTCCAATCCTGGATTCTTAATTCCCTGGACACCAAGCCGTATCGAATGACCATGTATCACGATACGGCTCATGCCATGTGGGAGGATCTTCACCCCCTCTATTCTAGAAAGGAAAGTCTTCAACATCTTTTTGACATAATCAGTGATCTTCAATCCCTTGACCCTGGAGCTACTAGTGACTTGAACTTCTTTGTTGCTCGGGCCAAAACTCTTGTTGAGGCATGGATACAACATCAACTTCCCACCACAGATATTGTTGCATAATGGGCACAAAAAGTAGTAGTTGGAATTATCATGATGATGACCTGTGTTCCACCTTATCTTCATAGTGTTCGAGCTCAGATTCTGTCTTCCACTGTTACTCCGTCTCTCTCGGACATTTGTTCGATGCTTCTGAAAGTGACTCCTCCTCCGGAGGCTCCTATAACTCTAACTCTGGTTCTCCTCCAGCAGCTCGTCTCCACTCGTGCTCCTTCTGCTCGTGGTCCACCAGCTCGTGGAGGTCGACATTCTCGGGGAAGGGGTCGTGGTGGTCGTACCCTCTTTAAATGCTCTTACTGCGGTTGGGATGGTCACCTTGAGGCCACTTACTATCGCAAGTATGACCTGCCTCCTCATCTTACTGCTTTTGTTACTACAGCTTCTCCCTCAACCACCAGTGATGGCATTGTTGCTCTGCGTTCTCAACTCCAACAGTTACAAGGGGTTGTTAGTCGCTCCTCCGGATCCGTGGCGTCGATCTCCAACGAAGGTATATCTTGTCTCTCACAAAGCACTCATAGGATTGTGGACTCGGGTACCACACATCACATCTCTCCGCAGCAACCACCTCAATACTTGGATTATGTTTACCCCAAGTTTATCACAGTAACCAATGGTGATACTACCTGGTTTCTGGTGCTGCTCATATGCCCCTTACTCCAACCCTCTCTTTATCCTCGGTACTTCATGTTCCAGGATCCCCCTTTAACCTTCTCTCAGTTAGTCGTTTGACGTTTACTTGTGAATCTTGTATCTTTGGCAAACAACAACGTGTATATTTTCCTTCTTCTTCTACTCGAAGCTATGTTCCTTTTTCATTAGTGCATTCTGATATTTGGGGACCATATAAGATTCCCAGTATATTTGGTTATCGGTATTTTGTCACGTTTATTGAGGATTACTCGCGTGTAACTTGGTTATATTTATTTCGTGATCGTGCCGAGCTCCCATCTATCTTTCGTTCATTTATTGTGGAGACTCGTACTCAATTTTCTACTTGCTTCAAAGTTATTCGAACTGATAATGCGCGCGAGTATACTAGCTGAACCTTCTCAAATCTGTGCATTGAGTTTGGTATTATCCCTCAGACTTCGTGCGTCCATACTACTCTACAGAACGGCGTGGCCGAGCGAAAAAAATCGATATCTTCTCGATGTCGCTAGATCTCTTATGTTTTAAATGTAGGTACCGCCACTATACTGGAACTTTTTCGTTTTTACTGTCTGTCATTTCATCAATCGCATGTCGTCGTTCATTCTCAACTTCGTGACTCCATTCACTCTCCTTTTCCCTTCAACGGCTTTGTTCTCTCTCCCGCCCTATGTGTTTAGATGTACGTGTTATGTCCATAACATTGGTCCACCCACTGACAAGTTTGCTCCACGTGCTACCAAATTCATGGTCCACCTAGAAGGGGTATGTTTGCTAATCTCCTAAAGACAGAAAAATGATCGTTTCCGCTAATGTCACCTTTCGGGAAGACCAGCTGTTTCACACCATCCCTATAGATCCTCTTCTACCTCCTCCTCTACCTCGGCCCGCAGTTCTAGTCACATCTTCCCTTCCACCTCTCCTCCCGACACCTACACCCACGCCCGTCCAATCCAAACAGCCTCTCCTTCGTGTTTACACTCGTCGCCCTCCCAAATTTGATGACCTGCAACAACCTCCTTTTACCAGTGTGATCTCGCGTCCTGTCAATCCGACATCAGCATCCATGACTCATCCTATGACAAATTACGTCTCATTACATCATCTCTCCCCACCTCTTCTTAAATTTGCACTCTCTCTCCTTCATTTCTATTCCTAACTCTTTACAGGAGGCTCTTCAGCATCCGGGGTGGCGTGCGGCCATGTATGGGGAAATGTGTGCTCTTTGGGCGAATCAGACTTGGGATCTTATAGCTCTCCCTCCTGGACAGAGTTGCGTTAATTGCAAGTGAGTTTTTGTGATCAAACATGTTGCAGACGGAACTGTTGAACGTCTCAAAGCATGATTAGTGGCTCGGGGGTTCACTCAACAACAAGGACTTGATTATGATGAGACTTTCTCTCCAGTTGTCAAGTTAAACTTCGACCGGGTTCTGATCTCCCTAGCAGTTGAACTTTGACTGGGTTCTGATACCAAAAATGTTTTTCCGAATGACGACCTTCTTGAAACTGTATATATGCATCAACCGCCCGAGTTTGAGACCACGGGGGAGTCTCATGTATGTCTGCTCAGGAAACCAATCTATTATCTCAAACAGTCTCCTCGAGCGTGATTTGAAAATTTTAGTAAGGCTGTTCGTGAGGTTGGCTTCAAGAGAAGCTCGACAGACTTCTCATTTTTCACTTGTCACCAATCGACCGAGACAATCATTCTCCTGGTTTATGTGGATGATATTTTGATTACTGGTGAAGACTCTACAGGGATACAGGAAATCTGTTTTTCAAACTAAGGATCTGAGTAATCTTTGGTACTTCCTTGGGCTTGAGGTAGCAAGACGACCTGATGGCCTTGACCCGCCACAACAGAAGTATTGTCTTGACCTTCTTCAAGATGCTGGCCTCTCAGGGTGCAAACCTGCGGAAACTCCAACGGATGTCAATCACAAGTTGTGTACTCATGGATCTGACTCTGATTCACTGCTCTCGAATCCACAGTACTATCGGCATCTTGTGGGAAAACTGATATATCTGACTGTTACGAGACATGATATCTCCTTTTCTGTTGGAGTATTCAGTCGTTTATGCATGCTCCACGAGTCTCTCCTCTCCTGGCAGTCGAACCCATCCTCAGGTATTTGAAGACTGCACCTGAACAAGGGCTAGTGTATAAGTCATCCTTCTCTCTATCTCTGATTGCGTACTCAGATGCTGACTATGCAGGCTTTCTGGATGATCGACACTCTACTACTGGTTTTTGTACCTACTTTGGAGAAAATCTTATCACCTGACGTAGCATTAAGCAATCTGTTGTTGCATGTTCTTCTGCTAAAGCTGAGTACCGTACTATGGAGACTGTTGTGTCAAAACTTACCTGGCTTGTGAGTCTTCTTGATGATTTGAGAGTCAAACTATCCTCACCAGCAATTCTGTTTTGTGATAGTCAGGCGGCCATACATATTGCCAAGAATCCAGTGTTCCATGAGCGAACAAAACACATTGAAGACTGTCACTTTGTTTGGGAAAAGATTCAATTGAAGAAATTGGAATTAGAACATATACCTGCTTCTGGGCAAGTGGCTAACATTCTTACCAAAGCTTTACCGCGATCATTATATCATCAGTTTTTATCCAATCTTGGTGCCTACGACTTGAATGCTCCAGCTTGCGGGGGAGTGTTAGAAGTGCTAGAAAAAGCCATGTAAATTGGCCCATTACTTTGGCCCATATTGTAGGCCATTACCTTTTTATATTAATCTCACATCATAGATTGAGATTCCTCTCTTCTCTCTTCCTATATATATGTACTCTCTCAAGTTGTAAAGTGATTCTTTTGACATTATTAAAATTTTCAGCTTATTTCTACAATATATATATATATATATATATATATATATATATATATATATATATATATATATATATATATATTTATAATGAGAGAGAGAGAGCCTTATGGCAAGTTATAAATGTGACTTGGAAATTTAACGAATGCATCTCTTTCGGATAGGAAAAAGGGAAAAAAAGTAAAAGATGATTAGTGTAGTGCTTGGGCCAGCCAACAAGCACTTGCACTTCATACATTAAATTGTAATTAGCATTCTATGATCATAATATTTAAAGAAGCTCAAAAAAAAACCTTATATGTTCAATCAGTTGGCGCCCAAATGCAACAAGGAGTGGCTGCATCATAAGAAATATAAAATTTTTACAGAAAATATAATCAACGAGAAATCTAATTAAATTAAATATCTCAAATTTGAAGGAATTTTACAATCTCACCTCATCTCTTTTACCAAATATGACAACAACACTGAAAGTCGGATCAACTAAAACGCCTTCCTCCTTCCTAGAGTGGATGAATGTTTTCCAACAGAAAAATTATCAGAAAAAGACAGGTTTGATTATCCTCATGATGACAAATAGAAATATCTAATCCCGCAAATTTATACCATGAACCAAAATGCTATAAAGTTGCCTTGTAGATAAAAGTCATGAATCCACTAGGGCCAGCTTTGGTGTCTTGTAGATAAAAATCAACGGATGGAATCTATTGATTTTAATTCATCCATTTTATGCGTGAAATTAAAGTCATCACACTTTAGAGAGTTTTGAGGAATATTTTTGGGTAACTTGTATTAGAGCCAGTTTGACACAGGTTGCAATTACAACGGATTGATAGGATGCCTGACTGCGGACATGGCCTGTCGCCTGCAGCGGCGATCCATGTGTATTTATGATTTCATGCTTAGCGAGTTTCGGGGAGCATCCAGCCATGGGTGGCCAAACAACTACGGAATCATGCACGTGTTCTTCAGGAACTGTGTATCAACAAATCCACAATGCCAAACGAAGCCTTTATCTAATTATCTCTGTATTCAAAAGAAAATTCTTACCTGGCATGAATAATGGTCCCAACACATCCTAACTGAGTGACCATGACCTGAGGAGGAATTCATGATAAAAAACATTTAAAGAGTTAAGTAAATAAACATGATAACACTTGGTCATGAAATAATCATCACATTTCTTAACTAAATCATCATGACCTGAGAACAAATTCAGGATTAAAATATGTTTAAGAACCATGGTAGACTAACCATGAAATAATCATCATATCTGCAGACTATTACATCTGTTTTGTTTTCCTGCAATAAAAACAATTACGTTCTAATCATTTCAAGATGAATCGAGTAAAAGAATGCAGGTAGGAATTGGATAAATGCTTTGAATCGCAGAATTAAAAAAGAAAAACTGGGGGCAAGAAATTTTTTCCCCCAAAAAACAATAAATCTAATAGTCTTTTAGAAATTATTCAATGCCATAAATCAAACAGTCATTTTTTTAATTTCATTCAAAGCTGCAGATAAGAGTAGGATTGAACGAGATCTTGAAGTAGAAAGAAAAATGAGACCTTAATTACTACAGAAGTCTTCTTGTGACCCACAGGAAAATGAGTAGTCAAAGTAGAAGTAGAAGCAGTATTCATTAATCTGCAAAATATAAAACAAAAACAAACCAACAGAAATATGAAAATCAGGCTCAGATACAAATAGGAGCAATTACTTAGGCAAATTTACAGTTCTAACGCCATTTATGACTGTAAAATGGTTTTCCACTATAAATTAGAACTGTAATTTCTAGAAATTACAGTTGTAAACTAGTTCAAAAAAAAACAATTTTCATGTTGTAAATTAGAACTGTAATTTCTGAAGAATTACAATTGTAAATTAGAACTGTAATTGTACTTTTTTCCCCTAAAACATATACATATGAGATCTTGAAATAGCCATAAAAATACATAGATTAATATTTCGTGATTTATTTCTTTAAAATGACTATTTTGGCTCATAAATATGATCCGCGCATGTACCTCATGGCACGTTGCATGTACCTAAAATTCTCCCCTCAAAATGAGAGATGCAGAGACTAGAAGTTCAAGCTAATCCTATGACTCTCCGTCACTCCCTTATATAGGTGAGAGCGAATATACATCATTGTAACAATCATATCATTGGGGCTATATAGCAAAAGAGGACACACAACGAGGCAGTTTTGGGTCCAAGGTCTCGTATTCATATCGGCCTCGTATGTCTTGGACTAAAAGATTGTATTTGCATTAAAATAGTTCCCGAATAGATTAGTAACTAGAATGAAAGCCATTAATGCTCTGATACAGGCTAGCGGTATCAAGATCTCAAACAAAGAACACAAACTTGCAATTCATAAAAGTAAACACAGATACAATCGAGAGACAAGCTCTCTCCAAGCACCCAGAGGATGGGTCCTCCAAATTACTCCCCTCTCCAAAGAGAGACCAAAAGATTAACATTCAAAGAAAATTCTCACTACCTGAGGTGCTTGAGGTGCTGCTCATGAGATAAGCGGTGGGGTGGTCAGGACATCAGTGGAGGCTGGACTAGAGGAACTAGCGACAGTGGAGGCGAGCCTAACAGCGGGGGCCCAGGAGGGGGCAGGTGATCCAAGCGGGCAGGAGGCGGCAGGGATTTCAGCAGCTCAGCATGTGGGGATTTCAGCAGCTCAGTTTGTCGAGGAAACAGTCTCACTCCATGGCGCGGGACGAGTCGTCGGATTGTGGATCCAGAGGTGCGCTCGAAGGTGGGGTTGTAGACCCCCAAGGAGGTATCTCAAGTAGTGGTCAGGGGATAGACCGAGTACGTGCATGACGACCTCGACAAACTCTTCAATGTAAGTGGCCACGGCGTCGGACTGGCGCACGAAACTAAGGCGCTCGTAGGCATTTCCCGCCTGGCGGGCGTCATAGTGGAGGAGTTCCTACTTCAACATGGACCAGGAGAGGTCAGAAACCTACATGCGCGTCAAACACACCCAATGGAGCGACGAACCCTCCATATAGATGGTGGTCAGGGGAACCTTCTGGTTGGCGGGGTGGACTAAAGGTCGAAGAACTATTCGCCTCAGGCGATCCAATTGAGAGAGTCAGTGTCGTTGAACACAAGGATCTCGATCCGAAGGAGATGGGCCGAGTAGATGTCCAAAGAGAGGTGGACAAACCCCAGGTAGTCCGAGACGGGCCAAAGGGGTTGCAGTGGTGGTGGATGGTGATAGAAGACAATCCTGTGTGCATAGAATTAGCTGATACTTTTCTCAATAGATGAATCAAGGCAAGTGAATCTATCATTCATAGGATATGAGATGAATCTATCTCGTGTCGCATTCCAAGAGGTCTTTTCTTTTGAAGGGGGAATTAAATAGAGCTAAACAGAAATATGGTGGAGACGGTCAAACTTGTTGAAATTAACGTTAAATAAGTTATTTGATTTTTTTTTAAAAGGAAGCTCATATTTGAAAAGAAACGGTTCAATATTTGATATTAAAGAATATCAAACTGAAGGAGAGATTGCAAAGTTGGTTGGCAGAGAGTTAATGCATGAGTGGGCTGGTAATTGTTTTTTAAAAGAGTGTTTTAATGGTGATAAAAGGTGGAGATGATCAGCAGGGAAGGGGGTTGAATTTGGACACTTGAAATTCCCTCATAATTTTGAAAACACTTGATATTCTTTTATAATTTTGAAAATGAAATTTATGAAATTAAAATTACTTGATTATAATTTCAGAAAGTTAAACTTGAAATGATTATATTAAAATATAATTTCAAAGTTTGCTCTAATTATTACCTAGCCCAATTTGATGGACCTTTTTTTATTCAAGATCTTATTGGTCAGTTACACCAATAAGCTGGAAAAAGTGTGCCAGTGAAATGCTGGAAAACGTGCGCAAGTGAAATGCGCAAAAACATACGAGCATGTGCTAATAACATACTCAAAACATATCACATTATTTAACATGCCTGAAAATACAACAAGCGTGAAGACATGCACAACACTAATAAAAGGAGGAAAAATAAAAGTAAAATACGATTCAACTCAGGTTGCATCAATTCTCTCGGGGTTGAAAGCAGGGGCGGATCCAGGAATTTTGTCTAGGGGGGTCCAGTCACCAGGTGAAGCCAAATTTTTAAAAAAAAAAATTTACAACACTCAAGCCTTTATCCCACTATAGTGGGCTTTTTAAAATAAAATTTTAAATATAAAAAATATATTTACAGTTTCTCGACAAAATATATCATATATCTTCAATAAGCAAAAAACATACAAACAACCACATACATGTTACTTTAATTGTGCACTATGATTTTTCACTTCATAGAATTCATCTATGATGCAATCTTTGTCAATTTTCTCCGTTATTTTTCGCTCAATGTATAAAGTCATGTAATTTGCAAGAAATTCATCTTTCATCTTGTTGTGAAGTCTCGTTTTAATAAGTTTCATATCAGAAAATGACATTTTTGTGGTTGCTGTTGAGACCGGAAGAGTCAAAATGAGCCGAATCAATTTGTCAATAAGATAGTACATCCTTGATTTTTTTTCGTTTCCACCAATTTCTCATATAGCTTGAAAATTGTAGGCAAATTTTTGAAGTCCTTAGGAGAAGGAACATCAAGTTGATAATCCTACAATTGAGTATTTAGTACATAAATTTCTTGCTCACTGAAACTTTGATGGTAGAAATTTTTTGCTAGGACACATATCATCAATCTTGAAAGTCTTGTATTCATCACTCGGATCCAATGTCATACTTAGACGAAGAAGTTCCATATAATTTTCACTGAATCTAGAATTTAGCTCACTTGGATCTAGAATTTTCACTAAATGATAAAACACATCATAATTGGTCTCAAACAAAGTAAAAAAAAACATTTATATAATTTTTAAATTCAAAATTGGTCTCAAACACACATATCACACATGTAGACAAGCCCTCTAATTTAAACACCAAACAGTTACTCATAAAATTAATAAAAATGGAGTAAATCCATGAAAAGTAGCGAGAAAGGAGGACGAATTAAAGGAGTTTTTTCCTCTAGAAATAGGTCTTCAGATACCAAACAAAACAAACACCTAATTGAGAGAACATCTAAGAAAAATTGATAACTATTAACACATTAAAATCAAATTTTTAACTGAAAACACAATAATTGATAACTTATGGAGAAAAGAGATTGATGATTACTAACAGAGTTGCAGAGTGCAGCCCAGTTAAAAGCCACGAGATGACGAGCCGAAGAGGAATGATCTAGCGGAAGGTGAAGGGGAGCGGCCAAAGAGTTAGGGGCTTAGGGCGGAGGTGAAAGGGAGAAGCGCCGACGAGGAATGATCTAGCAGAAGTAGAAGGCGTTCTGATTTTGGGAGGGAAGAGGGTACCGTCAGTTTCGATGGGGACTTTGATATTTCTTTGGGAGCTGAAAATGGATATGGCGTGATCTCCCTGATGTAGATTGTAGGGAGACTTTGTGGACAAACTCAAAAGGCTGAAACAGCTAGCTAAACTCAAAAGGCTGAAACAGCTTGCTGACTAGTGACTAGTGACAACTGACAAGACTAGGCTTTAGCCTAAACTCTAAAGACTTGATGCCTAATGCCTATGACAACTAATAAGATAAAACCTTACTTGTCAGAAGTACATAGCTGCCGCAACAGAGCCAAATTATTATTTTAAAAAAAAATGGTGGGGGGGGGGGGGGGGGCGCGGGCCCCCATGCCCCCTAAATCCGCCCCTGGTTGAAAGAGCTCAACCGTGAAGAAACTGTGATGTGACCTGCAAGTAGAATGTCCAAATGTCGACCTACGAACTGTTGTATCACCTGCAAGTAGAATGCCCAAATGTCGACCTACGAACTGTTGTATCACTGCCCTGTTGTCGTAGAAAGTGGGTCGAAGGAAAGGACTCATAGCTACAACACATGATCTGTCGGTACATCTTATTGGAACATGTGTTCCACATCTCTTGGTTTGAGAAAAACAAATACTGTGATGTATTTGATCTTGTCTTTGTGTGTTTATAGTGTGTGGCTCATACAGGTACAAGCATGAAATGAACGAGAATAGAAGACGGAAGTCGAAGCTCATCTTTATGAGCTGCCACGAAGCGATAACACATGCCGCTAATGGTAGGTCCAAAATACCGAAGGACAACTGACAGGCACATTTGAACACAAAGAATAGAGGGAACTAATTCATCTTTAGCAAGTTCTTACCGCGGCGTGGTTAACGTGGTGCGCGAGCCATTACCGCGACGCAGTGAGATTGGATGTCTAAATTGGAGCTGCGTGGTTGCTATTTCTATAGCAATTTGTGTGCCTTCTGCTTGCCATATGAGGTACCACAGGGCAGTAGATCTACCCAAAACTCAGAAATTGTTAATTATCGAAGATGCTCACAAATTGTTAATTATAATTTTATGCAGAATATTAATATGACTAATAAAATTCAGGGTATTAAATAGGGGAGTATCACAAAGTAGGGAAGAGGGTGGATCAAATAAACAAGGTGAGAAACAAGGTAGGAAAGAAGCACGATCAACCTATAGAATCAATAAATCATATCGCATCATACACTCGACACTTACAAGCGTCAACAAGATCTAGATTAATTATCCCAAAGGTATCACCTGTTACAGCCTGACTACAACAACAATAACAACACTCAAGCCTATATCCCACTATAATGGGGTCGGCTATATGGATCCTTTGTCGCCATTGTGCCCTATCTTGTGTCAAATCTCACTAATGCCTAAGTACATCATGTCTTTCCTTATAGTTTCATTCCAACTCTTTATTGGTCTACCCCTCCCTCGTTTAACATACCTAGTGACCAGACTCTCACAATGCGTAACAGGTGCCTCTAATGGTCTCCTTTGTACGTGTCCAAACCATCTTAGTCGAGCTTCTCACATCTTCTCTGCAATTGGTGTGATTCCTGTCTTATCCCTGATACATTCATTCCTAATTCTATCAAGTATCGTGTGTCCACACATCTACCTAAGCATTCTCATCTCCGCAAATCCCATTTTTTGCTCATGTACACAATTCACTACCCAACACTCAGAACCATAGAGCATCGCTAGTCTAATCGCAGTACAGTAAAACTTGCCCTTAAGTTTTAATGGTACTTTACGATCACACAAGATCCATGACGCGCCTCTCCACTTCAACCAACCCGCTTGGATCCAAGATATTTAAAACATTCACTACGGGAAATATCTTGATCGCCCAACTTAATAATAAAGTCATCCGCCCTTCTTGAACTGCTAAATTTAAGCTCCATATACTTTGTCTTTGCCCTGCTCAAACTAAACCCATTCCTTTTTAAAGTGTCTCGCCAAAATTCAAGTTTTGCGTTTACACCCTCACGAGTCTCATCGACCAAAACGATATCATCCGTAAACAATAGACACCAAGGTATTGCTTGTTTGATATGTCTGGTGAGCTCATCTAAGATAAGGGTAAAGAGATAAGGGCTTAAAACTGAACCTTGATATAAGCCAACAGTGATTGAGAATTCCTGTGTTAATCCTCCAAATGTCCTCACTCTTGTCATTGAATTTGTATACATATCTTTGATTATGTCAATGTATGATACATTTACATCTTTCTTTTCCAAGACTTTCCATAAAATCTCTCTTGGAACTCTATCATAAGCCTTCTCAAGGTTGATAAACAACATATGCAAATCTTTTCTTTCTCAGTAGTTGTCATTGAGTCTCCTCGAGAGATGTATAGCTTCCTGTTACAGCCTGACTAACGCGATAAAATTTAAAATCGATCCCAAATCTTCCATTTAAAATTTTCCAAAGAAATTCCTTAAAAAGCAATTTTAGGGATCGTGACTATCATCCTAGTACAATTTTTCTTAAACGGATAGATAATGTGAAAATATAGTTCGACGTGCGAGCTAGACTCGGAGGGTAGTGAAGTCTAATGAGAGGGCGGTCACCAAACACAAAGTTGACAAAGTGTGATGATTCAGATGTCAAAAGTGAGTGGTCAGCAGGTGCAATATTTGTGGGCTCATGTATATGAGTGTAGTAGACTAGGTGGGTTAAACAGATGGAGACCGAGTTTATATCATCTTAAGATGAGTGACTCATCACTAGCCAATTTCTTCCCAAAGAAATTGGAGATCGAAACTGTGTCACCTAAGGTGAGTGACACATTGCAAGTAAAGACTTCTTCCTGGAGCAGGGGTAAGGAAAGAAACTTAGTGACTAAAATATGTGATACAATGTGAGCAAGTGGAATCACCATTTCATTCAGGATGAGGAACAAACTCTTCTCCCAGGAGTCGAGCTCAAGAAGAACCTCCTCGAATGAAGGAAATGTTACATTGGAGATAAGTGAGGCCGAGGTGCTCATGGGGAAAATGAAGAGACTAGAAAGATAACTATCAGTAAACCTAAGCACAAATTCAATTATATGATACGGGGTTGGGAGGTAGTCAGTGTAACACTTATGCATTGCCACTTATAGGTTGTGTACAATGGAGCACATTCCATTCATATTCTGCTTTATGTATGCGATAGATTTTTCATTAAATTTTTAATGAGCTCGTCAAAACTATCTGGGTTATGTTTTAAGGGATTCATCATTTTTTAAATACTTAATTTTTTAAAAATAATTATATTTTTTTAAAGTAAAATCTTAATTTTAAAATACTCTTCAAGTTTTTTTAAGATCTCTTTTCGACGTCAAAAAGAGCGCGCTATATTTTTTAAAAACTATAAAACTCACATAAAAAGAAGTTTTTTAAAAAAAACTTTTTAAAAACATGAAACAAGAAAGATTATTTTAAAAATGAAAACAATTTTTTTTAAAAAAACAAAGATCATAGGAATTTATTTTAATGATTAACGGATCGTCGGATTAACAATACAAGTGAATCCAACTGACCTCTGATAATAAACTAAACTGATGTATTCTAAAATCCCAATATTAATTTTAAAAGTAAAATTGTGATTTCTTTTAAAATAGCATGACACAATATAGACGTTACGAGTAATAATATGTGATAACCTAGAGCTCGCAAATGTGCAAATATTTAGCTTTCAAACAATGACTTAACATGCTTTACGTCATTCCACAAGCGACATCAAGAAAAACGAACAAGAAGAATTTCAAAATTAACGTCAAACAAGCAAGTGATAATTTTGACAAGCTCTGAATTATTAGAGTTATAAAATATTAAGCATAAAACTATAATAACAAGTGATCCATGAGAGTGGAGTAAGAGATGCCCTATGCTCATGAGTGCGGCGAGGGATTATCGATCAAGAGAGGCCTGGACAGGGAGGTTGAAGTCAAGCGGGTTGGAGTGTTGTCGACATGTCGAACCGTTGGGGAAGGGCTTCCGGAGCTGATTGAGATTGTTGGCGGTGGAGTCAAGGCAAGGGAGGCAAGTGGGGACGTTGCAAGTCGACGGTATCAGATCCGGAGTGCTGGAGAAGCGACGAACTGGCTGGAAGAAGACACGGAGAGGGTCGGCGGGACAGGATAGAGCCTTCGTCGGTGGCAGAGTCGTGCTGAAGGGGAACCGAATAAGGCTCTGTTTGGGAAACCGGTGCCGTTTTAAAAGGGGGAAGTTCAAAAAGGAGATGCGAAACTGTATTTTTAAAACGGTGGTTTTAAAACTGAGGGTTTGTTTGGGTAATCTCAGTTTCATTGACGGTTTAACTTATTTTTAAAATTATCTTCACATGAATTTTATTTATTTCAGTTCAATTTTTTCTGATTTTTTTTTTAAAATTAAGTATTATATTTGTGATTTTTTTGCAAATTTATGGATATAATTATTTTTTTTATTGGGGTTAAATTGATTAAGTAAAATAAAATTAAATTAAAAAATATTCCAAACGACCGTTTTGAAAGGGAGAATGGAGGTCTCCATGACCTTTTCAAAACGGAGGAAAAATTAGGTTTTAAACCGGCCGTTTAAAAATGACAACATTTTAGTTGTTCCCAAACACCTTTCCTCCGGTCCGTTTAGAACGGAATGGAGTCAAAACGGAATCCCAAACATAGCCTAAGTCAAAAGAAGTCTCGTTCAATTGTCATTTCCAGACTACCATTACTTGGGAGAGGAGGGAATTAAATAGTGCTAAATGGGAATATGGTGAAGACGGTCAAATTTGTTGAAGTTAACGTTAAATACGTTAATTGAAATATTTATTTATTTAAAAAGAGACGGCTCACATTTGATAAAGAAATGATTCACTGTTTGATATTAAAGAATATCAAACTGAAGGAGAGATTTCGAAGTTGGCTGGCAGAGGGTTAATGCATCGGTGGGCTGGTAATTGTTTTTTAAAAGAGTATTTTAATGGTGATAAAAGGGGAAGATAATCAAGAGGCAAGAGGATTTAATTTGGACACTTGAAATTCCTTCATAATTTTGAAAACACTTGATATTGTTTTATAATTTTAATAATGAAATTTCCAAATTTAAAAATATTTAATTATAATTTCAAAAAGTAAAACTTGAAATGATTATATTTGATGGAAAAGTCCATGTAAAGTGGTCCATTTATTTGTTTTTCTTCTTTTCTCCTCTTTAGTCCAACATCATGTATAGGACTCTATTCTCTCTTTCTCCCTCCTATAAATGTGTAGTCATACCTTGTATTTGATTATTGAGAAAGTATATACAAGTATGAGGTTTTCTCTACATAGTATCAGAGGATACGGTCCGGCCTGTTTTTTTTCTAACCGCTTGCTTCTCCGGCTTACCGGGCGGCTTGTTCTCTTGCTTAGCCGCAGTGTATTGCGGCCTGCTCCCTTTCTAACCTTGGCTTCCTGCGCGGTTAAGGCTGTTCTAACCACTTCCTCTGCTCTCCCTCCTCTCTCGTGGCTTCCACCACTTCTTCTCCTTATCCTCCCTTTTATACCTTTCCTATCAGGTGGGGTTTTCCCTCTGACTGCGCGGCTTCATCCCGACTACCCGCTTATTTTCTACTCGGTGCTGTCTCCCTGTCTACCCGCTGAGATCTTCCCTTCTCTCTGCTCTCCACCCTTCTCGAAGCGACTTCTCTTAGCTGCCGAGTTCATGCGTTTTTCATCTCGGCTACTTGCTGCGGTCTCCTTGGCTCCTCGCTGCGGTCTCCTTGTCTACCCGCCTAGTTCTTGCATCCTCGTTGCTCTGCTCCTTGCTCGTCGTGGCTTGTCTTAGTCGTCGCGGCTTCTCTTCTCGCTGCGATTTGTTCTTCTAGTCGTTGTGGTTTCCCTCTTCCCGGCGATCTCCGCATCTAAATCGCGGCATCTTCCCTTGCCGCTGGTGTACTCACCGAGACCGTGGCCTCCTTGACTGGCTTGCTCCCTGCTTAGTCATCGCGGCTTCTCTTCCTGGCGGCGATTTGTTCTTTTAGTCGGTGCGGCTTCCCACTTCCCGGCGAGCTCCGTAACTAGCCGTGGCATCTTCCCTTGCCGCTGGTGTACTCACTGAGACCGTGCAGCCTTCTCGACTGGTTTGTGCCCTACTTAGTCGCTGCGATTTGTCTCCTCGAAGGTGGCTTCTCTTACCTGTTGTGGGCTCCGCATATTGGTCGCGACATTCTCCTTGTCGCTGGTGTGTTATCATCGTGACTGTGCGGCTTCTCTTCTTCTCTAGTCACGACGACTTCTCCCAGCTAACCGCCCCTCTGGTCGCGGCGACTTCGGTGTCTTGCCACTGGTGTGTTGTCACAAAGACCGTGCGGTCTCCCCTCAGTTCGCTGGTTGTTTGTCCGTTGGCCTAGCTTCCTGCTCGCCTTGCCACGGCGTCCTCTCCTGACTCTACCAGACAGATGGCTTCCTCCTCTGCAGACCGCTCGGCCTCTGCCCCTGAAATCTGTGATAAGCTGCGGATTACTACTATCTTGTTGGCTGGGAAGAAGAACTTTGTGGAGTGGGTCCACTCTGTTCGCCGCGTACTACAGGCCAAAGGCTTTCTTCAGCACTCGACCCAAGCGGCTCCTGCGGCTCCTATTGATGATTGGTTGTGTAACGATGATCGGGTTCAGACATGGCTCCTCAACTCCCTGGATACGGAACTCTACCGCATGGTCATGTATCACGAAACCGCCAAGGCAATGTGGGATGAGCTCCAGTCTCTATATTCCGGTAAAGATAGTCTTCAGCATCTATATGACATCATCACTGATCTTCGGACCCTTGAGGTTGGCAGGGCCACCGACCTCACCTCCTTGGTTGCTCGGGCCAAGACTCTAGTTGAAGCATGGATCCAACATCAACCTCCTACGCTGGATCTTGTTGCACAACATGCTCAGAAAGAAGTTGTTGGTGTTGCTAGGATGATGGCTTGTGTACCACCTCATCTTCAGAGTGTTCGGGCCCAGATCCTCTCCTCTGCTGCTACCCCATCACTTTCAGATGTGTGTTCCATGTTGTTCAAGGTCTCACCACCTCCTGATAGTTCTGCTCCTCCATCACCAGCTCATCTTCAGCAATACTTCTGCACCACTACTGCCTTCCCCCCTCCTGCTCGCGGGGGACGTTCCGGATCTCGGAGCCGAGGTCGGGGAGGCCGGCCTCGAACAAAGTGTTCCTTCTGCGATAAGGACGACTACCTTGAGGCCACCTGCTACCGCAAGTATGGGCTTCCTCCTCGACAACAGGTCACTATTGCTGCTACCGACTCCTCCGCTCGTACTGACATTGAAGAGGTCCGCCTTCAGCTCCAACAAATCTAGGGTCTGCTCAGTCGCCCACCTGCCTCCGTTGCCTCTGCTTCCTCCATCTCTCAAGAAGGATCGCTCGTCTCTCCACTGGTCCGAGCTGGATAGTGGACTCAGGTGTCACTCATCACATCACCTCCCTGCGGCCACATCAATACCTGGATTCTCCTCATCCCAAGTGTATCACAGCGGCCAATGGGGACACTGTTCCCGTCTCCGGCTCTGCTGATATCTCTCTCACTTCGTCTCTCTCTCTCTACGCCCGACTCTTCATGTTCTGGGCTCCCCGTTTAATTTATTTTTTGTTGGTCGTCTTACTAATGACTTAAACTGCTCTGTAACATTTACCTCTTCTTCTTTTCTGATACAGGATCGGCAGACATGTGTTATCATTGGTAAGGGGCGACTGCAGAACGGGGTCTACCTCCTTGATGACTCTCCCGCTATCCTCTCTTCCGTCTCCTCCGTCGACTGGCATCGGCGTCTGGGGCATGCCCCTTTACCAGTTCTCCAGAAGGCTCTACCAGATGGATCTCCACCTTCTTTTCAGTGTGAAACATGTGTGTTAGGCAAGCAACTTCGTTCATCTTTTTTGTCTCATTGTACTCGAAGCACTGTTTCTTTTATTTTAGTACACTCCGATATTTGGGTTCGTACAAAGTCATTAGCATTTTTGGTTATCGCTATTTTCTAACTTTTATTGATGATTATTCGCGGATGACGTGACTATACTTTCTTTGTGATCCCTCCGATCTTCCCCGTGTCTTTCGGGCTTTCCTCCTTGAGACCCGCACACAATTCTCCACGAACATCAATACTCTTCGCACTGATAATGCTTGCGGAAACACCAGCCACGAATTTAAGACTCTTTGCTCTGAATTTGGGGTCATTCACCAAACTTCATATGTCTATACCACCCCCCCCCCCCAACAAAACCGAGTCGCTGAATCGACATCTTCTCGATGTGGCCCGCTCCATCATGCTTCAAATGCAGGTTCCCAAAGCTTATTGGAACTTTGCCCTTTTGACGGCTTGCTATTTGATTAACCGACTTCCTTCCCCCATCCACCACAATGTCACTCCGTTCAGCCTCATGTTCCCGTCTACTCTGGCATTCTCTCTCACACCCCGCATCTTTGGGTGCACCTGGTACGTTCACACTCTTGGTCCATTCTTGGACAAATTGGATCCCCGGGCAGCCAAACATATCTTTGTTGGCTACTCCCGGACTCAGAAAGGTTACGTATGCTACTCTCCAGCTACCCGCAAGGTGACAGTCTCTGCTGATGTTACCTTTCAGGAGGATCTTCCTTTCTTCTCCGCTCCAGATCCTACACCTCTACCACCAACCGTCCTACGCCCTGTCATTCCGGTTACCAGTCCACCAACAAAACCTCTCGTTACCACTCCTCCACCACTACGAATTGCTGCCCAGGCTCCCCCCATTTCCAAACTTGTACCTCCTGTTATCCGTGTCTACACTCATCGCCTTCCTACCTCTGGTGCTCCACTGCAGTTGACTTCAACCTCTGATGCTCTGCGTCCTGCTGATCCGGCACCAGAATCTACAGCTCATTCTCTGGAAAATTATGTATCCTTACATCGCCTATCTCCACAACTTCAAACTTTTGCCACTTCATTATCTTCGATTTCTATACCTAACTCTATGCAAGAGACTCTCCAACATTCTGGCGGACGTGCGGCCATGGAAGAAGAAATGACAGCTCTCTGGGCTAACTAGACCTGGAACTTGGTACCTCTACCTACCGGTCAGACACATGTTGGGTGTAAATGAGTTTTTATCATCAAACATGCTCCTGATGGGATGATTGACCGTCTGAGGCCCGTCTGGTGGCTCGTGGATTCACCCAACAACAAGGTTTAGATTATGAGGAAACATTCTCTCCAATGGCCAAGCTTAACACCGTTCGTGTTCTCCTCTCTGTGGTTGTGCATCGTCAATGGACCTTACACCAACTGGACATCAAAAATGCGTTTCTCAACGGCGACCTCCAGGAAACGGTTTACATGCAGCAACCTCCCGGGTTTAAGACCACGGGGGAGTCCCGAGTTTGTCATCTTAAGAAGTCCATCTATGGTCTCAAACAATCCCCTCAGGCATGATTTGACAAGTTTAGTAAGGCCGTGTGGCAAGTCGGCTTTACTCGAAGTTCAGCTGACTTCTCTCTGTTCACACGTCATCAGACAACGAGAACTGTTCTTCTATTGGTTTATGTTGATGACATCTTAATCACTGGAGATGATTCGAAGGGCATCCAAGCGATCAAACAACACCTCAGCTCCGTCTTTCAAACAAAAGATCTGGGGCATCTTCGATACTTCCTCGGTCTTAAGATTGTGAGACGACCGGACGGACTTTTCATATCCAAAAGAAGTACTGTCTAGATCTCCTTCAAGATGCTGCCTACTCTGGATGCAAGCCTACTACTACTCCAATGGATGCAAATCACAAGCTGTGTGCACATTCCTGTGATAAAGATCTTAATCTTCAAAATCTGGAATACTATCGATGAGTGGTTGGAAAATTGATCTACCTAACGGTCACAAGAAAGGATATATCCTTCGTTGTTGGGGTGGTCAGCAGGTTTATGCATGCCTCGTGAACATCTCACCTTCAAGTTGTTGAGCGCATCCTTAGATACCTTAAAACAGCTCTGGGTCAAGGATTGGTATACAAAATCTCATCCTCCACTCCAACAATAGTTGTGTATTCCGATGCAGATTATGCCGGTTCTTGGATGATCGTCGGTCAACTAGTGACTTTTGTACCAATTTTGGAGGCCATCTTGTGACCTGGCGAAGAAACAAGTCGTGATTGCTCGATCCTCAGCTGAAGCAGAATATCGATTGATGACATCTATTGTCTCTGAGCTTACCTGGCCTGAAAGTCTCTTTACTGATCTAGGGGTAAAACTTCCCCCACCTGCCATCCTGCTATGCGACAGCCAAGCGGCTATACACATTGCAAAGAACCCAGTCTTTCATGAAAGAACGAAACATATTGAAGTGGACTGTCATTTTATCCGGGAGAAAGTCCAAATGAAGAAAATAGAAATGAAACATGTTCCGGGTACTGAACAAGTTGCAGATATCCTCACAAAGGCTCTACCTAGTACCCTGTTTTACCAGTGTCTATCCAAGCTGGGTGCATACAACTTGTACGCTCCAGCTTGCGGGGGAGTGTTGGAAAAGCCCATGTAAAGTAGCCCATTTATTTGTTTTTCTTCTTTTCTCCTCTTTAGTCTCACGTCATGTATATGACTCTCTTCTCTCTTTCTCCCTCCTATAAATGTGTATTCATACCTTGTATTTAATTATTGAGAAAGTATATACAAGTTTGAGGTTTTATCTACAATATTAAAATATAATTTCAACGCTTTCCCTAATTATTACCTAACTTAATTTGACAGACCTTTTTTTATTCAAAGGTCTTATTGGTCGATTAGACTAATAAGCCAAAAACGCGTGCAAGTGAAATACGCGAAAATATACGGATGCGTGCTAATAAGTAATAACATACGCAAAACATCACATTATTTAACATGCGCGGAAATACAACTAGCGCGAAAACATGTGATGCACTAATAAAAAGTGAGAAAATAAAAGTAAAATATAATGCGACTCAGGTTGCATCAATTTCGAAATCAATCCTCATTATTAGAAAATAGTAGAAAAGTAGGAAAAAAACCCATTGTAATTGTGGCCCATTTATGGGCCCAAGTTTGTCTTAGGTTTTGTCTCACATTGTATTTTTGAGATTTCTCTCTTCCTCTCTTCCTATATATTTGTATTCATACTTAATGTTTATACAAGAAACTCAACCTATAAGTTTCATTGCTCTCTTTTTCTACATGGCATCAGAGGCATACAGTCAGGCCTGCCTGTTTTCGTCCACCTGGTACTCTTTTTAACCGCACGGTTTGTTCTCCGGCTTATCCGCTCTGTCTTGTGACCTTCCCTGGTTCTCCTGCTTCTAACCGCTGCTTCCCGCGCGGTCTACTCCATTCTTCCCGCTTCTCTTCCTCTCTCTCGCTCTCGTGGCCTCCACCTCGTCTTACCCCCCCCCCCCTTTTTTATAAACCTCTCGGTCTGGTGGGCCCTTCCCCCCAACCGACCGGTTTCTCCTTTCTTCCCGCCCGGCTTCTCGCCCTCTCACTATGGTCTCTTCTTCTACCCGCGGTATCTCTTTCTCGTCTCTTTTCGCGCGACTTCGTTTCTAGTCGCAGCGACTTCTTTTTCTCGCTACAGTTTTTCGAACAGCCGCGAGCACAGTGTCTGGTCGCGACACTATTCTGTGCGCTGGTGTTATCACCGAGACCATGCGGTTTTTCTTGCTTAAGTTGTTGTGGTTTCTCTTCCCGTTGTTGTTCTCCTACCCGATTTGGTCTCCCTTCTTCCCTCTCTGCGAGCGTCCCGCTTGACCCTCTCCTTACCGTTGCGGTTTCTCTACCCGCTGCGGGCTTCACATCTTGGTCGCGACCTCTTGCCTCTGATGTAGTGACACTGAGACCGTGCGGCTTCCGCACTTCTCCTCTACCCGCCTTCTTCAGGTTGTGGGATTGACTCTCTTAGCCGCTGCGGCCTCTCTACCCGCTGCGGGCTCTGCATCTTGGTCGCGGTCTTTTGCCGCTAGTGTCGTGACACCGAGACCGTGCGATTTCACCTGTTGTTCTTGCTCTGCGCTCTTCCGGTTGCGGGTTGCGTCTTTTCGCTCGGCCTCAGCTAAGTGCGCGGTTTGTTTTGTCTGTTGCGGCCTCCCGTCCGTTGTTGTCTGCTGCTGCCAGTTGCTGCCTTCTGTCCGCTACTATTGTTGCCTTCTCCCTGCAACTTCATGGATTCTACCACTGCCTCTGGCGAGTCCGCTGGTCCTTCATCTCTACCACCTCGGGCTGCTTCCTCTGCTACTGATATTCGGGATGAACTCAAGATTACCACTACATCACTCATTGGAAAAAGGAACTTTGTGGAATTGGTTCATTCTGTTCGTCGGGTCCTCCAGACGAAAGGTCTGCTTCATCACTTGACTCGGGCTACTCCTACCCCTCCTACTGACGAGTGGCTTTGTGATGACGGCCATGTGCAATCCTGACTTCTCAACTCCATGGATACCGAGCCATACAGGATGACCATGTATCATGACACGGCTAAGTCCATGTGGGAGGAACTCCACTCCTATTCTGGCCAAAACAGCCTTCAGCATCTGTTTGACATCAACATCACTGATCTTCAATCCCTTGATCCCGGGATACCTGGCGATATGACTCTATTCGTTGTCAAGGTCAAGACCCTTGTTGAGGCATGGATACAACACCAGCCTCCTACTACTGATCTGGTTGCCCAACAGGCACAAAAAGAAGCTGTCGGGATTGCCATGATGATGACATGGGTTCCTCTGCATCTGCACAGTGTTTGAGCTCAAATACTCTCCTCTGCCACTACTCCCTCTCTCTCTCTCTCTGATGTCTGCTTCATGCTTCTGAAGGTCACTCCGCCATCCGAGGCTCCTCTGCCTCCCTCTCCATCTCTTCTCCAACTACCTTCACTGAATCCCTCCACTCGTGGTACCTCGACCTGTGGGGGTCGCCACTCGTCTCGGGGACGAGGACGTACTGGGAAACTCCCCCTTAAATGCAATTTTTGCGGTCAAGATAATCATCTGGAGGCTACCTGCTATCGTAAGCATGGTCTGCCACCCCATCTTGCTGCTTATACGAACGCCGAGTCTCCCCCCGTGGCTTCTACTTCGACTTCCCCAAATGCTCAGTCTGACATCGATGTTATCCGCACCCAGCTTCAGCAACTCCAAGGGGTGATTGCTCGCACCTCGGGCTCCGTGGCTTCCATCGCTAATGAAGGTATAACCTGTCTATCTCGGAGTTCCCACTGGATTGTGGACTCTGGTGCCACCCACCACATTACTTGTCAGAAGCCGCCACAATACTTGGCCTCTCCTCATCCCAAGTTCATTATTGTCGCTAATGGTGACCCTACCGCGATCTCCGGAGTTGCTGATATCCAGCTTACACCCAATCTCTCATTAACCTCGGTTCTTCATGTTTCGGGCTCCCCGTTCAACTTACTTTCTATTAGCTGACTTACTTAGGATCTTGAATGTCATGTTACATTCACACCATCTTCTTTTGTTGTGCAGGATCGGTAAACACGGGATATTATTGGTAGCGGACAGCTGTCTCACTCTATCTTCTTGATGTCCTTCCTTCTACCATGTCTGTTGTCTCCTTCGTTGAGTGACATCGTCGGCTTGGCCATGCTCCCCTCCAGATTCTAAAGCAAGCTCTTCCGGATGTCTCCTTGCATGAGTTTACTTGTGAGTCTTGTATTTTTGGTAAACAACATCGAGTTTCTTTTAGTTCTGTCTGTAATCGAAGTAGTACTCCTTTATCCATTGTCCATTCTGATATTTGGGGCCCTTATAAAGTCCCGAGTGTATTTGGGTACCGCTACTTTGTTACCTTTATTGACGATTACTCTAGCATAACATGGTTATATTTACTACGGGATCGTACCGAACTTACTTCTATATTCTGTACGTTCATTACTGAACTTCATACTCAGTTCTCTTCCCCGCTTAAAATTATCCGCACTGACAATGCGTGGGAATATACGAGCCGAACGTTCACCTCAATTTGTGCTGAATTTGGCATTATACATCAAACATCTTGTGCTTACACTGCTCAGTAAAATGGTGTGGCTGAACGCAAAAATCGGCATCTTCTTGACGTTGCCGCTCCTTAATGCTTCAGATGCAGGTACTCATCGAATACTGGAACTTTGCAGTTTCGGCTGCATGTCATCTCATCAATCGTCTGGCTTCCTCCGTCCTCAATTTTGTCACTCCGTGTAGTCTCCTCTTTCCTTCTCAGTCTCTGTTTCCTCTCCCACCTCGGGTATTTGGGTGTGCTTGATATGTCCATAACCTTGGTCCACCTACGGATAAATCCCCCCCCCCCCCCTCGAGCAACCAAATGTATGTTCGTATGGTACTCTCGCGCTCAAAAAGGGTATGCGTGTTACTCTCCTGTCGACCGGAAAGTAATTGTGCCCACTGATGTTACTTTTATGGAGGACCATCCCTTTCGGTCCTCCACCTCTGCTCCTCCGTGTGAGCACCCTGTGTCTCGTCCTGCTATCCCAGTTACGACTTTTCTACCTCCTATACTTCCAACACCCCACGTGAAACCTCCAGCACCCAAACCACCTCTCATCCATGTCTACACTCGTCGTAGTCTGAACTCCGGAGCCCAGCCACTGCTCCCGTCTACCAGTACTATCTCGCGGCCAGCTGATCCTGCCCCCGCCTCTACGGCTCATCCTCTGGCCAACTATATTTCCCTACATCGGCTCTCTCCTCCTCTGCTCAAATTTGCTCTTGCTCATTCTTCTATTTCGCAGCCTAACACTATGCAGGAGGCTCTCCAACACCCTGGGTGTCATGCGGCAATGGAAGCTGAGATGTCAGCCCTTTGGGCTAATTATACTTGGGATCTAGTACCTCTTCCGTCTGCCCAGTCCTGTGTTAGCTGTAAATGGATCTTTGTCATTAAACATGCTCCAGATGAGACTATCGATCGCCTCAAAGCTCGTCTAGTGGCTCGTGGGTTCACTCAGCAACATGACTTGGATTATGAGGAGACTTTCTCCTCTGTCGCCAAACTAAACTCTATATGGGTTCTTATCTCTCTTGATGTTCACCGACAATGGTCATTACATCAGCTAGACATAAAAAATGTCTTTCTTAATGGTGATCTTCAAGAGACGGTTTTCATGACCCAACCTCCCGGGTTTGAGACCACGAGGGAGTCTAAGGTATGCCGACTGCGTAAAGCGATTTATGATCTCAAACAGTCCCCTCGAACTTGGTCTGAAAAATTTAGCAAGGTTGTTCGTGATATTGGTTTTCAACGAAGCTCGGCTGACTTCACTCTTTTTACCCGTCATCGATCAACAGGGACTGTAATTCTCTTAGTCTATGTGAATGATATTTTAATAATTGACGATGACTCTATCGGGATTCAACAGATCAAACAACACTTAAACTCTGTCTTCCAAACAAAAGATCTAGGAAACCTTCGGCACTTCCTTGGACTTGAGGTTGCTCGAAGACCTGATGGTTTGGTCTTGTTTCAACGGAAATATTGTCTTGACCTTCTTCAGGATGCCGGTTACTCTGGTTGTAAACCCGCGGAAATACCTATGGATGTCAACCACAAGCTAAGTGCTCATGGAACCGAATCAGATTCTCTACTTACAAATTTTGAATATTATCGACGCCTTGTAGGAAAACTGATATATCTAACAGTTACAAGGCCCGATATCTCTTTTGTTGTTGGAGTGGTCGGTCGCTTTATGCATTCTCCAAAAATATCTCATCAACAAGTTGTTGAACGCATCCTCAGGTACTTGAAAGCTGCCCCGGGACAAGGGTTAGTATACAAGCCTTCCTCCTCTTTATCTCTTGTTGCGTACACTGATGCTGATTATGCGGGCTCACTTGATGATCGACGATCCACCACTGGTTTCTGTACCTACATGGCGCAGCAAGAAGCAATCGGTTGTTGCTCGCTCCTATGTAGAAGCTGAGTATCGTGTTATGGCGGTTGCCGTATCTGAACTTACCTGGTTAGAGAGCCTTCTTTATGATTTGGGTGTCAAACTCTCCTCACCTGCTACTCTATTCTGCGATAGTCAAGCCGCTATACATATTGTGAAGAACCCTGTGTTCCATGAGCGAACAAAACACATTGAGGTTGATTGTCACTTTGTTCGGGAGGTCCAGCTAAAGAAACTTGAATTGGAACATGTTTCAGCCTCCGAGCAAGTTGCAGATATCTTTACAAAGGCTCTACCCCGTCCATTGTATCAACAGTTTCTATCCAAGCTTGGTGCTTACGATTTGTATGCTCCAGCTTGCGGGGGAGTGTTAGAAAACAGTAGAAAAGTAGGAAAAATCTCATTGTAATTGTGGCTCATTTATGGGCTCAAGTTTATCTTAGGTTTTGTCTCACATTGTATTTTTGAGATTTCTCTCTTCCTCTCTTCCTATATATTTGTATTCATATTTACTGTTTATACAAGAAATATAACCTACAAGGTTCATTGTTCTCTTTTTCTACACTCACCAAAAACTCCCTTTTTCAGAAATGAATTCCTTTTTTGTTCTCAAAACAAGATTGGTAGAAAAATTACCGTACACGGTCGGACACACGACCGCGTACTAGGCCGTATGTATCAGCGCACAAACGGTTTGGTCAAGAGACGTGTCGGTTCAACAACCATGGTTTTGGACACGCTTTGGTTCTTGGTCGTGTTCCGCCATGAGATCATCAACAGCCGTGTATTCCAAAGGTGCACACGAGAGGACACCATGTAAGGTCACGTGTCTGTGGACACAACGACACACACAGTCGTGTTAATTAAATAAGCAATCTGTGTCGCTCTCTGGAGTTGTCTTCATGAGAAAGAAGGTTGCACAAGGCTATGTACCCAACCGTGTGGATACACGTGTTGGCAGACATGGCTTATCACACGATCGTGCAAATTAAATTGACAAGCCGTGTCGATCTCTGGACGTCTTCTTGTCCTGAAATAGGATGGTACACTGCAGTGTCGGAAACTGTGTAGAGTAAAATCTTCACAAAATATCATGTTCTCGTCCAAAATGCTCCGGAATTCATTTCTAATGATAAGAACTCATAGGAGTTTAAAAGTATGGAATATAACAATGTTAAACAAAATATAATGGGTGAATTGAATAAATTACTAGTGATGATGTGATTTAACAATGATAAAGATTGGACTAATATCGAATATTATCAAATACCCCTGCATTTAAAGTTTTGATATTCTAGAGCAAAATACATAAATAAGGAATAAGAGAATGTGATTATTCAAATGGATTACTAATAAGCATGCTACCCATTCTATCATTATTTTCAATGATCAGAATGGTAGAAAAATAAACGAAACTCAACGATGATTTATGAATAAGTGGAATTAAATAATAGGTGAAATTATCAACATTCCATTACTTATCTTAAATCATTCCAAGTAATCACGTATTGAATTCACCACCTCATTCTTCGATAGGATTGTATTACCTTTCTCAAAATAATATCTCTATAGACATGAAATCAATTGTAAATGACATAGCCTTGCTAATATAGATTCTTACCGCAATTCATAAAATGTTACGAAAGGAATAAAAGATCACTAGGTCTTTTGTAGGTGATAATTGAAGGCTTGGGTTAGGATATGGTACACAATGATATGAGGTGCAAAACACCGCCACTTAAAGGTGCATTTATCAAAATGGAAAAAAAATTGTAAATCATGTAGCACATCATTGATAGTAGAAAATTGAGGACTAAATGGTGAATGTTTTTTCTTTCTTTCTCTCCTTGTTTTTTTTTATTTTTCTGTTCTTTGTTTTTTGAATGGAGAGTGGTATTACATTACACCAACAAGAAAATCTCTCCCACATATAAGACATGAAATAGGCAACTCAAATGATTCAATTGATTATAAGTTATTGCTCCTTTTATTTAATAAATTTAAGTCAATAATTTAAGTGGTGATTAGTAGGGTTGGAACATATTTGCTTTTGGTAAATGTAAATAAAATGTAGGTATCCAAAGAAGATAATTGCCGGCTCAATATGAGGATACTATGGTAAATATGAAGGGTAGGTCAAAAAGCTCAAGCTGATTATGGATGGCCTAGATCATATCTTATAACCTAACACTGATTTTATGAGTTTGTTTTGAGAATATACAAAAGCAAGTTCTACAATTCACGAGAGAATACTAATTGATCGGCCAATAGAATTTTGTTTCTAAATTTGCTAGTCGAATTGCTACGTGTTTTAAATTTCAAACCCAAGATAAAAAATATGGAAACTTCAAAATATTTTTAATCACCTTTACACGTAAATCAAGATGAGTAAAAAAATTCGAGCTTACGCATTCGAATAATGATTTTGATGTTTAACTGGGTAACAGATTATGAGAGCTCTATTTAACATAGCAGATACATCTTAATAATTAAAGATCATTAGCTCATATTTAGCTATTATGCGGGATTATGTGATAAAAAAGTTAAAATTTTATACTAAAAACCAATGTGTCAAGTAAATGTATATAGAGAAGATGCAGTTTAGTTTTAGCAAACCGTTATGTAGAATAAAAAATACTCTCCCCCACACTCAAACCTTGCATTGTCCCAAGTGCAAAATGATATAGCTGAAGAAGAAATGTTAGCTGATAGCAAATAAGATGCACAGTTTGCGATAAACAAAACAGCGTACACTAGCATCCACTATCATAAAACCCAGATATAGAGTACAAGAACAGATATCAAAGAACACATCCACATAATAATAGTTCCAGGTACAGCATAACAAGTAAACTCAAATAAAAGTAGTGTTACTGATCAGGAAAAGGGGGTGGGGTGGGGTGGATCACGACGACATCGTCCAGTATGATGATGAAGAGGGGGCATAGCTACATCAAAACGATAACAAATCTGATAGAGTATCTTGGGTCCACTGACTGGACTCCTCATATGACCGATGCAATTCACGCTGATTGCGCAAAATCTCCTTCTGGTTGTAGTCAATATGGAAGAAAATATCTGTCATCGCCTCCTGATTACGTTTGATCCTTCCCAATCGATGAGTCATGTCCATCCTAAAGAAGGCATAAAACTCGAACTACTCAGCGTAGGACTGTTGTGTAGCATGTGATGAAGATTCACCGTGAGTTGAATAGTGGGCATGAGGACCGACGTCATGCTCTTCCTCTACCTATTCTTCGGAATCTGGGGATGGCTCCCACCTCGCAACATAATAAACTGGTCCTTGTGCCCCCGTGTACACTCGCACTATCCGTAATGATCGAAGACTAGACATAGTACTAATGACAGTGCGAGCGGATACTACCATCAGTGGATGGGTATCAAATAGATCCATGCCCTTAATGATTCTTGTAACATACAGAGCGACACAAATGAAGCCCACCCGTTCGTGTTCGGCCTGATGACGAATGAAAGAAGCAAGGGGATATCCTACATGCAAAGGATAACGCTCTATCATACTATAAAGGTATACGATATCACGCTGAAGCTCTCTCCCCGCCCACTCAAAGTATGGCTCAAAAGGTGATGGATGTAATGTAGGGTGAGGTTGCACAAAGAAGAGGCTTTAGATCGCTTTGCCTCGTAGATTGAACTGGGTGAAATTCTATTCCATACTAATTTGGGGGCATTGGTATTAGGGAGGTCATAACGAAGGCGAAGATAAAGCAGATTATTGAAGAAATCTACATCATAAATTTGAAGGAAAATCATAAACTCAGGTAAAGTGACTGTGTAGGTGTGGCCATGGATACAAAAGGAAATGGTGGTGTCAATAGTGAAAGTTTATAGTTGCCTACCTAAATCACCTAGAGGGGGGGTGAATAGGTGAGATGTACGTCTTTTTGAGGAATAAAAATTTCAAACCAATGCACAGAACTATCTATCAATCAATCACAGACGAGGCAAGATTTATAGTGGTTCCCCAACCTTGGGTACATCCACTTTCCCTCACCGATCTAGCAATATACTAGACTTGGCTACTCCACTATCTCGGATTGAAAACCAATCCTACGCCTCGGAACAACGTTCCTACAATCTCGATCCACAAAGCGGATCTACACTCGGAAGATAACACTTCCTACAATCTCGGAGACAAAGGCTCCTACACTCGGAGAAAATTCTCCTACAAGAATGAAATAAAATGTATATAGAAATACAAACAGTAAATCTTTTTCAGATCTGCAAACTGTCGGCCAGGATCTTCTTCTTCTAGGATTTGCGGCTTTATCAGAGAGGTGAAGAAAATCTCGGCAAAATCAGATCTGGATCTTCTTGGCTTCACACGATCGATCGAATAGAAGATGAAGAGTTGTGCGGCAATCTCGATCTGTAAAACCTTCTTGATCTGAATCCTCTAAAATCGAAACCCTAGCCGGACGGGAATCAGCGGCGGCGGTTTTCGTTTCTTGGAGAGAGAGAGAGAGGAAATCAAATAACTTAGGAATAATCGGCTGCAAAACTTCTGAATAATCTCCTTTTTTAGGGTTTGTCGGTTTGACAAAACTTTATATAGGATTGGCAAAGATCAACCATAATTAATTCATAATGAGATACACGTGGACCAATCACGTCAAGGCTCATTAAGAATTCTGTTAATCTGGACTTAATGAAATATTCAGAAAAACTGTGTTGACATACTCGAGTGAAGAAATGACTAATCGAGTACTTTATCAAACTACTCGAGTGGGTTGAAGATAACTACTCGAGTACACAAGAAAACTACTCGGGAGAAATGAAGTCAACTACTCGAGTACTTAGAGACAGTTACTTGAGTAACCTGAAGAGAACTACTCGAATATAATCTTGAAGAAAATTTAGAATTTGATCAGCTACTCGAGTACCAAAAATGCTTACTCTAGTACTTAAGGAGTTACACGTGAAGTGAAGTTAGACTACTCGAGTACAAGAAATACTACTTGAGTAAATGAGAATGAGCTACTCGAGTGATATATGAACTACTCGAGTCAGAGACTTAGAATATTTTCTGAACTGGAATTCTGGGTTACTCGAGCAGTGAAGTTGCACTACTCGAGTGAATAAAAGCTACTCGAGTATATGGAAATAGTTACTCGAGTACTTGACTTAGAGAAAGTCTGAGGGAAGAAATTCTGGTTACTCGAGTATAAATACTGGACTACTCGAGTATTAAATGAACTACTCGAGTACAAGACTTAACTACTCGAGTAAGTAGAAATTACACGAGGTGCAGCCTTCTGTGACTCGAGACAAAAAGTATAAACTACTCGAGTACTATAAAATACTACTCGAGTAATTTACTTAGAATATATCTAGAGGAGGAAATCTGTCATCCCGAGAATAAGAAGGAAACTACTCGAGTAGTTGTCTTAACTACTCGAGAGTCATGAATAGACTACTCGGGATCTATCATCCTTACTCGAGTAAGAGTAATTTTACTCGAATATAAACAGAGCTATTCACTCGAGTAGGTATAGAACTACTCGAGTAAAACACTTAGTAAAATTTTCTTTGACAGAAATTTCTTCTTCTTTGGTGAAACCAGCATCAAGTCTTTTTCAATTTGTCCTAATGCTTGAGTATGAAGTGTATCCCAATAAAGAGGCTACGCATGAGTCAACACCTTGGATCACACAATGAGGGATTACATTGTATGATCCTGTGTTTGGTGACCTATTGTAGACTGACATTGATCTACACTTGTCATTAGAGTCCTGCAAACACATAACTCAACCAAAGCATCAAATACAACTTAATTCATCTTAGTTCAAATGCGACTTCATCAAATCTGGGTTAATGTGGATACAATACCCAATAATCTCCCCCTATTTGTAGAAGTCAGAACTTTTTACACTAAGATGAATTATAGACATAAAAAGTGTTATATAGATAAATCAGTGTAAGCAAGCATAAGACTAGAAATAATATAACATGATCAAAAACTTAATTATATAAATGTGATTATCCAAAAATGTCATGTCTACAACAATATCATTTCCACAATCTCATATGCCCTTGTAGCTTGGACTTGGTGGTGCTGCCGGTCTTGCTTCTCTTGTTATCTCCTCTGATAGCTGTAAGGCTTGGGGTAGTACTTGGGAGGTCTTGGAGGAGCAGCGTGGTTATTTCTCCCAAATTCTCTGTCATATAATCTTCTCTTGGTCATAGATTTCTCATATAATTCTCATTCCTATGAACTGTAATGAATGTTCCTGCTTTCATGGTAGTCCATAACAAGTTTGAGAGTATCCAAGATGAGGGACTTAGAGGTAGGAGACCAGATCTCTGCAAATTCTGGAGCTTTCCTCTTATCAGCATCAGAAACTGGAATGGACCTGCTGGCAGAGGGACCTTCATCATATTTTATTTTCTTTCTTGAAGTCTGCATCTTCGGAGGAGCTTGAAGAAAAATATCTGCAGGGTCATCCTCCCAGATTTGAGCATAAGAGTCTGGAGGAGGGCCTTCCTGGACTTCAGGTCTGGGAGAGAAAGTAGGTTGCAGAGGAGCAGGAGCAGCAACAGCTAGAGGGTTGAGATGATAAGGAATGATATTGGGATCAGCAGCAAATTCAGGAAGGATTTAATTGTGCATCCAGACAGCAGTGTCATATGTATGAAATTTGACACCCTGAATTTGTGCTAAGACATCATCATGGATTTATGTCATTTTGGCTTTCCAAAGCCTTTGCATGACAGCATCTGATTTTTTTAAGTATTCTTTCACCAAATTCTCCCCCTTTCTGACTTCAACAGATAGCTTAGAGATGACATCTTCTTTGAAAATACCAACCTCTTCACAGATCTTCATCTTTGTAGATTCAGCTCTTTTATCCATTTCAATCTGATTGCCAGCAAGGGTTACACCTTGCTCCATCACTTGACCAACACTAGTAATAGTGTGGTCTAGAGCCTTCCCACCAATTTGGAAAAGGTGTCTAAGCTGGTCAGTGTTATGTTGGATTTCTGCAAATCCTCGGCTCATCTCAGTCTCCAGAGCAGTGACTTTATCTGTAACAGCTTTCATAGAAGCATCAAAGTAGGTTCTCTGTTCTTGAAGCAGAAGGACAACTTGAGTCATCAAATCATTTGATGAAGCAGCAACAGCAGGAGGAGCACTAGAAGAGGGAACTGGAGGAGGAGGAGCAACCCATGGAGCTATTTCTGTAATGGTGACAGAGCTTTTTGCTCTTGTAGTGGGAAGTAGGACATCCCCTTCATCAGTGATTGAGGGTATGGAGAAGTTCAGATTCCTTAAAGGAGCTTCAGCTGGCTCAGGGGATAGCTCATCATCAATGACAATGGTCTCATCCTGCTCTTGGTGTGCAGCAGGAGACTTTGCTGGAGAAGGAGTATGTGCTGGAGATTGTACTGGAGACTCTGGTGGAATTTCAGTTGTGGTTTCCTTTGGAGAGAGAGGAGGAGGAAGATCATTTGCAGTCAATTCTTCTATCATCTCATTGATAGCAGCTTCTGTGGAGAGTAAGTTTCTTGAAGTTGTTGATCAGATGGAATCTCTTCTGGAGTCTGAGGTAGAGAAGTGACTTCTGGAGTAGTAGGAAACCATGCTGGGATAGAAGGAGCAAGCTCCCCCTCAATAGGTGCACCAGATGAGCTGGCAACCTGAGGTAGAGAGGGAGATGGGGTCCCGTCCTCTATGTCTGGTACATCTGGAACCTTTGCAGCATGAGAATGATTCTGCAGCTTTAACTCCCATCTTTGTATGGAGGATATAGAGACTTTCTTCATGTGGTGAAATATACCCCCTTTAGAGAAACTGAAGATGTCTGGGTTGATCTCATGGAGGATTAAAGAGATGATTCTGGCATAATTAGGGGATTTAATGGTGTCTTTAATTTTCTCCAGGATCAGCATGCCAAACTGGAAACTCTTTCTGCAGACGATTGCTTGCATGATGTCAAAGAAGTAAAGAAGAATATCTCTGATAGAGTTTGTTCTGCATAGAAGGACCTTTCCAATGATATCAACTAATAATTTCCCTTCAGCATTCATATCTGACCTCTTGATGTACTGTGCAGGTGTAGAAATACCACAAAACAAGCAAGTTCTGGCTGATTCTTCTTCCCCAAGATCATCATCTTCATCCACAGTCGACAATCGAAGAAGTTGAGAAACTGAAGTTTTTGTAAGGTTGATTTTGATACCTTTGACTTTTGATTTGAGAACGGCACCATGACGCTTAACTTTGACGTTTCTGAAGAATTCTGCAACTTCGGGGAAGAGGACTCAACAGGGTTCTTGAAGAATGAAGGTGAGTCCAGCACGACATCATTTCTGCAACTTCAGATGGCTCTGCAACTTCTTGAAGGAAGGCGAAGAGACAGTCGGCTACTCGAGAGCGGAAATGATGTCGTGTAGGACATTTACGGAATTTCTGATTTATATAACCCTAGGTTTATGTCTAATTAATTGAAAACATGAATGAATCATACCTTAGAAGTGGCGGCATAAGCCTCGGGTTGCGTATAAGAAAATTTGAATAATGTCCCGACATATACTCGAGTGAGTTGATATTACTCGAGTAGATGAAATGAGGTACTCGAGTAGATGTGTCTGGAAGTACTCGAGTAGGTATGCTGAAGTACTCGAGTAGGTGGGTTGAGGTACTCGAGTAGGTCATTCTGCTACTCGAGTATGTCAAGTGGACTACTCGAGTAGGTCATTTTCTTACTCGAGTAGGTTGCTTCTTACTCGAGCCAAAGAGTTAGAATTTTGTAAAATTCCATCTTTTGACTAATCCTTGAACTTTGAGCCTTCTTGAAAGTCCAGCTTCTCTAATCTTCTTTGTTGAGCATTCTAAGTTCTGTTTTGAAGAACGAGAACTTGGTCTCGTCCACCGGCTTCGTGAAAATGTCTGCAATCTGCCTGTCTGTCGAGACATATTGAAGGTCTATGTCTTCATGCTCCACATGCTCCCGGATGAAGTGATATCTTAGCTCTATATGCTTTGTCCGGCTGTGCGAGACTGGGTTGTTGGCTATTGTAATTGCGCTGGAAGAGTCGCAAAACAATGAAATCTTCTGAAACTTCATGTTATAATCTTCAAATTGATTCTTTATTCATAGCAGTTGTGCACAACAACTGCCTGCAGAGATGTACTCTGACTCAGCAGTTGAGATTGTTACACAGTTCTGCTTCTTGCTACTCCAGGAGATAAGCCTTCTTCCAAAAAATTGGCATTTCCGGGAAGTGCTTTTCCTGTCGTCTTTGCTCCCTGCAAAATTTGCATTTGAAAAACTTATTAGCTCACTATCATTACTTTTTTGGTACCATAAGCCAAGATTTGGCGTACCTTTAAGGTATCTCAAAATCCGTTTTGCAGCAGCATAGTGAGATTCCTTATAGTTCACCTGAAATCTAGCACAGACACATGTTGACAACAATATGTCTGGTCTACTGGCAGTAAGGTAGAGTAAGGATACAATTATGCTTCTGTACTTGGTTTCATCAAAAGGTTTCCTTTTTTCATCCCTGTCTAGAGACATAGTTGAACTCATTGGAGTCCTCATCGAGGTTGCGTTCTTCATTCCGAATTTCTTAATCAGCTTTTTGGTGAATTTGGTTTGCGAGATGAAAATTCCATCTTCAGATTGTTTCACCTGAAGCCCTAAGAAATATTTCAGCTCGTCCATACTGCTCATTTCAAACTTCTCTTGCATAAGTTCTGAAAACTTCTTGCAGAGGTTGTCATCAGTAGAGTCAAAAATAATGTCGTCGATATAGATTTGCACTAGCAAAATCTTGTCTTTTATTTCCCTAAGAAATAATGTCTTGTCTATCTTTCCTCTTGTGAACTTGTTCTCAAGTAGAAAACTACACAGCGTTTCATACCAAACTCGAGTAGCTTATTTCAGACCATATAAGCCTTTATGTAATAAATAAACGTAATCAGGAAAGGTAGAATCAACGAAATCTAGAGGTTGTTCCACATACACCTCTTCCTTTATGTCACCATTAAGGAAGGCAGACTTCACGTCCATTTGATAGACAGTGAAGCCTTTGAGTGCAGCATATGCTAGGAATAACCTTATTGCCTACAACCTTGCCACTGGAGCATACGTCTGATCGAAGTCGATTCCTTCTTCTTGACGATAACCTTTAGCGACGAGTCTGACCTTGTTCTTTATGATCGTTCCATTCTTGTCCATCTTATTCCTGTAGACCCATTTTGTCTCGATAACGTACTTATCCTTGGGTCTTGGAACAAGTTTCCATACTTTGCAGCGCTTGAACTGATTTAGTTCTTCTTCCATTGTCACTATCCACGATGCGTCTGAGTTTGCTTCCTCAAACTTTTTTGGTTCAACCTGTGAGAGAAAACTTAGATATAAATTTTCGTTAGTTGTACCTCTACGAGTTTTGATGTCATCCCGGGGATCTCCTATGATATGGTCCATGGGGTGATCCATCAGATGTCTGAGCTCTAGAGTCCTTGCATCTGGATTCTCTTCAATCACCGGAGTGACTTCATCATCTTGGATGACTTCTTCATCTTGATCATCAACCTCTCTAATATGGGTTGAAGTGGTGATATTGATGAACTTTTCACCTTTATCTTCAGATTCTTCATCTAAGCTGAGTTCTTTCAACTTTGTACCTGCATCTTCAGTAAGCACACTAGAAGAGTTGCCTTGCAGCAAGCTCGTCTCGTCAAATACAACATGCATTGATTCTTCTACGACCAGGGTTTTTCTATTAAATATCTTGTATGCCTTACTATGGCTACTATATCCTACAAAAATACATTCAAAACTTTTTTCGCTGAACTTGGTAGTATGATATTTACCATTATTAAGCACGAAACATTTACAACCAAAAATTCTAAAATATGAGACAGTTGGTTTCCTGCCCTTTAGAAGTTCGTAAGGTGTCTTATCGTGATTTTTGTTTATGAGTGCTCGATTTTACACATGACATGCAGTGTTGACGGCTTCAGCCTAGAAATATTCTGGTAGGGAGGCATCACTTAACATGGTCCTGCAGGCCTCTATGAGTGTCTTATTCCTTCTCTCAGCCACTCCGTTCTGTTGCGCAGTACGAGGAGAGAAAAACTCATGAAAGATACCCAAGATTTCACAAAATTCTGTCATGCCCACAGACATGAATTCTGTTCCATTGTCACTTCTGATTTTGACTATGGAGCAGTTGTATTCATTCTGCACTTGCCTGACAAAATTAGTAAAGATGTCGAAGGTATCTGACTTGTGTTTCAGAAAGAACACCCACGCAAAGCGCGAGTAATCATCAACAATTACAAACGTATAATCCTTACCTCTCAAACTTCTAATTTGCAGTGGACCAAACAAGTTCATATGCAGTAGATGTAAACATCTATTAGAGTCTTTTTCGATAACGCTTTTAAAGGTAACTCTTGTTTGCTTGCCTTTTACACATGCATGACAAGGTCTATCTTTGACGTACTTGACATTTGGGGCATCACGTACTAAGTTCATTGAAAATAATTTATTAATAGTTTTGGAATTAATATTTGCTAGTCTCTTGTGCCATTGGTGACCAAGAGATACACTATCTTTTGCTAAAAAACATACTGGTGTAGAAGAGTTTATACAAATGAAATTCAAACAAAATATGTTGTTGCTTCGAGTGCTGGATAGAATCGTTTACATATTGTCAACAGATTTTATCAAGCACTTATCAGCGTGAAACTCAACTATGTATCCTTTATCACAGAGTTGGCTTACATCTATAAGATTGTGTTCCAATCCTTCAACATAAGCTACATCTGAGAAAGATACACTATCGTTCGTAATCATACCGTAGTTTTTAGTGATTCCACGGTCTGAACCTCCAAAAATAACCTTTGGTCCATTCAAGACTGGAGAGAAGTTCTGAAGTAGGCTTCTAGTCCCGATCATATGCCGAGAGCATCCACTGTCCAAATACCAGATTGGTGTTTTGGTGGCATTTGGACATACCTGCAATCACAATCAGTTTGCCTTAGGAACCCAAATATGTTTGGGTCATTGGTCTCGGGTTAGAACACTCCTCCTACGAATATTAGCATTAGGAGTGGTCTTTCTCATATTGCCAACATGAGGGGTTGCAGCATTTCTGGGATTAAACCAGCAATCAATGGCAAAGTGACCAGTTCTGCCACAACACCAATAGTCAAATCTGTTGTATCTTTGTCTTAAGTTCTCTTGCTTGACCTTATGGAATTGTGGTCAAGCAGGGGCAGCATTCTTGGAGGAAGAAGCTTCATGATGATGACAATCACATGTTTTCTTCTCCTTCACTGGCTTTTCTAGAACAGACTTTGCTTTTGATGCCTTCTTGAAGTTATGAGCATGATTGAAAGGGTCATAGCTTTGAAGAATCATTTCTTCATAAGGTACCTTAAAAACACTTTTACCAAAGTTTCTGGGGTGAGTCCATTCTTGATAACGGGACTTTGGCTCTACATAGGTAGGCCTAGCAAAGTGTTCGTAGGATGAGTCAAGATCAAACTCATTTGAAGGAAATATAACCTTTTTGAAAGAAGTCCGATCTTGAGGGGCTTTCCCCTTCTCTTTGGTCAAGACCTTCTTGGCGGACTTTTTCTTCCGTTGAGTCATGTTCCTCCTAGAAGATTTGCTAGGAGCTTCTTCATTGCCTAGTCCAGCACCCTTGGCCTTAGCTGAGAATTCAGCAACGAATGAAAGAACAGTCTTAGGCTTCGAGAAACTTTCAACAAGTTTCTTTTCAGCGGCGAGTTGTTCTTCCAACTCTTTGATGATTTTCTTTTTAAGGTCAAGGTGCTCAAGAGCCTTCTTATATTCTTCAACGGCATTATTGAAGTTCTCCTTGATTGAGTCAGTCTTGGCGACTTCCTCTCTCAAGATGCTCTCTTCAGTTTTAAGAGACTTTATCTCTTTAGCCTGAGTTTTCACGACTCGGCGACATTTGTCGTAAGCCATGATCAACTCCTTATACTAGGACATGAGTTCAGACTCGTCGTCAGAAGAGCTGTCCCCATGATCATGCTCAGAAACTCCAGATTCTGAAAGAGAAGTGTGAGAGTTTACCTTCCCAATGAACTGGGGCTCTTGTTCGTCATCTGTCTGAGCCATAAGCCCAAAATAGGCTTCTTCTTCACTCGACTCAGATGAGTCAGTCACTAAGAGTCTTGCCCTTTTTGGCTATTAAGCTCTTCTCTGTCCTCTTCTTGTTGTACGGGGACTTCTTTTCCTCTCTTCTACCACCCTCCTTCTTGTGAGGACAGTCAGCAATGATGTGTCCTGGCTTATTACAGCAGTAGCAAATAATGTCAGTGGAAATATGTTTATTCTGTTTAGAAGTATACCTGTCATGGCTGCTTGAGCCTTTTCTTTGACGATCATCATCATGTCGTGATCTTCTATAGGAGGCATCCTTGTCTTTCCAATGCTTTTTCTTGTTCAAGAATTTCTTGAACTGTCGTGAGAGTAGTGAGAACTCTCCTTCTGATAGCTCGGAGTCTGAGGTGCTTGGCTCCGAGGTTTCTTCTTCACTAACTTCTTGTGTTTGAGTAGGAGGAATAACCTTTGACTTCTTAGAGGTATCTGTCTTTAAGGCAACAGACTTTTCTTTGAATGCAGATCTACTCTTCACTTCTTCAGCCTTTCTGGTATTAAGTTGAAGCTCATATGACATAAGTTTCCCGAAGAGATTCTGTGGGTCTGTCTCGGCCAGTTTTCCAAACTCCCTGATGACACAGACCTTGTTATCCCATTTCTTAGTTAGGGATCTCAAGAACTTGTCATTCAATTCTCCGTTAGTGAATACTCTACCATAGACCCTTAGGCCATTTACTATCTTGAAGAAATTCTCAAATGTGTCAGCAATGATGTCCTTGTTTTCTTGTCGGAAGGCTTCATACTTTTGATTTAGAAGAGATCTTCTATCATCTCTCACTTCTTCTGTACCTTCCATCAAGGTAACTAGAGACTGCCACATCTCCTTTGCAGACTGCCAGTGGATCAGGTTTTGCAGCATTGAGTCATCGACTGCACTTGCTATAATATTTTTGGCATTTTTGTCGAACGACACAAGTGCGATCTCGTCCTTATCTAGATCCATTAGTTTCTTTGGAACTTTCTTGGTTTGATCTATTGTGGAGACTGTCATGCGAATGTAAGAACCTTTTTCAACAATCATGAAGATCCTCGGATCCACAGCTTCCATAAAGAATTTTATTCTCTCCTTCCACATGGGAAAATTATTCTCTGTACACAAAGGAAGTTTGGCAAAATCTTTAGCTTTGTCCATGTTTGGTAGATCTCAAAAGACAACTATATAAGGATCTGATCAAGGTGTTAACCTTTTAATGATCAACATCGCTTTGATACCAATTGAAAGTTTAAAGTTGTCTACCTAAATCACCTAGAGGGGGGGTGAATAGGTGAGATATGCGTCTTTTTGCGGAATAAAAATTTCAAACCAATGCACAGAACTATCTACCAATCAATCACAGATGAGGCAAGATTTATAGTGGTTTCCCAAACTTGGGTACATCCACTTTCCCTCATCGATCAAGCAATATACTAGACTCGGCTACTCCACTATCTCGGATTGAAAACCAATCCTACGCCTCGAAACAACGTTCCTACAATCTCGATCCACAAAGCGGATCTACACTCGGAAGATAACACTTCCTACAATCTCGGAGACAAAGGCTGCTACACTCTGAGAAAATTCTACTACAAGAATGAAATAAAATGTATATAGAAATACAAACAGTAAATCTTTTTCAGATCTGCAAACTGTCGGCCAGGATCTTCTTCTTCTAGGCTTTGCGGCTTTATCAGAGAGGTGAAGAAAATCTCGGCAAAATCAGATCTGGATCTTCTTGGCTTCACACGATCGATCGAATAGAAGATGAATAGTTGTGCGGCAATCTCGATCTGTAAAACCTTCTTGATCTGAATCCTCTAAAATCGAAACCCTAGCCGGACGGGAATCAGCGGCGGCGGTTTCGTTTCTTGGAGGGAGAGGGGGGAAATCAAATAACTTAGGAATAATTGGCTACAAAACTTCTGAATAATCTCCTTTTTTAGGGTTTGTCTGTTTGACAGGACTTTATATAGGATTGGCAAAGATCAGCCATAATTAATTCATAATGAGGTACACGTGCACCAATCACGTCAAGGCTCATTAAGAATTCTGTTAATATGGACTTAACAAAATTTTCAGAAAAACTGAGTTGGCATACTCGAGTGAAGAAATGACTACTTGAGTACTTTATCAAACTACTCGAGTGGGCTGAAGATAAATACTCGAGTACACAAGAAAACTACTCGAGAGAAATGAAGTCAACTACTCGAGTACTTAGAGACAGTTACTTGAGTAACCTGAAGAGAGCTACTCGAGTATAATCTTGAAGAAAATTTAGAAGTTGATCAGCTACTCGAGTACCAAAAAGACTTACTCGAGTACTTAAGGAGTTACACGTGAAGTGGAGTTAGACTACTCGAGTACAAGAAATACTACTCGGGTAAATGAGAATGAGCTACTCGAGTGGTATATGAACTACTCGAGTCAGGGACTTAGAATATTTTCTGAACTGGAATTCTGGGTTACTCGAGTAGTAAAGTTGAACTACTCGAGTGAATAAGAGCTACTCGAGTATATGGAAATAGCTACTCGAGTACTTGACTTAGAGAAAGTCTGAGGGAAGAAATTATGGCTACTCGAGTATAAATACTGGACTACTCGAGTATTAAATGAACTACTCGAGCACAAGACTTAACTACTCGAGTAAGTAGAAATTACACGAGGTGCAGACTTCTGTGACTCGAGACAGAAAGTATAAACTACTCGAGTACTATAAAATACTACTCGAGTAATTTACTTAGAATATATCTGGAGGAGGAAATCTGTCATCCCGAGAATAAGAAGGAAACTACTCGAGTAGTTGTCTTAACTACTCGAGAGCCATGAATAGACTACTCGGGATCTATCATTCTTACTCGAGTAAGAGTAATTTTACTCGAGTATAAGCAGAGTTATTCACTCGAGTAGGTATAGAACTACTCGAGTAAAACACTTAGTAAAATTTTCTTTGACAGAAATTTCTTCTTCTTTGGTGAAACCAGCATCAAGTCTTTTCCAATTTGTCCTAGTGCTTGAGTATGAAGTGTATCCCAATAGAGAGGCTACACATGTGTCAACACCTTGGATCATACAATGAGGGATTACATTGTATGGTCATGTATTTGGTGACCCATTGTAGACTGACATTGGTCTACACTTGCCATTAGAGTCCTGCAAACACATAACTCAACCAAAGCATCAAATACAACTTAATTCATTTTAGTTCAAGGGTGACTTCATCAAATCTGATTTAATGTGGATACAATACCCAACAAATAGCAAAAGTGGAAGGATCGCCTTCACTTGCGATATAAGTCGAATTCATGGTGAAGGTAGATAGAAATTCAAAAGTGACCTCCCTATACCCAATTTCATCGATAGAAAAAAAATGCGTCCCACCTATTATGAGAAATCAAACCAGAAACTTCATCCACTAACTGTACCAGCTCTATGACATCCCAATTGATGAGACATAAGTCTTGAATTTTTTTTGGATCGGAGCCGCTCATATCGTGTTAATGCGTTATATAAGTGGAATCCGTAAAGCAGAGCATGGCTACCTCCGATTGTACTCCAGCAGCGAGTGTAGTGTGTTGGCTAGGGTAGCTTCGCCCCGAACGTTGGCGGGAAGAAGACATGGGAGAAATCCTGTAGTAGAAAGTGTAGAACTCATTTTCTTAAAGAAAAATTGGAGAAATAGTAACCCTAGGTGTAGGAAATCCTCGTCTAAAGTGGATAGATAAACAAGATAATTAACTTAGAGAGCGGATCGAGCCGTGAGGAGAATAATTTATATAATTTTTTTGGATTTCAAGCACTCGGAAGTGAGATTGGGAAGGAAAATAGAAAAACTGGGAATTTTTGTTGGTGAAAATTTCGTGTCTTCATTTTGGGTGCTGAATTTTGGATTGAAAATAATGAGAAAGAAAAAGAAAATAAAAAAATGATGACTAAAAAGAAAGCTAATACATTAAAAAAACTTGGTTATATAGTTTTTTGTGTTTGGCATGGTTGGGAGTGACCCCATTTTCCAAAGTCTAGGAATGTCACCCCCACCACTCTTCGCTTGGTTATATTTTTACTATTATTTTTTTATGTTAAACTCACAGTTTGGTTTAAGTGTGGATTAAGCCATCACATATATCTTTGTGATTTCCCCTTCCTTAAACCCAGGCCTATATATTTCAATCTAATTTCCTTTATGATTGGTAGAGTTAGCTTCTATAGTTCTATTAGTGTAGAGGAGGTGTGACCAGGCGAGCCTATGGACATCGTCCTTGCTCAGTTTTTTTGGAAGCCGTCTCGTAGTCGTTATAGTATAATGCAGATCTGAGTGTTCACACTGCTTTCGAGTTTTACTAGGCTTAGGACTGATTGATTTGTTCTTTCATAGAAGTGGATATAATGTGTTTGTAAATTGTTTAGAAAGTTTGCGATTTCTGTCCACTACCCACTCTCAATTTTTAGTTTATAATTAGTCTCTCGTGCTTTAGGGTTTGCGACCATGAAAGCTATACATCTCTTAAGGAGGCTCATTGACAACTACCGAGAATAAAAACAAGATTCGCATATGCTGTTTATCGATCTTGAGAAGGCATATGATAGAGTTCTAAGAGAGATCTTATGGAGAGCTAGAAAAGAAAGGTGAAAATGTATCATACATTGACATAATCAAAGATATGTATACAAATTCAGTGACAAGGATGAGGACATCTGGAGGATTAACACAGGAATTTACTATCACTGTTGACTTACATCAAAGTTCAGCTTTAAGCCCTTATCTCTTTACCCTTATCTTAGATGAGCTCACCAGACATATCAAACATGCAATACCTTGGGGTCTATTGTTTGCAGATGATATCATTTCAGTTGATGAGACGCGCGAGGGTGTAAACGCAAAACTTGAATTTTGGTGAGACACTTTAGAAAGGAAGGGTTTTTGGTTTAGCAGGGCAAAGACAGAGTATAAGGAGCTTAAATTTAGCAGTGCAAGAAGGGCGGATGATTTCCTTATTAAGTTGGGTGATCAAGATAATTCCCGTAGTGAGTGTTCTAAATATCTTGGATCGATAGTTCAAAACGACAGAGGTATTGATAAAGATGTGGCACATAGAATCCAAGCGGTTTTGTTGAAGTGGGGAGGCGCGTCAGGGATCTTATGTGATCGTAAGGCACCATTAAAACATAAGAGCAAGTTTTACCGTACTACAATTAGACCAGCAATGCTCTATGGTTCTGAGTGTTGGGCAGTGAATTGTGTACATGAGCAAAAAATGGGAGTTGCGGAGATGAGAATGCTTAGGTGGATGTATGGACACACGAGACCGAATAAAATTAGGAATGAATGTATCAGGGATAAGACAAGAGTAGCACCGATTGCAGATAAGATGCGAGAAGCTCGACTGAGATGGTTTGGACACGTACAAAGGAGACTAATAGAGGCACTTGTTAGGCGTTGTGAGAGTCTAGTCACTAGGCAAGTTAAACGAGGGAGGGGTAGACCAATAAAGACTTGGAATTAAGCTATAAGGCATAATGTACTTAGACATTAGTGAAATTATGACAAAAGATAGGGCACAATGGTGACAAAGGATCCATATAGCCGACCCCAATATAGTGTAACATCCGTTAATTGACATGGAAATTTATTTAAAATTGTAGGGGAAAGTCGCGACGGATTCTGATCGAGGCAGCGCGTCGTCAAGGTATACTATTACACTTTTCCTTTTGATAGCGACCGTTAGTTCGTTAAGTGCGTAAATAATAGTGCGTGACGCATTTTATTTTAGTGACGCGCGCGGTGAAAATGGGTTAATTTTCAAAAGAATTAGTGTTGGGGTGCCAATAGCAATTTCCCCCCCTCTCCTCATGCGGTTATCAAAACCGCAAGGTTTGACATTAAATCCCGCATCTCTTCTCACGGGAGAATATAAACTCGCACGCAGCAACGCCAATTCCGCAAACCGCAGCAGAACCCGAACGTTTCTTTCTCCCGCAGCCGACGAGCCCGACGCATCCCTCTACCCTAGCCGGCGGCCGATCCCTCTCCGGAAACCATTTCCGACTCCTCCTCTCTCCTCTACGAGCACCGGTGGACATTCCTTTTCCTTCCTTGGCCGTGGAAGTGCCGGATTCAACCATAACCGACAAAGTTTGAGTTTGGTTTTGGTTCCGGTGAGTGAATCTCTTCCTTTTCTCGATTTCTGCTTAGTTTTCATTCGTTTTGGAAACTAGTTTAACCTAGGTTATCATCCTTGTGCCCTAATTAGGTTTTGGAGCACGGTCCTCACCGTGAAATTTGGAGTTGGGCGCTTTGGAAACTTCAATCCCTCCCACGTGAAGGTAATACGCTTTGTTAGCCGTCATTTTTTTGGACTACCCTAGCATTTTGGAACTTTTTCAAAAGGTTAACCCTAAGGGAAAAATGCGATAATTAGGACTGCTTTGAATTTGCAGACCTTTGGCGGGGTCGGAGCAGTTTTTGAAGGTGACCAGCAGTAGGATTTACTTTTGGAAAAGAAAATGTCGCCGCGCCGAGTATACGAGCGTCGCAGCACCACTGTAAGGAAATCCTAATTCCTTTTAGTTAGACATATCAAATAATTATATTTTATACGCATGAGTAGTTTTCGTACAACATCATAAGCATGCATAGAGAAGTGTGACAGTAGGAAAATAATTGTGGAAACGCGTATGATAACGCCTTGTTCCATAACCACGTTAGTAAAGTCGTGAACAGTTAGTTAAGTACGAAACTTCACATGTACACGTAAGTTTGGAGACTGTCCGACCAAGGATGCGAAGGTCCCTTCAAGTCGACCACGAGAAAGTCAAGGGTCGCCCAGTAGTACACCAGAAAAGATATCTCATGCAGAGTAGCGTCAGACCAAAAAGGTCAGTAGCACACCAGTCTTTTTGTGCTTGGTAGAGGCGCACTACCTTCCTCATATGGCATATGGTATCCTATGAGTTACAGTCTTGAGAGTTGACTCCCCTTTGAAACAGTTAGTAGATTCGAGACCGTGTCCGCGTGTCACTAGAACAATTGAGTTCGTCAGATGGTCTCGGGTCGTCAGTTTCAGTTGCGCGTTAGGAGCTACTCTGCCTAGAGCCTTCCCAGTAAACGTGTAGGCTAGAAGCCACTTAGAACTCAAGTACAAGCTTGGCGTGAGACAGTACACTAGTTAGTGAACGTCAGGACTTGGGTAAATGAACGGAAAGTCATGAATATAGAACTATAGTGTGTTCACCAGGAAGTATAGGAAAAGCATGCATGACATATAGCATAAAATGTTTTCAGTGCACGAGACTAGTTTTAAAGACATGCATGCATTCATATGTAAATCTATTTTAGTGTCACTAAGGGGAATTGTTTTTCTTTACTCTGACCCTTCGTGGGCAATGTTTTTCAGATGACCCAGGTGGGAAACTACGTCTAGGATGAGCGTCATGGTGGTGTCAGTTTGTAGTACTTTTACCATTTCAGTTTACTCCATTTCAGCATGTACTTGTAGTTGTGGACAGTGTAACTCATTAATATTTTATATAACTTGTATCAGACTTATTTTGATAGTTCAGATTTTCAGTTATTGCAATCTCATTCTTGTTTAGTGGCTCTGTGAATCCAGACATCAGGTATGTGGTTAACCTTAGTTTAATTTTTACTTCCGTTGTAAGTATTAAATCTGTTTAGTTTGAACTTTTATTACCTGCTGCTACTAGTTTTAATACTGCTTCCTAGTTTTCTTTATATCGCTGACCCGGCCGGACGGCTGATTTCTGTAATACTGGGAAGGGGTGTTACAAATTGGTATCAGAGCGAGGTTTAGGATCCCTGGACCCTAGAAGGTTTTCACAGAGCTATAGGACTGTGTAAGAGTAAACTCATGTTAGTAGAGTATTTTAAGTTGCGTTTAAGGCTTAGTTTTCGCAAGAATACGAATATAGTTGTCAAGACAGTTTTAGCAGATGCTTGATAAATAACCAGATTTCTTTTATATGTTCTATCAGGCAACTCGAATAAGTGAAGCAGGTGAATCTTCACGTCAGGACCCTGTTCCTAACGCCACTATGGGAGATGCTGCAGTGCCACAGGTACCTCCAGTTCCAGCAGCTTCAGAGGGCACTGACATAGCGTCTCAGATTGCCAAGGCGGTTACTGTTGCCTTGATGGAGTTTCAGAGAGGACTGGCTGCAGGGTTTCCAGTTCCAGTGCACGTACCAGCCCCTGCACCAGCTCCTGCCCCAGCGCCCGTGGAGATGACCCTGGAGCGTTATTTGAGGAATTTTAGAGAACTCCAGCCTTCAAACTACAGTGGGGATGAGACCCCGATGGACACAGATGATTGGGTAGCAAACACCAGAGACCTGCTGGATGTTTTGGAATGCCCAGAGAATAAGAAGGTTCCTCTGGCAATTTTCCTCCTCCGAGGTGAGGCAAAGGTCTGGTGGGACAAGTACCGGGCAGATGATCCCGCAGGTAAATGGTTATGAAAATTCCTTTAATTTTTTTTGGAAGTGATGTGTTCTCTTTTTAAATAGTATGACCATGTTTTTGGCCAGGTCGTACGCCAGACATGTTTACGTGGGGCGAATTTTCTAGAGCCCTTGCGAGTTGGTTCGTGCCTCCTTCCGCACGACGAGGTCTACAGGAGAAATACCTTAGGCTTTTCCAGGGGGGCATGACTGTTGCTGAGTACGAGCGAGAGCTTACCCATCTGGCTCGATATGCGGGCGTAATGCAGGGAGACCAGACTGAGAAGTGCAGCCGCTTTGTGGATGGCTTACGTGACTCATTGAGACAGCCGCTGATGACTATGATCAATGCTGATTACAGGAGCTTAGTGGATACGGCTCGCAGGCTGGAGGCTGACCAGCAGAAGGTTCAAAAACGAAGTAATTTCCGTGCAAAGCAATCTCAGGATTCGCATCAGTCGCAACAGAGCAGGAATGATCAGGGGAAGAACTGGAACAAGAAGCAGAAGCCTGATGCGAGGAAATATGGTCAATCTGGTGACAGGAGCAGGGACTACCCCCTTTGTCCCAAGTGTCAGCGTCGCCATCCAGGAGAGTGTTTGGTCAGCGCGGACGTGTGTTACAAGTGTCGTCAACCTGGACACATTGCTCGTTTCTGTCCGGAAGGTGGTTCGAATCAGGTAATCAACCATGTTGTATTTTGTACATTTATAAATTTTCGGTAGATGACAAATGTATTTTGTTCCTGCAGTCGAAGTATGAGATTGGTGGCCCTAGCAGAGCAGACAAGGGCAAAGCGTTGATGATTACTGATGGAAGACCACAGCAGGGTCAAGATTTGATGCAGCCCAGAGCTTATGAGCTTGGTCAGCAGGAGGCTAAGGAGCAGGAGGATGTAGTGACAGGTAAGTGTTTACTTTGCCTGATAAGTTTATTTAACCCTCCGTAGTGACACTCTTTTCTTTTTGAAAATCATTCATGTATGCATCCTTATGATTCGTAATTTACCCTCTAAGATTCTGTTTGATACGGGTGTCTCGCACTCGTTTATCGCAGAATCTCTAGTGCGTAAGTTGGATTTAGAAATCGTCCCAGAGGCAGTACCGATGGAAGTCATGATGCCGAATGGATCCCTTCTGCAGACCAGAGATAGGTGCAGGGTACCGGTGCAGTTTGGTGACACCGAGATTATTGTGGAAGCTTTGCAGCTACCTATTGCAGGATTCGACCTGATTTTTGGAATGGACTGGCTTTCGGCAGTCAACGCCAGGATTGACTGTAGGGCGAAGCAGATACAGTTTGATGGTCCCAATCAGACTTCTTTTTCTTTTCAGGGCTTGAAGGGAGTAGTGAAGATGATCATATCTGCAGTTCAAGCGAGAAGGTCCACCTGTAAGGGTTGTGAAACCTTCGTAGTACTAATGAAGGCAGAGACTAAGGCTGAGTTGTCAGAGGTACCAGTGGTGCAGGAGTTCCCCGATGTTTTTCCGGAAGAGCTCCCTAGTGCCCCTCCAGATAGAGAGATTGAGTTCCCGATAGACTTGCAGCCTGGGGCTACACCGGTAGTCAAATCCCCCTATCGGATGGCTCCAAGGGAACTAGCAGAGTTGAAGAGTCAGTTGCAGGAGTTACTTGATTTGGGTTTTATACGCCTCAGCACTTCACCATGGAGTGCTCCAGTGCTTTTTGTGAAGAAGAAGGATGGTAGTCTGAGACTGTGCATAGACTACCGTGAGTTGAACAAGCTGACAGTAAAGAACAAGTACCCGATTCCCAGGATTGATGATTTGTTTGACCAGTTGGTGGGATCGAACACTTTCTCCAAGTTAGATCTGAGGTCAGGCTATCACCAGTTAAAGATTCGTGACTTGGATATTCAGAAGACGGCTTTCAGCACCAGATATGGACAATTTGAGTTCGTGGTCATGCCGTTCGGGCTGACCAATGCCCCTTCAGTATTTATGGACCTGATGAACAGGGTATTTCGGGAGTACTTGGATCGTTTTGTCATCGTCTTTATAGATGACATCTTGGTGTTCTCTAAGAGTGCAGAAGATCATGCAGCACATCTCAGGATTGTTTTGAGCACACTCAGAAAGAATCAGTTGTTTGCCAAGTTTTCAAAGTGCGAGTTTTGGCTTTCAGAGATCGCATTCTTAGGCCACATCATCAGTCAGAAAGGAGTTAGTGTTGATCCGAATAAGATAGAGGCCATTAAGAGTTGGCCAAGGCCGACGACAGTTTCAGAGGTTCGTAGCTTTTTGGGTCTTGCTGGTTACTACAGGAGATTCATCAGAGATTTTTCGAAGATAGTCTTACCACTGACTTCCCTCACCAGGAAGGGTAAGAGCTTGGATTGGACAGTTGAGTGCGAGTTGACTTTTGAGGACTTGAAGGGCAGGTTGATGACCGCACCGATTTTGAGTTTACCATCAGGGCCTGACGGGTTTCAGATCTACAGCGATGCATCAGGTCAGGGTTTGGGATGTGTTCTCATGCAGCATGGAAAGGTCGTAGCCTATGCCTCGAGACAATTAAAGGTTCATGAGAGGAACTATCCAGTGCATGACTTGGAGCTTGTAGCAGTCATTCATGCTCTGAAGATTTGGAGGCACTACCTCTATGGAATGCGTTGTGAGATCTTCACTGATCATAAGAGCCTCAAGTATATCTTTGATCAGCGAGAGCTCAATTTGAGGCAGCGCAGATGGTTAGAGTTTCTATCAGACTACGACGTAGACATTCAGTACCATCCAGGAAAGGCGAACGTTGTAGCTGATGCCCTTAGCCATAGAGGTTCATGTTTCTTTCTCCTCACTCAGCAGGAGGAGTTAGTGCGAGAGCTGGAGAGACTGGATATTACCGTTGTGTCACGCAGTAGTTTTGGTTCTGCAAGGTTGAGTTGGATGGAGATTACCTGCGATATCAAGGACAGAATCCGGACAGCTCTACCGTTGGATCCAAAGATGGCAGAGATTTGGAGCTCAGTGCAGTCAGTACAGAAGGAGGGATTCATTATTCAGGATGATTTATTGTTGTTTGATGGCAGGGTGTGTATACCCGATGTTAGTCACCTTCGCGATGATATTTTATTTGAGGCACACAATTCCAGATATTCTATACATCCGGGTAGCACGAAGATGTATGCAGATCTCAAGAAGTTAGTCTGGTGGCCAGGCGTGAAGAGAGATGTTGCAGATTACGTAGGGAAGTGTGAGACGTGCAAGTTGGTCAAGGCCGGGTGCCAAAGGCCTGAAGGCAAATTGCAGCCACTTCCCATTCCTGAGTGGACATTCGAAGATATATCCATGGATTTCATTCATGGTTTGCCGAGATCGCAGAGTGAGAATGATTCCTTGTGGGTTATAGTTGATCGACTTTCTAAGGTCGCCCATTTCATTCCTCTTAGGAAGACGGATCAAGGTCCGAAGCTGCACAGTTATATTTGGACGAGATAGTTCGGCTTCACGGTGTTCCCAGGACTATAGTTTCAGACCGAGACGGCAGATTCACCTCCAGGGAGTGGCGTTACGTACAGGAGCGGTTGGGTACCAGGTTACATTTCAGCACCGCATTCCATCCCCAGACAGATGGACAGACTGAGCGCACAAATAGGACTTTGGAGGATTTGTTACGGATGTGCATTTTGGATTTTGGAGGAAAGTGGGAGAAATATGTTACACTAGTGGAGTTCTCCTACAACAACAGTTTTCAGACAAGTATTGGGATGGCACCGTTTGAGGCCCTCTATGGCAAACGTTGTCGGACACCGTTATGTTGGGTTGAAAGTGAAGAGAGATCCACAATCAGGGAGTCATGTATTGATAAGACCACTGATAGGATCAAGCTTATTCAAGAGCGTATGAAGACAGCTCAGGATCGTCAGGCCAAGTATCATGATCAGAAGCACAGATCAGTAGAGTTCAGTGTTGGAGACTACGTTTATCTGAAGGTCAGACCAGTCAGAGGAGTTTCTAGAATAAAGCGGATGAAAAAGTTGAGCCCCAGATTCGTTGGTCCTTTTGAGGTGCTGGAAAGAATTGGTGAGGTTGCTTATAGATTGGCCTTACCTGAGGAAATAAGTGGTGTACATGATGTATTCCACGTCTCTAATCTGAGGAGAGCAGTCAGAGATTCCAGTCAGATCATAAGTACCGAGGAAGCACCAATTGAGACAGATCTTAGTATTGGGGTTAGACCAGTCAGAATAGTGGATTCAAGGGTACAGAAGCTCAGAAATAGAGAGATTCGCATGGTCAAAGTCCTTTGGATGAACTGTGGCAGACCAGAGTATACTTGGGAGCGAGAGGATGAGCTTCAGAGCAATGCAGACTACTCTTTTCTCTTCGATTCAGGTATGATTACAATTTTCGAGAACGAAAATTTTGTTAGGAGGGGAGATTTGTAACATCCGTTAATTGACATGGAAATTTATTTAAAATTGTAGGGGAAAGTCGCGACGGATTTTGATCGAGGCAGCGCGTCGTCAAGGTATACTATTACACTTTTCCTTTTGATAGCGACCGTTAGTTCGTTAAGTGCGTAAATAATAGCGTGTGACGCATTTTATTTTAGTGACGCGCGCGGTGAAAATGGGTTAATTTTCAAAAGAATTAGTGTTGGGGTGCCAATAGCAATTTCCCCCCTCTCCTCATGCGGTTATCAAAACCGCAAGGTTTGACATTAAATCCCGCATCTCTTCTCACGGGAGAATATAAACTCGCACGCAGCAACGCCAATTCCGCAAACCGCAGCAGAACCCGAACTTTTCTTTCTCCCGCAGCCGACGAGCCCGACGCATCCCTCTACCCTAGCCGGCGGCCGATCCCTCTCCGGAAACCATTTCCGACTCCTCCTCCCTCCTCTACGAGCACCGGTGGACATTCCTTTTCCTTACTTGGCCGTGGAAGTGCCGGATTCAACCCTAACCGACAAAGTTTGAGTTTGGTTTTGGTTCCTGTGAGTGAATCTCTTCCTTTTCTCGATTTCTGCTTAGTTTTCATTCGTTTTGCAAACTAGTTTAACCTAGGTTATCATCCTTGTGCCCTAATTAGGTTTTGGAGCACGGTTCTCACCGTGAAATTTGGAGTTGGGCGCTTTGGAAACTTCAATCCCTCCCACGTGAAGGTAATACGCTTTGTTAGCCGTCATTTTTTTTGGACTACCCTAGCATTTTGGAACTTTTTCAAAAGGTTAACCCTAAGGGAAAAATGCGATAATTAGGACCGCTTTGAATTTGCAGACCTTTGGCGGGGTCGGAACAGTTTTTGAAGGTGACCAGCAGTAGGATTTACTTTTGGAAAAGAAAATGTCGTCGCGCCGAGTATACGAGCGTCGCAGCACCACTGTAAGAAAATCCTAATTCCTTTTAGTTAGACATATCAAATAATTATATTTTATACGCATGAGTAGGTTTCGTACAACATCATAAGTATGCATAGAGAAGTGTGACAGTAGGAAAATAATTGTGGAAACGCGTATGATAACGCCTTGTTCCATAACCACGTTAGTAAAGTCGTGAACAGTTAGTTAAGTACGAAACTTCACATGTACACGTAAGTTTGGAGACTGTCCGACCAAGGATGCGAAGGTCCCTTCAAGTCGACCACGAGAAAGTCAAGGGTCGCTCAGTAGTACACCAGAAAAGATATCTCATGCAGAGTAGCGTCAGACCAAAAAGGTCAGTAGCACACCAGTCTTTTCGTGCTTGGTAGAGGCGCACTACCTTCCTCATAGGGCATATGGTATCCTATGAGTTACAGTCTTGGGAGTTGACACCCCTTTGAAACAGTTAGTAGATTCGAGACCGTGTCCGCGTGGCACTAGAACAATTGAGTTCGTCAGATGGTCTCGGGTCGTCAGTTTCAGTTGTGTGTTAGGAGCTACTCTGCCTATAGCCTTCCCAGTAAACGTGCAGGCTAGAAGCCACTTAGAACTCAAGTACAGGCTTGACGTGAGACAGTACACTAGTTAGTGAACGTGAGGACTTGGGTAAATGAATGGAAAGTCATGAATATAGAATTATAGTGTGTTCACCAGGAAGTATAGGAAAAACATGCATGACATATAGCATAAAATGTTTTCAGTGCACGAGACTAGTTTTAAATACATGCATTCATATGTAAATCTATTTTAGTGTCACTAAGGGGAATTGTTTTTCTTTACTCTGACCCTTCGTGGGCAATGTTTTTCAGGTGACCCGGGTGGGAAACTACGTCTAGGATGAGCGCCATGGTGGTGTCAGTTTGTAGTACTTTTATCATTTCAGTTTACTCCATTTCAGCATGTACTTGTAGTTGTGGACAGTGTAACTCATTAATATTTTATATACCTTGTATCAGACTTATTTTGATAGTTCAGATTTTCAGTTATTGCAATCTCATTCTTGTTTAGTGGCTCTGTGAATCCAGACATCGGGTATGTGGTTAACCTTAGTTTAATTTTTACTTCCGCTGTAAGTATTAAATCTGTTTAGTTTGGACTTTTATTATCTGCTGCTACTAGTTTTAATACTGCTTCCTAGTTTTCTTTATATCGCTGACCCGGCCGGACGGCTGATTTCTGTAATACTGGGAAGGGGTGTTACATATAGTGGGATAAAGACTTGAGTGTTATTGTTGTTGTAATTAGTCTCTCATACTCCAAGTAGATAGATGATTTGCTCGGGACTAACAAATATTCAAATCTGAGAGTATTTGATGAACATATTTTATATAGTGATTTTTATGCCTTTTTCTCGCTTTCATAGTATTTTATCACTAATTTATGTAATAATCACGTAATATCACATGTATTCTTAATTTAATGATAAAAGGATACATTGGGACCAAAACGGGATGAGATTAGGTATCAATTATGGATCATAAAAATCAAATTTTGTAAATCTGCACAGAGTGCACGCGCATGTGCTTATTACACACGTGCATGCATATTTGCAATCCAGTTCTTACCATGGTGCACTCGATCAAGCATATTTTTTTGCTACAGAGCTCTGATTTTAGAAATTTCAAAATTTCCGGAAACTGGACATCAATGGCTACAACTATGTTGTAGAATATTTTTCCTAGTTCGGCCTCTAGGGTGGTCAAAATTGCGTCCGAACTAGACTGATGCATTTTTCCTGAATTTTCTTGGAGTTTTCATTTTTTTGATCCAAATTTGGGCGTGCGTAGTGGATGAAGGAGACCCGCGGAGGAGAGAAGTGGTGTCGACGACCCGCATGTTAGTTAGCTTTCTTTTATTGTATTAGGCTTAGCCAAAACTAAAACTCCTCGATAACCACCCGACCAAGACTTCAAACTCAAGCCTTTCTCGAAAGTAACTCCACCCAGCCGTATTCTGCGTAAGATCGATGCTTGGGGGTAACTCCTCGTTTTATAGTACTTGAACGAACGTGCACTTGTCGTAATCGCATCAACGACCGTGTTGAATACTATGTAGAAAGCCGTGTAGAGTAAACTCTTCACAAAAACATCATGTTCTTTGTCCAAAATGCTCTGCGATTCATTTCTACTGATAAGACCTCGTAGGAATTTAATAAGTATGGAATATAGCAAGGTTAAACACAATATAATGAGCGAACTAAATAAATTATTGGTGATAATGTGATTTGACAATGCTATAAATTGGACTAATACTGCATTATCAGAGGGGTCGGTGGGCGGTTTACCACCGTGGCTGCGAGCTCTCTAAGGAGGAGAATGAGATCCTCAAGTCGGGCTTCGAGTAGAACCATGCGATGGGATTCAACGGAGGCAGTGGCGGAGGAGTTCTCATCGGCATGGAGGTTCATTGAATAAGTCACTGGCATGGAACGACGACTAGGCGTAGCGGATAGAAGCGTTGGAATGCTCCAAGAGTAGCAGGAAGGGTGGCTCGACATGCCAGTGGCTAAAGGAGGCTGGAGAAGGTGCTTGGAGCGGTATTGGAAGGAAGAAGTGTTGGCGAGTTGGAGGAGGCGCTGGCGGAAGTTGACGGGCTCTAGAATCGGCGGAAGCGCCGCTAGAAGCCGAAGACGACGCTGGAATCGCTGGAGCAGACGGGGCAAATGACGTTGGGATCGACGGACTCGCGGTGGAAGCAAACACGCGGAATCAACAGACGAGCAAAATCACTGGACGCATGAAATCGACAGATCGACGAACGCGTTGGGATCGGTGGAAACAGCCACGCTAAATAGGGGGTGCAAGCAGACGTGCAAAATTGACAAAGGCGTGGATCGGCGGATGCGCGGAATCGACGTACATGTGGCAGGAGCACGGAACCAATTAGGGTTTTGGCAGAAACCCTAAATGAACGACTGGCTGGACCAATTGATGCGACTAGCCGTATCACGATCTCAAATAGGGAACACAAACTTGCAATGGATAAAAGTAAACAGATATACAATCGAGAGATAAGCTCTCGCTAAGGTTTCGTTTGTTTTGGCTGTCGTTGATCCAAAAGGAGCTGTAAAAAATGGAGTTTAAAAAATGAGCGATTTTTGAAAAATGAAGTCTGTCGCAGAAATCTATTTGTGTAAAATGGAGTTTGCAGAGTTGTTCAAAAAGTACATAAAAACGGAATTTTGTAAAATAGTTTTTTTAATGCAAAGTCATGAACAGTTATACGACATAAAACAAAATAATAAAAAATTTAAGTTATTATAAAATACGATAGATCCTCCGATTATTCCTCAATGTCAGGTCCACTGCTTGTGAATCACGCACATAAAACCGACTATTCATATGCATTCATTCATTTAGGCTTGAAACAAATAATCATAGTAGAAGATATGTCATCATATTGATTTATACTTGTGTCAGTGTGTTCTTTTGATTTGGAGTACAAAGAGCAGAAAAATGCTCTGAAGATGAGGCAATAAAGCATGATCTCCACCTAAACAAAATGTGGTTCTCCTAAGAACTCTCCACCTGAACAAAATGAGCTAACAAAACATGTTCTAAAAATGTTGGTGTTCTCGAATAAATGTTCTGAAAAATAAAACTTAAAAAGGAGGATAACTACCTGAACAAAATGGGGGCCAATTTCTGAATAATCAGTTGTATATAAACAAAAATATCGAAAACCAGTTTTAGAAACGAATATTTATACAATCCATTGGCAAATTTTTGAAAAAAAAAACTGTTTTCTGGGAAAAAAATTCAGAATATCAGAATTATATAGAAATGAAGATCTCCTAAGAACTCTCCGTCGAAAATCATTTTTTATATAAACAAAGAAGATCTATATATGACTCTAGACTTCCCAAATTTCTCCCTAAATCTACCTAAAAAACCCCAGAAACAAACATCTATAAAGAACTGAGCGTGAAAAATCATGAGAAGGAAGAATAGGAAGATACCAAAAGAATGGAGAAACTGACTGTTGTGAGGATCTGGAGCCAAATTTGCTTCTCCGTGAGGAAGCAATTTGCGTGCGCACCGCGTGAAACTGCTAAGACGCAAAAACCGTAGAGACGTGCAGCTAGAGAAGTATCGCGGGCCTGTGGCTGAAAAATACCCTAATATCGCCTTATTTTAAAAACGATGTATTAACTAAACGCCCAAACAAACGCACCTAATATTGGAAACTTCGTTTTCGTCAAAACGGACCGGAGTCCAAACACCCAAATAAACATAGCTTAAGGCTATGCTTGATTTGACTTATTTGCTCTGACGCATCAGATTAAAAACGAAGGTTTCCTCAATATTGTCATTTGGAGTGAGTATTGGAATAGACGCCATTTCTAAAATAAGTGGCGTTTAACGTATATCTCAACCGCAGCTCCCAGGTGCTTTTCGACCTTGCGTTTCATCTACACCGCTCGCAGGTTCTCCTCATCCCAATCGCACCAGGGTCCCCCTTGATAGAACGAAACTTTTCGGCTCCAGACCGACTCCTCTTTTTCGAGATTCTCTTGTGAGTTCTATCCTCCCTCGACAAATTATTTTCCAGATCAGCTTGCCTGTGAGTTTCTTCTATGAAAATGGCAATTTCGTTGCTGTGAAAAAGTTAAATTGCAATTTTGTTACAGAGATTGTGCAAAACATTATAATTTCTCGCCAAGTACAAGTTATTCATGCATTTTGATTGTGAAGATGGAAATTTCGTTGCTGCTTCTTGTTTTTCATTCCACAAATTTCCTAGTCTGCCACCTTCTTCTTCCTTTTCATCATCTTCCTCTTCCTCTTCTCCTTTTTCATTTCAGATTTTTAATTTCACTTTTATAGAGTTATTTTTTAGGGGTTTTATCTGTGTGTGCTGTTCTTCTTTTACTGATAGTTAATGCTATTTTATAGAGTTATTTTTTGTGGATTTTTATCTGCGTGTACCACAATAGCCATTATGCTTTTGTTAATACCTCCAATATTTCACAATTTATTATAGTCTGAACTGCAATGCTTAACTGTTTTGTTTTGGTTATCTCGTGATTATCTCAAAGCCCCACAATATGAACCTGTAATTTGATTTATGGGATAGAGTACTTGAATCTTTAAAAAAATTGTATTATATCCAACTGTTTACTTCAATTCTTCATGTTAACAAGTTTCTTTATGAAAAGATTTTGTAATGTGGATAGAGCTCGGTAATAGACCAATGGCCATTTGGGAATCAAACGTAACTGGTTATGATATTGTGTTTGATGATTATCAAAAATTGAACAATTCAGCCCGTTTTTAACAAACAGTTTATTAACACTATTTTTCGAACATCACTGCAAACGAGTTTTACAGAAACAATTTTTTTACTGCAAACTATAATTTTCACAGATAGCTCTTTTTCCAAACTACATTTATGATAGCTCTTTTTCGATCAACAACAGGCCAAACAAACAAATCCTAAGCACCCGGAGGCCGGGTCCTGCAAAGTACTCCCCTCTCCAGACCAAAAGACTAATACCAAAGATAACTCTCGCTATTTAAGGGGCTCCTTATATAGATGGAGGCTCCATTATAGGACAAAAACACTACATGACAAAATACATATCATCACCATTTGTTAATGGAGTAATACGATAAAAAGGCTTCATGGTGATGAGTGATGACAAGTATATTACTTAAGTTAGTCACAAAATAGCTATCAGAAATATGCTCCTCAGGGTTTAGATGGAGATCAAATAAGGATGGCTAGTAAATTTAAGGAAAACATAATCTAGGCATTACAAAGGTTATGCATCTTCTAGAAAAGTGCACAAACTATTGGGAAAAATTGTAAAACTTTGTATATCTTTCTTGTGTCAGTAAATACAAGTATGAGTACATATATATAGGGAGAAAAGAGAGAATAGTCCATTTTTCAAGATGTGAGACTATTACATAAAGAGGAAGAAGACATGTGATGGGTCATTATATGGGCATTTACATGTTCTTTTTCTAACACTCCCCCGCAAGCTGGAGCGTACAAGTCGTACACACCCAGCTTGAATAAGAACTGATAAAAATAGAGCACTCGGTAGAGCCTTAGTGAGAAGATTAGCAACTTGGTCAGTAGCCGGAACATGTTTCAATTTCAGCTTGTTCGTTTGAACTTTTTCCCGAATGAATTGACGGTCAACTTCAATGTGTTTCGTTCTTTCATGGAAGACAGGATTCTTAGCTATGTGTATAGCAGCTTGACTGTCATGGATTTTGGACCTACTTCGGAGGTCATCTTGTTACATGACGCAGTAAGAAACAGTTTGTGGTTGCTCGATCTTCGGCTGAAGCTGAATACCGTTTGATGGTGTCTGTTGTATCTGAGCTCACATGACTTAAGAGTCTCCCAGGTGATATGAGAGTAAAACTTTCCTCAAGAAGTAAGTACAAAATCCACTGGTGGAACGCCGATCATCCAAGAAACCAGCATAATCAACATCTGAATACGCAACCAATGTTGGAGTAGACGAGGAAGAAGTATTGTATATCAGCCCTTGATCATGAGTTGTTTTCAGGTATCTAAGAATACGTTCGACAGCCTGTAGATGAGACATCCGAGGAGAATGTATAAAGCGGCTGACAACCCCAACAACAAAGGATATGTCTAGTTTTGTGATTGTTAGATAAATCAGTTTTCAAACCAGACGTTGATAGTACTCTGGATTTGAAAGAATAAGATCTGCGTCAGAGGCATGTGCACACAGCTTATGATTGACATCCTTAGGAGTATTAACTGGTTTGCATCCAAGAGTAGCCAGCATTCTGAAGAAGGTCGAGACAGTACTTCTGTTGAGATAAGACAAGGTCATCAGGACGTCTTGCGATCTCAAGGTCAGGGAAGTATCGAATGTTCCCCAGATCTTTTGTTTGGAAAACAGAACTAAGGTGTTGTTTGACCACTTGTATTCGCTTTGAATCATTTTCTGTAATTAGGATGTCATCGACATACACCAAAAGAAAAACCGTTCCTATTGTTTTATGTCAAGTGAACAGAAAGAAATCTACCGAGCTCTGAGTAAATTCAACTTCCCGAACAACCCTACTGAACTTATCGAACCATGCCCAAGGAAATTGTGTGAGACCATAAATCAAATTCTTGACGTGACAAACTCGGGACTTCCCCGTGGTCTCAAACCCTTGAGGTTGTTGCATGTAAATAGTTTCTTAGAGATCGCAATTTAGAAAAGCATTCTTGACATACAGTTGATGTAAGCGCAATTGGCGATGCACAACCACAGAGAGGAGGGCATGAACCGTATTGAGCATGGCCACTGGAGAGAACGTTTCTTCATAATTGACGTCCTGTTGTTGAGTAAAACTGCGAGCCAACAGTCGGGCTTTAAGACGGTCAATTGTTCCATCAGGAGCATGCTTGATGACAAACACTCATTTACAACAAACATGAGTTTGTCCTGAAGGAAGAGAAACTAGATCTCACGTTTGATTAGCCCAGAGGGCCGTCATTTCTTTGTCCAGGGTCGTTCGCCAACCCGAATGTTGGAGAGCCTCTTGCATATAGTTAGGGACAAAAATAGAGGATAAAGAGTGACAAATGTAACGACCCGGGTTTAGGCCCACTGGGCCGCCCCACGGCATCTCCGGCCTACCAGCAGCCCGGGTTTAGAGCTCAGAGGCCCACCACAACCCTTCCTAGGTCTGGCGGCTTGTCTCGCCCCACGGCACCACTGGTAGTAAGCCTAAACATCAAGGCCTGCAGGCCCAATGCACCCCATGTGCTGCAGCTAGTGATGAGAGCTGGTTGGAAGAGCTTCTTATCAAGGTCGTGGGTTTGATCCCCAGCAACAACCTACCGTGGTGAGAAACAATCACGGAGATGGGTTGGGGTGCATTGGGCCTGCAAGCCTTGATGTTTAGGCTTACTACCAGTGGTGTCGTGGGGCGAGACAAGCCGCCAGGCCCAGGAAGGGTTGTGGTGGGACTTTGAACTCTAAAACCGGGCTATTGGTAGGCCGGCGACGCCGTGGGGCAGCCCAGTGGGCCTAAACCCGGGTCGTTACAGCAAAGGTCTAAAGCGTCGGGGACAGACGATGTAAGGATACAAAATTTGCCATGGGATGGGTCGTGGAGGCAGGGGTTGGGTCGACAGGTCGCAGAGTGTCAGAGGTTGAAGCCGACTGCAACGAGGAGGGGGCGCTGGGACGTCGACGAGTATAGACACAAAGAAGAGGGGTTTTGTGGAGAACCAGAGCTGGGTTGGGGAGGAGTGGTGGTGGTGGTGGTGGAGGAGACGTAACTGGGATGACATGTCTTGGTAATGATGGTGGTGGAAGAGGTGTCGTTGGAATGGACAAAAACGGTTGATCTTCTAGAAAGGTAACATCCGTCAAGACAATCATCTTGCGGGTAGTGGGAGAGTAGTAAACATACTTTTTTTGAATACGGGAATAACCAACGAACATATGTTTGCCTGCTCGAGGATCGAAATTGTCGGTGGAGGGGCCTAGTAAATGAACATAACAGGTACAACCAAATATTCAAGGTGTGAGAAGGAATGGAGATGTGGAAGGGAAGAGGAGGCTAAACGGGGTGGCGTTGTTGAGGACGAAGGAGAGAAGACGGTTAATGAGATAACATGTCATCGAAACCGCAAAGTGCCAAAATGCCTTGTGAACGTGCATTTGAATCATGAGTGAGTGAGTAACATCAAGAAGAAGTCTATTTTTGCGTTCAGCCACCGTTCTTTGAGAAGTATATGCACACAAAATCTGGTGAATAATCTCAAATTCAGAGCAGAGATTATCGAACTTATGACTAGTGTATTCTCGAACATTATCCGTCCGAAGTGTTTTGATTTTGTCGGAAAACTGTGTGCGGGTCTCAAGAACAGAAGCCCAGAAAACACAAGTAAGCTCAGATCGATCACGAAGTAAGTACAACCATGCCATTCAAGAATAATCATCAATAAAAGTGATAAAATAATGATAACCAGACACACTTGTTATTTTGTGCGTGCCCCAAACATCAGAATGCACTAACATAAAAGGAGCAAAGCTCCGGGTACAATGAGGAAGTAAAGAGAAACGATTTTGTTTCCCCAAAATATAAGAATCACAGGTAAATGCACAAAGAGGAACATTAGGAAGAGCCTTCTTGAGAACCGGAAGAGGAGCATTCCTAAGACGCCGATGTCAATCCATAGAGGAGACAAATGAGAGAACGTTAGGAGAGACATCAAGAAGGTAAAATCCGTCGTGCAGTCGTCCTTTACCTATGATACTCTGCGTATGTCGATCCTGCATAAGAAACGAAAAAGAGGTGAACGTGATAAAACAATCCAAATCGGCAGTGAGACAACTAACATAAAGTAAATTAAACGGAGAGCCTGGGACATGGAGAGCCGGTCGAAGAAAAATAGAGGGATTGAGAGGTATATTAGCAGAGCCGGAGACAGGAGCGGTGTTGTCATTGGCTACGGTGATAAACTTTGGATGTTGAAAATTCAAGTATTGGGGCGGCTTCGAGGACGTGATATGGTGAGTAGCACCTGAATCCACTATCCAGCGCGGATTAACAGAAAGACAAGTGATACCTTCATGAGAGACGGAGACAACGGAGGCAGGTAAGTTGTGGATCAACCCTTGAAGTTGTTGCAGCAGGAGGCAAATTTCATCAAGATCAACACAAGTGGCAGAAGGAATGTGGGTAGCAACAGAAGCAGTTGAACGAGGAGGGAGACCATGTTTGTAGTAGCAGGTCACCTCAAGGTGTCCATCCTTACCACAGAAAGAACACTTAAGCCTCGGCCGGCCACCTCGACCCCTCCCCCGAAAGCCTGTACGTCCCCCACGGGTAGGGGAGGGAGAGGGAGTAATGGTGCAAAAGATTTCTGGAGAAGAGCCGGTGAAGGAGGGTCAATAGCATCAGGAGGCGGTAAAACCTTTAACAACATGGAGAACACATCAGAGAATGAGGGAAGAGTAGAAGATGAGAGGATTTGGGTCTGAATACTATGAAGATGAGGCGGAACACATGTCATCATCATGACAATACAAACAACTTCCTTTTGAGTGTTGGCCAGCTGGATCTGTAGTCGGGGGCTGATGTTGAATTCAGGCTTCAACCAACGTCTTGGACCGAGCAACAAAGGAGGTTAAGTCAGCAGCATTGCCGAAGTCAAGGGTCTGAAGATCGGTGATGATGTCATACAGGTGTTGGAGAATGTCCTTGCCTGAGTAAAGGGAATGGAGCTCATCTCACATCGCCTTGGCTGTCTCGTGATACATGGTCATGCGATAAGGTTCGCCATCAAGGGAGTTGAGGAGTCATGCCTGAACACGACCATCGCTACGAAGCTAGTCATCGGTAGGAGCAGAAGGAACATCATGAGTTAAATAATGCAGAAGTCCCTTTGACTGAAGAACTTGGCGAACAGAATGCACCCACTCAATAAAGTTCTTCTTCCCAGTAAGAGAAATGATGGTGATTCTCAACTCGTCACAGAGTTCAGGAACCGGGACAACAACCCCAGCAGGAAGGGAAGAGGCAGTAGATGAATCCATGACCAAGCGTTTAGGCGGTTAAGCGAAGCGGCTAACCGACAAGGCCGCAGAGGACTGAGGAGCAACGGTGGACAGAGAAGAGGCCGCGACGGACTGAGAGGAAGCAAGAGCCGCCCGGAGTAGCTGCGGACTGAGAAGAGGCCGTGGCGGGCTAAGAAGATCGCGGCTAAGCAGTTAGCACAGAGTGCAGCCAGCTGCAAAGCCGGAGCAAGCAGTCAGCACCGAGTGCGGCTAAACGGTACGCACTGAGTGCGGACTGAGAAGATGCCGCAGACAGGAGTATCGGTCTGCGGTTAAGAAGTAAAAGCCGACAAGCAGAGCAAAGAGAGGACATCGGGCGAACACATAGAGCAAACCGCGAGTCGCGGCGAACACAATCCGGCGGCAAGACACTGAGAAGCACCGTGGTTAGCAGCAACACAGACCAAACCACGCGACAAGGGCAGACCGTAGCGAACAACAAGTAGACCGCAGTGAGCTAAGAAGAAACAGATTGCGCGATCAAAGAAGAGTCAGACCGCGAGATCAAAGAAGAGACAGACTGCGCGATCAAAGAAGAGCAGGCCGCAGCGGTGAGGTCAAAGATCAGTGAGCAGCAACGGTGAGCAGCGGACAAAGAACAGACCACAACGGTCAAAGAGACAGACGACGCGATCAAGGAAGAGAAACAAGCAGGCAAGATGAGGTCGAAACGAGCAGACCGCAGTGGACACAGAGCTGACCGCAGGGTCGCAGTACGGTGGGACCCAGCAACGAAGTCTATAAAATCAAGGGTACGGTGGGACCCAGTACGGTGGGACCCAACCGAGTACCCTGCGGACAGAAAGGGGCCTGTCCGCCAGAGTCTGGAGAGAAAACCCGCAGGAGGGTTGCTGTTAGACAGAACCTTAACCCACGCAAAACAGGAGACCGCAGAAGGGGTGCGGTTATAAAAGCAGAGACCGCCCAGAGGGATTGAGTGGCTCTGGTACCATGTAGAAAAGTGCACAAACTATTGAGAAAAACTGTAAAACTTTGTATATCCTTCTTGTGTTAGTAAATACAAGTATGAGTACATATATATATGGAGAAAAGAGAGAGAAGAGTTCCCTTTTCAAGATGTGAGACTATTACATAAAGAGGAATAAGGTCTAAGATGGACTATTACATGAGCCTTTACATGTTTTTTTTCTAACACATCTCAAAGTACACAAGTCTTTGTAGCGCATATGGGGGAGAAGCAATCCCCTTATTAATTCAAAACTTCCAACAAATGAGGGCTCCAAATTTCAAAATGGTATGCTTTGAAGTCTAGGATGACGGGGAAGAGAGCATTGGAGACCAAGGAGAACTAGGAAATGATCCCTAGCACTAACGAAGATATTTAGCATTGCTTCCTATGGCTTGACACTCGTGAGTGGACCGTAGGTCCATCTGACCGATCAGCTGCTTATGTTGATACTTCATTTTGGTATTTTATTTACTTATGCATATTTGCATGAACAAAGCCCACTGAAAAGCAGGTGCTGCCTATTCTTATTCTTTTATCACTCAATGTTACTCGGGTGTAGAGAAAGCTCCCATTTGTGGTGGCAATGACGTGCCCCTATCGTTTTCTCCCGGGTTTTTGGAAACTGTAATACTCGTCAACCACTTCACTTCACAAAAAAAATCTGTAATAACTATCTAAATCTGAAAAGGTTATCTTATTAGGACCTAAAATCTTACCTATATGCATCCTCTGCAAATCTAATTGCATTTCCTTCTTTTGATAAACCACACTATACCTCATTATTTTGTTTACTATACTCTTTAAAAATACTTTCTTTTACAAAAACTCACATTTAATAACCTCTCAAAAAACATTTTCATTAAAAATTTAGAAAAATGAATAAATTGAACTTCACATTTAAAAATTGTAAAATATGTAATTAAGAAGGGGTAAAATGGGGAAGATGAATCTTTCACCAAAGGTGTTTTTCCTTATTATATATAGTGTGTGCATGTGAATTCATTTTCTTCATTATTAGTACAAGTCTATCATGTGAGTCATAATAAGATATAGCTTTTATTTCACTCGCTACACTCGTAGCAAGACTATTAACTTTCGAATAATCCACCTAGGCCCCAATAGCATTTAATTTTTGTTACTCTGAAAGAACACTTCTTCTCCTTAATAACTTTTTTGTACCTCCTCACTCTTCAACTAGATTTTTTTATCAATAAATGATCTATTTTAAACTCTATCAGAATATTTATGATAATCTTCTTAATAAAACTAATCATCTTATCACATATCAAATTTAGCTCCGCTAAAGAGCACTGGTTTACCTCATTTTCACTTGATCATTAATTTGGATGAGAAATTTTCATGGTTTGTAGTTAGGTGGATACCTATCATAAACTTTTGTCAATATTATCAATAGTCTAAAGTTGAAACAAATTGAAAAGACTTCGCTTATAGACTCGTGGTGACTTGCTCTTCAATTTCAAATGTGCAATCGACGAAATTAGCAACTTCTATATTCTAATCAAATTGTTGAATGACCATGAACAATGTGATTTACCGATAATCTATCTATCATGGGTTGCCTTGTCCTTCTTGGGAAACTACATTACCTGCTTGTTTATCTTTGTTAAAGTTATTATTATCCTATTATTGAATTTAGTCTCACACCGCCTATCGGTGTTGGGTGTCATGTTGTCGTTCCTATTTATAGCCCCTTTGAGGAAGAATATATTGCACCTTCTATTTCATTTCTCCTTTCTACATGGTATCAGAGCCAAAGATCTGAGACCTAAAAAATTTTTCCGCGCTTCCGCCTTTTTTCTCCCCCGCTCCCGTCCCGACCTAAAGCCCGCACCCGGCCCGTGCTTCCTCCACGCTCCCTGCTAGGGCTCACGCCCTCCGCTCCTGTCGACGGAGTCGACTGCTAATCCCGTCGACAGGAGCGGCCCCGATTCCACTGCTCCCGAAGACTCTGGCGCTCGCCGACGCCGCTGCTCGGCTTCCTGTGCGACATCGACGACGTCGACGCCTGGCGATTCTTCTCCCAATAGCGTCGCTGCTCCTCGACGACGATCCCGACGGCTTCGTCGACTCCCCTCTGCATCGCCGACGTCGACGCCTCTGCTTCCAGCTTATCCCGGCGTCTTCATCGCTGCTGCTTCCGCCTGCGTCCTCCTCTGTCTCCATCGTTATCTTCTCCCGACTTCTTCTCCGGCATGGATGCTGCTCTGCCACTTCTCCTTATCTGGCCTGCTGCTCTGCCGCTTCATCTTCTCCGGCCTGGCTTCCGGCATCATTTTACTTCTCATTTTTATTCTCCTCTGGAGGCTACCTCTTCTCCGGCCTGCGGCTCTACCGCTGCTTCTTCTCCGACCTGCTGCAGCTGCAGCTGCTTCTTCTCCAGCTGTCAGGCGCTGCTTCCTCTCTGTGCCGCTGCGGCTCTGCCGCTGCTCTCCTTCACCGGCGGCCACTTCTCTCTCGACGCTTTCGAGTTCTGTCTGCACCCGCTGCAACTCTCTTCTTCTCCGTTGTTGGATGCTGCTCTGTTGTTGCTTCTCCGCCCTGCTGTTGCCGCAGCTGCTTCTTCTCCGGCTGCTCTGCGAGCCGTGTTTCTCCTCTGCTGCTGTCGTGCTGCTCCTTCATGCCGACGGATGCTTCCTTCTTCTTCAGATCCAGCCCGGCCCGTAGGGTTTAACATTTAAATTTTTTTAAGTTGTTTGTGGTTGTTGTGTTGCGTCTCTATGATTTCCGCCTTCTTGCACGTGATCTACGTGAGGGGGAGTGTACGTCACGGCCTCTAGGCGTAGTCTATACCTTCATGCACGTATTCCACGTGAGGGGGAGTGTTTGTGATATCGGCGACTCGGATGCTTCTTTCCCGACTCCTGCCTTAGTCACACCCGGCCCCTAGGTATAACCTATGTCTTCTTGCACATGATCCACGTGAGGGAGAGTGTTTGTGATCATAGCGACTCGGATACTTCTTTCCCGACTCCTGCCTTAGTCACACATGGCCCCTAGGCTGATTTCATATGTTGTTTGTGTCACCTCGTCGTTTTCTTTGGATTTGGTAGGGTTGGTTTGGTCTTGTGTGGTTGACCTTGTTTCCGCTCCGAGTGTATCTAGCGTTGTCATGGTCGGTTTGCGGACCAACGTCGTGTGGCTTTTGCCCGGTTGAAGTATCCCCGGTGACACGCGGTTGGGCCTCGGTGGCTGTTGTTTTGTCACACATTGTCAACCTTCTTGTTGTTGAAGCCAAATATGACCTCAACTGAAGTTCGAAGAAAAAGGGGTGCAGCCAAAACCTACTTCTCTCAAGTCTCACCCCTTGACTGGATTCTAAAGACCTAAGACTGACCCAAAAGCCTCAGCAGGGAGGTCCCACCTCACACCCGGAAGATCTCTGAGAGCTTCCCCTCCAAAGCCAAAGCTGGGCTAGGAGCTCCTCAGAAAGCGCTGGAATTCGGGAGACAATGATAGCTTGCTTTCTAAGGTGCCCTTATGGGTCTATTTATAGCACTTGGTTGTCCTGGAATTACTGAAAAGCCCCTGGTTGGTCTGCCAATAGCCAAATCCTGCTGTCTCTCCGAGGGTACTGAAGTAATTTCTCCTGAGGGCAATTAGGACATTCTTCCAAAAACTCTGGGCCCCACTCGGCGAGAGCCGGTGCCGAGACCTTTCGGCCCAGGACGTGGCGCGAACGTTCTCGCCCAGCGTAAGCGAGAACTCTCCGGGACTGAGGCTTGGTTTGGGCGAGAGCGCTTCCGCGCAGTCCGCGCTTGGCGCTCTCGGCCTACGGTTTCTCTTTTATAGCATCCGGCGAGAGCGTTTCCGCCTTCTGTGGGCGAGATCCTCCTTAGGGCGGGACCACTTCGGCTAACCCTCCTGTGACCATTGTGCCTCCTTGTCTGGCTCAGCGAATATGGGGTTGTACACAATCCCCGCTCTTTTTGAACTAGCGCCGCGCTCGAAAAGACATGTTCAACCCAAAATATTCGCTGAGCACGTGTCAACGTCAGGGAATCTTTCGGTGGGCCGTACGGCGCCTATAAATATGAATGCCGATAGACGGTCATAACACTTCCCTCGAGCCGTCATTCTCCCCCTGAGCTCTCGCCCTCTCTCGCTATGCCTTCCAAGCGTGCCGATAAACCGCTTCCGCAGGATCTGCAGGACCGCATTAACGCGGCGCAGGCGCGAGCTAGGGCTAACAGTGCCCTGGTCGCCCCATGGCTAGCGAGACAGTCGTCAGTTGCTGAGCCTTCTCTGCCTAAGAAGAAGAAGAAGAAGGCGAAGGTGGTTCAGCGGGACCTATCCCGCGAGAACAGGAGCCCGCCCACCCCGACCCCTAGTTGCGCGGACGGCACCTCGCCGCGGAAGGTAAGCTTGATATACCAATCAACAACCAGTTGCTCAATTGTTTAACTTGATACCTCTCGCAGGAGACGGTTCCTGACGCCGCCTCGTCCCCGCGAGAACGTTCGGATCCACCCTCTAGCCATCACGATGATCAACCACAGGTTCCCGAGGCGCCTCCTCCGCCAGACCCGAACACCGCTGGTAAAGGTTCCCTTCTTGGCTTCGCCTGGTATTTTTAAATGCTGACCTGATTCCTCGCAGCGTCAGTTTCCGCACCTCCAGATCTCGCCACCCGGGATGGTGGGGCGAGAACTGCGAATCAGTCTGCCCATGCGGTTGATTCCTCCCTACCGGCGAGAGGAAAAAATGCCGAGATCCCTGCGCCACCGCTAGACGCTAGCCCTCCAGCGGCTGAGGAGACCCGCTCCCCCGCTCTCGATCAGGCCGGGATCACCATCCGCAAAGTTTACCCCCCCCGGCAAAGGAAAGCCAATCCACCTCCTCTTTGGAGCTGAGGGGGGGGGGGCTGGGCCTTCTCGCCTGCCGTCGACCGGGGGGCCTCGTCACTCTGAAGGTATACGGCAATTTTATCGATGCTATCCTTCAGCTTCCGCTAAAATGGGGATTCTTTCGACAGGGGACATGGACTCGCGGCCTGGCGCTGAGGTAGAGGAAGAAGAAGAAGAAGAAGAAAGAGAGGGAGAAGATGGCGAGAGCTCCCCCTTCCCTTCATCTGACGAGATGGAGGAGATCCTGACCGGTGCCGGGAGCGCGAAAAGACGAGGGAAGAAGGTTGCCGCCATTCTGTCGAAACTCATCCGGCGAGAACGGGTCCGCGACCTCGCGGCCAGAGAGTTTCGTCAGTCAGTGGAGAAGAGGCTGGAGTCCCTGGAGCGAGATTTCCTTCTAGGCGAGATGGACCGGCCCGGGGGAGCTACCGCCGGGTCCTCACCTGAGAGATGCATCGAGAGAATCCGGGATCTGTCTCGCCGGGTCGACCTGGGATGCAGCGTTCTGTCATCCTACTTCAACCCGCAGGCGCCCCCCCGGACCAAGCTGCGGGACCGAGGCAAATGGCGTTGGGAGCAGGGGAAATGGCGCTGGGAGCCGTACTGAAGCGCGAGACCTCCCCTCCTCTTCCCCTGGCCTTCCCTTCTCTAATGTACCCTTATTTTTTCGCTTGGAGTTGAAACTAATGTTCCCGCACTTTATTCGCTTATTATTTTATCGCGTTCCCGCTCAGCGAGAGCGATAGCTCTGTCTTTAATATCTTTGTATGCGTATGAGTTATCTTCCCAGGTCTTTGGGGTGACGAGAGCCACTTTGCTTCCGCCTGCCTTACCGGCCGTATGACACTTCGCAACGTTTGCGCCAGCTGCTTAGTTAATCAGTCGCTGTCAGATTCGGGCGGGAAAAACGAAGCGCCGCTGACCCAGGAAGCGCCGGCTGTACCCCCGCCGCCTTTTTGAAAACAGCCATCATTACCACGATTTTCTATAAATAGGAGGCTCACCTACCACATTCATTTCTCTGATTCCAGTCTCTCTCTCCTTTGTTGTTGTTCTCGCGGTCTTCGCAAAGCTCTCGCCCGTCTCACCCTTCCACTTCCGTTCTCGCCCCGTTCTCGCTCTCGCCTTCTCCTCTTAGATCTCGCCCTCAAACCTTATTGTGATGCCGGGCGGTGGTGAAGGACGATCCAACTGCGCGGAAGCCTTCCAAAAGCATCTCTTCCCTTCCTGCACTCTCACTCTAGACGAGTTCAATCTGATCAAGACCCAGCACGTTCCCGCCGGCTTCGTCGCGCGGCCCCCGGGCAGTCATGACAAAGTCAACACTGCAGGAGAGGGGGAGCTCGCCATCTCTATCGAACACTTCGAGGTGGGCTTCCGCCTTCCGCTGTGGCCTGAGATGCGGCAGGCTCTCTGGTACTACGGGGTGGTTCCCGCGCAGCTGAACCCTAACTCCGTGGCGATCCTCATGGCCTTCATATGCTATATGCGGTCGGAGAGGATTGAGTTTAGCTTGCCGATTTTCCGCAAGTTATTTACTTTCCGCGCGAAGGGAGGCGTGGTGTTCTTCTCTGGGCAACTGCTGAAAACGATCGGTCTCGCCAACAAGCACCATCACTGGGGCGAGAGGTTCATCTACGTTTCCGGCGACTTCGGGAACGTACCCCTCGCCCCCATCCAATACGAGGATGCCGCCTACAAGCCTCCGTCCTTGGGCTCCCGCGAGAGCGCCCTCCTTGAGTTCTTCGGAACCAAGGATTTCGACGTCCTCTACCTCCGGCGAGACGTCGATTCTCTTCATCCTGTACTTCCGGGAGAAGGTAAGATCTCGCTTGTATTTGCCTTCTTGCTTTTTCCAAGGTTGGAATTTATCGCTATTGTTTTCGCAGGAGAGCGCGAGATCCCTCTCCGCCAGCCTTTCGACGAGGCTCGCGCCAGAGAGAGCCAACCTCCTAAGGACCCGCTGGCTCTCGCGAAAGCCGCCGCGCAGGCCTGCCGAAAAGAGCCGGGCCTCCCCCCCTCCAGCGGTGTTGTGAAGCGAAAGCCGGGTACTTCCGCACCTCAGCCAATCAAGAGGCCCAAGACCACGGATACCGAGAAGGGCAAGGCTGTTGTTGTACCGCCCGTCCAACCTCTCCCCGCCGGCCGCTCCTTCGAGGAGGTCCTGGAGGCAGTAAGCAGGATTGCGGCCACCAGGGGCGGCCCCGGGACTCCTGCCGAGAACCCTCGGACCGCTGGCGCCGCCGAGAGCGAGGGTGCCGCCGCCGGGACCTCCGGCCAACCCCTGTCTGACGAGGTGCCGCGGGGTCATCGTAACTTCGGTCTCGGCGTGAGGTGTCTGGACGCGGAGAACAAGCCACTGCTGCAATGGGACCCTGACGCCAACAAGGTCACGATCTCGTCCCTTTTGCCGAGCTGGGCGGAGCGAGACGAGGTCACCGGCGAAGCTTTCGCCTTAGGCTATGGCCTCTACAGCCGGGAGGACGCTAGCGTCTACGACAGGATGTCGACCCGGCTGTTGGCATACGACTCCACTCGCGCTTTAATGCGTGGGCTGGAGCTTGCGCACATGTGCGCCCGGCGGAGTATTACGATAGACCGCAACTTCCAAGACATGTTCAAGGCGAGGGACGATGCGGTGGCCCAGGCGGCCTCTCTGGCCAAGGAGCTGGCCGAGACCCAGCAACTGTCATCCTCGCGCCAAGCGGAAGGGGTAAGCGAGACCTTCCCCAATCACTTGTTCTCGCCTTCCTAACCCTTCTCTTTTGCTAACCTTCCGCTGTTCAGGATTCCGCTCAAGCCGCACTTCGCGAGGAGCTGTCTCAGGCCCGATATGACAACGTTCTCCTGCGGGAGCAGATCGCGCGCCTCGAGGCGAGTGCAGCCCCTCCGCTGGACGAGAGATTGAAGAGCCAGTACTACTCGGCTTATGACATCGACAAGCTACTCCAGGGGAACGCGCAAGCCACCGTAAAGTTGACGCTGGAGACGCTGCGCGACATCAACTGCTGGGACGGGAGGGGCAAAGACATCACCGCTCAACAACTTGTCCCATGGCTCTTCGAGCCTATTCCAAAGCCCCTGGGCGCCCCCGATACCCCTCCCTCGGATGTCTCAAAGTCCCCTGCAGCGGGTGGCGAGACCTCCGAGGGGAGCTCCGGCGGAAGCTCCAGCGGGAGCTCCAGCGAGACTTCCGAGGGGTACAGTTTGTCCCCTTGAGGGTTCCCTTCTCGCTTTTGTTTTTCACCTCTCTGTAAAGCGCGAGACGCTATCATTTTGTACCCATACAGTATTATTAATGCAAATGTTTTCTTGTGAGCATTTCATCTTGTTATTTGCGAATGTGTTTGATGTAATTGTCGTGGTTGAACGCTTTCGGCGTATGCTTCCGCCAAGGCCCTTGGCCTTCTTAGGAAATCCTTAGCGATGAATCAGCAAGAACCCGCGGTAACCGGCCAGCCGGAAGCGCGACTCTCGCATCCTTAGGACGGGCCCGTCCCCTCTAGGCTGCGCGAGTCCCCACTGGCCCATCGCATAACGATCTCGCCTGATTGCTCGAGAACCCTGAGAGGAACCTTTCTGGCGAAAGCCTCCCCACCTCGAGATACCTTTGACGGGGACTCTCCTGCCGAGATCTATTTCTGCCGAGATCTATCTCTGCCGAGATCTATCTCCTCTTTTTCACTTTTCATTTGGTATTCCCAACGCGCTTCCTGTCTTGCATTAACCAAGCCAACCAGATCAAACCTATCTCCCATAGGCGAGCCTCCGGACCTGCCAGCTGGATGAGAGCTTGCGCAGCGGGTCTACCTGGGGCCGAGCCGAGCTCGGGGTGCCGATGAAGATCTCAAACCAACCAAACCTATCCCCCACAGGCGAGCCTTCGGACCTGCCAGCTAGATGAGAGCCTGCGCAGCGGGCCTACCTGGGGCCGAGCCGAGCTCGGGGTGCCGATGAAGATCTCAAACCAACCAAACCTATCCCCCACAGGCGAGCCTTCGGACCTGCCAGCTAGATGAGAGCCTGCGCAGCGGTCTACCTGGGGCCGAGCCGAGCTCGGGGTGCCGATGAAGATCTCAAACCAACCAAACATATCCCCCACAGGCGAGCCTTCGGACCTGCCAGCTAGATGAGAGCCTGCGCAGCGGGTCTACCTGGGGCCGAGCCGAGCTCGGGGTGTCGATGAAGATCTCAAACCAACCAAACCTATCCCCCACAGGCGAGCCTTCGGACCTGCCAGCTAGATGAGAGCCTGCGCAGCGAGTCTACCTGGGGCCGAGCCGAGCTCGGGGTGCCGATGAAGATCTCAAACCAACCAAACCTATCCCCCACAGGCGAGCCTTCGGACCTGCCAGCTAGATGAGAGCCTGCGCAGCGGGTCTACCTGGGGCCGAGCCGAGCTCGGGGTGCCGATGAAGATCTCAAACCAACCAAACCTATCCCCCACAGGCGAGCCTTCGGACCTGCCAGCTAGATGAGAGCCTGCGCAGCGGGTCTACCTGGGGCCGAGCCGAGCTCGGGGTGCCGATGAAGATCTCAAACCAACCAAACCTATCCCCCACAGGCGAGCCTTCGGACCTGCCAGCTAGATGAGAGCCTGCGCAGCGGGTCTACCTGGGGCCGAGCCGAGCTCGGGGTGCCGATGAAGATCTCAAACCAACCAAACCTATCCCCCACAGGCGAGCCTTCGGACCTGCCAGCTAGATGAGAGCCTGCGCAGCGGGTCTACTTGTGGCCGAGCCGAGCTCGGGGTGCCGATGAAGATCTCAAACCAACCAAACCTATCCCCCACAGGCGAGCCTTCGGACCTGTCAGCTAGATGAGAGCCTGCGCAGCGGGTCTACCTGGGGCCGAGCCGAGCTCGGGGTGCCGATGAAGATCTCAAACCAACCAAACCTATCCCCCACAGGCGAGCCTTCGGACCTGCCAGCTAGATGAGAGCCTGCGCAGCGGGTCTACCTGGGGCCGAGCCGAGCTCGGGGTGTCGATGAAGATCTCAAACCAACCAAACCTATCCCCCACAGGCGAGCCTTCGGACCTGCCAGCTAGATGAGAGCCTGCGCAGCGGGTCTACCTGGGGCCGAGCCGAGCTTGGGGTGCCGATGAAGATCTCAAACCAACCAAACCTATCCCCCACAGGCGAGCCTTCGGACCTGCCAGCTAGATGAGAGCCTGCGCAGCGGGTCTACCTGGGGCCGAGCCGAGCTCGGGGTGCCGATGAAGATCTCAAACCAACCAAACCTATCCTCCACAGGCGAGCCTTCGGACCTGCCAGCTAGATGAGAGCCTGCGCAGCGGGTCTACCTGGGGCCGAGCCGAGCTCGGGGTATCACAAAACATTCAACTATGTTATGCCATGAAAAATTCGACACTAGTTAAAGGAGAATCAATCGGTATAATATAACAAGTTTATTTTTGAGATACATGCTTACATCCTTCCCCCCTCAGGGGTAGAAGCGCTTTAGATCATCACCACTCCAAGTGTGGCTTAGGGCTCTTCCCTCCACGTCCTGGAGGTAGTATCCCCCTGTTCTGAGGACTTCCTTTACAATGTATGGACCTTCCCAGTCGGGTGGAGCTTACCCACGGGAGCCGATCTTCCCGCCGCGTCGACCTTTCTCAGCACCAGATCCCCTTCTGCGAACTGCTTGACCCTGACATGCTTATCAAAATGCTTGGCCATCCGTCGCTTGATTTCTTCTTGCCTGATAGCCGCCACGTCTCGCAGTTCCTCCACCATATCTAACGAGAGGCGCTGCCCCTCTTCATTCTCCACCCTCCAAGTCTCGTCACCTTCGCCCGCGGTTATGACTCGCGGTGACCGGACCTCGAACTCCACTGGTAGGACGGCCTCACACCCATGAGAGAGCTTGAAGGGGGTCTCACCGGTGGCCGTGTTCGGGGTCGTTCGTAGTGCCCATAAGACCGACGGGAGCTGCTCCACCCAATTCCCTTTTAAGTTCTCCACCTTTTTCTTCAGTAGGTTCACAATGATTTTGTTTGCTGCTTCCACTTGGCCGTTACTCCGAGGGTGATGGACGGAGGCAAACCGGAGATCTATGCCCAGTTGAGCGCAGAAGCTGATGAACTCCTCGCTGGCAAACTGGGGGCCGTTATCGGTCACTATTGCTTGGGGCAACCCATGTCTACAAATGATCTCCCCCCAGATGAAATTCCTTATAACATGTGAGGTGACCTTGGCTAAGGCTTTAACCTCTAGCCACTTCGAGAAATAATCAATCATGACCAAAAGGAACCTCCTCTGCCCACTAGCCGGAGGAAAGGGCCCAACTAAGTCCATTCCCCAGATAGCAAATGGACATGGTGCCGTGATACTCCGAAGTCTTTGAGCTGCCAAGAGTTGAAGGGGGGCGTAGAGCTGACATTTTTGACACCTCCTTGCAAACTCCATGGCATCCTTCCTTAGGGTGGGCCAGAAGTACCCCTGTCTGACCACCCTAGCCTCCAGTGTCCTTCCTCCAGAGTGACTGCCGCACTCGCCCGAATGCACCTCCCTTAAAATCTTCGGGATTTCTTCTTCGGTCGCGCATCTGGCTAGGAGCCCTGACAACATCTTACGATGCAGACCTCCCTCCATCATCAAGTAGTGAGCCGCTTTACGCTTGAAACTTCTCCCGACCTTGGTCCCCTCAGGCAGTTCACCGGTGGACAGGAAAGTCACAAATGGATCCACCCACGAGGGTTGCCGATCCACCAGCATCAATTCTCCTTCCTCTATAGCCGGTCGGAATAGCTCCGCCAAGGTTCCCCCCCCCCCCCCCGCGAGGTCCGAACTTGGCTAGTCGATCGGCGGCTACACTTTCTTCCCTTGGAATATGTTGAATTGAGAATGACCGGAAACCTCCGATGATCGCCCTTACCTTGGAGAGGTACTTAATGAGGGTAGGCTCCCGAGCTTCAAATTCTCCCCGGATCTGCGATGCTACTACCTTTGAATCAGTGAAGACTTCCACGTCCTGAATCTCTAGCTCCTTTGCCAGACGGAGGCCGGCGATCACGGCCTCATACTCCGCTTGGTTGTTGGTCACTGGGAAATGTAAAATAACTGTCTGCTCTATGGTTACCCCCTGGGGACTTGTCAACACCACCCCCGCTCCTAGGGAATGCCTTCCTGAGGCCCCATCAACCATCAACTTCCATGCTTCTCGCGGTTGTTGCTCTTCCCCCTCAACCTCAACAACGTAGTCTGCTAGAAAGTCCGCCACTGCCTGTGCCTTGATGGAGAGTCTTGGTACAAAGGAGATGTCGAACTCGCTTAGCTCAATTGACCATTTAGCCAGCCTCCCCGAGTGCTCCACTCCTTCGAAGATCTTGCGAAGAGGGTGGTCGGTCACCACCCTAATCGAATGCGCTTGAAAGTACGGCCGGAGCTTTCTGGCCGAGATGACCAAGGCATAAGCGAGCTTTTCCAGGATGGGGTAGCGAAGCTCTGCTTTTCTCAATATCCGGCTGACGTAATAGATGGGAAGCTGCTTCTTTCCTTCTTCCCTTACTAGGACGGAGCTCACCGCCTCCACCCCTACTCCGAGGTACAAGGTCAGGTCCTCCCCCTCTTTTGGGCTCTGAAGGAGGGGAGCCTGAGAGAGTTGTCTTTTCAGCCCTTGGAAGGCCTCTTCGCACTCGGCCGTCCATTCGAACCTTTGATTCCCCCGCAACATCTTAAAGAATGAAGAACACTTGTCTCCTGCCCTGGAGAGGAACCTGCTTAGCCCAGCCAGCTTGCCTGTCAAGCGCTGGACCTCCTTGGTGTCACGTGGTGACTCCAGATCCAGGATGGCCTTGACCTTGTCCGGGTTGGGCTCCACCCCTGCCGGAGTCAGAAGATGCCCGAGAAACTTCCCGCGGCTGGCCCCGAAGACACACTTTAAGGGATTCAGCCTCATTTTAAAACTTCTCAGGGTGGCGAAAGTTTCCTCGAGGTCTTGCAGGTGTGAAACTATGCTCTTGCTTTTGATCATTAGGTCGTCGACGCAGACCTCCAAGTTCCTCCCCCTCTGATCCCGGAAGACCCGATCCATCATGCGCTGATAGGTAGCCCCTGCGTTCTTTAACCCAAAGGGCATCATCTTGTAACTGAAGCATCCATCCCTCGTGATGAAGGAAACATCCTTGGTGTCAGGAGGGTGCATCCGGATCTGGTGATAACCTGAAAAAGCATCTAAAAAACTCATGACAGAAAAACCGACGGCTGAATCAACCAGCGCGTCGATCCGAGGCAGGGGATAGCAATCCTTGGGGCATGATTTATTCAACAAAGAAAAGTCAACACACATCCTCCATTTACCACATCCTTTCTTCACCATTACCACATTGGAGATCCAGCCTGGGTACTGGATCTCTAAGATGAAGCCCGCCTTCAGGAGCTTCTTGACCTCCTCGCGAATGGGCTCCTCCAGCTTTGTAGCGATGGCTCTCATCTTCTGACGGATGGGGCGGGCGCGGGGATCCAGGTTCAGGCGGTGGCAAGCTACATCGGCGTCGATGCCTAGCATGTCCACCGCGCTCCAAGCGAAGACGTCAACGTTGCTTTGAATGCAAGCTCGCACCTGCTCCCGGGCCTCGAGACTCAACCCCCCGCTGACCCGCACCCTTTGCACCTTTCCCGCTCTGGTGAAGACCTCCATCTCCACCACTTCTTCAGCCGGTTCCAGCCGCGACTGCTCCCAACCGGTTCTTGCCTCTTCCTCCAGCTCCACCTCTCTTTTTTCCTCCTCCTCAATCTCCATCGCTTCTATCCCCCTCTGCTGCTGCTGCTTGGCCTCTATGCCCCCCGGGACCTCTCCCTCGACTTCTCCTGCCACTTGCTCTTCCACTTCCATTGCCCCTTCCGGGCTTTCCTGCCCATCGCTCCTCCGTACCACCTGCACATCCCCTCGCATCTTCTCTGCCTCTTCCTCTCCGGCTTCCTCTCCAGCTTCCTTTCTTACCTCCTCAAGGACCATCTCCTCTTCCTCCACAACCTCCTCTAGGGCCGCCATCTCTATTTCCAACTCTTCCGCCTCCGTCATCCACGAAATGGTGTTGACTGCCGTAACGTAACATTGCCTTGCCACCTTCGGGTCTCCCCTGACCCTGACCTGCACCCCCCCATTGTTGAACTTGAGGCAATGATGGAACGAGGAGGGGACGCAGCGAAAGGGGCTGATGAGGGGACGCCCAAAGATGGCATTATAGCTGCTCGGGGCGTCCACGATCACGAACCTGCAGTTCCGCGACACGCCCCCCAACCTTACGTGCAACCCTACTCCTCCTTCTACCTCCTTCCTTTCCCCGGAGAACCCGAACAGAGGTCCATCCGATGCCAAGACCCTCTTCCCTTCAACCCTCATCTCATCAAAAGCTTTCTTGAAGATGACATTAACCGAGCTCCCGTTATCTACCAGTATCCTTGAAACGGTATAGTTTTCCACCGCCGTCTGGATCACCAGGGCATCGCAGAATGGATCTTCATAGTCTGACATGTCCGCTGATGAGAAAGTAATCTTTTCTTCTGGTGGAGGAACCTGGGAGGTTGAGGCCACCCCTCTCCGGTACATGGTTTGAAGGCTCCCCTTACGGGTTGCCTCAATCCCCACTCCTCCATGAATCACCCCGATTCCTCCCCGGGTCCCTACATCCACCCGGTCTTCGCACCTGTCCTCCGCTTCGCCCTGTTGCACCTCCACTATCCTCATCGGTGGATCCTGCCTCCCTGCTCCTCTGGCCTCCCTCAGCTCTAAGAATTCCGGGCAGGTGGCCGTTGCATGACCCTCCTCCTGGTGGAAGTCACAAAAGAGCAACGCCTCCCGCCCCTTCTTCCGTCTCCCCTTCCTCTTCTTCCTCCTCGAGCTCCCCTGGCTGCTCCTCTCCCTCTTCCTACTTCCATTGCCTCCTGCGGTGGTGGGGGACGATCCCTCGGCTCCTGCCTCCATGCCGGTCGATCGAACCTCCGGGGCTCCCGCAGGTTATCTCTCCCCCGATAGCCTTCTCCTGGGCCTTGGGGGCGACCCTCCTGGGGCCTCCAACCCAACCGGTTGACTGGCTCCCGGGCCCCCCAACCCTGCTGCTGCCCAAACCTTCGGGGCTCCTCCCTTCTCCTTTCTTCCCTCAGCTCCCTCTGCTCTCTCGACTCCTTCTGTCTTCCCGCTGCTGGTTCCTTCCCGTCATCCTCTGCTAGCTTGGCCAACTTCCTGGCGAATGCTGGGTTTGCTCTCTCGAAATCAATTTCTTTTGCCGCCCTCTCCATAAGCTCCTCAAAGGAGAGGGGGGCACCCTCTTCAACTCCATGCTAAAGAATCCCGGTCTCAGCCCCAGGGTGAAGGCCAGCATCAGTGCGTACCCTGGGACCTCCTGGAACCGGTCAACATAGTGACCCAGCGTTTCATCTGGCCTCTGCCTCACCGCAAACAGACACTCCGCTTCCTTCTTCCGCTTCTTCGAGGTAGAGAACCTCAACAGGAAACTTCTCCGCACATCCTCAAAACTGTAGATCGATCTCGCTGGCAACTGGTGGAACCAGTCCCGAGCCTTCTCCTTCAACGTGATGGCGAACAGCCGGCACTTGAAGGCATCTGTCATCTGCCTTATTGACACAACGTCTTCAAACCACTGTACGTGTTGCATCGGGTCATCCTTCCCTGAGTAATAGGACATGTCGGGCTCCCGGAACCCCTCCGGTACCGGAGCCGAGATAATGAGCTCGCTAAATGGGCTCTCGCCTCCTGCCTGGCGAGAAGGCATGTCTCGCGGCCTCGGCTGGCTTGCCCGATCCGCGAGACCGAGCCCTGGGAAGAGTTCCCGCACCGCCGCCTCCTTCTCGCCTGGCTCTGTCAGCGCCTCCTTGCCCTGGCGCTGGCTCTGGCCAGGGAAGAGCTCCCGCGCCGCCACATCTCTCTCGCCAGCCTCGCCCGGGACCTCCTTTCCTGGGCGCTGGCCTGGGGCGTTCTCGCCCAAGAGAGGGACCTCTTCTATGGGGACCTGAGGTGCGGCCCACTCGCCTCTCGCCGAGAAGGCTAAACTGATCGTTTGCAAGACCTCTCGCCTGAACTCATCCAGCATCCTCTTTGTTGCTTCCTCTCCCCGGGTGGGGGATCCTCCAGAACCTGACCCTTCACCTTCACCCCCAGCCATGGGACCAAACTTAAGGCTTTCTTGAATCGGCTGCCTTCCACGCTCACCGCACCAGATCTGTTGAAGCTAAATATGACCCCAACTGAAGTTCGAAGAAAAAGGGGTGCAGCCAAAACCTACTTCTCTCAAGTCTCACCCCTTGACTGGATTCTAAAGACCTAAGACTGACCCAAAAGCCTCAGCAGGGAGGTCCCACCTCACACCCGGAAGATCTCTGAGAGCTTCCCCTCCAAAGCCAAAGCTGGGCTAGGAGCTCCTCAGAAAGCGCTGGAATTCGGGAGACAATGATAGCTTGCTTTCTAAGGTGCCCTTATGGGTCTATTTATAGCACTTGGTTGTCCTGGAATTACTGAAAAGCCCCTGGTTGGTCTGCCAATAGCCAAATCCCGCTGTCTCTCTGAGGGTACTGAAGTAATTTCTCCTGAGGGCAATTAGGACATTCTTCCAAAGACCCTGTGCCCCACTCGGCGAGAGCCGGTGCCGAGACCTTTCGGCCCAGGACGTGGCGCGAACGTTCTTGCCCAGCGCAAGCGAGAACTCTCCGGGACTGAGGCTTGGTTTGGGCGAGAGCGCTTCCGCGCAGTCCGCGCTTGGCGCTCTCGGCCTACGGTTTCTCTTTTATAGCATCCGGCGAGAGCGTTTCCGCCTTTTGTGGGCGAGATCCTCCTTAGGGCGGGACCACTTCGGCTAACCCTCCTGTGACCATTGTGCCTCCTTGTCTGGCTCAGCGAATATGGGGTTGTACACTTGTACCTTCCGTTTTATGTTGTGTTCAAGCTGTAGGGTCCCCCTTCAGCTTGATGGGGAGTGTTAAAGTTATTATTATTCTATTATTGAGTTTAGTCTCACACCGCCTATCGGTGTTGGGTGTCATGTTGTAGTTCCTATTTATAGCCCCTTTGAGGAAGAATATATTGCACCTTCTATTTCATTTCTCCTTTCTACAATCTTCTTCTCCTTCTCTGGATCATTTTTTTTTCATAGGAATCTTTTGCTTATGGGACATCTGAAATATGTGGGAAGAACTACTTGATGGGTGGTGATTTTTCTTCAATTCAGCAGGCAAACAATAATGAAACTTCTGTCCATCTATGATAACATGGAAGTCTTCTCATGTTGGTAACATGTCAGTCATGGGAACATAAAAATCCTTATTCAACATGGAAGTCTACTAATCATTGCTTAGCAACCACTTTGGTACAGTACAATATACCTGTTAACACTGCAAAACATAGGTTCACAGTTATCAAATAAGCCACCTCACACAGTATCTCAACGATGTAATCTTCTATGATGACAAACTTGAGGTAACATTAACCATCAATCTTTATATGAAATTTTCTATCAGTCGGAATGATGATATTAACTCTTAATTGACCTTAATTCTTATGGTGAGCAAACTCCTCCCATGTGTTCTTATCAGAGAATGACCCAAAATGGTATATCCGTCTAGATTTCCAGGGTCTGCTTTATCCATAGGACTCAACACAGTACTGATGTCCATTAGAGCAACATTGATTCTCTCACCCTTCTTCCATTATTAGAAAAATTGAGGTTGTAATTTCCAATACTCTTCTTGTATGTGGCTAGGTATTTGACAATTGTCACGGAACTTTCCAAAGTAAATGATCTTTTAAGGCATTTAATGATCAGCTGCAGTGCAAAATAATTTGATTATTTTTTTGTTCAGGAACACAATTTATTTTTTATTTGACAGTAAAGTTTGGAGGCAACTTAATTAGCATATGTACATCCCTATTCCTTAAGATTTACCCAAAAGAGACTATCTACTAGTGGAACTTCTATTGTATCTTTGCACAAGCTGGCATTAAAATATGCTACTTTTTCACTGATCTTCCATGTAACTCGTGCGGTAGAATTCACAAGGAATTAACTACTTAAAATGTTTCTTACTTCTTGGCAAGCAATAACTATAGGTGAGTATTCCATCAGTCCAAGGCATGATGGCATTGCTTCAATAATTGATGTAAATCACGACTCAAGAGCTTTATATTGAATTTTAAAAATAAAACAGAGGTCGGGTTAAAATAAGGAGCGCACACTCAAATCTTTGAGTAAATGAATTAGGTGATTAATCTAAGCTTAGCATATCCCTCTCAAGTAATCAACAATCGTACCATAAATGTCATAAAAATTAGAAGGGTATTGTTACTAGCAAATCTCATTTGGCTGCTTGAGTTTTTTATGGTAATTTGTTATAACAAAAAAGTTTTCAAATAGTTGTTTTCAAATATGAAGGTTTACTAATAGTAATGATTTGCTAGAAGTCAAAACATGTTTGCTAGTAACAGCACCCAATTAGAATCCACAAACGGAGTCAAGAAAGAAGGCACCAATATTTAATGAACAACAAACAAGCATAGCTAGAGCCTTGAACTTGCAAAAATCAAATGAATATTGCATAATTTTAGGCTATCATGTTGTGAGAGGGAGGATTGTCAAGAGATATACCTGTTGGTGGCCACTGTGGCATTAGGATTGATCCAAATAAGGGGGAAAAGAGGTGACTGTATGTAATGGCACTGCGGAAGGAAGTCAGAAATGAGCGGCTTAGATGGGACGGGAACGAACGGTGGAAGAGGCACCAAGGGATCCCGTCTGAAACTCACGGAGAGGGCGTGTTAAGCTCTCGAAGTGACTGAGCAAAAAACAGGGGAGGCCGTTGATTCCTGCAACTAGGGCGTCGGTCCGACGAAAGGTACGACGAAGTCGAAGGGAATCGGAGGAGGGATGGACGCCGGATTCGGAGAAGGAACTGGCCGGCGAAGATGAATCCGACGAGGGCGCTTGGGTGGAAGAAACTAGTTGGCGGAAGGGGGAGGAGGTGAGCGCCTTGCTTCCGTCGAGCTCGAATTCCAGAAAAATAGAGACTGTGCACATAAGGCGGCCCGGTCCGGACCAGGTTTTTTAAAGGACCGGCCTTTTGGTCCGGCCGTTCATTCAAATCAGTCCGGATGCAGGACCGATTTGCTTTCTCGTGAGAAGAACCGGTAGGGACCAGAGCCGGTCCGTCCGAGACTGCTCTTAATTATTACGAGCATCTTCGCACGGCCTGTCGGCGTGCTCGATGCTCCCGGTTGCACTGGGTGCTCACGGGATTCGCCCGTTCGCATTTAAGAAGGGTTTGTTGATTTTTGTTCGATTTTCTAGGGCGGCCTTCGGGCACCTCCACCCGAGCTCCGTTCTGCAAAAATTTGTGATTTGTTCATTGTCTCTGTCATGTTATTTGTTCCAAACATTTATTTTGCAAAATTCAAATTGCATATATCGTTGAAGCAGTTGGCGGTAAATGACTGGAAGAATGTCTTGAGAGTTGGACATTAGTGTGTAGATTTGGCATTTGCGTACGTAGATATCGACGTCTTGCATTTCTTTGCTCGCGTTGTTGTATAGTTAGTAGACGTCTTCGGGATGTGCTTTGCATTTCCTCACCGCGACATGATGTTCCTATCGAAGCATTTGCACTCGGCATCATTTGAAAAGATTCTTTCCATTGCGAAAACTCAAAAAAAGTGATTTTTTTTTTAAAGTCGAATAGAATTATCTAGAGAGGAACACAAAAAATTACACTTGTACTAAATTCCGAATGGCAACTGTGTACAAAATTGTCTACTTGGAGTAGATGAAATTACCCGGAGGCTGAAGTAGTGAATTATCTGCTTGAAGAAGCCGGCCTGAGCAGTGAAACATGTATAAAATCACCAAAATTTTAATTTGGAGCAGTGAAACCCATACAAACTTAAAAAAAATTAAATCGATGCCTATCGGAGGGGGAGGAGCAGAGGATGAAGCATTAAAATGAGAACCTTGAGGAAGTGGAGGAGCGCCGGTGAGGAGAGCGGCAGCACTGAGGGGCGGTAGTCCGGAGGCTGAGCCTGATGAAAGGAGAAAGATGTGATAAATCTACATAACTTAAAATAAAAATTGTACAGAATCAGCAGTGAAACATGTAGCAAATAAAAACAAATTAGAACCATGAGGAGGGGGAAAAAGAAAATTAGAACCTTGAGGAGGGGGAGGCTCGCCGGTGAGGGGAGCGGTGGCCTGAGGGGTGGCGGCCTGAGGCGAGCTTGATGAAAGGAGAAAGAGGTGATGGAACCGGCGCTGGTGGAGGCCCTCTGAGACGGCGCTGGTGGAAGGCGCTGGAGGACGGCGCAGGTGGAGGCGCTCTTAGTCGGCGCTGGCGGACGGGTATGAGTCGGCGGGGAGGAATGATAGGGAACGGGGGTCCGAAGATAACGGCAACCCTCACCGATCAATAGAGTCAAAACAATAAGAAGCAAAACAAAAACACCACAGATGAACACAGAGATATACGTGGAAAACCTTCACCACTTGAAGGTCAAAAACCACGGGGCACGGCACAACGAAAATCCACTATAATAAATAAGGATTACAGAAATTATCTAGGTTTGCCCAAAACCTAGAAAGTCCTCCGGATTTGACACACAAATCCACTCCTCTCTACCACCAAAACAAACCACAACTCCTCTATAACAGGATAAAATCCTACTCTCTCTTCAAGCAAAATAGCAATGAAGACAAGAAGGGAACACCTGAAACCGTAGACGAAGAAACCCTTGAAACGGTAGAGAAAACTCCTTCCAATAGCACAGAGGAAACACCTCCTTCAAGCGGCGAAGAACCGCCTACAGCAGCGGCAAAATTCCTTGCAGCAGCGGGAAATGGCGCCCGGCGGACGACGCGGGCGCGGAGATGGCGGCCGACGAACGGCGCTGGCGCTCGGGGACGGCGGACGGCGTGCGCTGGGAGAGGGCTGCGGCTTCCGCTCTATCCGAATAACCCTAGCCTCTCTTCTTTTTAATCGGGAAGAAGAAGTTTTAAAAGGCACGCTGCCCTTTTATAAAAAAAAACTGCACACAGTTTTTTTTAATAAAAAACTGTTCACCCAGCCCAAAAGCAAACAGCACAAAAAAGGTGGCAACCTCAAAATATCCAGGTTGCAACTCCTGAAATTCTGCAGAAAATTCTGCACCTTTAGGAGCTGAACCCCAACAAACTCCCCCTTTAGACCATAAAGGGGAGTATCCCACCTTGACTCCTTCAGGTGGGGATCATGCCGATCAACCGCCGGCAAAAATCATGCTTTTCCCTTGGGACAACCTTCGTCATCATATCTGAAGGATTTTCATCCGTGTGGATCTTCTCCACCACCAACAGCTTCTCTTCCACAGCATCCTGAATCCAGTGATACTTTACGTCAATGTGCTTCGTCCTGGAGTGAAAGGCGGGATTCTTGGCCAAAAATATAGCACTCTGACTGTCACAGAAAACTGTGTACACGTCCTGTCGGAGATTAAGCTCTAGCATGAACTTCTTCATCCAAATAAGCTCCTTTGACGCCTCAGTCAACGCAATATATTCAGCCTCCGTCGTCGACAATGCCACGCACTTCTGAAGCCTTGACTGCCACGACACTGCTCCCCCTCCAAAAGTGACCACGAATCCAGAAGTAGACCTCCTCGTGTCAACATCTCCTGACATATCTGAATCTGAGTACCCAATAAGTTCTGGTGGACCTCCACCAAACTGTAAACAAAGGTCTGAGGTACCTCGGAGATGGCGGAGTATCCATTTCACAGCACTTCAATGGACTTTTCCTGGGTTTGCCAAGTAACGGCTCACAGACCCCATATCATGAGCTATGTCTGGCCTAGTGCAGACCATAACATACATCAGGATCCCCACTGCGGATGCATATGGAATTTGGCTCATCTCTTCCACCTCCTTCTCAGATGAGGGGCTTTGAGAACTAGAAAGTCTGAAGTGCCCGGCCAGAGGAGTAGCAACGGGTTTTACCTTGTCCATCATGAACCTCTTCAGCACTTTCTCCACATACTCAGACTGAGACAGCCATAGTTGACCAACACTCCTATCCCTGGTAATTTTATTCAAAGATATTCTTCGCCTAGGTCCCAAATCCTTCATTTCAAAGGACTCACTGAGCTCCTTCTTCAACTCAGATATGCTGGCCTTGTCATCCCCAACAATCAGCATATCATCTACGTACAACAGCAAAATAGTAAACATCATCTCAGTCCTCTTCACATACACACAGTGATCAGCCCTGGTCCGTTGGAATTTGTTCTTCATCATGAAAGAGTCAAATTTCTTATACCACTGCCTGGGTGCCTGCTTCAACCCATAAAGGCTCTTCTTGAGCCGGTAGACCAGATGATGCTTCCCCTTAGCCACAAAGCATTCGGGCTGCTCCATATATAGCTCTTCCTCCAAATCGCCATGCAGAAATGCCGTCTTGACGTTGTTAGAAAGTAGAGACAAGAAGCGAAAAGTAGAGAACAAGCGAATAAACTTTTGAATAATTGAAATTTTATTATCCAAAAAAGATATCTATTACAAAGGTATGCCCTCCTTTATATAGAATGAAGGAGAGATGAGAGAATACAAATAAGAGATGTGGGACTATAATTTACAGGACAGGCGGACTATACAAAACAAACCGCACAAGCCGCGCGGTTAGACAGCAGGGCTAACCGCACGGCTACCACCAGAGAGGAAGAGAGACAGCCAGGGTAGACCGCCAGACCGCCCGGTCTCCAAGCCGACTGAGACAAACCGCCAGACCGCGCGGTCTTCAACCCCGCCAAGACAAACCGCCAGACCGCCCGGTCACAACTTCAACACTCCCCCTCAAGCTGGAGCATATATATCGATCATGCCCAGCTTGTCACAGATGTGGAAAAAGGAAGCGGACACTGGCTTGGTGAAGACGTCTGCCAACTCGTTGTCGGACGTGACAAATGGAGTGCAAATCTGTTTCTTCAATATTTCTTCTCGAATAAAATGACAGTCGACTTCTATGTGTTTTGTTCTCTCATGAAAGACCGGATTTTTGGAAATGTGTATCGCGGCCTTATTGTCACAGAACATAGGAAGAGGATAGTTGTAAACCTCTCCTAAGTCAAGCATGAGAGCCCGCAACCACTTCAACTCACATGTAGTCGATGCCATGCTACGATATTCAGCCTCTGCACTAGACCTGGAAACGACAGACTGTTTCTTGCTCTTCCAACTCACAAGATTGCCTCCAACAAATGTGCAGAAACCTGAAGTCGATTTGCGGTCCCCTTTGTCATCCGCATAGCTTGAATCAGAGTAAGCTTCAACCCTTAGGTGACCATTCTTCTGAAATAGGAGTCCTTTCCCTTGAGCAGCTTTAATATACTCTAATATCCTCAGAGCAGATTGTAGATGACACTCCCTCGGAGCTTGCATGAACTGGCTCACCTTGCCAACAGCATAGGAGATGTCGGGTCTGGTTACCGTGAGATATATGAGCTTGCCCACCAGACGCCGGTATCTCGTAAGATCAGAGAGAAGAGGTGAGTCATCTGTCCAAGTTTTGTCTTCTCCAGCAGTCATAGGACAACGTGCAGGTTTAGCACCAGTGAGTCCTGCATCCTTTAAAAGATCAAGAGCATACTTCCGTTGTGAAAGGACCATAGAGTTGGGCTTTCTAGAGATTTCAATCCCCAGAAAGTATTTCGGGGAGCCCATATCCTTTGTAACCAGATGTTGACGAAGGTGTTTCTTGGTCATCAGTATCCCATCCTGGTCATCGCCAGTAAGAAGAATGTCATCAACATAAACCGCAAGAACAACAAGACCAGAGGCGGTTTTCCGAACAAACAAGGAGTGATCTGCTGAGCTTCGTGTAAAACCAATGGCCGCAACAATGCCACTGAACTTGTCAACCAGGCACGAGGACTCTGCTTGAGGCCATAGATAGCCTTCTTTAGCCGGCATACCCGTGTCTCCCCCTGAGCAACATACCCAGGAGGTTGCTCCATGTAAACAGCTTCCTGCAGATCTCCATAGAGGAAGGCATTCTTAACATCTAGCTGCGAGATGAGCCAATCCCTGTTGACATCGACAGAGAGAAGAACCCGAATAGTGCTGAGGCGAGCCACGGGCGAGAAAGTGTCAAAGTAATCAACCCCATAAGTTTGGGTAAAACCCTTGGCAACCAGGCGAGCCTTATAACGATCCACACTGCCATCCGGGAGAAACTTCACCACGAAGACCCAGCGACAACCAACAACATCGGTGCCGAAAGGAGGCGGAACAAGGGTCCAGGTACCCCGTTCAGTGAGAGTAGCAATCTCCTCATCCATGGCAACTTTCCAGTGAGCAATAGTAAGGGCCTCCTGGTAGGAACGGGGGGTGGTAGTGGCCGAGATAGCTAGGGCAAAGGCTCGGCGAGCAGGGGTAAGGCGATCGTAGGAAACAACCGCAGCAAGAGGATGGTGGGTACAAGCCCGAACCCCTTTGCGAAGAGCAATCGGGAGATCCAGGTCAGCAGGTGCCTCAGTATCCGGAGTATCCGTGGTGGAGAGAGCTGGCCCGGGAGTAGAGAGAGATGGCAGCGGAGTGGAGGGAGAAAGCGGAGTAGATGGTGGAGATGAGGAGGATGGGGAAGACGGTGGAGTGGGTGGAGAGGACGAAACCTCAGTGGGAGCAGAGGGAAGGGATGAGTTGGTATGAGAAGTAGGAGCAGGAGGAGGAGAAGAGGAAGCGGGAGAGAAGTAAGATGCATTGGCAAAGAAGGTGACATCCGCAGAGACAAATTGCTTGCGGGTAACAGGGTCAAAACAACAATAGCCTTTCTGAGTGGGAGAGTAGCCCAGAAAGACACATTTGGTGGCACGGGGGGAGAGTTTATCACGGGTGGCAGCGGGAGAGTGCACAAAAGCGGTGCACCCAAAGATGTGTAGAGGAAGAGGAAAGGGATCCTTGTCCGGATAAAGAATGAAGAAGGGGGTAGCACCGTGGAGAACGGTGGAGGGAAGGCGATTGATGAGATAGCAGGAGAGAAGGACAGCATAGCCCCAATAGGAGCGAGGAACATGCATTTGAGTCATCATAGTGCGAGCGACATCAAGGAGGTGACGGTTTTTGCGTTCCGCCACCCCATTTTGTTGGGAAGTGTAGACACAACTGGTTTGACGAATAACACCATGGTGAGTGCAAAAGGAGGAGAAGTCGTGGCTAAGATACTCCTTAGCATTGTCAGAACGAAGGATTTTAATAGACGTAGCAAACTGAGTTTTAACCATCGAATAAAAGGAGGTCCAAACAGAAAACAACTCGGAGCGATCTTTAAGAAGATATACCCACATAGACCGAGAGAAATCATCAATGAAGGTGACAAAATAGGAACTGCCCCGACCGATGGTGAGGGTAGGAGCGGGACCCCATATGTCAGAGTGAACGAGGTCGAATGGATGGGAAGAGCCCCGACTTTGCGTTGGTGGGAAGGAGGAGCGGTGATGTTTATCAAGTTGACATGCATCACAGTTTAGAGGAGGAGGATGAGGAGGGAGGTGCGGCAGGAGCTGTCGTAGAATGCGGGGAGGAGCATGTCCAAGGCGAAGATGCCATTGGAGAAGATCTATAGAGGAGGAGGAGAAGGCGGATAGAGCAGAAACGTTGTCGAGGAAGTAGAGGCCACCACTCTCAGTCCCGATAGCAATCGTCCGTTGGGAGTCCGGATCCTGAAAAGCACAAGAGGTAGGGGTGAATGTGACAGAACACCGTAGTTGCTTGCATAAAGAAGTAACCGATAATAAATTGCACGGAAACTTGGGAACATAGAGGGTATCAGCCAAGCAGAGAGATGGAGTGACTTGAACCATGCCCGTCCCATGGACCGGGGAGGGAGATCCATCAGCGACAATGACCGGGGGCAACTGAGCCTGTGTGTCAAGAAGAGAGAAACATTGAGGGTTGCCTGTCATATGATTTGTTGCACCAGAGTCGATGAGCCATTGTCCGCGAGTCACAACATGAGCACTACCAGAAGAGGTGACCACGGAGGCGGACAGGCGGGAGGAGAGGAAAGCCATGGAAGCAAGAGAGTAGCAAACCACGACGAGAAGAACAAGCCGCGAGAAGAGAATAGAGCACCAAGCCGGGCGACCAGAAAATAGGTCGGGCGGCTAGGAAGGCCGCTTCCAAGAAGCCGAGCAAAGCAGAGGGAAAGAAGTCGCACGACCTGAAAAAGTCGGGCGAACAGAGGAGAACAAGTCGCACGACCAAAGATGAGGCCGAGGCGACTAGCAAGCAGGAGCGGGTAGAAGGCAACAAGAAGTAAGCGGCGAAAAAGCAGGCAAAGGTCCAGCGGGGAAGAGGTCGCGCGGACTGAGAAGACCGAGCGAACAGAAGAGAAGAGAAGAGCAGGTGACCGCGACCAAGATGCGGGTGAAAAAGGAACAACCCGCACGGTCAGGCAGATCACAGCAGCAAACCGCGAGTATAGAGACCAGACACGCGGACAGAGACAGACCGCAACGACTAGGAAGTCAGAGAGGCAAGAAAGAACAAGGAGCGCGGCGACAACGAAACAGGTCGCTGCGACAAAGAGTAGAGGGAGAAGAGAACCAAGAAGAAGCAGGCCGCGCGAACAGGGCGGCGGACAGAAACAAGCCGCGCGGATAGAAACAAGCCGCGCGGATAGAAGAGAGGGCAAGCCGCGAATCAAGTCGCAGAACGCGGAAAACAGGTCGCGAACAACAGAGGGCGCACAGAATCAGGAGGAAATGACTGTGTCCTCTGATACCATGTTAGAAAGTAGAGACAAGAAGCGAAAAGTAGAGAACAAGCGAATAAACTTTTGAATAATTGAAATTTTATTATCCAAAAAAGATATCTATTACAAAGGTATGCCCTCCTTTATATAGAATGGAGGAGAGATGAGAGAATACAAATAAGAGATGTGGGACTATAATTTACAGGACAGGCGGACTATACAAAACAAACCGCACAAGCCGCGCGGTTAGACAGCAGGGCTAACCGCACGGCTACCACCAGAGAGGAAGAGAGACAGCCAGGGTAGACCGCCAGACCGCCCGGTCTCCAAGCCGACTGAGACAAACCGCCAGACCGCGCGGTCTTCAACCCGCCAAGACAAACCGCCAGACCGCCCGGTCACCAACTTCAACAGGCGTCCATCTGCTCGACTTCAAGATCCATGGAGGCAGTCATACCCAACACCAGTCTGATAGAGGACATTTTCACCACTGGGGAAAAAATCTCGTCGAAATCGACACCTTGTTTCTGACTGAAACCTTTCACCACAAGTCTCGCCTTGTACCTTGGCTGGGAGCGATTTTCATCCAACTTTAGCTTGAAGACCCACTTGTTCTTCAAAGCTCTCTTCCCTTTAGGCAATGAGACTAAATCATACGTCTCGTTCTTCTGAAGGGAGTACAACTCCTCTTCCATAGCAGCTGTCCAAGTCTCACGATCTTCAGCACTCTGAGCCTCCACATAGGACTCAGGCTCTCCACTATCTGTAAGCAAAATATACTCATGAGGGGAATACCTGGTATTGGGCCTTCTGACTCTCTCAGATCTGATAAGAGGAACCTCCACCGCAGGTGGTACATCAACTGGCAGAGCTCCCACTGCATCCGGAATCATCTCCTCATCAGGAATAAGCTCACCAACTTCCTCCTCAGTATGCCCATCATCAGCAACAGTCTCTACTGGCTCATCATCAGCATAGAGTCTCTCCTCCGCATGTGGAAACTGTGGAACCTGTGACTCCGCAGCATTATGCTCACCAACCACTTGATCTTCAACAAATATCACATCTCTGCTTCTGATCATTTTCTTGTTCACAGGATCCTAGAGTCTATAGCCAAACTCCTCATGGGGAAATCCCATCAAGATGCACTCCCGGGATTTCTCATCAAGCTTCGATCTCTCTTCCTTGGGGACATGAACGTGAACTTTGCACCCCAAACACCCGCACATGTCCGTACGACACTTCCCGGACCAAACACGCTCTGGAATATCACTATTCAGAGGTGCAGAAGGAGACAGATTTATCAGATGTACATCAGTTTGCACAGCCTCAGCCCAAAACTATTTGTTAATGTCAGCTTGAGAAATCATACATTTGATCTTCTCAATAATCGTCCTGTTCATCCTTTCTGCTAACCCATTCTGTTGCGGCGTCCTCGGGATTGTCCTTTCATGTACTATGACATGCCTTCTGCAGTAAGCGTCGAAGGCACCAGTGTACTCTCCCCCGTTGTCAGATCGAACTCGCTTTATTTCTTTCCCGGTCATCTTCTCCACCTTCGCTCTGAACTCTTCAAACTTTGCTAGAACATCACTCTTCTGCTTCACAGAATATGCCCAGACTTTCCTGGAGTGATCGTCAATGAACGTGACAAAGTAAGCGGCTCCGCCCACAGACTTGGGCTCAATAGGACCACACACATCAGTGTGTATCAAGTATAGTAACATCGCCTTCCTTTTTGGTTCAGAATCAGCAAAGGAAACACGTTTCTGCTTACCGGCCAAGTAGTGCGCACATGTATCAGGAAGCCCTACCGATAGCTCCGGAAGAACCTTGTTCTTCACCAAGATCTTCAAGTTCTTTTCGATGATATGCTCAAGTCTGCGATGCCATAACTCCATAGAGTCGCCCTCTGCCGCATTCACACTTGGACCACAGATCTTGGCTTTAGTACGATAAAGGTCACACCACTTCCTTCCTCTGGCTACTACCAAAGAACCCTTCAATAACCTCCAGGTCCCTCCACCTTCAATGCTCGTGAAACCACCATCATCAAGCCTACCAATGGAAATCAGATTCATTCTCAAGTCAGGAATATGCCTGACGCCCTTGAGAACAATCTTCCCCAATTCAGTCTCCAAGTGGACATCACCACTACCAACAATCAACGACTCACCGGAATTTGCCATCCGGATCACACCAAGATCTCCCGCAGAATAGGTATAGAAGTAATCTCTGTGAGGAGTGCAATGATAGGATGCACCTCCGTCCACGATCCAGTCTGTGTCAACGCAGTCCTGGCAAGATGACCCACTGCACTGCAAGCATAACGGCTCAGCCTCCACAATCGAAGTCGTCGCATCACCACTGGATTCTCCAACCTCCTTGGTCTTGCCCTTCAGGTCTCTTTTCATTTGGAAGCAATCCTTCTTGAAATGACCCTTCTTCTTACAATAGTAGCACTCGATATCCTTCTTAGACTTGCCCATGGACTTACTCCTGGAACTGTCCCTGTGCTTCACATCCTTCTTCACAGACCGGCCTCTTCCCTCCATGAGAAAAACACCCGAAGTGGAAGATCTAGAATCCTTCCTTCTCAGCTCTTCGTTCAGGAGACAACCAGACACCATCTCCATGGTTACCACGTCATCAGGTGCTGAGTTGCTCAACGACACTAATAGAGTCTCCCAACTCTCGGGTAAAGAACTAAGGATCAATAGAGCTTGAAGTTCATCTTCCAAAGTGATCTTCATGGACTCCAACTGATTGATAATACTTTGAGCAAGATTCAGATGCTCAGTCATCTGTGAACCTTCCCGGTACTTCAAATTGACAAGCTTCCTAATCAGAAATGTCTTGTTACCTGCAGTCTTCCGCTCGTACAAGGCTTCAAGCTTTTTCCATAGTGCCTGAGCCGAGGTCTCCGTCGAAACATGATGAAAAACAGAGTCATCGAGCCACTGTCTAATGAACCCTACTGCCTTTCGATCCATTTTCTTCCACTCTTCATCATCCTTAACTGAAGCAGGTCTCCCCGTCAACGGAGCATGGAGATCTTTACAATATAAGAGATCCTCCATCCGAGGCTTCCAGATGCTCCAATTCTTGTCATTCATACTGACCATCCTTGTGTTCTGTTTCATTGCTTTCTCAAACAAGCAACTCTATTACAGACCACAAGTCGATTTATTTCAAGGGATTAACAAGAGAGGATAGGGAGCGGACCGATGGTCGTCACCTACCGCACCAAGTTAGAAACCGAGAAATACAAACGACTAGCCAAATAACCTCCCTCTGATACCACTTGATAGGAAACGGGGGGTCTGAAGATAACGACAACCCCCACCGATCAATAGAGTCAAAACAATAAGAAGCAAAACAAAAACACCACAGATGAATACAGAGATATACGTGGAAAACCTTCACCACTTGAATGTTAAAAACCACGGGGCACGGCAAAATGAAAATCCACTATAATAAATAAGATTACAGAAATTATCTAGGTTTGCCCAAAACCTAGAAAGCCCTCCGGATTTGACACACAAATCCACTCCTCTCTACCACCAAGACAAACCAAAACTCCTCTACAACATGATAAAATCCTACTCTCTCTTCAAGCAAAATAGCAAACAAAGACAAGAAAGAGAACACCTGAAACCGTAGACGAAGAAGCCCTTGAAACGGTAGAGAAAACTCCTTCCAAAAGCACAGAGGAAACACCTCCTTCAAGCGGCGAAGAACCGCCTACAGCAGCGGCAAAATTCCTTGCAGCAGCGGGAATGGCGGCCGGCGGACGGCGCGGGCGCGGAGATGGCGGCCGACGAACGGCGCTGGCGCTCGGGGACGGCGGATGGCGTGCGCTGGGAGGGGGCTGCGGCTTCCGCTCTATCCGAATAACCCTAGCCTCTCTTCTTTTTAATCGGGGAAGAAGAAGTTTTAAAAGGCACGCTGCCCTTTTATAAAAAAAACTGCACACAGATTTTTTTAATAAAAAACTGTTCACCCAGCCCAAAAGCAAACAGCAAAAAAAAGGTGGCAACCTCAAAATATCCAGGTTGCAACTCCTGAAATTCTGCACCTTTAGGGGCTGAACCCCAACAAGAAAGTCTGGTGGAGGCACGTTGTCACGACTGGGGGCGAGCCTGTGCGGAGGAAAGTCGGGAGGATTGGAATTTCTGGTCGGACGATTTGAGTTGGGGGAGCGGCGGGCTGACGTTTTTTGTTTTTTTGTGCAGGGATAGCGGGGGGGGGGGATTAACGAAGCGGAATTTCAAATTTGGGATGTATTCGTAATGTGGGATATGGAGTGTGGATATCTCCTAGAATTTAGGTTATTTTTAATCTTTTTTGTGAAAGACACGTGGCTTGTGGAGGCCTTTTTTTAAGTAATGTAGATTAAAAAATAAATTATAAAATATATTTAGTTAAAATATTAAATATAGTTAATATTTAATAATTTTTAAATAAAAAAATTAAAACTTCAAAAATGAAAATTTAAAATTCAAAATCAAATAAATTTTGATTATTAATAAAAATTAAACGACATTACAATATGATTTAAAGTGATAAAATTTCAAATTACAGGTTTACAACTTAGTTACAAATTAAAATGATAAAATTTCAAATTTATTACAATATTTAAATTACTAAAATGACAATATTTTAACTTCGTACATTTTGTTTCCTTATTCTGTGCGGCTTAGATTTAAAGTATTCGGTTTGTCTTCAACTTCAAACTCGCTATATTCTGTTGACGAGACTTGTTGTCTCATTCTCATAGAATCCAAATGTTCTTTGTAGCAAATGCAAATCTCCAAAGATTCTTCGGTTGGGGGCCACCTCCTTTAACCAGTCGGCAGGAGGTCGGTCGGGGGCTTTGGTCGACCCCAAGGGTCTGCCGCCCCCTCTAGCGCCTCTATAGGGGGCGGTCGCCACCCCCAACCGCCCACTTGTGGGCGGTTGTGGGTGGTTACCGCGTGTAACCACCCCCGTTGCCCATTGGGTCATTTCTGAGTTCAGGCAAGGTCAGTTATGGACCCAAGGGCAAGCTCGGTATTTTCCTGAAATTGGTGATCCATGTGCTCCAAACAGAGCGATCTGATACGTCCGGCTGGTTGTTACGAGGGGAAATTACCGTTTGCCCCTCACCATACGTATAAATAGACCTCTGATCCTTCTCATTTCTCTAACTTCAAAATTGGGATTTCTACAATAATTCCTCTCTCTTTCTCCCTCTAGCATTTTCTTTCTTGCTTTCTCTCTCCCTTGACAGGTACGTTGTCGTCATGCTCCTCGCTAAGGCAAAGTTCGTCATCGACACACTCGCCTCCAAGTCAAAGACTGCTCGCAATCTCTGTGCAATTCAGTGCTCGTAGGAAATCATTTGCACAACGCACACAACCATCAGCATTTAGAGCGCGTTGTTAGTAGAATACCCGTCGTTTCAGCCTAACAGTCTGTCAGTGATCGTCCAAAAGCACGCGCTCATTCTCCCACACTTCGAACATTGTATCTTTCTCTCTCCCTTAAGTTGTAACGAGGCGTGACATGTCACCCTTGATTCTATCAAAGAAGTGTTGTAACCCCAACCAATCTAGAGGAGTGGTTTTTCACCTTATTTAGAGGGTTTTTCACGTAAAAATACTTGTCTTGTCTGTGATCTATTTCTGTGACTGGTTGCACAACCGACCACTCCGAGGGCTAAGACGGTCTAGTTAGTCCGGTCTATCAAAAGTGCAGTCGTGGACCGCAACAGTTTGGCGCCGTCTGTGGGAGCACATTCCCAGGAATTTGAGGAAGATTAAGAAGGTACCACACCTTGTACTACATCACCAGTAAAAGAAGGCTATGGTCGGGAGGAGCACCCGAACAACACGAGGGTCGGCTCATCGTGAGCGTGACGACCTCGCCCAATCTCACTGTTGGAGCATGCGTTCCACGCTTCCTTGTTTGCTAATAACAAATCTTGTTTGTATTTGATTTCTCGGTGTTTTTGGTGTACATATATCACAGGTCTATCTCTCATGACTTTTGGGTGATGAATCGGATCAGAACTGAGAGCAGGAGATATCGCCAGGCGATATTGAGTAGCGCTGACATGCGATAGCGCCACTCGACGCATTTTCGTTCGACGCTCGACGAAGCTCGTATGCGACGTGGCATCCGTTATATCGCTATCGCCGGACGGCGATATCCAGTATCGCCAGGCGATAGTGCACGTTCGACGATCTACAGATCTGCAATGCGAAAATGAGGAATTCGTGGGACACGTAGTAGTAGTTACCGATATCGCCAGGTGGCGATACCCAGTGTCGCCCGACGATATCGCCATAGTATAAAAGTCATTCAATTTCTTGTGGAAAGAAGGAATTTTATTACCTAAAGTGTACTCTCCTGTAAAGACGATTCAGAGAGCTCCAGATCTCAGATATACTCCATACTCTCAAGAGGGCCAAAGCGCGGATGATTGACGACACGTTCGCAGCTTTCAAAGCAACTCTAGCAAGGATTCGTCGGCATCTTCAGCACATTTGTTTGAAGGGAGTGTCTAGCCTAAAGTGTTCAATTTGTTTTGTTCTTGTCTCTATTATTTTCTCATTGTAATCGAGAGGGGAAATCGCCTTGCGCGTGGCGTCTAGGTCCTTGTGTGGCTTAGGAGATAATCGTCGCCTTGTGAGTGGCGTCCAAGTCCTTGTGCGGCTTAGGGAGAAATCGTTGCCTTGTGTGCAGCGTCTAGATCATGATTAGATCTAGGGGAGGCTAGTAGCAAGATCTAGGAAAAGATACGCTTTAGCCTGCCGGTTCTTGGTAGAAGGACCGGCAAAACACAAGTAAATTATTTGTTTCATGAGCCTTTGTCTCTAGCTCTATAGAGATACCTTGTATTCAATTTATCACATTTGAAATATATCATTGTTGTTTTTGCTAGTATACATTATTATTCTTTAAGTATACTATTTGTATTCATCAAGCAAATTTTTCTGAATTTAAGAAAAATTTAAAGAAACCTTATTCACCATCCCCCCCTGTAAGGGCGCCGCACGATCCATCACTTGGTATCAGAGCCAGGTTACTCCAAAATTGGTTTTACCACCGGGAGTAATGGCGCAAAACACTCAAGCATTTTCTGAGGGGCAAGGTATAAGTAGACCTCCCTTATTCACGAGCCCTGACTACAACTATTGGAAAGCTCGAATGTGATGTTTTCTAATAGTACTAGACATCGATGTTTGGGGCATGGTAGAAACATGCTACACTGATCCTATAACTGTAGTAGGAAGTGTCTCAATGAAAAAACCCAAAGATAAATGAGATGAAGCTGATGAGCTTTGCTGTAAAAATAACGCTAAGGCAATGAACGTCTTATTTTTTGCGTTAGATAGGACTGAATTTAATCGTGTTCATGCATGTGATACTGCATATGATATATGGAATCTTCTTGAAGTTACTCATGAAGGTATATCACAGGTAAAGGACTCGAAGCTTTTCTAGGTAGAATCAGAGTTTATGAAGTTCAAAATGGAGTTTGATGAGTATGTAAACTCCATGTACACAAGGTTCAGCAAGATAGTGAACGACTCAAGGATTCTAGGGAAGAATTTCTCAAATGAAGATTTGGTGAGAAAAATACTTAGATTGCTTCCCCCGAAGTTTAATCCAAAAGTGGCTGCCATCTCGGAGTCACATGATCTAAAATCTCTCCAAATTGAGAATCTAATAGGCAACTTAAAAACCTGTTAAAAGTAGCGAACAAGCAACAACAAACGGATAGAGTTTTGAATAATTGAAATTTTATTATCCAAAAAAGATATCATTTACAAATGTATGACCTCCCTTTTATAGAATGGAGGAGATATGAGAGAGTATAAACAAACAATGTGGGACTAAACATGTATAGGGCTGAGCGGCTAGAAATAAAGGAGACCGCATAGGCCGCGCGGTTAGACAGATGGGTTAACTGCGCGGCAACTCCAGCAGGATAAGAACAAGTCACAATTGGAGACCGATAGACCGCCCGGTCTCCAAGCTCCTGAGTAAGACCGCCAGACAAGACCGCAAGGCCGCCCGGTGTAATACTTCAACACTCCCCCTCAAGCTGGAGCATAGATATCAATCATGCCCAACTTGTCACAAATGTGGAAGAAGGAAGTAGAGACCGGCTTTGTGAAGATATCTGCCAATTCCTTGTTAGAGGTGACAAACGGAGTACAAATCTGTTTCTTCAAAATCTCTTCCTGAATGAAGTGGCAGTCAACCTCTATATGCTTTATTCTCTCATGGAAGACCGGATTTCTGGATATGTATATAGCGGCTTTGTTGTCACAGAACATAGGAAGAGGATAGTCATAGACCTCTCCTAGGTCGAGCATGGGAGCCCGCAACCACTTTAACTCACACGTGGTTGACGCCATACTCCGGTATTCGGCTTCTGCACTGGATCTGGAGACAACAGACTGTTTCTTGCTTTTCCAACTCACAAGATTTCCTCCAACAAAAGTACAAAAACCCGATGTGGACTTACGATCGCCTTTATCATCCGCATAACTTGAATCTGAGTAGGCCTCAACCCTCAGATGACCATTCTTCTGAAAGAGTAGCCCTTTGCCTGGTGCTGCTTTGACATACTCTAAATCCTCAAGGCAGACTGAAGATGGCACTCCCTGGGAGCTTGCATAAACTGACTGACCTTACCTACAGCATAGGAGATATCGGGTCTAGTCACTGTGAGATAGATGAGTTTGCCTACCAAACGTCTGTACCTCGTGACATCAGATAGAAGAGGCGAGTCATCCGTCCACATTTTGTCTTCTCCAATAGCCATGGGAAACCGAGCCGGTTTGGCACCTGTCAATCCTGCTTCTTGTAGAAGATCAAGGCCATACTTCTGTTGGGAGAGAACCAACGAGTCAAGTTTCCGAGAAATTTCTATCCCCAAAAAGTATTTCGGGGAGCCCATATCCTTCGTGACCAAGTGTTGACGGAGGTGCTTCTTCGTCAAGTCCACCCCATCTTGGTCATCGCCAGTAAGAAGAATATCATACACATATACTGCCAAAACCACCAGTCCCGAGGCCGTTTTGCGAATGAATAAGGAGTGATCGACCGAACTCCTTGTAAAGCCGATGGTAGCCACAATACCACTGAATTTGTCGAACCACGCCTGAGGGCTCTGCTTTAGGCCATAAATGGCCTTCTTCAAACGGCATACGCGTGTCTCCCCCTGAGCAACATACCCAGGAGGTTGCTCCATGTAGACGTCCTCCTGAAGATCGCCATAGAGGAAGGCATTCTTGACATCAAGCTGGAAAATAGCCCAATCCCGGTTAACAGCCACAGAGAGAAGAACCCGGATGGTGCTGAGGCGAGCAACCGGAGAAAAGGTGTCAAAGTAATCATCTCCGTCAGTCTGAGTGAAGCCTTTGGACACCAGCCGGGCCTTGTAACGATCCACAGTGCTGTCGGGGCAAAATTTCACAACAAAGACCCAGCGACAGCCAACCACATCAGTGCCCACGGGAGGAGGAACAAGTGTCCAGGTGCCCCGTTCAGTAAGAGTAGCCATCCCTTCATCCATGACAGACTTCCAATGAGGGATAGCAAGAGCCTCCTGGTAGGCGCGGGGAGTAGAAGTGGCGGAGATAGCCAAGGCAAAACACCTGCGAGAAGGATACAGCCGATCATAGGAAACAACTGCCGCTAGCGGGTGTTGAGTACACGCTCGCACCCCTTTGCGAAAAGCAATGGGAATATCCAGGTCGACGGGTGCGTCAGCGACCGGAGCGTTCGTGGTGGAGAAGGCTGGCCCAGGACTAGAGAGACGGTGCCAGAGAAGAGGGAGGAGGGGTGGGAGGGGAGACGGACAGGGAAGGAGAAGGCGGAGGAGAGGACAGAAGGGGGGATGTCGAGAGGCGTGGAGGGAACGGAGAGAGGCGGTGGAGAAGTAGAGACATCGGGAGGAAGAGAGGAGGTAGGAGAGAAGTAGGAAGCATTCTCGAAAAATGTCACATCCACAGAGACAAATTGCTTGCGGAGAAGGGGGTCAAAACAACAATAGCCTTTTTGAGTGGTAGAGTACCCCAAAAGACACACTTGGTGGAACGGGGGGAAAGCTTGTCGCGGGTAGCGGAGGGAGCGTGAACGAAAGCCTTACAACCAAAGACACAGAGAGGGAGAGGAAAGGGTTCCTTGCGGGGGTAGAGAATGGAGAAGGGGGTCTGGCCGTGGAGAACCGTGGAGGGAAGACGATTGATGAGATAGCAGGCGAGGAGCACAACATAGCCCAGTAGGAGCAAGGTACTTGCATCTGTGTCATGAGAGTACGAGCCATATCAAGGAGGTGACAGTTTTTACGCTCCGCCACCCCATTCTGCTGGGAGGTGTAAACACACGTGGTTTGATGAAGAAGACCATGTTGTTGAAAGAATGAGGAGAACTCATGATTAAGATATTCCTTAGCATTATCAGAGCGTAAAACTTTAATAGAAATGTCAAACCGATTCTTAATCATAAAATAAAATGATTGCCAAACAGAAAAGAGTTCAGAGCGATCTTTTAAGAGATACACCCAAGTACATCGTGAAAAATCATCTATAAAAGTGACAAAATAGGAACTACCCCGACCGACAGTGAGGGTAGGAGCAGGACCCCAGACATCAGAATGAATGAGATCAAACGAGCAAGAGAAGCCACGGCCTTGCTTCGGTGGGAAGGAGGAGCGATGATGTTTGCCAAGCTGACACACATCACAGTTGAGCGGAGGACTGGTCGGAGGTAAGTGGGGCAGAAGCTGTCGAAGAATCCGAGGAGGAGGATGTCCAAGGCAAAGATGCCATTGAAGCAGATCTGTAGAGGAGGAGTAGACGGACAGAGCAGAAACGTCATCGAGGAAATAGAGGCCACCGCTCTCAGTCCCAGTAGCAATCGTCCACTGGGTCCTCGGGTCCTGAAAAAAACAAGAATGGGGAGTGAATAAGACAGAGCACTATAATTGGCGACATGAAGTGGTAACAAATAATAAATTGCACGGGAACTTCGGGACATAGAGAGTGTCCTCCAAGCGGAGTGACAGAGTGACTTGAACTATGCCCGTCCCGAGCACCGGGGACGGTGAACCATTCGCCACACGAATCGGGGGTAGGCGGTCATGCGTTTCAAGGAGAGAGAAGCAATGAGGGTTGCCAGTCATATGATTTGTAGCACCCGAGTCAATCAGCCATTTACCTTGGGTAACAACGTGGGCACTACCTGAAGTCGTGGCCACAGAGGCAGATGGCCGAGAGGTCGAGGAGGGAACATCACCAGAAGGGCGAAGACGAGGATGTTTCTGCCAGCAGCGATCAACAGAGGGGCCGGTACGACCACAGAAAGATCAGAGAAACTTGGACGAACCACGCCCGTCAGAGTGGCTGCGGGCACTAGGACCCCCCCCTGCTGAGCCTGGTGAGTATAGGAGTCCTGGAAAGGGGGGAGGCCAACAGAGGACGTTGGAGCAGCGAAGTAACAACAGCAATGCGAGCCGCAGTGACATCCAAAGTAGGAGATTCCGCCTCACCCAAGATCTGTTGGCGGATCATATCATAAGAATCGGTAAGACAGAGAAGATAACAAACAACCAGGAGTTCCTGGAAGTGTTTGTGCTAGTCAGCTAAGTCCGCGGAGAAGGGACGATTCTGGAGGATCTCGGCGCCAAGAGCCTGAACTTGCTGGTAAGCCGCAGCAGGTGACATGGAGGGGCGGGCAAAGAGGTCCACATACATAGTATAAATGCGGGACGTCTGACCCCCCTTCGAATAGAGAGCAGCAAGGTGAAGCCAGGCGGCCTTGACCATCTCATCACGGCAAATGACGGGAAGGCACTCATCAGAGAGGCTGTTGGCGAGCCAAGTGCGGACAAGGGCATCACTTGCATCCCAGTCATCAAATTCAGGCGAGGTACGAGGAGGTGGGTCATCGGTGAGGTGATGACGCTTGTGCTGAGAGCGAAGAAGAAAGGTGAAAGAAACGCTCAAATTGGGATAGTTGGAGCCAACAAGCTTAGAAAGCGTGCCAAGGTTGCCCGAAGGAATGGGTGGAGGAGGAGCGGGGGGAGTGGTGGAAATAACGGGGGTGGTGAGACCGGAAGTAGTCATAGGAAACCGCGCAAGAAGAAGAGAAGCTGCGGGGAGAGGAAAAAGAAGAGCAGCCCGCGCGAAACCGCAGCGGTTTAGAGGGAAGAAACCGCTCGAACACTAGCGGTCAGGAAGCAGACCAAGGCACAGCGGGGAAGAGGTCGCACGTACTGAAAAGTCCGAGCGAACAGAAGAGAAGAGGAAGCAAGAAGCAGCGGCGACAACAACCAGTCGCAAGCCGGGCGAACAGAATCAGGCCGCACAGCTAGGGAAAATAGGCGGCTAGAAGGAAACAGGTCACTGCGACAACTAAACAGGTCGCGACGACGAAGAGCAGCTCGAAAGGAGAAGCAACAAGCCGCGCGAACAGTGCAGCAGGCAGAAGAGAAGGCAAGCCGCGAAGACAAGTCACGGGAAGCAGAAACAAGTCGAGAGAAGCAGATGGCGCACACAGTCAGGAGGAAAAGATCGTGTCCTCTGATACCATGTTAAAAGTAGCAAACAAGCAACAACAAACGGATAGAGTTTTGAATAATTGAAATTTTATTATCCAAAAAAGATATCATTTACAAAGGTATGACCTCCCTTTTATAGAATTGAGGAGATATGAGAGAGTATAAACAAACAATGTGGGACTAAACATGTACAGTGCTGAGCGGCTAGAAATAAAGGAGACCGCACAGGCAGCGCGGTTAGACAGATGGGTTAACCGCTCGGCAACTCCAGCAGGATAAGAACAAGTCGCAATTGGAGACCGATAGACCGCCCGGTCTCCAAGCTCCTGAGTGAGACCGCCAGACCGCTCGGTCAACAAATCGCCAGACAAGACCGCAAGGCCGCCCGGTCTAATACTTCAACAAAACCCATGAAGTAGAGTTGAGGATTCAACAATAAGAGTATAGCCTGGAGACAATAAAGAAAGCTTTGACATTGAAGTCCAAGAAGGAAGAGGAAAGCGAGTCCGATGAAAGTGACGATGGAGATGAAAAAAGCCTATTTGTGAAGAAATTCAGGAAATTCATGAGAAATTCTGAAAGAAGAAATTCTTTCAGGAAATTTTTCATGAAACAAGAATCTGGGAATAGGAAAGGAAAAGCCCAAGCTGATAGAGAAGATGACGAAGATAGACCACCACCTGAGTGTTATCATTGCAGGAGAATTGACCACATAAAGAGCAAGTGGCCAAAGTATCTGAAAGAGTTGAAGGAGAAGCGACACAAAAAGAAAGATAAGAAGAAAGTTCTGAAGGCAGAAATATGAGATGAAGCCACTTCTGAGAAATCAAGCAGTTCAGAGTTAGAAAATGAAGAGGAGACCAACATGTCCTTGATGGGAAAGAGCGTTTCATCACATGATGACGGAAGCAGTGTCTAAAGTGACACTGAGGTAACTCCAGAAACTTATGATGATTTATATTCTAAATTTTTAAGAACCTGCAAATATTTAGATAAAAAACTAGATGATATTCAATTGATTAAATCTGAAATTAAATTGTTTGTAAAAGAAAATTAAAAATTAAAAATACTTGGAAAGGAGAAAGCAACGTGTCAAGAGGATTGTCCCTCTTTGACAAAGATACTATAGCTTGAGAAAGATCTCTCTAAGACTCAGACTCGGGTTGAAACTCTTACAAAAGAGAAAGAGGCCTTAGAGAGATCTCTAAAGTTTTCTCAATCTCAAGTGGAAGGCAGCAGAAAGTCCTTCGCAAACCGATGCGGCACCATTGTTGTCGAAAATAATGTATTAAGGGGACAAGTCCGTGTTTTAGAAATGACCACTAACAAATTTGGAGTGAACTAAAAATCACTAAATATGATTTTGGCAAACCAGTACTATGATTCTGAAAAATTCGGACTTGGATACTCACCTAAACACTATCGCCCGACGACATCCACTGTCGCCGACGATACGAAAAATTCCAGAAAATCTTTTTTCCAAATTAAAAATAATAAAACTACTGTCACTGTAGATTCCAGCAAAAGGTCAAAATATATTTAAAAAAATCGGTCGACTTATTTCATCAAGTGTGTCAAATGTACTAAGTTTGGCCACACAACACACACTTGTAAGAAGACGGAACACTGTTTTGTTAAACAAATATGGGTACCTAAGGCTTCCACCTATTCTATGGGAGGAACCACTTGGGTAACTGTATCTTTACTCTCATCCTCTTTCTAGGTGTGTTGGTAGGCTATGGACAAAGAAGACGTGTGGTACTTGGACTCAGGGTGTTCCAAGCACATGACGAGCAATAAATCAAAGTTCATTAGCCTAGAGATGAAGAAAGGAGTAGTAGTTACTTTTGGTGACAACGAAAAAGGAAAAATCATTGGCATTGGAGTAGTATGTAACAAATCATTTACTATCTCAAATGTTTTGTATGTTAAAAGTTTGAAGCATACTTTAATCTCTATAAGTCAGTTATGTGATGTTGGCTTAAATGTCTTACTTGACTCGTTTTCAAACTTATGCAAAATTATTAACTCCAAAACAAATGATACTGTTATTACTGCTCATGATATGTTTCAAGATGTCTACATGATTAGATTTAATGATTTGTCACATTTTTTAAAGTGTTTTATATCTAAAAATGATGAGTTAGATTTGTGGCATAGACGTCTTGCACATTCTAGTTCAAAGCTAATTATAAAATTGTCTCAAAACAAACTTGTTAAAGGTTTACCTTTTTTGCATGAAAATTTATCGTCTTTATGTTCACCATGTCAAAAAATAAAATTTTTAAAGTCTTCTTTTAAAAGCAAAAATGTCATTTCCACCACTAGGCCTTTAGAATTGATACATATGGATTTGTTTGATCCTGTTAGTACACTAAGTCTGGGTGGTAAAAAATATACCTTTGTTTTGATTAATGATTATTCTCGCTTAAGTTGGACAATTTTCTTAACGTCTAAATCTGATGCATTTTTAGAATTTTCCAAATTATGTATACGTGTTCAAAATGAACTATAGTTAAAAATAAAATGCATTCGTTCAGATCATGGAGGTGAATTTGATAATGAAAAATTTGTTTCTTTTTGCAATGAGTTAGGAATTAAAAATAAATTTTTCGTTCCTCGCACACCTCAACAAAATGGTGTGGTAGAGAGGAAAAATAGAACTTTGCAAGAAGTAGCTCGCACTATGCTATCTGAATACAAATTAGCCAGATCATTTTGGGTCGAAGCTGTTAGTACTGCTTGTTATGTTATTAATCGTGTTATGTTTCGACCTCTCTTAAAATTAACACCTTATGAGTTATATTTTAAAAAAAAACCAAATGTGTCTTATTTTAAAGTTTTTGATTGTAAATGCTTTGTTTTGAACACTAAGAATAATCTAGGCAAATTTGATGAGAAGTGTGATGAAGATATTTTTATTGGCTATTATTCAACGAGTAAAACTTATAGAGTTTACAACAAAAGGACTAAAATGGTTGAAGAATCTGTACATGTTAAATTTAATGAGTTTTTCCCTTGTGTTGAAGCTAATAATACAGGTAAAGATGAAGAGTTCTCCCCTCTACAAAGGTTGGATGATGATGAAATCCTTGGAGACAAAGATAAAGAAAAAGGAGTCGAACAACAACAAGAAGAAGAAGAGCAAGAATATGTGCCTCCAAGCGAACTAAGATTCTCAAAAGATCATCCCTAAGATTTTGTTATTGGAGCCTACTCGTTCATCCGTACGTGAGTTATTCTCTAATATGTGCTTTATTTCTGATATAGAACCTAAAATTGTTGAAGCTGCTTTAAATGATAATTCTTGGTTTTTAGCTATGAATGACGAGCTTAATTAATTTGAGCGCAATAAGGTTTGGAAGTTTGTAGAAAGACCATCAAATCATCCTGCTGTAGGGGTTAAGTGGATTTTTAAAAAGTAAACTAGATAGTGAATCTAGGGTCACTAGGAACAAATCTAGACTCATAGCAAAAGGTTATTCACAAATAGAAGGAATAGATTTTGATGAAAACTTTGCACCCGTAACACGTTTAGAAGCAGTTAGAATATTTCTTGCATTTGCTAGTTTTAAAAGATTTAAACTATTTAAAATGGATGTTAAAACTGCTTTTCTTAACGAGTATATTAAGGAGGAGGTTTATGTAAAACAACCTCCAGGCTTTGTTGATGTTAAATTTCCTGATCTTATTTTTAAATTAGAAAAAGCCCTTTTATGGTTTGAAACAAGCACCTCGAGCATGGTATGATAGATTGACTATTTATTTATTAAAGAATGATTACAAAATTGGTAGTACTGATTGTACTCTATTTGTTAAACATATTAATGATGATCTTATAGTTTTATAAATATATGTTGATGATATCATTTTTGGATCCACAAATGAAAAATTATGTGATAGTGTTATAGAAATTATGAAAAATGAATTTGAAATGAGCATGGTAGGTGAACTCACTTATTTTCTTAGTTTTCAAATTACTCAAAAGCATGATGAAATTTTTATTTGTCAATCTAAATATATTCATGATGTTTTGAAAAGATTTGGGTTTGAAAATCTAAAACAAGCAAATACCTCCATGAGTGTCTCATTAAAGTTAGGAAAGAATGAAAGTGGAATATCTATAGATCAAACACTATATAAAGGAATGATAGGATCACTGTTGTATTTGACTGCTTCTAGACCTGACATTATGTTCGATGTATGTTTATGTGCTAGATTTCAAGCTAATCCCAAAGAGTCTCATTTAAAAGCAGTTAAACAAATTTTTAGATATCTTATTGGCACATCTAAGTTAGGTTTGTGGTATCCTCACAACGATACCTTTATATTACATGGATTTTTTGATTCTGATTATGTTGGCTGTTCATTAGATCGTAAAAGCACTAGTGACACCTGTCACTTACTTGGCCCTTCACTAATTTCATGCTTGAGTAGGAAACAAAATTTTGTTGCCCTATCAAGCACTGAGGCCGAGTACATGGCACTAGGCAGTTGTTGTGCACAAGCTCTGTGGATGAAGCGAACTTTAGAAGACTTTGGAATTATTCATGAAACAATTAAATTAAAGTGTGATAATAAAAGTGCAATTGACTTAACATATAATCCAATTCATCATTCTAGGTCCAAACACATTGACATATGAAAGATATAGTACCTAAACACCTAGAGGGGGGGGGGGGTGAATAGGTGACCAAATTCTTTTTAACTTTTAAGGCAGAATGCAACTTATAATTACAGAATTTAAGCTACTATTGCACAGCAATCACACAGCATTCACAGCAAACCACAATCACAGTACACACAGAGTTTTATAGTGGTTCCCCAAGCTTTGGGTACATCTACTTTCCCCCTTTGCCTATCTAGTAGTGTACTAGATTCGGCCAAACTTCTCCACTATCTCAGAACCCAAAACAAGCTCCTACACCTCAGGCCCAAGGCCCTACAACTCAGCTTTTCAGCAAAGCCTACACTCAGCCACAAAGGCCTACACTCAGCCACCAAGGCCTACACTCAGCCACCAAGGCCTACACTCAGAGATATAACTCTCCTACCCTCAGCCTTTTTAATTACAGGCTTACAAGACTCAGATCCAATGGATCCTACAAGATAAAAATGAATACAATAATGTTAACTCAACAACTCAGTGAATAGAGAGATGAGATGTGAGTTTCTTGATGAGTTCTTGGAAGAACTCAGCTGGAATCAATCTGACTTAGCTTTCTTCAAAGCTTCTTGAAAGTAGAACTCAATAAGATTGACTCCTTCTGCAGTTGATCCTTGATCTCTGCTACTTAAGATTCAGAGTGAATCTGAACCCTTCTTCTCAGTCTGGTTCCAACAACTGATTTCTTGGATGGAGTTCTCTCTCTCCAACTTCTTAGATCTGCACTTGATTGCACGATCTTCTTTGTTTAAACACTTGATCAATAATCTGAACTTTATCAATCTTCAACAACAGTTTCTGTAGACTGTATGAGCCTATTTATAGGCCTTCTTCATGGTAACCGGCTGGTCCGGTCCATAACTGAATTCTAACAACTCTGACAGGTGCTGTAGACCGGCTGGAACGGCAGTTGTCAGGTCATCCAGTCAGTTCTTGAAAATCTCTAACTATCTGAAAGTGTCGAGACTTTCTGTCTTTAAGTGTCGACACTTATTGACCAAGTGTCGACACAAGTTGTCTAAGTGTCGACACTAGTCTACAAGGTGTCGACACAACTCCTTGTGTTGTAAATTCTATGTCTCGACACAGCTTCTTCTTCAGGTGTCGACACTGAAATTGAGTGTCGACACAAGTACTTGTACTTCTGTATTTTGCTGAATTCTTCTAAGTGTCGATACAACATCTTTGTGTCGACATATCTTCATGTGTTGTACTTGTTAAGTGTCGACACTGCTTCTTGGTGTCGACATATAGTCTTCAGTGTTGATATTTGCTGAGTGTCGACACAGCTCCTTGTGTCGACACTTTCTTCTTCTGTCGAGACTTCAGCTGTGTGTCGACATATCCCCTTAGTGTTGACACTTGTACTTAGAATAATTTGTTGAACTTGCTGTTCTTTGCTAAGTGTCGACACAGCTCCATGTGTCGACACTTTCTTCAAGTGTTGACTCTTTTGTTGTGTGTCGACACATTGTTCTGGGTGTCAATACTTTCTTTAAGTGTTGACTCTTCTGTTGAGTGTCGACACATTGTTCTGGGTGTCGACACTTACTTCAAGTGCTGACTCTTCTGTTGAGTGTCGACACATTGTTCTGGGTGTCGACACTTATACTTAGTCTCTGCTAACTTTTGCTGAGTGTCGACACAGTTCTTCTAGGTGTCGACACTGCTGTTAAGTGTCGACACTGCTTCACTGCACTTTCTTCAATAAGTGTCGACACAGCTCCTTGTGTCGACACTTTCTGTTTGGTGTCGACTCATCATCCCTGGTGTCGACACAATGACTCCAAGTGTCGACACTGCTTGCCTGGGTGTCGACACAAGTCTTCTTAAGTGTCGACACTTTCCCTCTGGGTGTCGACACATGGACTTAGAAACTTTTTGCTTCATTCCTGCAATTACTTAACCTACACAAGTAACTCAAAATACATCAAATACATTTTGATGTATATCATTGAGTTGGGTGAGCCTTCTTCAAATCAGGTACATTTAAACCAATGTACCCAACAATCTCCCCCTATTTGGAGAAGTCATAACCCTTAGTCAATGATATACACCATTCATAATTAAATTACAAAATGATGTAAAACAGGATTATATATAACAGGGCAATCATAAATATGTATCAAACAAACATGTATATACAGACATCATCACAGAACAAATATGAAATGGACTGAATATAAAACACATTGTTCTAATATCTGTCATATTCATTTTCAAAAGTTTACAGAATATTTTACATCAAACAGATTTCAAAGTAAACTTTAAGAAAATTCTAATTCTATTTCTGTTCTGGCTCCTTAATCACTATTCTTTTTCCAGCTTGAACTTTGGCTTGAACAGGAGCATCAGCAACTTCAGTTTCAGCAAGCTTCTTGCCTTTCAAGTCCTTTTTCTTTTGTTCTTCTGCTTTGATCTTTTGCCTTTCAAAGTAATGGTAAGGCTTAGGAAAGTACTTGCTAGGCTCCTGGGCAGTAGGAGGTAGCTTTCCCATCTTGGCCTTTCTTCTATATTGGACTATTGCCTCCTGCCTTATCTCATGTTTTCTCCATTCAGCCTCAGAAAACCATTTGTTCCTGTCATGCACATTATCTTTGGCAGCTTTCCAGGCAGTCAAAATAATATTTCTTGAGGTAGGGCTCCACTGCTCAAAGTCTGGTCTTTGTTCAGCTTGTTCCCTAAACCTCTTCTTAGACAATCTAGTCTCTTCTTCTTTCTGCAGTGCCTCTTGCATAGCTTCAGAAATTGGCTGAACAACTTTTTCAATAATAACATTGTCCTTACCCCCAGGTGGGCTATACATGGACTGTACATCTGCATGAATCATGTCAAAATCTGGAGGAGGGTAGATGACTTGAGCCACTTCAGGTTGCTCCCCTCCTAGATATGCAGGATGAATTCCAGATTCAGCAACATTATCATCATCACAAAGAGGAGGATATCCAAGAGTTGCTCTGATAAAATTTGATATCCACTTGGCATGATCAGAGCTGGCCTTGACTAACACTCTCTCCCCCTTTATGACTTCTCTTTCTATATGATCTCTGACATCATCTTTCTGAAATCTCACTTGATTATCCAAATAATTAACTCCATCTTTAAAGAAAGGTTTTAACCTTTGGAGTTTGTCAGTTATCATCTTCTGAGATTCTTGAATGACAGTCTTAATAGCAGTAATTTCTTCTTGAAATGCTTTGTCAAATTCAGCTTTAACAGTAGCAGTAGAGGTAGAAGGTCCAGCAGCTATGTTTTTCATTTCAGTGACAATAGCATTATGGGAAGCAGTTAAATTATCATTCATCCTGATTTGGTTCTCTAGAACATACCCCTGCTTCAAAGCTATGTCATCTACTTGAGCCTTTATCTTTTCTTGGTGTGTAGCTAAGTACACCACTGCATTCCCCCCTTTGTGGAAGCAGTCTGTCATCTCCTTCTTGTTAAGATTCATCTCAAATCTTATTGACTTTATGTCCTGGGCCAGATCAAACTACAATGATTTCTGCCCTACATCCACATAAGTATCTATTGCTTTTCTATGCTCATCCAACTTGATCTGCATGGCAACCATCAGAGCACTATAGTCTATTGATGGTGCTGGCTGAACTATAGGTTGTGGAGCAACAGTTTGCAAAGCCTTCTTATAACTTTGACTTCTTCTCCTGAAGACCTGAAATTTCTGCTTCTTAGCCCTGGTAGCCTCCTCATCTTCAGAAGCTGAGGAGCTAGCAATTTCAACCCTCTCCTTAGGGCTTGGGGGCCTCTCAGTCTGCACATCTGGTGCCTTCTCAGTCTCTTTCCTAGCAGGGTCTTCATGAATTTGCACTTGCTCCCCCTCAATTGGAGCACTCTCTCCTTCAATAGCAGCATTGTCTTTGTCAAAGTCTTGTTGATCCAGATTTAAAAATAAATCTTCCATAGTATACTCTTGTGGTGAAGGAGCTGGAGAACTTCTTAGCTCTTCAACCATTGGATCAGTAACTACAATATCAACAGATGTGTCTTCCATGACAGCATCTGGGACTTGGCTATCCAGCTGAATTTGCTGATGAACATCAGACAAATCAGTATCCTCTAGAGGAAAATTGAAAGCATTTAGTTCAGAGAGTACCTCTAGAATGATGTTGGTTGTATGCTCACTCTCTAGTATAGTTGGTTCTTCTACAACTAGATGCTCCCCCTGGCTTTGATCCTTGTGTAAGGGGCTAGCTTGAGGTAGCTCCCCCTGGATTTCAGCAATATTTTGAGGAGCTGTGGACTTCACAGCAGGCTCTTCTTCATGCTCATCAGGTGAGAAGACAACTTGTTCTTCACTGTCAGAGCTGCTAGTGGACACTTGAGCCACTGGAGCAGTTTTCCTCTTCTTCTTTGGTGGAATTTCCTTCTCAGAAGTAATCTTCTCAGGTGTTGGCATCTCTTTTGACAACACTCTGTCCCATCTGGAGAATATCCTTAAATCCATCTTCCTCATATGATTGATTTTGCTTCCAGCAGCCTGACCTATTACTTCAGGTATAACACCAGCAAGGTAAAGACTTAAAATTCTGCCCAGGTTGGGCTTCTTCAGGCTTTCCTTGATTTTCTCAAACACTATAACAGACCAGTCAGTGTTCAGAGTGAAGATAATTCTGGTCATAATACTGAACATAGAGGCAGATATCCTATCATGCCCTCCTGGCTTGCTTAATATGACCTTTCCAACAATCTCAGAAAGGAATTTCCCTTGATTGTTCATGCCCTTTCTATTAAAAACAGAGCCAATTTTCATCTTAGAATCTAGACCACACCATGTTAGAGCTTCCCTGGTCTTTGAAGCAGTAACCTCATCTTCCTCTTTAGTTCTTGGCAACTGAAGGATCTTCCTCAAGCTCTTAGGTGATACCTTCACCTTCTCACCATGAACCCTGGATTTGATCTTGAATCCAGTTTCGTCGACTTTAGCTCCATTGAGGAATTCCAGAACTTCCTTTTTCCAGATTTTTGTTGGCTCAGAAACAAGAAATTCCAAACCCGAGTCTGCAACTAGGGTTATCACATTCTTGATTTCTTGATCGACATCATCAAAAGCATTCCGCACCAGTTCGTACCCTTCGTTGACATTCTCCTCAAGCTTTGGCGCCATTAGGGTTTGTAGAATTTGTCTTGAGAGAAGAGAGCTGTCGACACACAAGTTTTGGTCTCGAAACTTTTGAAAGCGTGTCGACAGACTAAGGCAAAATCCTATTTATACCTTTTTAGATTTGAAGGTGAACAGGCGGGCAACTAACTTAAATTGTGTCGACACTGGCAATAAGTGTCGACACTGACTTATAATGTCTCGACACATGTGTGTCGACACAAGTTTAGTCAACAGATAATATGTGTCGACACTTGTTTATGTGTCGACACCACTCAACTCGACATTTAGTCGAGACTTTACTTAGAGAATTCTGAGTAAAACTTAAGTGTCGACACCACGTTGGATGTGTCAACACCTACTTGACATGTGTCGACACTAATATTCTGAAGTGTCGACACCAACTTTCTTGATGTGTCGACACCTTTTTCCTGAAGTGTCGACACCTACTTTCTGTGTCAACATAGAAATCTCTATGTGTCGACACCTTTTTACTTAGCCATTTCCAATTCTGTAAACTTACTCTAAGTTTATCATTCCTAGTGCAATTTTAAATCTATTGAACTTAGCTTCTTCTAGGGGCTTAGTATACATATCAGCTAATTGATTATCAGTTTTAACATATTCTAATAAAATATCTTCTCTTTCTACATGCTCCCTAAGAAAATGATATTTAATTTCAATATGTTTTGTTCTACTATGGGATACAAGATTATTAGCTATTGAAATAGCACTAGTAGAATCACAAAAGAGTGGAGTTCTACTTACCTGAATTCCATAGTCCTCAAGCTGATGTTGTATCCATAGAAGTTGAGCACAACAACTTCCTGCAGCCACATATTCTGACTCTGCAGTGGAGATAGCCACACTTGTTTGCTTTTTGCTACTCCATGAAATTAGTCTCCCACCTAGGAATTGATAGGTTCCTGTAGTGCTTTTTCTATCTTCTTTGCATCCTGCAAAGTCTGCATCTGAATAACCTGTTAGTTCAAAATCCCCATTCCTAGGGTATCAGAGGCCTAGATAGGGAGTGCCCTTTAGATATCTCAATATCCTTTTGACTGCTGTCAAATGAGACTCTTTAGGGCAGGCTTGATACCTGGCACAGACACATGTAGCATACATAATATCTGGTCTACTTGCAGTCAAGTATAATAGGGAGCCAACTATCCCTTTATACAAGGTTTCATCTACAGGTTTCCCTGCATCATCCTTGCTAAGAGACATACTTGACCCCACAGGAGTCTTCATGGTGCTGGATGAATCCATACCATACTTCCTTATGAGTTCTAGGGTGAACTTAGACTGACATATGGATAAACCATTCTCAGTCTGTTTAACTTGGAGACCCAAGAAAAACTTTAGCTCTCCCATACTACTCATCTCAAATTGACCTTGCATAAGTTTTGCAAACTTTTTGCAAAGGCTGCTTTCAGTAGACCCAAATATAATGTCATCTACATATATTTGGACTAGTATAACTTTGCCTCTAGATTCCCTAAGGAATAGAGTCTTATCTATTTTCCCCCTTGAGAACTTGTTCTCAATGAGGAAACTAGATAGGGTTTCATACCAAGCCCTAGGGGCTTGCTTTAACCCATATAAAGCTTTCCCAAGTCTATAGACATGATTAGGTAAAGTTGAATCAACAAAACCTGATGGCTGTTCCACATAGACTTCCTCTTTTAGATTACCATTCAGAAATGCTGACTTGACATCCATCTGGTAAACTTTGAATTCTTGAAAGGTTGCATAGGCAAGAAACATCTTTATGGCTTCCAGTCTGGCTACTGGAGCAAAGGTTTGATCAAAGTCAATACCTTCTTCTTGCCTATATCCTTTAGCAACCAATCTTGCTTTATTCTTAATGATGATCCCTTGTTCATCCATCTTATTCCTGTAGATCCACTTGGTTCCTATTATATTGTGGTCTTTAGATTTTGGAACAAGTTCCCAGACCTTGCACCTCTTGAACTGATTCAGTTCTTCTTGCATTGCTTCAGTCCATTGTGGATCTAGAATGGCTTCTTCAAACTTCTTTGGTTCAACTTGAGATAGAAAACTGGAGTAGATTGCTGCATTCAGATTTCTGCTCCTTGTTTGTACCCCTTGTCTTGGATCACCAATAATCTGCTCTACTGGATGATCTCTAAGATGCCTATTGGCTGGAGGCATCCTGACTTCTGGTTGAACCTCTTCAGTTCCTTCATCTTGCTACACTCCTTGTACTTCTTCTACAGTAGGTACATGTAGTACTCCCCCTGGACAGCAGCCACTATCTTCTACTTGCTGTCTTGCAGTAGGTTCTTCTTCTATAGTGAGCTTGTCCATCTTCTTTGTTATACCTGTGGAGCTGCATACACTACTAGACAACTCATTGTTAATAAGTTTAGTCTCATCAAATACTACATGTACAGATTCTTCTACAACTTGTGTAGACAAGTTGTAGACTCTATAAGCCTTACTGTTATTGCTGTACCCAACAAAAATTCCCCCTTGGGACTTGGCAGCAAACTTAGTCAAGTAAGACTTACCATTGTTAAGTATGAAGCACTTACAACCAAAGATCCTGAAGTAGGATAGGTTTGGTTTTCTGCCTTTCACAACCTCATAGGGGGTCTTGTTGAGGCTTTTAGTGATGGTAGCCCTATTTATAACATGGCATGCAGTATTAACTGCTTCAGCCCAGAAATATTTTGGTAGTGATATATCACTTAATAGGGTCATACCTGCCTCAATCAAGGTTCTATTTTTCCTCTCAGCAATGCCATTTTGCTGAGGTGTTCTAGGTGAAGAAAATTCTTGAAATATCCCAAATTCTTCACATAGTTTTGTCATGCTATCAGACTGAAATTCAGTACCATGGTCACTTCTAATCTTGACCATTGTACTGTCTAGTTCATTCTGAATTTGCTTGACAAAGCTATAGAAGACACTAGGTGTTTTAGATTTCTGTCTTAAGAAGAACACCCAGGAAAACCTTGAGTAGTCATCTACAACTACAAAGGTATAGACCTTCCTACCTAAGCTGTGAACTGGCATTGAATCAAAGAGATCCATATGCAAGAGGTATAAATACCTCACAGCATCTTTGTCTTCTATGCTTCTAAAGGTGGATCTAGTGTACTTGCCCTTTTGACAAGCTGAGCAAATACCATCTTTAACACACTTAATTTGAGGACCATTCCTCACTAACTCTTTACTAAAGAGTTTGCTAATTGTCTTGTAGTTTAGATGGGCTAGCCTCTTGTGCCATTTGACATAATGAGAGACTGTCTCATCAGCTACAAGACACACTGGAGAACCATTGTTCTCAACCATAATGTCTAAGAAGTAGACATTCCTTTTTCTATAACCAGTCAAAATGATCTCTTGATCAGTTGACCTCCTGATATGACAACCATCTTTCACAAATGAGATGTCATATCCTACATCACTCAATTGACTTATACTTATTAGGTTGTGTTTCAACCCTTTAACATAAGCCACTTGAGTAATGGTAACCAAGTTGCTAGAAATGTTACCAAATCCTTTGATGATTCCTTTTTCAGAACCACCAAAGGTGACTTTTGGACCATTTTTGATTGGAATGTAGTCCCTTAGTAATCCTCTAGTTCCAGTCATATGTCTGGAACATCCACTGTCCAAGTACCATGTTGGGGCATGACCACTTGGACTCACCTGCAAAACAGATTAATGAACCTTAGAACCCAAAGAATTCTTGGGTCCTTGGTATTTGTTAGTTTGCAACCTGACAAAGCTACCTACTGGTTTTCCAATAGGCAGTTTGCTACTCACTTTGGCACTAGCATTGTGCCAACAATCCATTGCAAAATGACCAACCTTGCCACAGCACCAACATTCAAACTTATTGTACCTTTGCTTAGGTACTGTCTTTGCTGTCTTATCTACAACTGACTTGTTGAGTGTTGGGGCTTTGACCTTGGACTTAGACTTGGACTGAACAGTCCTTGCAGGTCTAGTAAATCCCAGTCCAGCTTTACCTTTGTGATGAACAAACTCATCAATTATGGGTAAAACTGACTTAGGTTTAGAAAACCTAGCAACTAAGTCCTTCTCCTTCTAAAGATTAATCTCCAGACTCTTGATTTTATCATTCTTATAGGTGATAGTCCCCATCTGAATCACTGTTATGTGCTTCAGTCTGGCTATCTCATTAAGCTTTTGATCAAAAGACTTCTCAAAATCAGTTGCCATAGCTTTGAGATTAGCAATTTCCTTTGCCTGACTTTTGGCTAGGGACTTGCTCTTCTTATAAGCTTGCAACAGAACTTTATATTCATCTATAAGCTGATGAATATCTTCTTCAGACTCAGATACACTCTCATCACTTGATGATGATGAATCTGATTCTGTACTAGCACAAGAAATTGAACTGGAAGAACAATGTTGTACCTTACTAGGTCCTGGCTGTTCCAGGATTTTGTCACTCTCTGTCAAAGCCATTAGCCCTTGGCATTGACTGTCTTCTTGTTCATATATAGAATCCATAATCTGCATGAACTCTTCTTCTTCTTCAGCAAACAGCCCTATATATGCCTCAGCATCTGACTCAGTTTCTGAAGTAGAGATATCTGACAGGCCCTTGTCCTTTTTGGCAACAAAAGACTTCTCCTTCTTGCCCTTGTATTGAGTCCTTTTCTTGTCACTAGACTCCTTTCTCTTCTCAGGACAATCTGCTATCACATGGCCTTGTCTATTACAGCAATAACACACAATTTTTGATAGTGTAGCTTTGCTAGACTTTGACTTTTTCTTGTCTTTCTTTGAAGACTTCTTTTTCTGATAAGAATCTTCCTTTCCCTGTGAAGTAGATGGCCTTGACCTCCACTGTTTCTTCTTTAAGAATTTCTGAAAATGTCTTGTGAAGGCAGCAAAGTCCTCATCACTTTCACTGTTTTCAGATTTTGTGCTGACTGACTCATCTGACTCAGAATCAGCTGCTTTTAGAGGTGGAGAAGGTGACTTACATCTGTACTTTCTGGGGGCTTCTGTCTTGAAGGCTACTGTCCTTTCTTTGTGTTCACTTCTTGTGGATTTCTCCTCTTCTTTCCTCACTGTCAACTGCATTTCATAAGACAACAGTTTGCCAAACAGTGTAGGAGGAGGAATCTCTGTCAACTTAGCCATTTCTCTAATGACACAGATATTGGTGTCCCAATCTTTTGTTAGGGACCTCAGAAACTTATCATTGAGTTCATAATTACTGAACTCTCTGCCATAGGACATGAGCTCATTCACTATCCTGTAGAACTTTTTATAGCACTCAGTTATGCTATCAGCTTTTTCTTGTCTAAAACTTTCATACTCTTGATTTAGCAATGATTTTCTGTCTTGCCTTACTTCTTCAGAACCCTCCATATACACAATAAGAGTTTCCCACATCTCTTTAGCTGTCTTACAGTGTATCAGATTCTGAAAAGTTGCATCATCTATGGAACTCACTATGATGTTCTATGCCCTTTTGTCCATGGTGGCTAGAACAATTTCATCCTTAGTCATTTCAGAGAAATCCTTTGGTGTTCTCTGATTTGCATCTAATACTGAAACCTTCATGGGCACATATGACCCTTCCTTTACTGTGATATAAATCCTAGGGTCTGAGGCTTCCATAAAGAGCCTCACCCTTTCCTTCCATATGCCAAAGATTTCCTTTCTGCATATAGGTAATTTCATGGATCCCAATTCCTTGTGATTTTCAGTGGAACCCATGGTTCTTGATTTTCTTGAATCTGTAATTTGACTCAGATTGAAACTGCCAATAGGATCTCCTCAGACTGTTAGTCCTTTTTTGAGGAACCTCGCTTTGATACCACTTGAAAGATATATTACCTAAACACCTAGAGGGGGGGGGGGGGGGGGGGGTGAATAGGTGACCAAATTCTTTTTAACTTTTAAGGCAGAATGCAACTTATAATTATAGAATTTAAGCTACTATTGCACAGCAATCACACAGCATTCACAGCAAACCACAATCACAGCAGACACAGAGTTTTATAGTGGTTCCCCAAGCTTTGGGTACATCCACTTCCCCCCTTCGCCTATCTAGCAGTGTACTAGATTCGGCCAAACTTCTCCACTATCTCAGAACCCAAAACAGGCTCCTACACCTCAGGCCCAAGGACCTACAACTCAGCTTTTCCACAAAGCCTACACTCAGCCACAAAGGCCTACACTCAGCCATCAAGGCCTACACTCAGCCACCAAGGCCTACACTTAGAGATATAACTCTCCTACCCTCAGCCTTTATAATTACAGGCTTACAAGACTCAGATCCAATGGATCCTACAAGATAAAAATGAATACAATAATGTTAACTCAACAACTCAGTGAATAGAGAGATGAGATGTGAGTTTCTTGATGAGTTCTTGGAAGAACTCAGCTGGAATCAATCTGACTTAGCTTTCTTCAAAGCTTCTTGAAAGTAGAACTCAATAAGATTGACTCCTTCTGCAGTTGATCCTTGATCTCTTCTACTTAAGATTCAGAGTGAATCTGAACCCTTCTTCTCAGTCTGGTTCCAACAACTGATTTCTTCGATGGAGCTCTCTCTTTTCAACTTCTTAGATCTACACTTGATTGCACGATCTTCTTTGTTTAAACACTTGATCAATAATCTGAACTTTATCAATCTTCAACAACAGTTTCTGTAGACTGTATGAGCCTATTTATAGGCCTTCTTCATGGTAACCGGCTGGTCCGGTCCATAACTGAATTCTGATAACTCTGATAGGTGTTGTAGACCGGCTGGAATGGCAGCTGTCAAGTCATCCAGTCAGTTCTTGAAAATCTCTAACTGTCTGAAAGTGTCGAGACTTTCTGTCTTTAAGTGTCGACACTTATTGACCAAGTGTCGACACAAGTTGTCTAAGTGTCAACACTAGTCTACAAGGTGTCGACACAACTCCTTGTGTTGTAAATTCTATGTCTCGACACAGCTTCTTCTTCAGGTGTCGAAACTGAAATTGAGTGTCGACACAAGTACTTGTACTTCTGTATTTTGCTGAATTCTTCTAAGTGTCGACACAACATCTTTGTGTCGACATATCTTCATGTGTTGTACTTGTTAAGTGTCGACACTGCTTCTTGGTGTCGACACATAGTCTTCAGTGTTGATATTTGCTGAGTGTCGACACAGCTCCTTGTGTCGACACTTTCTTCTTCTGTCGAGACTTCAACTGTGTGTCGACACATCCCCTTAGTGTCGACACTTGTACTTAGAATAATTTGTTGAACTTGCTGTTCTTTGCTAAGTGTCGACACAGCTCCATGTGTCGACACTTTCTTCAAGTGTTGACTCTTTTGTTATGTGTCGACATATTGTTCTGGGTGTCGACACTTTATTTAAGTGTTGACTCTTCTGTTGAGTGTCGACACATTATTCTGGGTGTCGACACTTACTTCAAGTGCCGACTCTTCTGTTGAGTGTCGACACATTGTTCTGGGTGTCGACACTTATACTTAGTCTCTGCTAACTTTTGCTGACTGTCGACACAGTTCTTCTAGGTGTCGACACTGCTGCTAAGTGTCGACACTGCTTCACTGCACTTTCTTCAATGAGTGTCGACACAGCTCCTTGTGTCAACACTTTCTGTCTGGTGTCGACACAATGACTCCAAGTGTCGACACTGCTTGCCTGGGTGTCGACACAAGTCTTCTTAAGTGTCGACACTTTCCCTCTGGGTGTCGACACATGAACTTAGAAATTTTTGCTTCATTCCTGCAAATACTTAACCTACACAAGTAACTCAAAATACATCAAATACATTTTGATGTATATCATTGAGTTGGGTGAGGCTTCTTCAAATCAGGTACATTTAAACCAATGTACCCAACAACATACGCCACCATTTCATAAGAGATCATATAAAACAAAATACGTTCAAAGTCAATTTTTTAAGCACTGATTCACAGCTTGCAAATATTTTCACGAAACTACTTCCAGTTTCCCGTTTTTCATTGTTAAGATTAGAACTAGGAATCCTAGACATTTCAAACTAATGAATCACCATAGTAAGCAAAACACGAAAGACACTTAAATTGCTAAGAACATGAAAATTAAACCAAATAAAAATACATAAACCATAAATGTGAACATCACATACTAAGTCTCATATTATTACAGCAGCACAACAACACATACTAAGTCTCGCATAATATTACAGAGCAATTTTTTTGAAAAATTAAGAAACTTCACTATCGCCGGCGATAGTGACTGTCGCCAGGCGATAGCGTTAACTTGTCAAGTCATCCAGAAAACCTTTAGAAATTTCTACTGTCACCTGCACTTTTCTCCATTTGATCATCAGATGAACTATGCTCACTGCTTCTCATCCAACGTGCTCGGCTGGTAGATGTACCGGGAGGCTCCATGATCGGATTCTCCCATTTTGTTGTCTCTGATGGAATGGGCTTCAACTTGAGGCTTTTAGTCAAAAATTTAAAAAAATTCTGAACTCCCAAAAAGTTCTTCTTTACTTCTCTCTTGTGTTCTTCGAACGACTCTCGCAAGTCGTCCAACCCTTCTCGCAACGATCCACCTCTTGGAATTGGCGGGTTACGGATAGTGGAGACGAGTTCACTACTCCTTGATGACCCTCATCGTGTAGATCAGCCGATGGAAGGTGTTCCACTCGTCGAAAATATGGATGGAATACAGTCGTTGAAGTACAAATCCAGGTATATCCAAGTGTATTTCTTATATAAAATACGTTGGATGACGGCTCTAAGTGGTAGTGTATTTAGTTTCTTCCAATTAAGACTTTTTAACCTAAATACATAGCGTATTATCAAAAGGATAAAGTCCGCAATGTCAAACGGCTTCCGCTCCAAAATCATGTATGTAACATAACTCAGTTGAGCCGTTATCTTCCGTGTATCATCGGATTTGAGTAAGACAGTGTGCCTCAATATGTCTTGCACTAGTTGTGCATCCTCAGTGAGCGTGGTCGTAGATTGAATAAGTGTTTTGGTGGAATTTTCATGCAAAACCAAATTCAATAGTGTCCAATCTCTATCCTTCTGATAGTTCTCTACTACATCTAAGGGAATTTCATGCTCTATTAACCCAAACTCTTCTCTAAGGTCGTAGTAGGTTATCTCTACTACCTGTCCTTGTATCTTAGATCGTACTCCACCATTCAGTTCCGTGAACCGCAGATCTTTGAGATAATTATAGAACTCTCTAATTAGTACGGAGGAAAATGTATCTGGAATAATAATAGACATTATTCCCGCCATTGCTAACAAGTCGTGGATGTGTGCTTGGCGGGCAGGGTCGAATTCGATCACCCGTCTGATCCCTATGTTAGCATTTTCAATTCCTAGAAATGTTTGATAGGAAGAATATGAATCACTGCCTGTGCTTCTACGGGCTTTGGAACTGGAAGCCATTGCTGCAAATAAAAAGATTTTTTTTTAACAAACTAACAAAATCGTTTTTTTGTATCGCCATCCTGCGACACCCACTATCGTCGGGCGATATCAGAAATTGGTCTTCCTCCATTTCTAACTCCAGATCTGGGATTTAACTCATCCAAACTACTAGATCTGAAAGTTTTTTTTTGAACAAAACACGTTACAAACGCTTAGATCCCTAAATATATGCACATTTTTCACCAACACAAAGAAAATTTCTCATGGTCCATCTTACTTCAAAACTTGGAAATTTCTCATCTAGGGTTCCATGCTCCCCTATACAAACACTTAAATCCATAAAATTTAAAGCATGAAAGCAAAAAAATCAAAGTTTCTTACCTTGGTCTTAGGTTTTTGCCGTTGTCCGATTCGAGTTCCGCGACCAGCCTTCAGGTAAAACTGATAGATTTGATGCCTTTGACCTAATTCCACCGTTTTTATATTTTTTTCGCACTATCGCCAATCGGCGATACCCGGTATCGCCAGACGACAGTGACAACTCACTATTCCTCCAGTTTTTCTTTGTTACTCAGATTTCGGCATGGTGTAATGTATGTTTTTTTTGAGTTCCTAATAGCTTGGTTCTATAGTTCAACATTCTTATATCCGTTCTACATACTTAAATGCTAGTGTTCTTAAACTCGTGAAATTATTTTCGCATGCCTCTAAGTATGAGAAATCTTTTAGTTATGATAATGTTCTTTCACTCACGGTTGTGCAAATCTTCATATGCATTCACCTTACTACATGTGTGAATTGTGAATGTTCTAGCATAAACGCTAGTGTTGCATGTTCCTGCTAATGCTTTATCTGAGTTTGTATAGTGCACCACTAATATTTAATTATCCTCTATGCTCTCACAAGTGAATTCGGACTCTTTTGTCCAGCCAAACAAAAACATAATGATAAAAAATTGTATGGTCCCAAAAGTGCACACCTTTGGTGATACGTTTCACTCAAAAAAAAAAAACAAATAATCAAGGGCTGATAAGGAACCTCCACCAAACACTACTTACCCTCCTGATAAGTTTTAATAAGCATTGTGAGGTTGAGCACCTTGGAAAGAATTGTAAAGTGTCTTGTGCAAATCTTTAACTGGATATTTTTTTATTTTGTCGTGTGCTTTGCACTCTTGGGTACAAGTATAGCTCAACATATCCAACTCTATGTTATGTTGTTTTTTTAACATTCTCCGTGTTCATGTATTTGTAAGAGTCTGCATAAGTATTTCCGACACCATATCATGTGTACACAACATTATCCTCTCTAAAAGTTCTTCTTATGAGAATTGGACTGAAACTTTTTAAAAAAATATTATTCACTAGTGTATGTATTTGTGATATAGATGGCTGAACATTGCCAATGTTAGTGTTTACTCATTTCTTTCTTTACTATACATTGCTCACCTATCCTATCTAGAGTTTCTCCTTTGTGTTTTTCCTTCTTTAGCTTCCGCCCCACTCTAATCTATCTTTTTACAATACCAAAGCGGGAGAATTTTCAAAGGAAATCATTCATATACACTCATAATCCTTATATTAACCACTGAAAAGTTCATTATGCTTCAATTTAGGGGGAGTATATATGTAGGGGGAGTGTTTCTTCCAAGAGCAATTTGTGCACATACACATACTTCGCCTTGATACTCAAATAGGGTGGACCCTATAACATTCATGCATTCTTTCTTAGTGGATTTGTTATTATCAAAAGGGGGAGATTGTTGGAGCATGCGTTCCACGCTTCCTGGTTTGCTAATAACAAATCTTGTTTGTATTTGATTTCTTGGTGTTTTTGGTGTACAGATATCACAGGTCTATCTCTCATGACTTTTGGGTGATGAATTGGATCAGAACTGAGCACAGGAGATATTGCCAGGCGATATTGAGTAGCGCCGACAGGCGATAGTGCCACTCGACGTATTTTCGTTCGACGCACGACAAAGCTCGTGTACGACGTGGCATCTGTTACATCGCTATCACCAGACGGCGATATCCAGTATCGTCAGGCGATAGTGCATGTTCGATGATCGACGAATCTGCAATGTGAAAATGTGGAGTTCGTGGGATACGTGGTAGCAATTACCAATATCGCCAGGTGGCGATACCCAGTGTCGTCCGGCGATATCGCCATAGTATAAAAGCCATTCAATTTCTTGTGGAAGGAAGGAATTTTATTACCTGGAGTGTACTCTCCTGTAAAGACGATTCAGAGAGCTCCAGATCTCAGATATACTCCATACTCTCAAGAGGGCCAAAGCGCGGAAGATTGACAGCACGTTTGCAGCATTCAAAGCAACTCTAGCAAGGATTCGTCGGCATCTTCAGCGCATTGTTTGAAGGGAGTGTCTAGCCTAAAGTGTTCAATTTGTTTTGTTCTTGTTTCTATTATTTTCTCATTGTAATAGAGAGGGGAAATCGCCGCCTTGCGCGTGGTGTCTAGGTCCTTGTGTGGCTTAGGAGAAAATCGCCGCCTTATGAGTGGCGTCCAAGTCCTTGTGCGGCTTAGGGAGAAATCGTTACCTTGTGTGCAGTGTCTAGATTGTGATTAGATCTAGGGGAGGCTAGTAGCAAGATCTAGAAAGATATACGCTTTAGCTTGCCGGTTCTTGGTAGAAGGACCGGTGAAAACACAAGTAAATTATTTATTTCGTGAGTTTTTGTCTCTAGCTCTATAGAGATACCTTGTATTCAAATTATCACATTTGAAATATATCATTGTTGTTTTTGCTAGTATATATTATCATTCTTTAATTATACTGTTTTTATTCATCAAGCAAATTTGTCTGAATTTAAGAAAAATTTAAAGAAACCTTATTCACCGCCCCCCTCTAAGGGCTCCGCACGATCCATCAAAAGCGGCTGCCACCATACCAAATGTCGCCCACACAAAAAGAATCACCCGTATGTAGGAGCACCATAAAAAAGTGCTCGCCCTTCTAAGGGGCCTCACTGGCGCTAAGCACCCGCGGGAGTTTGAGAGCCAGAAAGCATACCCGTGCTACCAGCTCACGATCGAAGAGCGAGAGGAGAGGAGGACTCCGAGTCCTCACAAGAAACCAGTACAATACACCCAATCCGCCAAGCAAGGGACGCCGAAAATGGACCACTTCGTCGCCCTTAGCAGGCATAGGCCCTCAAGAACGTAGTTGGGAGAATGACCAGAGAAGAAGTCAAAGAGTTGTTCGAAGAAGAAGTCGGCCAGGTGGGCCGTAGGGCAGCGCAGGTTCACCTCCTGATGAGGAACGGGTCGCCACTAGCACCATAAGTGTTGGTACACCTGGTCCCAGCGGGTTTTAAACTCCCAAACTTCAAGTCATACGACAGAATGGAGGATCCCTTAGAGCATATAAACCATTTCACCATGATCCTCCACATCTTTAACTCGCCCAATTCGCTGCTTTGCCGGGTCTTCCACGCCACTCTAAAAGGGTAGTTAAGAACCTGGTACTACTCGCTTAAAGAGGGGACCGTCCAGAACTTTGCACAGCTCACCCAGCAGTTCATGGACCAGTTCATAGCAAATCGCCGCATCACGAAGAACCCATTTCATCTCTCCAAAATCCTACAAAGCGAGGGGGAAACTCTCAAGGAGTTCTTCTGGAGGTACACAACAGAAGCCAAACAAATCTCGGGGGTGGACCCGGAACTCTTACGTGGAGTCTTCCTTGGGGGGGCTCCGGCCAGGAGGGTTCTATTCTGCCTTAATGAGAGAAACAATTCTCAGTTATCCGAACCTGGTACACCAAGTAGAAGCTCAGATTACGGCCAATGAAGCGATTGAAGCACATCAAAAATAATTTGAAGGAGGAGTCAAGAGGAAGAGGGAGGAATTTGTCTCAGGGCATCGGGAAGAACGCAAGGAGAACTTCCGCCAATGGGATCACCGCGAGGATCGCCAGCCTAAGCGATACCAGGAGTACGCATGGCTCAATACATCGCATGTTAATGTATTATATGCCATCCGATATGACCCAACGTTACGAAAGCCACAGAAATTCCCCATCGGGAGGGGAGATTAGAGTAAGTACTATGAGTTCCATAAAGGAATAGGACATTCTACCGATGTGTGTGTAAGGTTCAAGGACGAGATCGGAAGACTCGTTTGACAGGGCGTCCTAGGCAAATTCTTGCAGGATCAGACAGGACCGCCAAGTCCAGCAAATAAGGGAACAACCACCCGAACGTTAAGAAGCACAAGGGGACGATAAGTGGTTGGAACAATGGAAACCATAGACGGCTCCCCCTTCCCCATAGTAAATTCTATTGCGTGGCAGGGATAGAACGTCCAGACAATGAAGAAGATTAGTTTTGGAGAAGAAGATCTGAAAGGACTCCTCATACCCCACCAAGACCCATTGTTCATCACTGTGGAAATCGGGAATCCCGCCTTCCGTTTTAAACGGATATTGGTCGACAAAAAAAGCTCGGTGAACTCCTATTCATGTCAGCCCTCCGCGGAATGCAGATTCCCAAAGAGAAGTTACAGCCGACCGCTGACCCGATTTACGGTTTCAGTGGAGGGCCAGTCCCGGTTGAAGGAACGATCATACTCCCGGTGACTTTGGGAGAATTCCTGCGATGGGTAACACATCAGGTTTAGTGAGCGGCAGTGGATTTAGAATCTCCATATAACGCGATCTTTGGCCGACCACTCCAGACCACGTGTGGAGCTATATCCTCAATTTTTCATCTCACCATGAAGTTTGTTACACCCACCGGAGTCGACGTCGTTGGGGGAAATCAGGGAGCGACACATACATGCTATCTTCAACAACTTAGCCCCGGGCAGGGAGCGTTCTTCTACCCCCGCACTCCTATCATAAGCGCACCCGGAGCAAGTGGGTCCAGACGACCCTAATGGCTCTGGTTTAAGAAAGGGAACAAGAATCAGGCATAATGCTTTGGCGATATTATGTTTGTCAAACTAGTTTTGTTTTTGTGATTTTGTTTTGGCTAAAATTGTGATCTTATAAAGTCGCAAGCATATGCTTGTGGGCAAACTAACTTTTACCTCTGTTAAAATGCAAAATATTTGTCTACTTTAAATATTGCTATTACAGGGCGCGCCAATAACTAGTGCACAAAAGCTCGCACTAGACCTCAAGCTCAGGAGCCAGCAATGATATTTGCTCATCGTCATCATTACTTTATGGGCTCCTCACCGTTGGTGATCAAGTATCTCTTCTAGTAGAAGGTCACGTCAGGATTTTCCTCATGACTCCTCTAAGGGATCCCAGCCCTTGCGACCTCTCTGCCTACGATCAAAGTTTCATCCTTCTCCCGCAATTGGTCATGACATCGCCAGGGCCTGCCCCCTCGCGTTCGCCTACAGTCTGCAAGTTTCTGAACTTCACTGTTCCTTCATGGTTCCTAGCCCTTGTGACCTCTCTGCCTACGATTAAAGGTTCTCCCTTCTCCCGTAATTGGTCATGGCACAGCTAGGGCCTGCCCCCTTCGCGTTCTGCTGCGGTCTGTAAGTTTTTGATCTTTATCGTTCCTTCAAGGCTCCCAGCCCTTGTGGCCAATCTTCCTGTGATCGAAGGTTTGCCCTTCTCTTGCAATTGGTCATGGCACCGCCAGGGCCTCCCCCCCTCGCGTTCGCCAGCTGTCTGCAAGTTTTCGAACTTCGTTGTTCCTTCAGGGCCCCCAACCCTTGTGACCTCTCTGCAAACGATCGAAGGTTTGTCCTTCACCCGCAATTGGTCACAGCACTGTTAGGGCCTGCCCCCTCGCGTTCGCCAGCGGTCTGCAAATTTCCAAACTTTGTCATTCCTTCATGGCCCCTAGCCCTTGTGGTATCTTTGTCTGCAATCGAAGGTTCATCCTTCTCCCGCAATTGGTCACGGCACCGCCAAGGCCTGCCCCCTCACGTTCGTAAGTAGTCTGCAAGTTTCCAAAATTCATCGTTCCTTCAGGGCTCCCAACTCTTGTGGCCTCTCTGCCTGTGATCGAAGGTTCACCCTTCTCCCGCATTTGGTCACAACACTGCCAGGGCCTACCCCACTCACGTTTGCTAGTGGTCTGCAAGTTTCTGAACTTCACTGTTCTTTTAGGCCCCCCATCCTAAAGAGGGAAAATGGGAAGAATGGGAAGAAAGAACCCATAAATCACCTCTATGGAACTAACCTCTCAAACCCTAAAGAGGGAAAATGGGAAGAAAGAACCCAGCTGTGCTATTTAGGGTTCACGGACGAACATTTCTGGGCCACATGATCGAGTTCTAAGAAGATCAGATGCCCATAAATCGCATCTATGGAACTTGTTCCATCCACTACCGTCGGGCAGTAGGTACCTACCACACTATGGTAATTTCCAAAGCCCGCTAACTACCTCAGGTCATCGCCCTACCGCTAGCGGTAGAGATATCGTAAGGCGTTAACTACTTATCACTACCGCTCTCAATCGACATTAAGTCCCCGCTCGACGAAAGCTACACGTCGAACTCAAAATCTACATGTCGAAAGAGGTCTACCGTCGGGCGATGGCAACCTACCGTCGCGCGGTAACTTCTAGAGACTCCAAATTTCTTAAACATGAAAAATGGGGTGTTACACACGGTCTCTTCTCTCAACCTCCCACTGCCCGACTCTTCTTGTACTTTGGGAGACTGTGCCCGCCCTAGGGGGTGATGGAAGCAAGACTATCTCTATTAATGTTGAATTGGAAGGAGAGAGTAAGGCTCTACTCATCTAGTTTCTGTTATACAATCTTGATGTCTTCACATGGTCAACCTCCGACTTGTTAGGGATCAGCCTGGACGTCGCCTGCAACCATCTCAACATCAGCCCCGACTTCAAGCTGGTAAAGCAAAAGAAGCAAGCAGTAGCAACTGCCCTTATTATCCCCATCCGAGAAGAAGTATTCAAATTAGTTGAGGTAATGTTTATCCGAGAAGTTCAGTAGCCAGAATGGATCTCTTATATGGTCATGGTGTAGAAGGCCAATGGAAAGTGGAGGATGTGTGTCTACTTCACGCTCCTCAACAAGGCATGCCCCAAGGATTGCTATCAATTACCCTGGATGGACTCCTTGGTTGACTCCACAGAAGGATTATCAGAGATGATTTTTTTGGATGCTTTTTCAGGATATCATCAGATACTAATGCATGAGTCTGATGTGCCTCATACTTCATTCATCACAAACAAAGGTTGTTATTATTATTGAGTCATGCCATTTAGATTAAATAATGCTAGTGCGATGTATCAATGGATGATGAACTATGTGTTCAAGCATCAAAAGGGACATAATTTGGAGGTCTACATCAACAATTTCCTCATCAAGTGCCATGGGATGGAAGACCACCTTGAAGATATGACAGAAACATTCGCCACTCTTCGCAAGTTTAACATAAGGCTCAATCCAGACAAGTGTGTCTTTGGGGCCAATAAAGGAAAATTCCTTGGACACCTAGTCACCCCCTAGGGTCTAGAGCCCAAACCTGATAAGGTGAAGGCCATATTGGAGATGCAACCCCCAAGAAGTTCGAAGGAAGTCCATCAGTTAGCAGGAAGAGTGGTGGTGCTTAGCCGCTTTGTCTAGCACTCCGAAGATAAGTATGCCCCTTTCTTCAAAACCCTTCGAGGAGGAAAGAAGTTTGAATGGATCGAGGAATTCAATCGAGCATTCGAGGAGTTGAAGCGTCAACTAACTTCTTCTCGACTTCTCTAGAGCCCTCATCATTCAAAAGATCTATTCTTGTACCTGGGGGTTGGTAAAGATGCCATCAGTTTTGTCCTAGTTCAAGAAGAGGGCAAGAAACAGTTTTCCATTCACAACGTCATCCATATGTTAAAAAGTGCAAAGATGTGCTACTTGATCTTAGAAAAGTTGGCCTCAGCCTTGATAACCTTGGTGTTAAGGCTCCGACCTTATTTCCAAGCCTATTCTGCCAAAGTAGTCACTGTTCATCCACCTGAAAGCAGCTCTAGAAAGGCCGGACCATTCAGGACGATTGGCAAAGTGAGCCATAGAGCTCTACGAGTTCGATATAACATATGTCCCAAGAAATGCCATTAAAGCTCATGTCTTGGCTGACTTCCTCATCGACTTTGCAGACAATGACACCACTGGATAGGAGACTCTGGCTCCGTTATACTAGAGAATATTTGTAGACAGAGCTTCTATGAAAAACTCCGTAGGGGTAAGGAACATCATAGTTAGTCCTTGTGAGACTGGGATCGAGCAAGCAGTCAAGTTTTATTTCCTGCCACAAATAACCAGGTTGAGTATGAAACATTGAAAGCAGGGCTAAGATTAGCTTCAGAAATCAGTATCGACAATATAGAAGTGAAGACAGACTTGCTAGTTATGACATCACAAGTCAACAGTACTTTTGAAATGCGGGAACTACTCCTACAAAGGTATCTGGCCCTCATCAACCAGCATATTGGATGTTTTCGAACCTTCAACATCTAGCATATTCCAAGGGGGGAGAATGTGGAAGCTGATGAATTGGTCAAGTACAGACTTCTGGGTGGAGGAACTCTCATAGAGTTATTTTGCCCAGCGATAGATGAGGTAGATGCCATGGAGATTGATCAACACTTATCATGTATAGACCCACTCGTTCATTACTTAACAACTGAGGAAGTCTATCCTTCAGTGAGTGATAAGAGAAGGTTCAAACTGAAGGCATCTTACTATACCTTTATCTTGGAAATTCTCTATCGGAGGACTCTCCTCTCATCTTTGGAAAGATGTGTGACGGAAGAGGAGATCACTCAAGTTTTGTAAGAAGTTCATTTGGGAGAGTGCGACAGTCATTCAAGAACTATAACCCTCGAGAAAAGGATTCTTCATCAAGGATAATTTTGTCCAACAATCAAGAAAGATTGTGGGCACTTTGCTAGGAAGTGACTGAGGTGTCAGAAGTTCTCTCCCCTTCACTTGCAGTCGGCACATCAGCTAAAGTCAATCTCCATCCCTGGCCATTCGCCGGCTGGGGGATGAACTTGGTCGGCCCATTCCCAACAACAAGTGGGCAATGACGTTTCATCCTGGTGATGATCGACAACTTCAGCAAGTCGGTAGAGGCCAAGGTATTATCCAAAAAAATAACTCAAGTGGTAAAGAATTTCATTTGTGGAGAGATTTTTTGTTGATTTGGGATCCCATGGGCCATTTTCATGGACAATGGTCCCTAATTTGCATGCGTGGAGTTGACATGTTTTTGAAAGAAATTGTACCTAATCACCTAGAGGGGGGGGGGGGGGGGTGAATAGGTGACTTTAATCTTTTTAAACTTTTAGGCAGAATCACAGAATTATAAACAATTCTTCACAGCAATACAACATAGCAATCACAGAATCAAGCACACACAGAGTACACACAGTTTTATAGTGGTTCCCCAAGGTCTGGGTACATCCACTTTCCCCCTTCGCCTATCTAGTAGTGTACTAGATTCGGCCCAACTTCTCCACTATTCCTTAGATCCTCAGATCTTACACTCAGAACCCCAAATAAGTTCCTACAGCTCAGAGTGATCCCACTCCTACAACTCAGGCACACAGCCCTACCACTCAGTCTTCACAAAGACCTACACTCAGCCTTCAACAAGGCCTACACTCAGAGAAAAGTATCTCCTACACTCAGGCACACAGGCCCTACCACTCAGCCTTTATAATTTCAGGCTTACAACTCAGATCCCTAAGGATACTACAAGAAATTAAAATTACAATATAAATACCCACTACTCAGAATAAGAGAGAAGAGTTGATAGGTTTCTTGATGAGTTCTTGGAAGAACTATGCTGAGATCAACCTCCCTTGGCTTCCTTCAAAGCTTCTTGAATTTAGAACACAGTAGGGTTGATTCTCTATGCAGCTGATCTTCAATCACTGCAACTTAAGATTCAGATCTCAATCTAAAACTTTCTTCACAGCCAGGTTCAACAGCTGTCTTCTTGGAAGGAGCTCTCTCTCTCCAACTTCTTAGATCTTCACTTGAAGGTCTTCTTCTAGTTGTATTGTTCTTCACTTTGTTGATTTCCAATTTTTGTCAATCATCTTTTTCTGTTGAAGTAATAGGCCTTTATATAGGCCTTCTTCATGGTGACCGGCTGGTCCGGTTTCTAACAACTTTCTGACATCTCTGACAGTTGCAGTAGACCGGCTGGAATGACAGCTGTCACGTCATCCAGTCACTTCTTGAATTTTCTGTAATTGTCTGAAAGTGTCGAGATAGTAAGTCTTTAAGTGTCGACACTAATAGACTAAGTGTCGACACAAGTTGACTAAGTGTCGACACTAGCCTTCATGGTGTCGACACAACTCCTTGTGTTGTAGAAATTTCTTCTTGACACTGCTTCTTCAACATGTGTCGACACTGATCCTGTGTGTCGATAAAAGTCCTTCTTCTTTGATACTTAGTTGATTTCTTGTAAGTATCGACACAACTCCTTTGTGTCGACACAACTTCTTGTGTTGATACTTGTTAAGTGTCGACACATCTTCTTGGTGTCGACACATGCCTTCTGTGTTGATACATTTGCTGTGTGTCGACACAGCTCCTTGTGTCGACACATTCTTCATGTGTTGAGACTTTGGCTGAGTGTCGACACATCTCCTTTGTGTCGACACATTCTTCTTGTGTTGAGACTTTGGCTGAGTGTCGACACATCTCCTTTGTGTCGACACTTGTACTTAGAATTTATTGATGTTTTGCTGAGTGTCGACACAGCCTCCTAGTGTCGACACTTTCTGATGTCGACAAAGTTCCTCTGGGTGTCGATACTGCTTCTAAGTGTCGACACAGCTTCTCTGGACATTTCTTCATTGTGTGTCGACACAGCCTGTATGTGTCGACACATCTCTTCTGGTGTCGACTCTGCATTCCTAGTGTCGACACAATTACTCCAAGTGTCGACACTGCTTCTCTAGGTGTCGACACAAGTCTTCTTAAGTGTCGACACTTTTCTTCTGGGTGTCGACACATGGACTTAGAAATTTTTCAGCTTTCCATGCAAATACTTAACCTGCACAACTAAACTCAAAACACATCAAATACATTTTGATGTATATCATTGAGTAGGGTGAGGCTTCTTCAAATCAGGTACATTTATTCCAATGTACCCAACAGTTTTTGTGACCAGGTGGGAATAAAGCTTCAATTTTTATCAGTTCATCATCCGTGCAACAATAGCCAGGTAAAGGCAGTCAATAAGCAAATCCTAAACTTTCTTAAGAAGATTGAGAACACTCGCAGGAATTGGGCAGAATAGTTACCAACAATTCTGTAGACTCTCTGGACAACTCATTCTCCGACAACCGGGGAAACTCCATTCAAGTTGTCGCATGGGTCCGAGGCTCTCATCTTGATGGAATTCAATGTGGAGAGCCCTCGAGTATTTCTATCTAAACAAGGAAATGCCGACTAGATGGAAGGCAATGATGAAGAGTTAAGATGCATCCTTGACTTGATCAAGGAGCTCAAGGATCAATCAATCATCATGTAAGTAAAAGAAAAACGAAGAATGTCTAAATACTTTGACAAGAATGTACGAGTGAAGCAGTTTGTAATGAGGGATTTTATGATAAAGAAATTGGATGTAGCTGGAAGAGCAACCTCGGTAGGAAGGCTCAACCCCAACTAGGAAGGACTTTTCATCATCAAGGAGGCGCTCAAAAGTGAGGCTTACCGACTGCAGTCTCATAAGGACAAGTAAGTGCTTAGCACTTGGAGCGGCGACGACCTGAAGAGTTATTATTACTAGATCAAAGTACTTCCTCCCACTCTTTCTCATTTCAGTCAAGACTCAATACAAGATTCCTATTTTTAGTGTGAAGTGCATATTGTAGAGTTCTATGTGTATATACTTATGCATGTGGTCAGTAACACCTTTTCAGTAAAGAGCATAAATATAACTTTCGTCACACCGCAGTACAATATGAAACCCTCTGCATCAACAAACTCAACTTAGCTCTTATTTGTTTTACAGCCCGGTGAGTCTCGGAGCTTGCTTAGACCCCCTCAAACATATCCAAGTGTCTCGTGCGGAGGTCATTAGGCTGTCGATCCTCCTAAAGGTGTGAGCTACTTCCCCCACCCTAAGACCACTATGATTGCCCTTATAGAGACACTCCAGAGTGGCATATATGGCAAATCTAGATGTGATAGCCAACCACACATCGATTGCGGCTTTACTACAGTAATTGTTTCCCTTTTTGAGGACAAGCCCCAAGCAACAAGTTCTTTATACCCCTTCAGTGTCTTCAACGCTGCTTGCGGATGAGAACCTTGCGGATGTCTTATGCCCAACTAATGACCTTAACCTCTAGTAATGGGCCGGCTATTGCGATAATGCTCACCATTTCCCCTGGATGTATTTTTGGAGGAGCGCTCTGTCCTCTGACACCTGCAACCCCACCAGACATCCCAAGACTGTGGGGGCACCTTGGACATTTCTTAAGTGTTTGGTTTGACACCGAGCTGTTACCCGAGGATAGTTGTATTTGTTACGACCATGTGTGTGCCCGCCATGATCATATGAACATCCGTGGAAGTCATGTGTAGTGGCCTTCGTCTGGTCAGTATAGGGAAGAGCCTGCACGCCTTAGCCATAAACCGCATGCATGGACACCCCACCTATAGCACGTGGATTCCTGCCGGGTGGCATTGGGTAAAAAATGATTGACAATAAGTATGTGCGAATATAGGAAGAAAGAAGTATAAAGCAAAAGGCAAATAAAAGTTACAACCGCGAATCACCACGGGTTCAAAATGAATATATATTTATATTGTCATTACACAAAAACTGTAACACTAAAAGAACACATCTCATTTCTCTTGAGCGTGCCTAGTTCCCGCATACATTCCATCCCGAATCTCACGGACTCTTTTTCAAGCCTTAAGGATCTCTCCCACGAACTTGGGGTTGCCTGTGGTTAAGCTCTCTTGACAAATACAGGGATGACTCAGAAAATCATGTTAAAGGTATGCATAAATAATGGCTTCAATGCTTTAGAGATTACCCTCAACTACATCTACATGCAGACGTTTTCTGTCCGGGATAGCTCCAAGGAGTGCCAAGAAGCATTGTTGTATTCCAGTGACCTCAGGGTGGCTCTAGCCACCCTCTATGCCAGCTGCTCCGCTGGCACATCCCTCATCTCACATAGATCCTCTTCACTAATAATCACCTAGGGGACCTCCAGTGCATGCGGTGTCACCCTCTGCGCCTCCCTCCAAGAAGGTAGGCTGGTGCTAAGAGTGACCGCGCCCGCGTACTGAACCATCGGTCGGCTGCCGAACACATCCGTCAGGGCCTCAGGGTCTGGGAGAAAGGAATCCTCCTCGGTGTTCGTGGCAACCTGCATGGGTCTTCTATTTGGGCCGGCAAAGGAATCTGCTTGTCCCCTATAGGTGGTTGCTGATGTGCATGGAGGTGCAGTTCCCTTCTGGCCGGAGGCTTTCCTCTTCTCAATAGCAGTCAGAACCTCGCAAGGAGGCTCAAATGGCTTCTCCAATGGGGAAAATTTTTCCCTACGGGTAACGCAGGAAGGAGTCCTTCGGAAATAAATAGCCGGGGCCCACCTTTTTACTTTTCGAAATTACTGTTTTTCCCTAACCCTTCGCAACCCTTCGCCGCTCTTGCTCCCGACTCCGATCCCCGACCTTCGCCGCGCCTCCTGCTCCCGCCGCTCCTCCTCCAGCCGCTCCGTCGTTTACTCGAGCTCCCGCAAATCGCGAGACTCTTTCTCTGGAACAGTCTTCCTGCATAGTCTCTCATGCTCAGAAGCTTTGGAGCACTGAAACCCTAACCTGAAGAAGAAGGTCCACGAAAAGTAGTGTAATGTGTATAAAATTTTTCATTTTGCTGTACTTCAATCCGAATTTGTATGTCAACCATGTTTATTGCAGTCGCATTTGTAGGGCAAATATGTTTGCAGTCGCATTTATCCGTTTGCAGTTGTTATTTAGGGTTGTGCACTAAATTATGTTGTTTGCAGTTGCATTGCTAGTTGATTAAAGTTGTATTTTTTTGTGGTTTCCTGTTTGCAGTTGTTTCCCCTGAGAACTAGTGTACAATTTGTATGTCATTCTTGTTGATTGCAGTCGCATTTTTAGGGTAAATATGTTTGCAGTTGTATTTATCCGTTTTGCTAGTGCTTGTTATGGGTAATGCGCTAAATTAGGTTGGTTGCAGTTGCATTGCTAGTTGGTTGCAGTTGTTTTTCTTTTTTTTTGGTTTCCTGTTTGTAGTTGGTTACCCTGAGAATTAGTGTAATATGTTTGCAGTTGCATTACCTGCATATGCTTGTTTGCAGCTGCATTACATGTATTTTACTGTTGAGTTTGCAGTTGCATTAACAGTTTATTCCCGTAGAGCTTGCAGTTGCATTACCTCCATATTTCTGTATTGTTTCCAGTTGCCTTACCTGCATATTCCTGTATAGTTTGCACTAGGATTATTTTTGCTTATTTTTTCTTTGTTTTCAGCTAAAATGCCTGGAAGTAAGTACTTGTCATCCCGTTGCTCATCCAAGTCATTCACTGCGCACGTTACCCCTTGGTGAATATTTTGTCTGAAGACTCTAAAGAAGCCTTACGCCTGGCTTGCATTTTCCCACTGCTGATGATGCCTGGGATTCCACAGAACATACCACTGTTGTATGTTCTTCTCAGGTTATATAATAGGGATAAGCAAGCGTTCCTTATAGGTAACTACTACATGAAACTTACCGTCAATGAGGTCGCACTCGTATTGGGCCTCCCAAAATCTGGAGTTCCATTTAAGTTCACTCGGAGTCCCCTCCTAGACCTCACACACAAGTGCCTCAATGAAAAATTAAGTGAAGTTACCGAGGAGGAGTGGTCCCCTGCATTGGAGGAGAGAAGGATCTCCCTTATAGTTAAATATCTATTATGCATGTTCTTTTTCCCCCTTAAGAATTTGAAGGTCCCGGCTTGCCTCGATGCCATAAAAGATATTCAGGATTTTGTGAAGTACAACTGGCCGCAGGCAATCCATGGCTTCCTGCATAGCCAGTTTGATGGATTGAGCAAAATCTGCGGGCCAAGACCGTTTCTAGACGGACCTTTCAGAAGGGCCAAATCATTGAATATGAGTCGTATTACCCGGGACGGCTCCATGTGGCAGATAAAACAAGAAAAACCCTTGATTCAGTGTTAAGCAAATCAGTTGATAGGTAATTTTTTATGTTTATGGCACAGTATTGTTTTTCCTGAACATTATTATTTTCATGCATTTTTGACTATGATGTCCATTATTTGGTGGTCTTTAACAGGAATATGCTGATTATTGAATGCGAGAATATTTCAATGAGTAGAGGTGATCTGGATGACCTTCTAGGGGTTGGTTGGGTCATGGATTTGCATTTGAATGCGTACGCCATGGTCCTCGGAGACTGTAGGAAAAAAAACCCCGATCTAGTTCGAAGTTTCCTTTATGTGTCGCCCAACCACGCCGTGCGTTACTTGAATATCTACTATTATCTTTAAGTTTTACTACGTACTCATTTATAAAACATTATCGGTTTTGTAGTACTACAAGCAGAGCTAGGCGAGGAACTACCAAGCTCTGATAGCCCACATTACCCCCGAGTCGGTTGAGTCTTCAGATTTAGTTCTCATGCCGTGTCATCTTGGGAGTCATTGGGCTTTGCTAGTAGGTTGGTTGAAGGAACAAAGGTGGGAGTACCTCGATTCCCTTCCAAGTAGCCTGCACCATTCTGGTGTACGCGCAAATGTACGTTTAACCGACTATGATTTATTCTTTTGGCTTATTTTATAACATTGTGCACTTCTAATTCTTTTTTTTCATGTCATGTAGCTAAAAGCCCTTCAGGAAGATGCACTCCATGCATTTCCTGAAGGATTCATTGATTGGCCAGTGGTGGACGCAAGGAAATCACCACAACAAAGCAATAGCTACGATTGCGGGGTGTTCGTTATAAAGTACATGGAGGTGGTAACGTCGTTCGAAGACGTCACTTGGCAGGATCACCAAGGATGGCAAGCCGACATGGCCAGATTTCGGGCCGAAATCGCCGCTCAAATTTGCCAAACCTTTGCAAGGCATATTGCGGACAAGATGGCTCCATGTTAACATTATTGTGCAAGATATTTTTTTGTGGTTGGGATAACATTATTGATGCTGTGATTTCCTCCAGGTTAGATGATGTGAACTATTATTATATTAGTCTAATGTGAACATATTATCTTAGGCATCCCAAGAGAACACTGCCTACATTCAAGGACTCGTATACTCAAATGAACAAAAAACACTCATTTTATTTATAAAATTTTTTTTTTTGCCTTCTTTGGATAAAAAGTTGTATGCATGAACAGTTCTAACCCCAGCATCTGTCAAATTTTTCATAAGATTACCCTGCATGTTTGAAATGCTACGGTGCGATCTCAACAAATGCTGCTCCTTCTCGGTGGCAAGGGGATGGTTGTGCTCCTCAACGAACTTCGACACTGTCCAATTTCTGCCTTCTTTGTCTGCGGAAAAAAATATACATGCCAGACAACCTGTTCGTGTCTCCAATTTTCGATACTTTTTTGGAGACGGACCGACACTTCGAAAACCGGTTTTGGAGCAACTGTACTCCCGAGATCTAATAATCCGAGTGTGCGTCCAGTAGGATATGTGTTGTTTTCGGACACTAAAACCTGTGCAATGAGCATACTGACAATACATAGCGTAGGCCTCGTCCTCTGAATGAACTACTAGAAACACCACAGGTTTTTTTGGGACCTGACAATTTTCGAAGGAATGCAGTTGAAAACTGTGCTGATGGTAAAAAAAAATGCAGTTACAATCATCAAAGAAATGCAGTTGCATTAACTTACAGTTACCTCTTCTACAACAATATTACCGGAACCCTGACTACTTGTTGCTCCCACTTCAGACATTTTTGGGACCTGACATTTTTCGAAGGAATGCAGTTGAAAAATGTGCTGATATTCAAAAAATGCAGTTACAATCATCAAAGAAATGCAGTTGCATTAACTTACAGTTACCTCTTCTACAACAACACTACCAGAAGCCTGACTACTTGTTGCTCCCACTTCAGACTGTTGGCGGACTTGGTCACACTCTGTGCCAAGACCATGGTGTCCGCAGTATCCACCAAGTCCGCTGTTGACCGGGCGGACTGTTGCTATCTGCCTTTGGTCGTGGACTTGTGGCGGATTGAGGCTTGAGTCTTGCGGACTACCTCGGGTTTGTGCGGACAGCCATTGAAGGGGGTTGCTGTCCTGCAGTGGTCAGAGGCTTTGCGGGCTGATGCCTTGTCCGCATAGCTTAGGCGGACTGAAGAGGGTTCGCCAATGTTGCCTTGCTCCTGGCGGTTTTCCTTGGTATCCGGCTAAGTCCTTGCGGACTCGGCGGATGGTGTTTTGCTATCGCGCGGGCTAGGGCGGTATCGCTATCTCTAGGGCGGTGACCACACTCCTCACCTCGCGTATAAATAGGACCCCCCTGGCAGGTCAACAAAACTGAGTGAACAGTAAGTTGGGTTCGGCGAGGTGCTGCAGTCTCAGTTTTCTGTCCGCGCGGATTGATTCAGAGTTAACTGTGTGCTGTGTGCAGGTCGCGCGGGTAGCGTCAAGGAGCTAGGAGTTTGGCTGTGACTACGGTCAAGTACTTGGAAGTTGTGCGGTCTTTGCGGATTCAGCAGGAGGTCGCTCTGCGGCTTGTCAACTCTGTTTCAACTTTGCCAGCTTCAATAACCTGTCCGCCAGTCTCAGGCGGGTAGGCGGTCCGTTCCTCAGTTCATCAGCAGAAGGCGAATAACGGTGTGTCCGCGTGGCCTCGCGGTTTCGGCGGACTCCATGGCTATTCGGCGGATTGTAGTTTAAGTTCGGGCGATCTCAGCGGACTCGGCGACCTCGGCGACCTCGGCGGTCTCGACAGACTACGGTGCTGTCCACCCGACTTGGGTTTTGGTGCTTTCTGTTTACAACTGTTTATACTAGCGAAATCATGTCTCGGTACGTATACCTCGCCTTGTAAAAAAGTGAATGTATAAAAGATCTGCTTGTGCTTCCATTGTTTGTTGGAATTAGCCTTGTTCCTTGGTTTTCCGCTGGTTCAATGTGAGAACTGGGTAGTGCCGAAGATATTAATTTGGCGTTTGGGCTACCTTGCTGACCACGCTTGAAAAAAATTTAACATGGTATCAGAGGGAGGTTCAGTTGCGTGAGCGGTAGTCAACCAGTGTTGTTACTCAGGGCTTGAGTGGTGATCAACCTGTGTTGTTGCTCGGAGCTTCTGAAAGGTTGCCAACAGGTGTTGCAATGGAAGGAAGCTTTGCAAGGGATCTTGACATTGAACTCTTAACGCCGACTAACTTCAAGAAGTGGAAGTCGTGCATGAAGAGTTATCTTCTTGGCGAGGAGCTGTGGGAAGTCGTCGGTGGTGACGACAGACAGGAAGTGACTGCTGCTTTCGGTACTGCTGAGCAGGTTAGGCTCTGGAGGAAAACAAATGCTAAGGTGGAGTTTATCCTCAAGAGGGCCGTGTCTCCGGAACTATTTGATCACATCGTTGGATGTGAGTTGACTGCTGATATTTGGACAACCATTGATGAGTTGTTCAATAGGAAGAATGTGGCGCGGCTTCAGTTTCTGGAGAATGAGTTGGCCAGGGCAACTCAGGGAGACCTTTCCATCTCGAGGTACTTCTTAAAGATGAAGAGCTTGTGTGCTGAGCTATCGGCACTGGATCCTGATGAGCCTATCTCTGAGGCTAAGATGAAAAGACACATTATCCGCGGCTTGCGAAAGGAGTATGTGGCATTTGTGACATCTGTTCAAGGGTGGGCTACTCAGCCGTCTTTGCTGGAGCTGGAGAATCTGCTTGCATCGCAGGAGAGCTTGGCAAGGCAGATGGCTGGAGTTAACCTTAATTAGGAAGGCAGCGAAGCTCTCTTCTCAGGCAAAAAGAAAGGATGGGAAGGGAAGAAGAAGAAGGTGCAAGTCGCTGGTGAGAAGGAGACTTCAACTTCATATCAGCCGGAGAGGAGCAATGCTCCTAAGTACTGGAAGAAGAATTTGAAGTGCTACAGGTGTCATCAGCGAGGGCACTTCAAGCAGGACTGCAAGGTCAAACTGCAGCCTGGACATGCTGCGGGAAAGGAGGAAGCTTGCTCTAGAAGTGAAGAAGCAGAATGGGGCGGAGCTTTCATGACGAGCACTTGTGTCCGTGCCTTGTCTGCTGAGGACTTCAACGACGAGTGGATCGTGGACTCCGGGTGTGGTCATCAACTCACCGGAGACAAGTCGAAGTTCACCTCCATGCAAGCCTACTCAGGTAATGAAGCTATTATCACTGCTGATAATACTGTTTATGCAGTAGAGAAAGAGGGGGTCGTGTCTTTAGGTAGTGATCAGGGGCCACTCACGTTAAGGAGTGTGTATCACGTGCTGGGCATGAAGAAGAACCTCTTCTCGGTGACCAATGCGGTGGACTCTGGTTATCACGTTCTGTTTGGGCCAACAGACATGAGGTTCCTTCGCAACGTATCAGCAGTTAAGGCTGATGTTGCTCATGTAGGGAGGAGGGTGAAGAACTTGTTTGTTCTTGCCACCAATTCTTATGTTGATCGTATGAGGGCCAATGATAGCGCTGCTATCTGGCATGAGAGGCTGGGGCATGTGGGCATGGACAAGCTGAAGGCGATGGCTAGTAGAAGTTTGGTGAAAGGGTTGCCTAAGTTGTCCTCCTTTGGTGACGGGCATGTTTGCGCGGGATGTCAATACGGTAAGACACATCGCCTTCCGTTTGATAAATCACAAACAATGAGCAAGAAACCATTGGAGTACATACATGGCGACTTGATGGGACCGACGGTTACTGCCAGCCTTGGTGGAAGCAGATACATGCTTGTCTTGGTTGATGACTACTCAAGATATACTTGGGTGTACTTCTTAAAGGAGAAGTTGGAAGCCTTCCGTTTGTTTGTGGAGTTTAAGGAGTTGGTAGAAGGCCGGCTTGACTTGCAAATTAAGAAGCTAGAGCTGATAACGGGGGTGAGTTTGTTTCGTCCGAGTTTTCTAACTTCTGCAAGAAGCACGAGATTCAACGAGAGCTTACTTGTGCTCACACTCCACAACAAAATGGGGTAGCAGAGCGGAAGATCCGTCATCTGACGGAGACCTGCAAATGTTGGCTTAATGCGAAAGATATCCCAAGGTCCTTTTGGGCAGAGGGGATGTCTTGTGCTGCTTATGTCATCAACCGGATGCCGCTTAGTCCTATCAACATGAAGACTCCTATTGAGCTGTTGCTGAAGGAGAAGCCGAGTGTTGGACACCTTAGGGTGTTCAGTTCAACTTGCTACATGCATATCCCGGATGCTTCACGGACTAAGTTGGATGCAAAGATAAGGAAGCTTATCTTTGTTGGCTACGATGAGCGGAAGAAGGGATGGAAATGCATGAACCCTGTGACGAAGAAGTTCGTGGTGTCTAGAGACGTTGTCTTTGACGAGCTGACGTCATATGGAGGTGGCTCGGTTGAGCTAACTGGAAGTAACAAGGTTGATGAAGCACCAGTGGTGGCTGCTGAAGGCTTGGAAGAGGAGCTTGTTGTTTCACCAGCAGCTCCTGTTGCTTCTAACTCCGAGGCTGAGCCTTCTGGCTCAGGAAGCAGGGGGAGCACTACTCAATGCTTGCCCCAGGTAGGAGTTGAGCCCGAAGAAGTAAAGAAAGTAGTGAGCAAGGAGCCGACCCTTCGGAGATCGAAGAGGGTTGTTAAGCCACCGGCTCGGTACTGTGATGGGAATGTAATGAGCTTTGTCTCCTGCTTCTTTGCAGGTCCTCTGGATGAGCGAGAGCCTGCAACCTTCAACGAGGCCATTGGAGTGAAGGAGTGGGAAGGTGCCATGAAAAAAGAGATTGATGCTCTGAAGAAGAATGAAACCTGGGACCTTGTGCCCAAGGTTGATGGCATTACTCCGGTTACTTGCAAGTGGGTGTATAAGTTGAAGAAGAAGGCTGGTGGGAGCATTGATAGGTTCAAAGCTCGCCTGGTTGCTAGAGGATTCTCACAGCAGTATGGAGAAGACTATGAGGAGACGTTCAGTCCAGTTGCGAAGATGACTTCAGTTAGAGTGGTGATCGCCTTGGATGCTAGTAAGGGATGGAGGTTGTGGCAACTCGATGTGAAGAATGCCTTTCTTTACAGAGAGATTGACAAGGACATCTTCATGGATCAGCCGCTTGGTTTTGTCTCTGAAAAGCATCCGGACTATGTCTGCAAACTCAGGAAAGCTCTCTATGGGTTGAAGCAAGCTCCTAGAGCTTGGTATGGGAAGATTGCAGAGTACTTGCAATTCTGTGGATACCTTGCTTCCAACTCGGATTCAAGCTTGTTCATCAAGAAGAAGGGGGAGCTACAAGTCTTGGTCCTGCTGTATGTGGATGACATGATCATCACATGGAATTCAGAGGGGGAAGTAGCAAGGCTCAGGGCTGAGCTTGCTATACGCTTCGAGATGAAAGACTTGGGAGAGCTTCATTACTTTCTCGGTCTTGAAGTGGAGAGAAAGGAGTGCGGGATTCACATTTGCCAGAAAGGATACGCAGATCGCATTGTGAAGCGGTTCGGCATGGGCAAAGGGAAGAAGTGCTCTACTCCACTGAAACCTGGGCTAAAGCTTCGACGACGTGAGGGAAGGGTTCTTCATGATCCCTTGGTGTTCAGGGCTCTTGTTGGGAGCTTGATTTACCTAACGATTACAAGGCCGGACATTGCTTATGATGTTGGCCGAGTAAGTCGGTTTATGGCTGAACAAAGGAATTCTCATCTAGTGGCAGCGAAGGGTATTCTGAAGTATGTCAAGGCGACTTCTGACATGGGACTCCTCTATGGAAGGGACTCGGAGTTTGCATTGCTTGGGTACACGGATGAGACTATGGCGGTGATTCGGATGATCGGAGGTCTACTTCAGGTTATGTGTTCACTTGCGGTTCAGCTAGCATCTCGTGGTGTAGCAAGAAGCAGGACTCGGTGTCCGTCTCAACTACGGAGGCAGAGTATAAGGTTTCGGCCTTGGCTGCTCAGGAAGCCATCTAGTTGAGGAGGCTTATAGAGGATGTTCATGAAGAAGTGCAAGGGCCGACTTTACTCCGGGGTGACAATGAGAGTGCTCTCAAACTGGTTAACAATCCAGTGTGTCACGCCAGGACCAAGCATATAGAGATTGATCACCATTTCTTCAGGGAGAAGGTGCTTGAAGGATCTCTGCTGGTCGGGCATGTTCGGAGTGAAGATAATCTTGCTGACATCTTCACGAAGCCACTGTTGAAGGGGCCTTTTGAGCGCTTGCGCAGCTTGTTGAGCTTGGTCACGACTTCCCACTTCAAGGGAGAGTGTTGAAATTTGTGAAGTGGAAGTGGTTGACGGGACAGGTCGGGCGGCCTGGGCGGACAGCGTTGGCGGACTAGGCGGACTGGGCGGACTGCTGTATGCGGCCTGGTGGAAGGTCTAGTGGAAGCTGACTGTCTTCTGAGCGGGTTGTACATTGAAGTCCGCGGATTGTGCGGCCTGGTATCTGCGGATAGGGCATTGGCTGGTTGATTTAGCCAAGGAGCGGCCTGAGCGGATAGAGGCTTGCGGACTGGTGCATTGCTCAGTGGCCGTGGTGCAAGCTTGTGCTGATTGGCGGTTTGGCTCATGTCCGCGGGAAGCTTGCGGACTAGTGTGTCTGTGGTATGGGCTATTGCGGACTGGGCTTAAAGCTTGGCTGAGGCCTTGTCGAGCTCTGGTGATACAGCAGGTGTTTGCTGTGGAGGTCGTTGGCGGACTGGTGTGTGGAGTCCGGGAGATGGCTGATGCGTTGGGCAGGTGTGCGAGTAGCTTACGGACTGCTGGCGGTCTGTGCTAGGGTGTTTGGCGGATGAGAGTTTATGTCCGCCATGCTCGCATTGCCCTTTGATAGTTTTGGACTTGGTCACACTCTGTGCCAAGACCATGGTGTCCGCAGTATCCGCCAAGTCCGCTGTTGACCGGGCGGACTGTTGCTATCTGCCTTTGGTCGTGGACTTGTGGCGGATTGAGGCTTGAGTCTTGCGGACTGCCTTGGGTTTGTGCTGACAGCCATTGAAGGGGGTTGCTGTCCTGCAATGTTTAGAGGCTTTGCGGGCTGATGCCTTGTCCGCATAGCTTAGGCGGACTGAAGAGGGTTCGCCAATGTTGCCTTGTTCCTGGCAGTTTTCCTTGGTATCCGGCTAAGTCCTTGCGGACTCGGCGGACGGTGTTTTGCTATCGCGCGGGCTAGGGCGGTATCACTATCTCTAGGGCGGTGACCACACTTCTCACCTCGCCTATAAATAGGACCCCATGGCAGGTCTACAAAACTGAGTGAACAGTAAGTTGGGTTCGGCGAGGTGTTGCGGTCTCAGTTTTTCTGTCCACGCGGATTGATTCAGAGTTAACTGTGTGTTGTGTGCAGGTCGCGCGGGTAGTGTCAAGGAGCTAGGAGTTTGGCTGTGAATACGGTGAAGTACTTGGAAGTTGTGCGGTCTCTGCGGATTCAGCAGGAGGTCGCTCTGTGGCTTGTCAACTCTGTTTCAACTTTGTCAGCTTCAATAACCTGTCCGCCGGTCTCAGGCGAGTAGGCAGTCTGTTCCTCAGTTCATCAGCAGGAGGCGAATAACGGTGTGTCCGCGCGGCCTTGCGGCTTCGTCGGACTCCGTGGCTATTCGGCGGATTGCAGTTTAAGTTCGGGCGATCTCAGCGGACTCGGCGACCTCGGCGACCTCGGCGGTCTCGACGGACTCCGGTGCTGTCCGCCCGGCTTGGGTTTTGGTGCTTTCTGTTTACAGCTGTTTATACTAGCGAAATCATGTCTCGCTACGTATACCTCGCCTTGTAAAGAAGTGAATGTATAAAAGATCTGCTTGTGCTTCCATTGTTTGTTGGAATTAGCCTTGTTCCTTGGTTTTCCGCTGGTTCAACGTGAGAACTGGGTAGTGCCGAAGATATTAATTTGGCGTTTGGGCTACCTTGCTGACCACGCTTGAGAAAATTTAACACTCGAGCCCCTGCGTGTGCACATGAAATAAATTCTGGAACACTGCGAGGTTGAACCAGATTTTTTGTAGTCGCGGGAAGGTTAAGAATGAATAGGATTTCTATACACATCTGTGTATAACTTTTTCTATACACACCCTTTTTGGATGCTGTCACATGGCGGATCCACTCTAAATTCACCATATATATTTATAAAATGTATATCACCATATATATTTATAAGATGTATATATATAAATGGGTGTGCATAATTAGTTTAGATCCCAACCGCTGAAAAGGGTGTATTGTAGATCCCAACCGTCAAAAAGGGTGTGTATAACTTTTTCTATACACACCTGTTTATAGAATCCGCGTTGGTTAAAAATGCGGTCACTACCGCGATCGTGTTCGGGGTGACCTGCGTGGGGACCAGCCTTAATAGTTTAAAACTTCCACCATCTCCGAGAAGATGGGGAAGGTACAACCCACATCGAAGTGTTCGGCTGGGAGGACAAGCTCAGGGTTGATCACTGTGAAAGTGTTCTCCATGAGTAGGAAGCCGCACGCTAGAAGCAGCGGGGGCCATACAGATTCTCGCAAGGAGTGTCTCAAACTCCTCATCAAAGATCTTGAGCACGGGCAGTTTGTGTAGCAGGAAGGCGACTGCACAGCCTGACCGCATGATGCTTGCCTGAGAAGCTCGCACGCTCTTCGAGTCACTCATGTTTTTGTCTGCAAGGGAAAATGATTTCTTAGGCCTATTTATAGGCGCATAGAATCCTCTTCCTTGAAACACGAAGCGTCGCAGGCAGTTGCCACCCGCGGTATTCGTTGCGCTGAGCGCATGCATGTCCACTGACATGCAAAGTATTCACAAGAACTGAAGATAAGTCGGAAACATAAACATGTGTTAAGTCTGGCGGACATTTATAATGTCCGACCTTTAATTTTCATAAACCACAAAACATTATTATTATTACAAAATCAAATATGTTCTCGAAAAAACCCTTTGTTTCCTAAGAGTCCTTAGCGGGATTCCACTCCACACTCACAAACAACAAGCTGTCAGTTATCTCGATGAGCGTGCTTGCCTCGCCCATCGGTTGTTTGTTCAGCTTGGCGTCTAGTGTATGTATGGTGCAGACGTACTCCCTCATTTTTCATGCGTACTTCTGGGAAGCGTCCTCCGGGGTATCCGCGTAATGGATACACTGTTGGCAAGATTGTTTGGTTTGACCGAAGTCAAAGTCCAAGAGAGAGAATATATATAATATTATGTATATATTTTCATAGTGGTGGTTGACTAGTCAATGGTTATTATTATATATATATTTATAATAATATAATAGTGTGAATTAATTAAAGGAGGAAGCGTGAATTGAATTTAGTTGACGTGAATAGTGGGACACATGACATATCCTCATTGGTTTGCTATGCCTATAAATAGGCAGGTATTTCCTTGAAATAAAGGGTAGCGGAAGCATAACAAGGATGGCGTGAATAGTGGGAGCGATAAACTAAGGGTCTGTTTGGGACAGCTCTGGCGGTTGAAAAAGTTCTTTTCCAGCCGCCAGAGCTGTTATTGTTACTGTTTGGGACAGCTCTTCACTGAAATCGCTTTTCGAAAAGCCGCTCCGAGAGCTCTTTTGCGGAAGCCGCTCCCCCCCCTGCGTTTATCGCTAAGAAATCGATTCCCGATATTTTTTCTTCTCCTTCCGCACCGCAGCGATTCGCAGCGATTCGCCCTCGCGCCATTGCTTCTCCAACCCGTCCGATACCCCGTCCGATCCCAGCCTTTCTTCTCCGGCGATAGGCCACCTCCGACCCTGCTTCTCCGGCGACTGCTTCTCCGGCGACGGTTTCCCTCAACACGCCGACCCTGCTTCTCCGGCGATAGGCCACCGCCGACCCCGTCCGATCCCAGCCCTCCTTCTCCGGCGGTATGTAGAGATGGATTTTTCCCTTTCCGATTTTTGCTCTCCCCGCCGACCCCGTCCGACCCCGTCCCGACCCTGCTTCATCTTGTGTTTTTTCGATTTCACATCTTGCAGGATCCATTGCTCCTACCACCGGCATCGATTTCACATCTTGCAGATCTCATAGAAGTTCTTCCCGATTCCAGTTGTCCCGCTTCCTTTCAGGTACTTGTGTTTATGGATTTTTTATATGTGTTGTATGAATGTGTGTATGGTTTTATGAATGTGTGTGTGTATGGTTGTATGAATGTGTGTGTGTGGGTGTGTGGATGTGTGCATGGTTGTATATGTGTGTATGGTTGTATGAATGTGTGTGTGTGTTTGTGTGTGTATATGGATGGATGTGTGTGTGTGTTTGTGTTATTTTTATGTGTGCATGGTGTGTGTGTGTTTGTTTGTTTATGTGTGTGTGTTTTTTTTGTGAATGTGTATGAGTGTGGATGTGTGTGTGTGGTGTGTTTTTTTTGTGATTGTGCGTGTGTGTGGATGTGTGTGTGGGTGTGTGTTTGTTTTTTTTATGTGTGTGGTTGTATGTATGAATGTGTGTGTGTGTTTGTTTTTTTTTTGGATAAGTATGAGTGTGTGCATAAGACTTTGTGGATGAGAATGGGTGTGTGAATGAGTAAGGATATGTGTGTGTGTATGTGTGTTTGTTTTTTATGTGTGTATGGTTATATGTGTGTGTGTTTTTGTTCTTTTGGTTGGGTATGTATGGTTGTATGAATGTGTGTGTGTGGGTGTGTGGATGTGTGCATGGTTGTATATGTGTGTATGGTTGTATGAATGTGTGTGTGTGTTTGTGTGTGTATATGGATGGATGTGTGTGTGTTTGTGTTATTTTTATGTGTGCATGGTGTGTGTGTTATGCGTGTGTGGTTTTTTTTTGTGAATGTGTATGAGTGTGGATGTGTGTGCGTGGTGTGTTTGTTTTTTTTGTGATTGTGCGTGTGTGTGGATGTGTGTGTGGGTGTGTGTTTGTTTTTTTTTATGTGTGTGTGAATGTGTGAGTGTATGAATGTGTGTGTGTGTGTATGTGTGATTTTTTGGGGGGTATGTGGTGTGTTTGTGTTTATGAATATGTGTGTGTGTATGAATGTATGTGTGTGTATGTGTGTTTGTTTTGGTTTATGTGTTAATGTATGTGTTGAATGTGTGTGTGTGTGTGTGTGTGTGTGTGTGTGTGTGTGTGTGTGTGTGTTTTGTGTTTGTTTTGGTTTATGTGGGTGTATGAATGTGTGTGCGTGAATGTGTGTGTGTGTACGTATGTGTGTGTGTGTGTGTTAGGCTTTTTTATGTATGTGTGTATGATTAGTAATTCTTATTTTAATTTTATTAGTTTATAGCATAATGGTAAAACCAAAGGAAGGAGGAATCGTAGCGAGTTGAGAGTCAGGTGAAGTGACGTTATTTTGTGATCTCTACATAAAAGAGATTGGTTTGGGGAATCGGCCAACCACCCACTTCAGCAAAGAAGGGTGGAAAAATCTGATTGCGGGGTTTAAAGAACGAACAGGGAAAAGCTACGATCGATTGCAAATGAAAAATAAATGGGATCATTTGAAGAATGATTGAAAGTTATGGAAGGAACTGAAACATGGTGAGACTGGTTTAGGCTGGGATCCAGAGAAGAGAACTATTGCTGCATCAGAAGAATGGTGGGCAGAGAAGATTAAGATCTGAATAAATTCAACTTTCATTTCATTAAATTAGTTCATATTTTTACAGATTTTAATATTGATACATTGATTACAACAGGTTGTTCCAGCGGCGAAAAAATTTCGATGCGAAGGTATTGCACCTGAGTTGGAGGAGAAATTGAATACTATGTTCAGTCAGGTAGTCGCAACTGGAGAAGACTCGTGAGCTCCTTCAATTGGGAGTTTGCCACCGGATATGGGGAGGATCCAGTTGGAAGACGATGATGTGGCAGATAACATGAAAAACAATCAAGGTGGACCTGAAGAGTTCGGGGGAGCTACAACACCTCCTAGGAATGCGTCCTCCTCGGCGAGTAAAAGAAGGAAGATAGGGAGGAACAAAGGAATGACAGATACTAATAATGGAAGAGCATGACTCCTCCCCTGAAGATTCTGGGGATTCAACCAGTCTTTCGTTAGAGCGGAGACAATATATAGAATATTGCAGTGTAGTTATGTCATCGATCGAGAGGATGAATTATCATGTTCGAGATACACGTCCATGCATGACATCTACCCAAACAGGTGTGAAATGGATCAAAGAGTTACTAGAAGGACATCCAGATAAAATTCATGATGTATTTAGGATGTCTAAATGCATTTTCGTAGATTTACTTCATAAACTAGAAGCAGATGCTGAACTTCAAGGATCACAGTGGACGTCTTCAAGAGAAGTCCTAGGGATTACATTATATATCTTAGCACAAGGAGGTTCTGTTAGATTGACGAAAGAACGGTTCCAGCACTCGACCGAAACAATAAGTAGATATTTTTTGAAAGGGCTTAGATCTATTTTGTTACTCTCAATTGATGCTATAAAGCCTATTGACCGTCAGTTCAGAGAGATTCCGTGTGAGATAAGGTATGATCCTCGTTACATGCCATTTTTCAAGGATTGCGTTGGTGCCATTGACGGTACACATGTTGATGCGAGGATACCCGTAGAAGATCAAGTACGATACATAGGACATCATGGCACGACGACACAAAATGTAATGACAGTCTGTGATTTTAACATGTGTTTTACATTTTCCCTCGCTGGATGGGAAGGATCTGCTCATGATAGTTGCATCTTTGCACGGGCATTGGCCGACGATAGATTGCACTTTCCGCATCCCCCATAAGGTATACTAATCAATATGTTTACATTCTTTCAAATTCTATGTATTTCATAATGTTTACCTGCTTAACAAACTAAATAAATGCAGGTAAATATTATTTAGTGGATGCTGGTTACCCGTTAAAGATGGGTTATTTGAAGCCGTATCCAGAAACAAGATATCACTTAGCAGACTATGCCCGTGAGAGTCGACCTGTACAAGGAAGGCAAGAACATTTCAATAAGGCGCATTCATCTCTTCGCAGTGTGATCGAGCGAACGTTTGGAGTGTGGAAAAAAAGTGGCATATTTTGAGCAAAATGCCACAGTACAACTTCAAGAAACAGCGTTCCATTGTGCTAGCAACAATAGCCTTACATAACTTCATTCAGAGACATCCTTCTCGCTGGGACCCTGAGTTTAATGCTTGTGATGCTGATGAGTCTTCTTTCGTTCCCTCAGAGGCTGAGGAACCTGCGGTAGAGGATGAAATTGAAAGCGATATGCGTGATGCTGCTAGAGAAGAACATATGTCTACAGTACGAGATAACATTGCCGAAGAGATATACAGTGCACACAGGTAAAAATTCGATCCATCTCTTACTAAAAATTTAAAGGGTAAAAATATCAAAAGTTTGATTCATATCAATTTATTTTCGAACAGGTGATCGAAAGGATTGGAAAAAGGAGTCACCGGATGTTGCAAGACCTTTTTTTATTTGTTAGAACTATGTAAAAGACTCATGTTATCAGTTATTGTTATATATTTACATATTTTAGTTTTTTAAAAAAACAGCTTCCAAAAGTTGTTTCTCCAAACACCTAAAAATAGAAAATCGCTCTTCAAATCGCACTTCTGCACAGAACACCCAAACACTCTGCAACTTTTCAAAACTGCTCCCCAGAGATCTATTTCAAAACAGCTCTATCCGGACAGCAGCTTTTCAATCCGCCAGAGCTGCCCCAAACAGACCCTAAACCTGCGGCTTCCTATTGGCGAACTCTCCTGACAGAAATTGCATGAAAAGTGGCGGACAACAGCTCCTCCACCAAGGATAAAAAATCTGCATGAAAAACTGTGGCTTGTATTTTGCGAACAGGGAGCTTTGCAAAGCTCAAGGCAGCGGTCTCCTATAGGCGAACTCCTCCCTAGCAAGTGGCATCACTGCATGCAAAGTAGTGGAGAATTGCTCTCACTTGCAGACCGTTTTAGGAAAGCAGCTCTGGTGATGTGATTAGTAGTGGAGTTTGTAATACCGACTTTGGGTAGTGTGTGTTTGTGTTGAGTTGTAACTTGTGAATCAAGTTTTGTATTTTCTTTATAACCTCTAGTTGATATAATAGAGAAGTTGTTTGCTCCATTACTTGTATTGTGTCTATTATATCGCTTCCAACAGTGGTATCAGAGCCAGCTTCCGAACCTTGGTAGTAACTCAGAAGAGTTGAAGAGATCGTAACAATGGAGATGGTAAATATTATGCCGGGTCAAGTTCCCAAGTTGACGAAGACAAACTATGGGAACTGGAGCATTCAGATGAGAGTGCTGCTAGCATCAAAGGAGCTTTGAGAGATAGTTGATGATCGGTATGAAGAGCAGACTACTGAGCAAGAGGTGGCATTGACTAACGCACAAAGGACGGCACTGAGAGAGGCAAGGAAAAGAGACAAGAAGGCATTATTCTTGTTATATCAAGGGGTTGATGAAGCAACTTTTGAGAAGATCTCAGATGCTAGAACTTCTAAAGAAGTATGAGAAACCTTGCAACGCTCCTTGCAAGGAGTTGACAAGGCAAAGAAGGTGAAGCTTCAATCTCTCCGAGCATAGTATGAAGTAATGAAGATGCAAAACTCTGAGAAAGTTGACGACTATGTGACTCGTCTACGGACGCTTGCAAACGAAATGAAGCGCACCGGAAAGACAATTGATGATGCGAGTTTCATGGAGAAACATCTGCGATCGATGTCAAAGAAGTTCAACTATATAGTAGTGACAATAGAAGAGTCGAAGGATCTCACTCAGATATCTGTTGATGAACTCATAGACTCTCTGCAAGCCCATGAATACCGCATGCTATAAGATGAAGAGTCAAGTGTCTTAGAGAAAGCACCTTACACTCAGCTGAACTTTGGAGAGAGTTTAGGAAGAGGAGGTGGCCAGCGAGGCCGAGGCTACCAAGGCAGAGGTAGAGGAAGAAGAGGAGGAAGACATCAGAACTTCCAGAGAGAGGCGGAGCAACCTCAAGGTATAGAGCAAGAAGGAAGAGAAAGAGGTCGTGGAAGAGGTCGAGGCAGATGCCGTGGTGGAAGGGCACAAGTCCAATGTTACAACTGTAATAGGTTTGGGCACATGAGTTATGACTGCAGACTCCCGGGGAGGAATGAGGAGACAAATCATTATGCTGAAGCAAAAAACACTGGTGGTGATCCAATGATGTTCTTGACTTACAGAGGAGCTGAAGGAGGTAGAAATGAAGTTTGGTACTTGGACACAGGAGCGAGCAACCATATGTGTGGTGAGAAGGAGTTGTTCTCTAACCTTGAACCAAGTGTTGGTGAGGTTAGCTTTGGTGATGCTTCAAAGATCTCAGTAGAAGGCAAAGGGTTGATAAAGGTCAACCTCAATGGCGAGAAGGTGCATCTCAACGATGTGTTCTATGTTCCTGGCTTGAAGAGTAACATCTTAAGCATTGGACAGTTGGTGGAGAAAGGCTATTGCATTCAGTTGAAGGATGGTTCATTGTCTATGAAGAATCATCGAGGAAAAGAGGTGGTAAAGGTAAAGATGACGACGAATCATCTCTTTACGTTGAGGATGGATGCTGAGGAGATGACATGCTTAGCAAGAACTGAAGAAGAAGAGGCTTGGTTGTGGCACTATAGAATGGGTCACTTAGGCTTCAGTGGTCTGAAGCTTTTATCACATGCAAAGATGGTGGAAGGTTTGCCAAAGATCTTACTACCACAGAGGATTTGTGAAGCTTGTACGATGGGTAAGCAGAGGAGACATATGTTTGAAGGCGGAAAGTCTCGAAGAGCAAGGAGACAACTTGAACTAGTTCACTCGGACATTGCTGGTCCGTTTGATATTGCCTCAATTGGTGGAAGCAAATACTACATCACCTTCACTGATGATTTTAGTCGGAAGTGTTGGGTTTACATCTTGAAGGAGAAGTATGAGGCCCTTGACAAGTTCATGGAGTTCAAGACAATGGCTGAAAAGGAGAGTGGACAGTACCTGAAGGTACTTAGAACTGATCGAGGTGGGGAGTACACCTCAAAGTTGTTCGATTCTTTCTGCAAGGAGCATGGAATTGCTCATCAGTTGACTGCAACTTACTCACCTCAGTAGAATGAAATTGCTGAGAGAAAGAACTTGACGATTCAGAACATGGCAAGGAGTATGATAAAAGGTAAGAAGTTGCCAAAGATGTTCTGGGCTGAAGCAGTACAATGTGTTGTGTACTTGTTAAACAGATGTCCGACAAAGAGTGTGAAGTTCAAGACTCCGTATCAAGCATGGAGTGGATGGAAGACAAGTGTGCAACATTTGAGAGTGTTTGTGTGTGTAGCTTATGCTCACATCCCTGATCAGAAGAGGAAGAAGCTTGATGATAAAAGCGAGAAGTGTATATTTGTAGGCTACACTCCGACGAGTAAAGCTTACAAGTTATATAATCATGTGACAAAGAAGGCGATCATCTCAAGAGATGTCTTGTTTGAGGAAGACAGTTGTTGGAGCTGGGATGAGAAAGAGAGAAGCATAAAGGGGATGTTTTATGATGATGAAGAAGAAGAAGAAGGTGGTCATGAAGCTGAAGCTGCGAATGGTGGAGCTGAACCATCGTCACCACCGAGCAGAGACTCAGGGGGAGTTTCTACCCCTTACTCAAGTGGAGTAAGCACCAACAGAAGTAATTCTGATAGAGCAAGCCCTAGTAGGAGAAGCTTTGAAAGTACTCAACCTAGGATGAGAAGGTTGGAGGAGATCTACGAGGAGACGGAGTTAATTCATGCTAACTTTTCTTTATATTGTCTTTTAGCAGATTGTGAGCCGTACTCGTATGATAAAGCTGCTCAAGAGAAGACTTGGAGGAAAGCAATGGATGAAGAGATGACATCCATCAAAAGGAATGATACTTGGGAATTGGTCACTCTACCGGCAGGTCATAAGCCCATTGGTGTGAAATGGGTGTATAGAGTGAAGAAGAACGGGATGGAGAAGCACAAGGCAAGACTCGTTGCTAAAGGGTACCGACAAGTCCAAGGTGTGGACTACGACGAAGTCTTTGCTCCAGTGGCGCAGATAGACACTATCAGACTGATCATTGCGCTAGCTACTCAGTATAAGTGGAAGATCTGTCAGATGGACGTCAAGTCCGAATTTATCAATGGTTATCTGGAAGAAGATGTGTACGTCCAGCAACCTCCTGGATATGAAGTGAAAGGCCAAGAGAGGAAGGTTTACAAATTGAAGAAGGCGTTGTACGGATTGAAGCAAGCGCCTCGTGTGTGGAATGAAAGAATTGATGGATACTTTCAGAAGAACGTGTACGTGAAGAGCCCGTATGAGTATGCACTCTACACGAAGGCGGATAAGAATGGTGATATCATGGTCGTATGCTTGTATGTTGACGACATGATATTCATAGGCAACGACCCTCTCATGTTCGAGGAGTTTAGGAAGACAATGAAGAAGGAGTTTGAGATGACAAATTTGGGTGAACTCACTTACTTCTTGGGCATAGAAGTGCAACATAGTGAAGAAGAGATCTTCATCTCTCAGAAGAAGTATGCAGAGGAGATTCTGAAGAAGTTCCGGATGGAAAACAGCAAGGCTATCTCTACTCCTGCAGATCCGGGAGTGAAGCTGAGGAAGGATTCAAAGGAAGAAGCAATTGACTCAATGTTGTTCAAGAGTCTAGTTGGAAGTCTACGCTACCTGACTTTCACTAGGCCCGATATCATGTATGCGGTTGGAGTTGTTAGCAGATATATGGAGGAGCCGAAGCAATATCACTTCACAGCAGCGAAGAGGATCTTGAGGTATGTGAATGGGACGAGAGATCATGGTTTGATGTACTCATCTGTAGAGGAGTTGAAGTTGGTCGGGTACTCTGATAGTGATTACGGAGGAGATGCGAATGACCGAAAGAGCACTTCTGGATATGCTTTTCATATGGGAACAACTGTGTTCTCATGGTGTTCAAAGAAACAGACAACAATCGCTTTGTCTACCTGCGAAGCTGAGTACATCGCAGCGGCAGCCTGTACTTGTCAAGCAATTTGGTTGAGAAATCTCCTGCAAGAGTTGCATCATGTACAAGATGGTCTTGTGACGGTGTTTGTTGATAACATGTCTGCGATTCAGCTAGCGAAGAATCCAGTGCTGCATGGGCGTAGCAAGCATATAGAGACGAAGTATCACTTTCTTCGAGAGCAGGTGCAGCAGAAGGTGGTGAAGTTAGTCTACTGCCCCATAGGAGAGCAGATGACAGATATTTTTACAAAAGCGTTGAAGGCTGAGACGTTCATAATGTGCAAAAACAAACTCGGCATGTGCTGCCGTGTTTGAGGGGGAGATTGTTGGCAAGATTGTTTGGTTTGACCGAAGTCAAAGTCCAAGAGAGAGAATATATATAATATTATGTATATATTTTCATAGTGGTGGTTGACTAGTCAATAGTTATTATTATATATATTTTTTATTATAATATAATAGTGTGAATTAATTAAAGGAGGAGGCGTGAATTGAATTCAGTTGACGTGAATAGTGGGACACATGGCATATCCTCATTGGTTTGCTATGCCTATAAATAGGCAGGTATTCCCTTGAAATAAAGGGTTAGCGGAAGCATAGCAAGGCTGGCGTGAATAGCGGGAGCGATAAACTAAACCTGCGGCTTCCTATTGGCGAACTCTCCTGACAGAAATTGCATGAAAAGTGGCGGACAGCAACTCCTCCACCAAGGATAGAAAATCTGCATGAAAAACTGTGGCTTGTATTTTGCGAACAGGGAGCTTTGCAAAGCTCAAGGCAACGGTCTCCTATAGGAGAACTCCTCCCTAGCAAGTGGCATCACTGCATGCAAAGTAGTGGAGAATTGCTCTCACTTGCGGACTGTTTTAGGGAAGCAGCTCTGGTGATGTGATTAGTAGTGGAGTTTGAATACCTACTTTGGGTAATGTGTGTTTGTGTTGAGTTGTAACTTGTGAATCATGTTTTGTATTTTCTTTATAACCTCTAGTTGATATAATATAGAAGTTGTTTGCTCCATTACTTGTATTGTGTCTATTATATCGCTTCCAACATACACACCCAATCTCAGTGTTGCGCACGACGATCTGTTGCAGTGTCGCCACCTTCTCTTTCAGTCGAACAATGCGAACTCGAGCATCCTAAACCTCTTTCTACAGTGCAGCTATAACAAAGCATTCACTAACAACAAATGTACATATTTTAGTTTATGATTAAGGAGTGTACTGTAGGAAAATTTGTTTTCAACATGCATACTTGTGATGAGGTCTTCATTATTCTCTAACATTCATTCGGTGCCCGCAAAGTGCCCACGCCTCCTTGCTCGCGATCCCTTTTGGACGTTTTCTCCTTTTGCGGTGAATAATCTAAGGGAGAGTGGGTAGTAATCAGCGACGGGACGACGGTCTCAATTACTTTCCCTTGACGCCTTCGGGAAGGGAGTCTGCTTTCAGATCCACGAGCTCTCTCGAATTCGCCATCCTCACCAACTTCCTCGTCTTCATCAACCTCTTCCTCCGATTGCTCATCCTCCACAATCTTCTTTGGCAAGTGCCTCTGGCGGTCCGCATCATCCGCCAAAGTCTGTTGCCAGAACGGGTCCGGAGCCACCCAGTTGGGTTGCTTCTCAGTAACATCTGGGCGGTCTTCGCCAAGTACTCGACATTTCACGTAGGAGTCACGATACTCGAGGTGTTCGGGTTCTTCCGAGTGCCCGCGCTCCAGATTATGAGCTTTTGCGATTCATGTTCTTTTAGCTTCTGAGAAGTGCTGGATAAAGGGGAAGGAGGAACTCTGGTGTCCACGGGGCAGGCCTCTCTGTGCTTCTTTACCCATGCTTCTCTTCCCCATGTTAGGGAAGTTCTCCATGGGCGCATCAAGGTTGGAAAGTGTAGGGAGTTCGCTACCCAGTTTGGACACATGTTTCTTTGTCGGTGACAACAACACCAACAACTTCTTTGAGGAACCTTTGAACGACTTCTTCAGCGGCTTCCCCAGCATATTGGGATCAGGCTTCTGCATGGTTGCCTTCTTGATTCACCTCCTTGGCATAAGCGCTTGCGGTCACACATTGTTTCTTCTCTCAATTCCCCGCTGTCCGACTCTTTGTGTACTTCGGGCGGCAGCACGTTTAATGCCATGTTTAATAAGACATTAAATGCCCGACTCTTCGTGAACCGATCGAGCAACCTACCCTCATGTATAAATATGGACCAGAAGTGCTCAAAAGGGGATAATGGACTTAGCCCTAAATTTATCTTGTTGTAGGTGCGGGCACTAAGTCTCCCAGCTTTTTTCTCTTTACTACTCATGTATTCGTGCATACCCCTTGGGTACTTACACCCTCGGGTTCGTCACTGCCAGTGGAACCCCCATTTTGCCATGTCTCTTTTTTGCCTGCTGATCCCAATAGGGCAAAGTAGTCTGTCGGTTGCAGTCTCCGATCTCTTCACCGAACTCTCTAGTTGGCTGTTGAGGGTGGAAGAAGTAGGTGACAAATTTTGCGTCAACATGCTCCAGAGCTAAAACGGTTCAGTTTAGACCGGTCTACATGAAGCCTCCAGTTTGGTCGTAACAAAAATATTTAGGGTCTCAATTCTTAAAGATATAAAAATTTAGGGATTGAAATCTCAATTCTACCATTGTTATTTTAAAGAGAATTATGTTTTAATTTATGGGTGTTGAAATTTGCATGTCTATAATCAATATTTACAACCAACAAATAAATATTCGTAGACTCGTCAAATATTTGCAACCTTTTTTTAAATACAATTTAAATTTGTGTTTTTTATATTTTTCCTATACTAATTGATAAAATGAAATAAAATCAAAATTACACAATATCATTCAAACAAAAACATAAATTTTATCATTCAAATAAAACCAAAATGACAAAAACTATATTTTATCATTCAGCTCCGCTTTAGTAATGAACAACAATGAACTCATATCATTCAACCTAAATACATCTTCTCGAAAATGAGCACTATCCTGCATGAAATTTAAAAAAATATATTTTTTTAGTATTCTAAAATTGAATTGTTATTAAGAAATAAATTTTGAAGTTGCGAAGATCTTACAAAATATTTATATGATTTTTCGAATCCTTTTATAATAAGCATGAATGTAGTGAATGACAAATCTACAAAAAAATTGAATATTATAAATTAAAAACAATTATGTAGAAAATCAATCACTACCTTTCAACTATTTTGAATGCATGCTATGTAAGGAATTTCTCATTCTTTCGCTATGTTTTTGCAGTACCTTGACCATATGGAAAATAGTTGTGGTAGCAGACAATTTTCATGTATTTTCAAAAGAACAAAGTGATTGTCATTAACAAAACCAATATTGATGACCATTCTAAATGTCGGTGGCGCTGAACGCAATGGAAAAAAGTGAATGATTGTTCTCTTGAGTAATGAAGAAATTAGACGTTGTAACATGATGCCACTACTGGACCTATATCTGTCATGGACATCCATTTAAGCACCGGGGCAAGAGTAATATAACAATCTATCACATCCAAGAGTAAATCTAGGTTTTGCTTTTTACGAGTTTGTTGGCTCTTAGAATGATAACAATAAATCGCAATCATCTACCAACATGTCTAGCCCAAGCAATCAATTCTTCCTTGTTAGAAAAACCAATATTTATCACAAAATGTTGCCAACATTTACATGTGGTCGTTGAGGAATATCTCCTGATAGAGATTAGCCCAATTTTATAGAAAATAAGAAGTGCACATAGCCACACCCCCATGATCTCCACCCGAAAGGAGTGGGGATCATGAGTTTGACCGTACACGCGATCACCACATCCGATCCCCGCACGCCGATCCCACTCCGCATGGTGGGGTAAGTGCCTCACATCGCCAGCGATGGGCGGCCGACCTCATCCCTAGACATCGGCTGCCCGCCCCCGTTCGCACAGCCGGAAGGGGCGGCCGACCGGGCCGCCCCCTCCTCGGCCGCCCGAGCGACCAAGGGGGCGGCCGACCAAGCCGCCCCCTCCTTGCCCGACCCAAGCGGCCAAGGGGGCGGCCGGCCGGGCCGCCCACTCCTTGGCCGCCTGTGACCAAAGGGGCGGCCACCCTGGCAGCCCCTTTGCCCGGCCGCTCGTGCGGCTACTGGGGCAACCAGGCGGCCCCCCTCTCCTCGGCCGCCGGCGACCAAATGAGCAGCCACCCCGACCGCCCCTTTGCCCGACCGCTCATCCGGCTCGGGGGGGAGGGGGGGGGGCAATCGGGCCGCCCCCTCTCCTCGGCCACCAGCGAGCAAAGGGGAGGCAGCCCCGGCCGCCCCTTTTCCCGACCGCCCGTGCGGCTAAGGGGACGGCCAACCGGGCTGCCCCCCTCCATTGCCGTCGCCGGCCGAAGGGGCGGCCGCCCCTTGCCTTGGCCGCCAGTGGCCAAAGGGGCGACCGCCCCCTCCCTCGGCTGCCGGCGCGCGGCCGCGAAGAGCGGCCGCTCCTTCCAAGCCGCTGTCAGCGGCCCTCTCTCGCCGGCAAACTTGGCAGCAAGTTCGCCTGCCGCCCGTGGAGGACCGCTCCCGCCGTCCGATTAGGGGGGAGCATTAGCCACCGTTCGATCCGCGGGTAATCACACACTAACCATCAGGTTAGTGGGGAGGAATTTAATTAATATTTTATTATTAATTAAAGGGTCTCCCGATAGCTGGATGCGCGCATTTAAATCTATGCTAAAATCATTTATGCGGGTTGTTACGGTGTGCGGATAACCGCGTAACCACCGTAACCACCTCTTGGAGCCTATAAAAGGAGCCCCATGGCTCCTCATTTCCTAAGTTTTTCCTCCGAGTCTTCTTTTTCCTCAGGTGGAAGCTCTACTGAATTCCCCCTACGAGCAGCACGCAAGCCGCACCTGAGTCACACCCAAGCTACCAGTGAGACGAGCCAAAGCCACCCAGAATCAGCAAACCGTTCAAGTCTCAAGCAGTTTCCTCAAGTGCAAGTGCTCCCTTCCGCATCTATATTCCGCAAACTGCTAACGACAGACCACCAACGCAAAGCGTAAGTTGTAATTATTCCCGGCGAGACGGCCTGTCGTCCGCCGCACGCAAACTGCTCTCTCACCCCCATAATTGTAACGAGAGGTGGTCTGTCACCTTCGACTTCACCAATTAGTTGTAACCACCCGAGAATATTGGATTTTGTTTGACACGGATCCAGTCACGTGGTTTTTTACCCAGTTGAGGGGTTTTTTACGTTAAAATTGCTTGTGTACAATAAACCTACTTATTTGGCTGTGTGCGCGCTCGACCTTCCCGAGAGCTAAGACGGTTCAAGAATTTCGGTCCGACCGAAACGTCGAGTTAGACCACAACAGTTTGGCGCTGTCTGTGGGAAGCGAGTTCCCAACATCCTCGGAAGATCGTACCCTCAGCACAACAATACGAAGAGACGAAACCTCCCACTTGACAACTCCCAAGAAACAGCTTCAATGGCAAAAAGATGCGCCCGAACAACAACAGTATCCGTCCTAGGGGGCACAATGAGCCGACCCACTCTCATCTACTTGTAGACATGCCTCTTGAGACAAAAACGGTTCCTGCCCCAACAACAGAGCCGAAAGAGCGAATTCGACAGGTGAGAAACCAATAGAATGCCCAGCTAAGAGGGACCAACGATAAAGGAATTATTGGGAACATCAAAACCATTGCGAGATTGCAGATCTTCCCTACCCAATTGCTCTTAATTAACACGCAAGAAGACACCCACACAGAAAAAGGATCAAGTTAGACTCCACCATAACCTTCAGGAATAAAAATCTTGAGGGGATCCGGTCACCTCACCAGGACCCTCTAGTAATTTGGGCAGTAATCGATGATCCCTGCTATAATGTCAAGCGAATACTCATCGACAACGAGAGTTCAGTCGTCATCCTGTTCCTTTCTGCCCTCCGGAATATGAAGCTTGCTAGCCAACACCTCGCTCCGGCAGCAGGGCCCGCCTATGGCTTCGATAGTCATCCCGTTCAGGTCCAAGGGACAATAACCTTACCGATCACCACGGGAGAATTTTCAAAGCAATCCACACATAAAATCCAGTTCGTCGTGGTAGATTCAAGTTCAGCCTACAATGCAATTTTCGGGAGACCTGTTCAGTCAATCTTCAAAGCTGTTCCTTCAATCCCACACCTCGCCATGAAATTCCCCACTCTCAGAGGCATAGGCATTGCGCGGGGGAATCAGGAAGCTGCCAGAACTTACAATTCGAAGCAAGCCCAACCAACAAAAGCCACTGCCATGAGCATCGATGACTTTGATCTACGAGATGAAGCGATCTTACAGCGAGGAATGACCTCTGAGGAATTGATTGAGACCCCTCTCTTACAATCAATCCCAGGTCATACCATCCAACTTGGATCGCTCCTCCCCCAATAGGAAAAAGAGGAACAAACGGCCTTCCATCGGGCAAACAAGGACATTTTCGCTTGGAATCCCGAAGATATGCCTGGAATAGACCCACAAGTCATCCAACACTCCTTGAACATAAACCCGACATGTAGGCGGTCATTCAAAATAAAAGAAATTTCGCCCCAGAGCGACTCCATGCCACTGAAGAGGAAGTAGGGAAGCTCCTCGAAGCACAATTTATGCGTGAAGTCGAATACCCCGTTTGGCTGGCAAACGTGGTGATGGTGAAGAAATCCTCCAGAAAATGGAGAATGTGCGTGGATTACACAAACCTCAATCAAGCCTGCCCGAAAGACAACTTCCCCCTGCCTAGAATCAACCAGCTGGTCGATTCAACTGTAGGACACCAACTTCTTAGCTTCATGGACGCTTACTCCGGCTACAACCAAATCAAAATGACCCCGACAGATGAAAAGCATACAACATTCAGAACAGACAATGGAATATACTGCTACAAAGTGATGTCCTTTGGTCTTAAAAACGCCGGAGCCACCTACCAGAGGCTAATGAACAAGGTATTCAAAGAACACATCGAAAGATCCATTGAAGTTTATGTTGACGATATACTGGTAAAAAGCATCCGATGAGAAGACCAAGTAGAGGACCTAGAAAAATGCTTCAAAATTCTCCGACAGTACGACATGAGATTCAACCCAAGCAAATGCGCGTTCGGGGTGACATCGGGGAAATTCCTAGGATTCATGGCGACCCAACGGGGAATAGAGACGAACACAAAAAAAAGATTAAAGTAATCAAAAATATGGCACCCCCTCGGTCTTTGAAGGAAGTAAAACGTCTGAACGGCAGGATTACAGCATTCTCACGATTTTTAGCGTGAACTGGTGATAAATATTTCATGTTCTTTAAAATTCTCAGGGGAGCAAAAACCACAGGATTCCAGTGGACAAGTGAATGTCAGGTTGCTTTCATGTCCCTAAAGCGATACTTAGCCTCCCCACCACTCCTTTCGAAGCCTGTCCCAGGAGAGATACTCTATCTATATCTAGAAGTCACACCCGCTACATTAAGTTCAGTATTGGTCAAATATGAAGGCGACTTTTAGCGACCAATTTACTACCTCAGTAAGATCCTCTCAGACACCAAAGCCCGATATCCTATGGCAGACAAGACAGCTTTAACACTTGTTTTCTCGGCTAGGAAGCTCCGGCCATACTTCCAAGACCACGCAGTGAAGGTGTTGACCGAACTCCCCCTATGTGCCATTCTTCAAAGGCCAGAAGCCTCCGACAGACTGGTGAAGTGGGCAGTCGAGCTAGGTGAGTTCGATATCCAATTTTTACCTCGACCAGTCATAAAGTCGCAAGTGCTAGCAGACTTTATTGTAGAGAATACTATTCCGCCAAAGGCCATTATTACACAGGATACAAACGACCTTCATTGGGTCTTGTATGTCGATGGAGCATCAGGAATCGAAGGGGCGGGCACATGAATACTCTTAATAAGCCCAGAAGCGACTATCTTATAATATGGACTTAGACTAAAATTTACAGCTACCAACAATGTAGCAGAATACGAAGCTCTAATTGTAGGACTTAGGCTCAAGGAGGACACCGGAAAGGCGAGAGGAGTGGAAGAAGGAAGAACCAAGGAGAGAGGAGAGAAGGAAGAACCCAAGAGGGTTGAAGAGAAGATGCAGGAGAGGCCTCAAAGGCAAGAAGAGAGAAGGCCAGCTGAAACTCGGGAAGAAGGAAGGGGGAAAGATGATTCCTGTATCCAGAGAATCGCCCCTAATGGAGACCAGCAAGGCAGCGGTACCAGGAAGAGAGGAGGAATGAAAATCGACAGGAGGGAGGCCGAGGAGGAGGAAGAATGGAGATGATGGCCATCGCTCGCCAAGAGGCGCCAGAGGGAGTAGCGAGCGATGCGCCAGGAGGCGGAGATTCCCCTTTACTGCGATATTCATCGGGTAGAGGGGCACGGGACCTTGGCTTGCCCCGAGTTTGGGGAAGCAAGGAGGAGGCTGGAGGCGGGAGCGGCAGAAAGAGAGCAACAGAGGCAGGAGGCCCCGGTGGGGCAAGTGGCATTCCAAGCTCTGACGAGGAGGAGGAATGAGGACCGAGTCGACCTGGGAGGTCGCGGGGAAGTGATACATGCCCCATGAGGTGGGCATGTAGGCGTGATCAATGGAGGGGCCGGGCTGGGAGCTTCCCGCAAGGGGAGTCTCCACCAAATCTATCGGAAGAACGGCGCCTTGACGTCACATACCCCGCCGCCATTAGAGGAGATCACCTTCTCGGAGTAAGATATGTTGGGGAATGAGAACCCCTTCCATGACGCTTTGGTCATTCAAGCCGCCATCGAGGACTTCACCGTTGACCGAATCCTCGCGGACAACGGTAGCTCGGTGAATGTCATCTTCAAAAGAACCTTCGTCGGGCTTCAGGTGGAAGCGTCCCGGGTCCAAGCTGTAGATGGACTGCTCTTTGGCTTCTCAGGAGAGAAGAAAGAGGTGGAGGGAGTAGTGGAGCTGCTGGTTACGCTCGGTGGGACGTCGATCCGATGCCGCTTCATCATCGTCGACGCACCTAGCGGTTACAACGCCATCTTCGGGCGACCCCTCATCAACTACTTTAGGGCCGTCCCGTCGTCGTACCAGCAGTGCCTGAAGTACTGCCGCGGAGATGTTCAGATCAGGATCAGGGGAGATCCAAAGTCTTCCAGGGAGTGCTACGTGAATGTCATCAACACCATCAGCTGGATGGGTGACGCAAAGAAGCTAGAAGAGTTGCTGGAGAAGGAGAAAGGGTTCTGTGCTACTGAGGAGGTAGAGGAGATATAGGTGATCTCTCGAGGAGGGGAACCAGGGTTGCTGAAGGTTGGAGGATCCCTGCCGCTTGGAGGGAAGATAGAGATGGCTGCCTGCCTGCAGGACAACGTTGATGTCTTCGCATGGAGCGCCGCTGAGATGCCAGGGGTGGACGCTGATGTTGCTTATCATCGCCTCAACCTGGATCCCGCGGTGGCCCCAGTTCGGCAGAAGCAGAGGAAGAGCGCCGCCATGCTGGCCGAGCTGATTAGGGAGGAGGTAGAGAAGCTGCTAGAGGCAGGTTTTATCTCGGAGATCCAGTATCCAGGCTGAGTCTCTAATGTTGTAATGGTGAAGAAGCCCGGAGGGGGCTGGCGTCTATGTATCAATTTTTCAATGTTGAATAAAGCTTGCTCGAAGGATTGCTACCCCTTGCATCAAATCGACACGCTGGTTGATTCCGCCGTCGGGTTTCCTGTGATGAGTTTTCTTGATGCTTTTTCGGGGTATCACCAGATCCGGATGCATCCCCCCGACTGTCAGGATGTCTCTTTCATAACCCAAAGTTCGAGTGGATGGCGGAGTGTGAGGAGGCTTTTGGAAAGCTAAAGCAACAGCTAACCTAAGCTCCTCTCCTCCAAGGCCCGCGGGGTAATGAAGATCTCTTCCTCTACCTAGGAGTCGGGGCGGAAGCAGTTAGTTCGGTGTTGGTTCGGGAGGAAGGCAAGAGGCAGCTTACTATCTAATATGTTAGTAGAGTGCTGCGGCAGGCGGAGACGAGGTACCCTATTTTGGAGAAGCTGGTGTTCGCTTTGGTGGTTTCGACTCGTAGGCTCCGTCCGTATTTCCAAGCTCACTCCATCAAGGTCGTCTCCGATCATCCTCTACGGAGTATCCTGGATAGAGTGGAGCACTCTGGCAGGCTGACAAAGTGGGCGGTGGAGTTTAGCGAGTTTGACATTTCTTACTCTCCAATGGTAGCAATCAAGGCGCAGACGGTGACAGATTTCCTTGCCGACTTCTCGGCTGAGGTAGAAGGAGAGGAAGGCTCTTCTAGCACGGTGTCCTGGAAGATGTTCGTGGATGGGGCTTCAAGCAGATATTCCGTGGGAGCTGGAGTCGTGCTCGTAATCCCTCAGGGAACCAGGATCGAGCAGTCAGGCGAGATCCTCTTCCCAGTTACCAACAATCAGGCGGAGTACGAAGCCATGGTGGTCGGCTTGCATCTCGCCAAGGAGTTGGCAATTCGAGATATAAGGGCCTTCACCGACTCGATGGTAGTCGCGTCTTAGATCAGAGGCGAGTTCGAGGTGAACGATCCGATTTTACAGCGGTACTTGATCAAAGTGAAAGGTCTGATCGGGGGATTTCAATCTTTTTTCGTCGAGCACATACCCCAAGAGAAGAATTCGGAAGCTGAATACCTTGCTAAGTACGGTCCCCGGGCTGGGGGAACCGTGACTAAACTGTTCCGACCGTCCATCGAGGAAGGGGAGATGATGGAGATCGAGCAAAGGGCATCCTGGAGGGATCCATTTATTTCTTTCCTGACGATGGGTCAGATTCCTGCCAACGAGGGAGACCAGAGGAAGTTTCGCTACAAAGCTGCCTACTATTTGCTTCAAGAAGGAGAGCTCTACCGTAAGACCATCTCAGGTCCTCTGGCTCGGTGCCTGTCAGAGATTGAAGTACCATGCATTCTGGAGTAGATTCACTCAGGAGAGTGCGGCAGTCACTCAGGGACTCGCACTCTTGAACAAAGGATTCTAAGGCATGGATACTTCTGGCCCACCATTCTGAAGGATGCGGAGGCCTTCTCAAAAAAGTGTCTCCAGTGCCAGCTCTTCGTGCCTCTTCAACTACAACCAGCTTAGCACCTTCGCTCGATCACTGCTCCATGGCCCTTCGCCATCTGGGGAATGGACTTGATCGGCCCCTTTCCTCAGGCCAGCGGGCAGAGGAAGTTCATGCTTGTCATGACCGACTACTTCTCTAAGTGGATCAATGCAAAAGCTTTAGCCAAGACCACGTCGCAGATTGTGAAGAATTTCATTTAGGGAGAAATTGCATGCAGGTTCGGGATTCCTCTCGCCATCGTCACCGACAACGGGCCGCAGTTCGCCAGTTTGGAGTTAGAGGACTTCTGCAAGCAGCTAGAGACGGATCTTCGATTTGCCTCTGTGCATCATCCTCGTAGCAACGGACAGGTGGAGGCCGCCAACAAGTTGATCATCAACCTCCTAAAGAAGAAAGTCACCAACTTTAAAGGCAATTGGGCGGAGCAGCTCCCCTCGGTCCTCTGGGCCCTGAGAACAACTCCAAACTCGGCTACGGGGGAAACTCCCTTCAAGTTATCCCATGGGTTCGGGGCACTCATCCCAGTGGAGTTCGAGGTTCGGAGCCCGAGAGTTATAGCAGCTGGAGATGGCGGCGAAGAATGACGCTTGGAAAATGAGGAAGCCCAAAGACTCTCACTGGATTTCGTAGAAGAGCTTCGTGACTTGGCCTCCATCCGCCAAGAGGAGATCAAGCGGCGCATGGCGAAACACTTCAACAAAAACGTCCGCCTAAAGCATTTCCTCGCCGGAGATCTGGTTATGAAGAAGGTGGACGCCGCAGGAAGAGGAGCAACAGTTGGCAAGCTACATCCAAATTGGGAAGGTCCCTTCATTGTCCAGGAAGCCTTGGCCACCGGAGGCTATTATCTACAGGATCAGGTTGGAGAGCAGCTGGGAGGTACTTGGAGCGGGGATGACCTGAAAAGGTTCTATCCTTAGCGGCCAATGATGTATTTTGTTCGAACATGCTTTCACATATATACAATGACAACTGTTTTGCTTCTGTTCATTCTTTTTTCATCTCAAGTATTCAGGGAACTCAAGGTGTTGCTCCAGGATCGATCCGAGAAGTCGGCCGTCAACTTGTTCCCCCTGGATAGGCCAGTGCGGACGATGGGACGATGCCTTGGGATATAAGCGTCCTTGTAAGACCGGACCCCTGCATTGATGGCCGAGATCAGCTCCCCCCTTGCATGTCGGCCTAACTACCCCCGATTGCATCTCTCCTCCAACTGGAGGAACTAGTGGGAACAGGTTTGGACTCCAACCTCTTGGATTTGAGGAAGGATCAACCTTGCCAAGCTCTCCTTTCGGGCAACGGCCCTTCAGGTTATTTTTCAAAGGCAGGATAACTAGCTAGAGAGCCAGGGTAGGCCCAAGGGAATATGTTAGTCGCGAGTGTGTCCTGGAGGACCCTCAAAAAAACATTGCCCCTCGCTCTTGCATTTGCGCTCGTAGCCAGTTGGCAGAGCTGAGAGCGATCACATCGGTTGGATTGGGAAACATGCCTTCGACCTGTTTCTCGTAGATATCCTAGTTCGGACGATGGGACGATGCCTCAGGATATAAGCGCCCTTGTAAGACCGGACCCTTGCATTGACGGCCGAGATCAGCTCCCCCCTAGCATGTCGGCCTAGCTACCCCCGATTGCATCTTTCCTCCGACTGGAGGAACTATCAGGAACAAGGTTGGACGCCAACCTCCCAACTCGACGTCGGCAAGATCATCGTTCGATTTCTGATTTCTTCGTCCTTGAAGATATTGAAGCGCTTAATCCGTTTTCAAACTCTTGAAGCAGCAGGAAAAACATATCAAGTCCTCGGGTGGCAGGTCCTCGTAAGTCCAAGTCCCTGAACGGGCTCCTCTCCTGCACATTGGCCAACAACCTCCTCGAGTGAGATCAAGATCCTCGCTAGAGTGATGCCGTAGTCCGAGATCTCTGTACGAGCTCGTCTCCTACAGACCGACTACTTGCCTCCCCGAGTCGACCTACACCACTCTAGTTGAGCAAGGCTCCTGAGAGTTGTCGACTCCAACAAAGTTCAAGTCCTCGGGTGGAAGGTCCTCGTAAGTCCAAATCCCTGCACGAGCTCCTCTCCTGCATATTGGCCAACAACCTCCTCGAGTGAGACCAAGATCCTCGCTGGCGTGATGTCGTAGTCTGAGATCTCTGTACGAGCTCCTCTCCTGCAGAACGACTACTTGCCTCCCCGAGTCGACCTACACCACTCTAGTTGAGCAAGGCTCCTGAGAGCTGTCGACTCAAACAAAGTTCAAGTCCTCGGGTGGCAGGTCCTCGTAAGTCCAAGTCCCTGCACGAGCTCCTCTCCTGCATATTGGCCAACTACATCCTCGAGTGAGACCAAGATCATCGCTGGAGTGATGCCGTAGTCCGAGATCTCTGTACGAGCTCCTCTCCTGCAGACCGACTACTTGCCTCCCCGAGTCAACTTACACCACTCTAGTTGATCAAGGCTCCTGAGAGCTGTCGACTCCAACAAACACTCAAGTCCTCGAGTGGTAGGTCTTCGTAAGTCCAAGTTCCTGCACGAGCTCCTCTCATGCACATTGGCCAACGACCTCCTCGAGTGAGATCAAGATCCTTGCTGGAGTGATACTGTAGTCCGAGACATCTGTACGAGCTCCTCTCATGCAGACCAACTACTTGACTCACCGAGTCGACTAGCTCCCACCCCCAGTTGAGCTTGGCTCCTGCTGGGTGTCGACTACTCCCAACCATAAATCAGGCTCAGCTCCTCACATGATGTCATTCTTGGTAACGAAATAAATCGTGTAGGAGCGGGCAGACTTTGGCGAGTATGCGAGCAGATATGGGGCGAGTATGCGAACAGGTATGGGCGAGTATGCGAGTACGCTACGACGAATATATGTGCAGGTCACAGGCAAAAAGTGGGAGGCGAGCTATGAAGAGCGACTATGGTCGTGCGAGTATAAATTATGCGACTATGAACGATGCCAACGCATGGGTAAAAGCGAACCTATGAGCCTAGCGAGTATCATCAGCAAGCAAGTATGAAAGCAAAAAAACACAGCATGATAATTCAGACTTGTATTTATATTTTTCAAAAAAATGTACAAGTTACAAAAGTATCTATTACAAAATATCGCTAACTGGTATTCACGAGTATGACAAATATCGGCGAGTAACTAGGACTCATCGTCGCCAGTATCAGACCGATATTCCTCATCTCCGATGTCAGCATCCTCTTCCTCGCCACTTTCCTCGCTCTCCTCCTCGCCGCTGCCACTACCGCTGCTGCTGTTACCACTGCCACTGCTGCTGGAGCTCGCCGAGGATGAAGGTATGCGATTTGGCGAGATTGTTTCCTCAACGAGCAGCTCGGGGATCAGCTCGTCCACGGTGAACTGCTTTTCCCCCTCGTCAAGTTTCCCGCTAATCCTCAGCCTCGCGAGCATGACGTTGCCGGCCGCGCGGGCTATCTCGCGGCGAACCGACAACCTCTCCTCCCACAAGACGCGAGATCGCTTGATGGCATAGTGAGGGTCGTCCTCCGGCCGCGACTGAGGAGCAGAAGAACTCGCGTCGTCTTCTAAAATGGTCAGGCGAGATTCCATCTCGGCTGCGCGGACTTGGGCTGCCTCTAAATCAACCTGAGACTTGGCGAGTTTCGCCTCATACTCAGAAAGCTTCTTGGCGGTTCGATATCGGCAGCCTGCGACAAAGAATAGAGAGTCAGCAAAAAGAATCCAAGTCTGGCAACATCAACATCGCGCGTAGGAGGCGACTTACCTCATAATCTCGCCAGCGAGCGGATTCCATGCAGAGATCAATCGCCTTCTTGCTGATGATCTTCAAGGCCTTGGTCCTCTCCAACATCTTCCTCGCCGCGAAATTATTCAGTTCGACGGCTCGCGCGAGCGAGCAAGACGCCTGCTGGGCAAGTTCCTCCTCGCTGAGATCCAACATCGATTCGGCTTCGCCTCGCCCATACATCGCATGGAGGACGGCGAAGGCCTCCCCCTTGTCCTCCCAGTCCGCGGACCAGGAGGGGAGGTTGGTGCTCAGAGTCACCAGATGTTCATCTGCCGACCAGGTCAGCAGCGGGCGACCATAGGCGTCCACCACCTATCGCCCCAAGTTGAAGTTGGGGTGGAAGTGAGGAAGCCGGGAATCTAGTGGCGGCGATTCTTGGTCGTCAGGCTGCGGCGATGACACCTTCTGCTTTTTGGTCGTAGGGCCCGGCGACCTGGCTTTCCCCTTGCCCTTGGCGAGCCTTTTCTTCTCGCAGACATCATCCATCGAGCTGGTCTCATGCAGCGAGGGGGCGAATTCCTTCGCCGGAGGGAGCAGTTTCTCCGGGAGCTCGCATGGCACTGCAAAATGACGAGTAAATTAGTATCAAGCTTCTCATGTCACGGCGAATATACAAACAAAGTGATTCTCGCCCAAAGCTTACCCTCCTTGGAATGTATCTCCAACAAGCTGTTGACATTTAGTCGCCAGAAGATGACATCGAACCGGCGACCTCAGAACGATTCAACTAGCTGCTCGCGGACGCCCTCCAATATCGGCGGGAGGAAGGCGACGTCGGCAGGTTGGTGAGGCCTTCCCAGGACACCATCGATGAAGGCCGCCCCTGGAGTCGCCGACCGATCTGTCAGCAAAAGAAAGTCGCTAGATTAGACAGGGTACTTAGCCGCCATATGCAACATCAATAGCGACACATACCGCGACGAGGAGATCGAGATCGGCTAGGAGAGGATCCGTGAGTTGGCTCATCTCGGCGGCTCGAAGATGGCCCACCATCGTGCTCGGCCGCCTTGCCTTGCCCGCGTCCCCCTTGTCCGGAATCCACAACCCTCGGCGGGAAGTAACTCGGACGCGACTTGACCGACTTACTGACCGCAAGCTGCGATGAAGGGGGCAGGGGCAGCGACTAACTTGCCGGTTGCCGAGGGTTCTTCAGCGGAGGAGGCGGAGGTCGTCGCGTCGTGGCAACTTGGTAAGGCGCGACAAGAGGCGGCGGCAGCGGCAAGGATATAGTTACCGACTGGATGGTGGCGACATTTGTAAGAGGCGGCGGCGGGGGCAGCGAATAGCTCGCCTCGGGCAGAGAAGACCTCGCCGGAGGCAGTGCAGAACTCGCCGCGGGTGGCGCAGAGCTCTTCGCAGGCAGCGCAGAACTCGCCGGAAGACCCTTGCTCACCGGTGAAACCTTCTTTGGCAGAGGGTCCTTCGGCAAAGGATCCTTGCTCGCAGGGGTCGTCTTTCTTGGAGGATTCTTCCGCGGCAGTTCCTTGCTTGACGAAGGAACCGAGGCCTCGGATATCTTTCTGCCGCCAACATGGATCCGCACCGTGTGCGCGGTCTTTACTGGTCTCCCGGCAGGAAGGGCGACCAGCGGCGCGGAGCTCAACCGGGCGACATTCAGAACCGCGTCAGCGCCCCCCGATGGAGAATCTGCGAGTATCATGGTAAAGTTAGCGAGAAGTGGAAACGACCATCAGTGTAGGAAAGCATCTCGACAATATGACAACCTGGCAGGTCGACAACTTCAACCTGCTGCGGCACCAGAGTGGAGGCGAGTTCCGAGGCCAGGGTCGTGGCGAGTTCAGGGATGTCGAGCGAGTCGAGGAAGCTCGCATCAGAGGCTGCGACATTGGGAATTTCGTCAAGCCCCAGGTCGCTGAGCAGCTGCTGCGTGCTAGCAGAGCGCACTGGGTTGCTAGTGGAAGCCGCAGTTTGAGAAAGAGGTGGCGGCGAGTTATCGTCACCGGAGGCGGGTTTCTTCTCGGACTTTTTAACTTTTTTCTTCTCACGCGGGGGGGGGGGGGGGGGGGGGGGGGGGGGGGGGGTAAGTCGGCAACAGTGTCCTCCTCGCACGGCCTTTTCGGCTTAGCGACGCCAAGTGCACCAGTCAGTGCGACGAGGCTGTCATGAAGAAATTTCGCAGCGTCCGACATTATGCGCGAGTTCTAAAGATCCGGCTAAAGAACTAGGCCCCCCTATTTATAGAGATCGGCAGGCAGGTACAGGAGGCAAGTAACCCAGATACTCGGCAGAGCAGCTCGCCGAATAAGTGTTGGATGTTTCTTTTCGAGTTCCTATGTCGCTCAGAAAGATCGGGGATTGTGTACAACCCGTATTTGTCGAGAGTGGGTCCTACCACAGTCAGGTCAGCAGAAGTCAAGGTCAATAAGTCAAGACAGGAGTCAAAGACAGAATACAAGATCGCGGAAGGCCTGGGCGAGTATAGGCGAGCTCCCCTCGCATACTTGCCAGGTAGACGACTAGGCGAGATACTCGCCCAGCCCGTGCGAGTTCCTCTGGAATTCGCCTAGTCGTCAGGGGGGTGGGGTTTAAATATGACCCCCCTCCTTGGATTTTCCTATAAATAGGACCCCAGAGGTACGAGGTGAGGCACTTGAAATCCTCAGCAGGATACTCGCGCGCTTCGTTTTCGAGATACTAGCTGAGTCTTTGCATTCCTTTTCCTTGGAGAGAAAGTCGTGACCTTGCGACTTCGCCAGCTAGCTTCCCTCGTAACCAGTTCGACCATCTTTGGTTGAGAAGGGGCTGCTCCTTTCGAGCATCCGAGTACGTGGTGGGACCTTCCTGCCGCAACATCTAGGGTCCTGTTTGATTCTTCATCCTAGTCACCCTAACCGTCTGATCTAGCTTCTGAGCCGGTAGCCTTAGGCGACTTTGATCCGAATTCAGAGGTTAGGATTTTTCCTGGCTTCAACATGGGGGGCAGACGAACCAAGCACATGTACCTTGGGAGGCGAACCGCCACGACCACCGGAAGGAGAATTATCACTCGGAGAAGACGAACAAGGCACCACACTCCCGCCACCTCGAGAAACTACAACGACCTTCCGCTTCCGACTACCACCTAAAGACGTCTCAGCAGTCCGCCCAGAGACGGAAGAAATGCCACACCACAACAAGCGCTTCTCCTCCACGAACGACGATATGAGTAACAGACGGTTGGCCAACTCTCGAGGCTCTGAAAATCCGAGTACCAGAGAAAAATCCCGCTCCTTTCCCTTTTGGAGATGACCATGGTTAGTTAACACGTTCCACAGCTCCGATAAGCCCCAAGAATTCATGACATAATCAAACAAAGTATTCCCATAACGGCGGTTCGTTCGAACCTCAAAATCGAGCCAACTCTTATTGCTGCAAATCTCCACCCGCTCGCCACCATCAGAGCGAACGTCACACTAGTCCCGAAAGCAATCCAATGAGAGACTCCCACCATGCTCGCGAAAGAAGACGACCAATCCCATAAGGCGCATCACGCCCAAGGGAGTGAACTGGTAAATTGGCACGTCACAGAACTTCAAAATCTCAACTACTTCTTCGCACGAGGGGAATCGAAACCCCGATCTCAAGGTAGTATCGCAGATCGTCAACTAGCCACGAGCAGTATTTTGCACCCTCTCCTCAACACGCGGTATCCTCACTTCAAAGTCGGTAGAAAGGCCGAATCTCCTCCTCCAAATCGCAACTTGGTCCTCGGTAAGAGAAGAGCGAAGACGCATCGGCTGAGTAGTACGTCTCGAGCCCTATCACAAAGAATAAAAAGTGAGGCTAAAAAGTCCGAACAAAAGCCATCCATGACGCGCCCAAAATCATACACGTGGCCCGACACGCACGGAAAGCCCCCATACAAACGCGCACGCAAGCCAACATACACGCACGCCCAAGAGTGCACGCTAGGAGGCGCATACGCGCTAGGAGCCCGCGCACGGCTAGGCACGCGCCCCACACTCAAAGTCGAGCACACGCATACGCACACCAGCGCGCAAGGCATCTCACACCCACACGCTCGCACGCGCACGCGCGATCGAGATAACACCCGTGCGCGCTCCCGTGCGACCAGGTAGGCGCTCGCGCACACACACGCACGCGGGATCGCGCGCCAAGCGCGCGCGCGACCAGGCGCCCGGCCGCACGTGCATGGGATCGGGCCCCCGCGCACCCGCAGGATCAGGGGCGCGCCCACGGGATCAGGCGCTCGCCCGCTCGCGCTGGTGCGCTTGTGCGGGCACTCGCGCGAGCGCCCGGGCTGGACAGCGCGCAACCGCGCGTGCGCGGTGTGATACGTGCCTACGTGCACGACCAGCCACGCGCGTTCTAGCGCGGGCGCGACCGCCCACTCCTCTGCGGGGGCACCCACATGTCTATTTACACATGCTCGTGCACGCCCGCACACACCCCACGCACCCCACGCACCGTCACGATCACGGAAGCAATAGCCTCCACCCCCAGTCATGATAATCATTTCACCTATATCAAAATGGATACTAACATTTTTTTACCTGAGATTGCAGGGAATAACCGCTCTCTAGCGCAAGTCTGTCACCATTCGCCGCCATGAAAGTGAACAAAACAAGTTCCTTATTTCTCTTCGTCCAAAGCGGCCTCATGCAACAAGGATCTGGGGGGCAATTGATAGAGATTAATATCATTTTATAGAAAATAAGGGGTGCACATAGCCACACCCCCATGATCTCCACCCAAAAGGAAGGTGGATCATGGGTTTGACCGCGCAGACGATCACCACACCCGATCCTCGCGCTCCAATCCAACTCCGCATGGTGGGGTAACTGCCACACCTCGCCGACGACGGGCGGACGACCTCCTCCTCGGACGCTGGCCGCCCGCCCCTGTTCGCACGGCCGGAAGGGGCGGCCGACCGGGACTCCCCGTCCTCGACCGCCTGAGCGACCAAGGGGGCGGCCGACCGAGCTGCCCCCTCCTCGACCGACCCAAGCAGCCAAGGGGAGGCCCGCCGGGCCGCCCCCTCTCCTTGGCCATTGGGGACTAAAGGGGCGACCGCCCCTTTGCCCGGCCGCCTATGCGGCAAGGGGGGTAACCAGGCCGCCCCCCTCTCCTCGGACGCCGGCGACCAAATGGGCGGCCGCCCCTTTGCCCGGCCGCCCGTGCGGCTAAGGGGGAGGCCAACTGGGCTGCCCCCTCTCTTCGCCGCCGCCGGCCGAAGGGGTGGTCGCCCCGACCGCCCCTCGCCATGGCCTCCAGTGGCCAGGGGGCGACCGCCCTGGCCGCCCCCTCCCTCGGCTGTCGGCGCGCGGCCGCAAAGAGCGGCCACTCCTTCCCGGCTGCTGTCAGCGGCCCCCTCCCGTCGGTGAACTTGGCGGCAAGTTCGCCGGCCGCTCGCGGAGTCCCGCTCCCGCCGTCCGATCAAGGGGTAGCATTCACGGCCGTTCGATCCGCGCGTAACCACCCACTAACCACCAGGTTAGTGGGGAGAAATTTATTTAATATTTTATTATTAATTAAATTGTCTCCTGATAGCTGGATGCAGACATTTAAATCTATACTAAAATCATTTATGCGAGTGGTTACGGTGTGCAGATAACCGCGTAACCACCGTAATCACCTCCTGGAGCCTATAAAAGGAGCCACATGGCTCCTCATTTCCTAACCTTTTCATTCGAGTCTTCTTTTTCCTCAGGTGGAAGCTCTGTCGAATTCCCCCTACGAGCAGCACCCGAGCCTCGCACCCAAGCTACCAGTGGGCCGAGCCAAAGCCACCCGGATTCGGCAAACCGTTCAAGTCTAAAGCAGCCTCCGCAAGTCCAAGTGCTCCCTTCCGCATCCAGATTTTGCAAACTGCTAACGACAAACCACCAGTGCAAAGAGCAAGTTGTAATTATTACCAGCGCGCCGGCCTGTCGTCCGCCGCGCGCAAAGTACTCTCTCACCCCCATAATTGTAACGAGAGGTGGTCTGTCACCCTCGACTTCACCAACTAGATGTAACAACCCGAGAATAGTGGATTTTGACTTGCACAGATCAGGTCACGTGATTTTTTACCCAGTTGAGGGATTTTTCCACGTTAAAACTGTTTGTGTACAATCAACATACTCATTTGGCTGTGTGCGCGCTCGACCGTCCTGAGAGCTAAGACGGCCAAGAATTCCGGTCCAATCGGAACGTCGAGTTAATCCACAACATCTCCGTAAAACGACAATCTAGAAATAAATTGAATAAAATCAATGATAACTTTGCAAAAAATAAACAAAAATTACTTTGATTTTTGTCCCAAACATTACTTTGTGATTTTACCACTACACTGCGCATTTCACTCTAGAAATAAATTGAATAAAATCAATGATAACTTTGCAAAAAATAAAAAAAACTACAATCTAAAACTAATGTACCATATTACCTCATATCTGAGAGGTATTGTTGGAGAAGAAGGATTTGACATCTTCAACAAAATTGTAACATTGATAGAGACGCACACTTAGGGGCAGCATTGCACCAGGAAACTAGAAAATGGAAGCAAAAAAGGACCATGAAAAACAACCGAGCAGCGATGATGGTAGGCCAGGCGGCGGCGGCGGCGGCGGCAAGGACCCTAAAACCCTAAAAATGGAAAAAAATTTGGAGTGCAAAACAAGAAAAAAGGATGGCTTCGGGTTCTTGGATGGAGTCACTCCTTCGACGGCATCTAGGAAGATATCAAAAAAAATTGATCGGCCCGAAAAAGAAGAGTTCAGACAGCGTCGAGTGAAGAGGAACATACCACGGCGGCTATGGCGCCGGCGGCAAGGAGGCTTTGGAGGGGCACATCCGCACATACGGCAGTTGTGAGCATTCCAGACGGCGTCGGGAGGTTCTTTCGGGCGTGCAGAGCTTTGCAGGGGAAGAAAACGAGATTTTAGGGCTGGGCAATAAGGGGCGGCAATTAGAATGTTTTATTTTACGAATTAATTTGATAGATTTTTAAGAAATGGGCATGCAAATATCTATTGCAGACCTACAATTATCAGCGCCCTGATTTATTTTCTTTAAACATTTTGTGTTAATACGTGCGGTCAAGATCATTGCAATGATGACAGAACAATTTTTGGGTACGGTACTCGCACCGCTACGGTGCCGTGCGAGTACCGCATCCAGCCGTTTGACATCAATGCACTCACAGGGGCGGATCCAGAGGGGGGTCCGAGGGACACTGGCTCCCTCATTATATTTCAAAATTGTTAATGTATTTGGATTCTCCTCGTCGAGGCAATGAATTTTGACTACTTATACGTAAAAAACGGTGGCTAGATGAGGGAGAAACAACTCCGATAAGATGAAAATGTTCCATTTTTTTTGAAGGAAATTAATGTCAGACCCCCTTGCTAAAATTTTAAGAACCCAGCGACACATTAAAAAAAAAATTATGCACCTCCGTTATCAAATTGTGCACCCTCATTATTAATTTTCTGAATCAACCACTAGCACTCATTTTTGATGTACATATGCACGGCTGAATGGATACTCGCATGATACTGTAGCCGTGCGGGTAACATACCCAAAATTTGTTCATGATGATGATATTAAAAAGAGTTAAAATAGTTGTCAAACACTTAAGTAGAAAGATTTTATTAATATCCATTAAGAAAATGGATTCAGAATTTAAAAGACGATTGATATCCGCATTACACTTTTAGATATTCGCACTACGTTTATTTCTAATTTTCTGCGTCTTTTGAAAATACTCCTTGTGCATGCATTTTTAGGAAAAGTGTTCATCACGAAAGTTGTAGATCTCGATGAGATCTACAACTTTCGTGTTGAACACTTTTCCTAAAAATGCATGTACAAGACGTACATTACGAAATACGCTCAGATTTCGCGGCTTTTAGAAATACGTCTTATACATCCATTTTTAGAAAAAGTGTTCAAAACAAAAGTTGTAGATCTCGTAAAGATCTACAACTTTCGTGTTGAACCCTTTTCCTAAAAATGCATGTATAAGAAGTATTTTCAAAAGACACGGAAAATTAGAACTAAACATAATGCGAATATCCAAAAATATAGTGCGGATATCAATCGCCATTTAAAATTGAACGGTGACTTTAATCGCACGTCTTACCGTTTCTAGAAGATTAAAAATTCACCTGTCCAAAAATTATGACTCAAACATCGCCGCGTGTTCTCTACCTCAGCTGGATTTTTTTTTATTCCCATTTTTTATCAACATTTTAAAATCTTATTTTTTTTATATATTTTTTTAATTCGATCATCGGGTCTTTTAAAATCCGGACGGATATTATTTTTTTATTTTTTTAAATCACAAAAAATTTTCCTTCTTTCTGATTATTTTTCTCTAAATCTGTCATTAAAATTTTTATTATGAGCCGTCTATTATATTACAATAATAATCTCCTGAAGGGTCATGGTCGATTTATTTATTTTTCAAATTAATTAAAAAAAGCACATTAATTAAAATAGTAACCTGTGCACAATAATTTATTTATAAGAAGAAATATATGAGATATGAGATATCCTCATCTCAATTTAGAATTTATTTAGAGGTGTTATGTGGAATGTGCTCTCATATACATGCTAAATTATTTTAGATTGATTAGTTCTCTTCAAATTGTTACAAATTTTTTTTGAAAATTATTGCGGATCGTTTTAGGATTTTGGTAGACTGGACTAATTGAACCGCCTTTGCCTCAGTACGGTTGAGCGCGCAAACAATAAAAAAAAATAGTAGGTTGAAAAAAGAAAATTTTTGTGTGAAAAATCCGTCAACTGGGTGAAAAATCATGTGTCTGAATCTGTGCCAGCCAAATCTCCACTACTTGCGGGTTGTTGTACAGGGCTTTTTGAAGAACTCGAGCGAGACAGACCGTCTCTTGTTACAATTGTTGAAAGAGAGAGTAGTGGGTTCGGAGGGTGATAGACCACTTCTGACACAACTAATTATTTTTCTTGCTACAAAAGGGAGATTTACACTCTGTACGTTTAGAGTCTATGAATTTAGCTTGGAGGTGTGAGCAACTTGTTGCTAAGTTGAGAGCGCTGGGAATACTGAGCGTTCTGCACGTTTGACTGTGGTTGAGTGGTTCTTGGCAGGCTCTGAAGTTAGTTTTGTCAACTGCTAGCAGTGCGGCACATCAACTTTGGGAGCTCTAGCGGGCTTGGTTTGCTGACACTGAGAGGCCTGCGGTTGGTCCAGTGACCACATGGACGGCTAATGGCAAAATGCAATTATTGGACCCCATGCAATCTTCGAAGTGCTTGATGAATCTTGTAGGCGACTTCAGTGGACTAGACAGTCTTCAGCTGACTAGAAAAAACACTTGCAGGAGCGGTCTGAAGAATGGAGCGCAAGACAACACACTTAGAACGATGAGCGTACTGAGGGATTCACGGAAGGAGGAATGTGCGCACGATGTAACGTGCACACAGAGGGACGTGCGCAAAGGAGTGCACGTAAGGAGGAACTTGTACATGGATGGACGTGCGTAAGGGGGAACGTGCACATAGAGGGACGTGCACATAGAGGGATGTGCACATGTTGGATAAGAGATGCGCGCAAGGGGGAATGCGCACAAGAAGGAACACACTCACGAAAGGAGAGACACACGTAAGGGAAGCGCACATAAGGAGGACATGTGCACAAAAGAACGTGCGCACGAAGGAGAAACACGCGCAAGGGGGAGCACACGTAAGGAGGAACACACACACAAAATGACGTGCACACATTGGAGGAGAGATGCAGGAGAGGGATGAGTGTTGGAGGAAACCCATGAAGGAGAGAGAAAATCCGTAGGAAGAGAAGAGAGAATTTTCTAGGCGGAGAAGAGGTTGTAAATGGAGAATCAGGGTCTATTTATAGATTCCAAGAGGGGCAACCCAATAATTTCCCCCAATAACTACCGGACGGACGAATAGAAACACTCTGTTTAGAGCACGCAGATCACTAATTTTATGGAAATGACAAAACGGCCCCTAGACAGTTAAGGGGCCTGACAAGCGACAATCCGCTGTGGTTCCCTGGCGGCGGGAGGCCGACCGGGAAGGAGGAGGGGGCCGAGCGGCCGACAGGCTGCTCGGCGGCGGAGACCGTGCAGTCTCGAGGCTTCTCGACATCGGGGCCGAGCGACCTGGAGGCAGCTCGGTCGGCCAAGCGGCTGCAAGCTCAGCCAAGGTCGAGTGACCGTATGGCCGCTTGGCCGATAAAGGCCGAACGTTCGGGTGCTCGCTCGGCAGCAGGTGCCGAGCGGCCTGGGGGTCGCTCGACCGGCGAAGACCGCACGGCTAGGGGGCTGCGCGGTCGCGGTAGGGGCACTCGCCGGCAAATGGTCAGTCGTCCGCGACAGAGACCACTGTGGCGATTGCCGCAACAATTACACCATGGGCGGTTACGCCGTTAGTGGGGGCTCTTTGGATAACCGCACCCCATGCGCGGGGTATGGCTGCACTTATTGGAGCATTGTTTGATGTTTTGTGTTGGGCTGCTCTTATTTTATGAAAAGCTCTAAAACTAAATAGAGTAAATCCAAATTTTGGAGGGAAACCTTTCATATAGGAAAGGATAAACCCTTTTGTTTCACCTTATTTATCTCCACTAATATTGGTGAGTATATAAATTTGTTTTTCACTCCTTATTTGTTCGAAAGAACATAAGGATCATCTATGAAACACACGCGCTTGCGCACCACACTGGATCCGGAGTTTAAATTTGAGATTTGGGGAATAATTGAATTGAATTGTATTTTTTTGTACAAAATAGTTGTGCCAGTTTTTAATCCAATTTTTATAAAATTGCCCCGACATGCGTCGAAAAGAACTCGACGCACCCAACTTGCGTCGACTAACACAAACACTTTGAGTCGAGTTGCGTCGATAAGATCTCGACGCATGCGTCAATTAAACCTCCGTCGGTTTGAGTAGCGTCGAATAGGTGTCGACGTGCATCAATAAGAACTCGACGCAACCAGCGCCGACTTCTCCTTTTCACGCCCGTTACGTGTAGTATTCTAACTATTTCTTTACGCATTTTACGTCATTAATAATTTACGTTGGAAATCTAATGTTTCACTGGACAATTAAAACTCACAAATTATAATCATTGAAATTTATTACGTGATAATTTTTTGCCGTTTTACGAGACTTCTGTATAAGAGATTTTCCGATTTGTTTTACGAATGTTCTTGAAATATTCAGTCGCCTGCTCTCTTGCTCTTACAACAATCTTCTCTGTGCTTACGTTTCTTAACGTTTGCTTCAACAAGTGTAAGTTCATGTACTCAGTGCTTCTTTGGTATCCGCGCACATCAGAGTTTCAAGATCTAGCCGGCTGTTGTAACTAGGAGAAATGAACATCAGTTGAAAGCCCTACCGGTGGGTGGTGCAACTTCTTTGGTGCAGTGACCACACACTTTATCCATACTCGATTCTAAACTATATATATATATATATATATATATATATATATATATATAATTCTGATTTTCTTTATTTCTCATCTATCTATTTACAAGTTTTATTATCTTGTTATTCAAGATCTGGTATAACTATTATCCTGTACTATTTTTTTTCAAATGGAAAATATACATTATTTTGGAATATACATAAAAATATTTCTACAATCTAAAAAGTTTTAAATCTACATCGCATAATCTCTTGTGAAAGGGTCGTGTTTGGCTATCATCCTGCAAACCGCCTAGTACCAGTGAAAACCCATCATTGGGTATTCCTTGAGAAGTCTAAAAATAACAAGATAATTAAAATCAAATAATCAAAATTGTACAACCCATATTCGTCGAGGAGTGGCCCCAACAAGACCAGGTCAGCAAAGGTCAAAATCAGCAAGTCAAGACGGAGGTCAGAGAACGTGCCACGCAGCGGAAGGCCTGAGCGAGTATGACGAGCTCTCCCCGCATACTCGCCAGGTAGGCGATTAGACGAGCTACTCGCTCAGCCGTGCGAGTTCCTATAGGAAGTCGTCTAGTCGCCGAGGGGTGGGGGTTCCCTCCCCATGGCAGGCGAGAGGGTTCCCACCCCATGGCAGGCGAGATGGTCCTCGCCTAGGGCAGACGTGAGGGCTTGTGCCCGGGTAGACGAGATCTCCTTAAGGTTGGTATGGGGCAGTCAAAAAAGTTATAGAGCGGCGGAAAGGCTTCCGCCCAGCTCGGTCCGAGAGTAAAATTACCAGAACGCCCTCGGGTAAAATTACCGGATTGCCCTCGGGTAAAATTACCAGAATACCCTCAGATCTGCAGCTAGTCTTTTTGCACAGCGGAATTGCGTTGTTGGTAGACCAGATACTGAAAATCTATAAATAGACTCATAGGATAAATCAGAAGGCAGACCTGTCATATTTTCTTAAATCCTTTTAGTGCTTTCTGAGATACTCCTAGCACAATAATTGGCTTTGGAGGGGAAGCACACAAAGATCTTCCGTGTTAGAGGAGGGACCTCCCAGCTGAGGCTTAGAGTCAGTTCAAGGTTCTTCGTCACTAGTCTGGGGTCAAGGTTTGGGATAAGTAAGTGTTAGCTACACCCCAAGGTATGAACTCTCGTTGAGGCCAGTTTTTGGTTTCAACATTTCTGGTCCGGTGAGCGTGGACCCTAGCTGATATAAGAAAATCTCAAGTTAAGTCTCATGGCCGGAGATGAAGGAGAAGGATGAAAGTGCAGGTTTGATCTGAAATACTCTAGAGGGGGGGGGGGGGGGGGGGGAGGGGGGTGAATAGAGTATTGTGCTCATTACAAACTTTTTACAACTTTTGTTGTAATCCTAAGTGAACAAGTCAGTAAATAAAATAAAATAAGCACAACAACCTAAACAATCACAAAATAATACAGCCAAAACAAAAGAGAGGGCAACCAGACGACACAAGAAATTTTATAGTGGTTCCCCAACCTGGGTACATCCACTCTTCTACCACCATGGTAGTAATGCACTCAGGTTTTTGATCAGGTGCCTGACACCAATAAGCTTTTGTTCAAGTGCTCAAAAACCAAAACCTCAAGTCTTTTGGAAGGAGACTTGCAACCCGGAATAATTTTAAAGGGAATTAAAACCCTGTACAGAGGATGGAAAAAGGTGTGATGAGGTATTCTCTTTCTCAATGACAATTGAGAAGACTTGTGGATTGATGTTAGCAGATTGCTCCCCCTAAGATCTTGAAGGGATCAGGAAAACTGGAGTACTGCTTCAGGGTGACAGGTCTTCAAATAGCTTGAGTGCCTGGACCAAAGATTGCTTCAGGAACTTCTTTGACAGATAGATTAGTTTGTTGTCATTCTGAAGTTGTCCTGAGAATTGAAGGAAGAAGACTCTTGATAGTGATTGTATGTTCTTCTTCTTCTTGATGAAATTATTCTCTGGCCTGGGCTGATTGCAGTAGAGCTTTAGATTTCTGTATGATTGTTCTTAGTATTGTGTGTCTGTATCACTGCTAGTGTTGTAGTACTAGTTAATCTCTTCTTTTCTGACTTCTTACTGGCTGAGGAATATTCGAAATTTAAATGTTGAGCAGTAATTATAGTTGGCCTGGGAAGGAAGCGGCAATCAATGATTTCCCTAACTATCCCATGGAAAAACGACATGCAATAATCCATGATCAATGCACGTTCTAACGGTAACATTCCGAGAGGATTGGGGATTAATTACTGAGGATTCATCGTCGAGAAAAGGGACGGGAAGCTGGAGAAGACCTAATCTAGAATCGTCAAATGAAGAACACAATTCGTAGAGCTGAGTTTGAGTTCGTCGAGCTGAGCTTGAGTTCGTCGAGCTGAGCTTGAAGAGTTCGTCGACCTGAGCTTGAGTTCGTCGAGCTGAGCTTGAGTTCGTCGACCAGACAATAACACTTAGTCTTTTAGGGAATCTTGTCAATACTGTTACAATCTTCGTCGAACTGACAATCTTCATTCGTCGACCAGAAATCGTCGAGTAGAGTACTGCATTCGTCGACCTGAGAAGTTGACTCCATTGTCCCGAGAGGTTGTGAACTTGAGTTCCAAGTTTGTTGAGCTCAGATTCTTATTCGTCGACCAAAGCTTGAAGCTGGACTTAGAAAAATTCTGGAGTTATCCTGACTTTAGCTTGTTGAAGTATCTCAGTCTTCGTCGAACAGAGAACAAAGATCGTCGAGCTCAGTACTAAGAATTATCTCAAGATCATCGAGCTCAGAATGCCTTTCGTCGACCTGAGTTCGACGAATGTCGAACTCATTTAACTTAGTCTTGAAATCCTCTAAGTCTGGAGTCTCTGATGGTCTTGATGATAGCTGGTCCATCTGATGTTGAACGTAAGGACTTGACCTAAACTCTAGGACACAGATTTGCCCCTGGCTATACATGTTGGGTCACATCCTAATCTAGTGAACCTAGCACAAATAAACTAGGGGTCCAACAGTCTCCCCCTATTTGGGTGAGGTCACTAAGAGACTCAAAGCAAAAACAAACAGATAAACAAAGCAGGAAAAGAAATATATCTGGCAGAGAATTACCAACACATGCAACAAATATATATATACATGGACTTTGTTTAAACAAATAACATATTTTGAAAACAAATTGCAGAAAGAAATTGAAACAAAATAAATATTACTTCTCCTTCTTCTGCATTGACCTGTCTTCCGTAGTCTTCTCTCCTGGCTTTTTGAAGATAATTTCCATGGTTGGATCTTGAGCCTATACTTGAGTCATAGTCATGTCAGCTGCCCCAATGATCTTCAATGATGTAGCTCTGGGGACAACTGCTTCAGGATGGAGCTTCATATAATCATCAACATTGAAGAGTTTGTTGCCTTTGTCAAACCTTTTTAGTTCTTCTTTTCTGTACTTTGACATAGTTGTTAATCCAGAAGTGTCTTTTCCTTCAGCCTTTGCTTTATTCATCAAAGATAGACCAATTAGCTCCTGGAATCTAGCCATTTTAGCAGTATTTGCAGTTTCAGGATCTTCAAATGGAATAGGAGGAGAGTAAGGCCTTTCAGGATTGTCAGCTTTCTGTTCTTCAGATATTTGTTGTTGTTGATGCTGTTGTAGTTGATGTTGATGTTGATTTCCTGAGGATGGTTGCCTCTGCTGGCTGCTTTCAGAGGATCTCACTGATTGTCTCTGATAGGTTTGCATGGGGGCAGATCTCTAAGAGCTAGAGGAGCCAGTGGCACCAGCTGCTAGAGTAGGAGGAGGTGGTGGATCCTTTCTATACCAGTGGACTGGAGGAGGAGAATATCTCCTACTTCTTTTGCTTTCCTTCTGCTGGTTCTTGGATAACCACATCCATGCAGGCATCCTCTTATAAGGAGTAACATTGTGCAAAATATAATAAGGGGTATCAGCAGTGGGATTAGGCTTAGAAGCTGGAGGAGGAGGAGCCTTCCTTTTCTTTGTCAGCATTTTCTTTTTCTTCTTGGAAGCTTCTTCATCTGAATCATCATCATCTTCTTCACTGTCAGAACCCTGAGGGTTATCATACAAAGCATCCAATGCTTTCAGGGCTTTATCATCAATAATAGCCTTTTTGGGAGGAGGGGCAGAAGGTTCAGAAGCTGGAGCTGGAGCTGAAACTGGAACTGGAACTGGTGAACTGATTAAGACTGAGCAGTCTTCTTGAGCTCTATTCTCTTCCTCAATGTCTGCCTAAATCAATGCATCCAGGTAAGGCATTGGGGAATTATCCAGAACAAAAATTGGGGCTGAGATCTCTTCTAGAGAAGATGGAGTAGCTGCAGAGATAGGAGCTAAAGCTGGAATAGCAAAACTATCACAGAGTTGCTTAGCAACTGCTGGACTTATTGGAGAAGTGTAGGGCACAATAGCCAACTGTGGCTTAGTAAAGTCTGCTGGAAGAGACTGCATATGTACATTATCAAAAACTTGCAGTAATTCTTGTAGATTAACTGAGGGATTGAGAGAAAAATCACCAACAGTTTCAGCAGTATCTATGTCAGTAATATCCATATCAGTATTAATAAAATTAATCAAATCAAATAATTCTGTATCTGTACAATCTGGAAGAACTTCTGAAGCTGTATCTGCTGGGGAAGCTGTATCTGAAGCTTGAGCTGCTGCTTCATCATCAGGCATCTCCCCCTGCCTGGGTTCAGTGGGGACTGAGGCCAGGCCCTGAACTGAGGAGGGGGCAGCAGAAAGGGCAGAAACTTGGGCAGATAAAGAATTAATAGAATTCATAAGAGGTGTAATGACCTCTGTGATAAGAGTTTTGATGAGAGGAGTGAGGAAGGTGAGGATAGATGATATGGTAGTTGAATCAAAGGAGGAAGGGAAAGAGGATGTAATGGAGGGTGGAATAGCAAATATGTGATGAGTGGATGGTGATGAAGATGTAATGGTGGCATCTAACATGGTAATGTCTGTGGGTAGGGTGTAAGATGGAAGGGAGGTCAAATGAGGGGGAAGTGGAGACTGAGGGGGTGTAAGATTATGTGTGTCATGAGGTGAAGCAAGGGGGTGTTGATTGTTGATTAGTTGGCAGAGGGGAAGATTGGATGTTGGTAATATCCAGTGGTGTAGATGGAGGAGGAGTAGGCACATGAGGAGGCTGCTTTGCTGGAAGGGGTACTGGAAGAGATTGTGGAGGGGGATGGATCTCCTCAGCAGGTGTGGGAGTGGCTGTAACAGCCCTGGTACCTTCTGAAGCAGGGATGGAAGAGGAGGAAGCCTTGGATGGCTTGGAGATCGTCCTCTACCATCTGCCAAACAAAGCGCAGGTGAGGCGCTTGCTGGCATTGATGAAGATGGTTGGGGAGACCATGAATTCACCACCCTTTTCCTGAAGAAAAATTCCCAAGATTCTTCTGAAGCAAACCTCTTTCTTACTATTCTTCTTCTTTATCAACTTAAAGAAAATCGTTCCCCAATCGACATGCCTCTTATTGACTACTGCGCACATAACAAGGAACTGATGATAGGTTATGTAGTCATGCGCAGAGTGCTTGCTCATCAGCACTTTCCCTACAATGTCCGCCAAGAATTGGTAGGCGGCAGACTGTTGTTTCTTTAACAACTTGTTAGGGTTGCTTCCAGAAAACCCCATCAACTTCAGCATCGAACTGTATTCTTCAGAATCCATATCCATGTCATCTTCTCCATTTACCAACCCAAAAATTTCAGAAATAATGGCAGGAGATAGAGAGACAGCATTACTCCCGATATTGCCTGTCAGAACATTTTCCTCAGAAACTGGTGAAGTGTATACCCATTCTCGAATTTCAGTTGCATGCAGTTTAATCATTCGGATCATGAAATCTTTGAGACCAAGTTATTTCAAAAGTTCCAGAATGTATAGAAATTTTGGGTCAGAGTGCTGGAAAGAATCAAAATCCATGTCAAAGCAGGTGTCGAATTTCATTGCGGATAAGATGCTTGCTGGAACCGCCATTGATGACCTGCAAGAGAGACAGAGAAAACGACGATCAAGAGCACAGGAACTGAAAGCGCGGGACGGTGGTCGAAGAAAACCTAGATATAAGTTTTCCAGAATATGCATCGACAATCTCCGTTCTACGAAAAAGAAACGGTTCTTCGAACTGAGGTCGACGAAATAAATTATAGATAAATAATTCGTCGATCTCATCCAAAAGAATCAAAAACAGTTCGTCGAACTCCGTTCGACAAAAAGTCTTCTGAAGCAAAGTTCGTCGATCTCCGGTCGACGAAAATTGTTTCCACACAGAGGATTCATCGATCTCCGTTCGACGAGAACCTCTCAAACTTTCCCTAATTTGTCGAACTCCGTTCGACGAACTCTGGAAAATTCGTCGAATGCAGACAGAAACTAATTTAACTCTTCTCCATTGATCATTCCCAGTTGATTTATGAAGAACAGATGATTTTTCTCATCCAAGGGTTTGGTGAAAATGTCTGCTCTCTGTAAATCAGTAGGAATATGAATTAGGTTAATTTTCTTTTTGTCTACATTATCTCTAATGAAATGATGTATTATTTCAATATGCTTAGTCCTACTATGGTGAACTGGATTCTGTGCTATAGTAATAGCACTAGTATTATCACAAAATAATGTTGAATTATTTAAGTTGACATCATAATCTAGGAGTTGGTTTTGTATCCATAACATTTGTGAACAGCAGCTGCCAGCAACCATATATTCTGCTTCTGCAGTTAATGTAGACACAGATGTTTGCTTTTTACAAAACCAGGAGACAAGTCTCATACCCAGGAATTGGCAAGTTCCAGAGGTACTCTTCCTGTCCACTCTACATCCAGTATAGTCAGCATCTGAGTATCCAGTTAACTCAAACTTTGACTCTACAGGATACCAGAGTCCTAGATTAGGACAACTCTTTATATATCTCAAAATTCTTTTTAAGAAAATAAGGTGAGATTCTTTGGGGTTCACTTGGAACCTAGCACAAAGGCATGTGGCAAACATGATATCAGGCCCGCTAGCTGTTAGGTATAATAGTGATCCAATAATTGCCCTATAATGTTTCTGATCTACAGGTTTCCCTGCTGTATCAGAATCCACAACAGTATTAGTAGCCATAAGTGTTTTCATTCCTGAAGCATCACCCATCCCAAACTTCTTAATAAGCTTTTTAACATACTTAGCTTGGGAGAGGAAGATACCATCAGAGAGCTGCTTCACTTGGAGACCAAGGAAGTAGGAAAGCTCACCCATGCTACTCATCTCAAATTTGGAATGCATGAGGTCAGCAAACCTCTTGCATAATTTGGGATCAGTAGACCCAAAGATGATCTCATCCACATATATTTGTACTAACAAAATTTGGTCCTTATGATGTCTAGTGTAAAAAGTTTTATCTATGGTTCCTCTTGTAAATTTATGCTCTAAAAGAAAGCTTGCTAAGGTCTCATACCAAGCTCTTGGAGCTTGCTTTAAACCATAGAGAGCTTTATGCAATTTAAATACAAAAGAGGGTTGAGTTAGAGAGATAAAACCTAGAGATTGTTCTACATAAATCTCTTCTTGAAGCACTTCATTCAGAAATGCACTCTTGACATCCATTTGGAAAACTTTGAATCTCCTGTGAGCTGCATAGACAAGGAATATCCTTATGGCCTCTAACCTTGCAACATGGGCAAAGGTTTGGTCATAGTCAATTCGTTCCTCTTGCATGTAGCCTTAAGCAACAGGCCTAGCCTTGTTTCTCACAATGTTCCCTTAAGCATCCAGCTTGTTTCTATAGACCCATTTGGTTCCAATAACTGGGTAGTTATGAGGTCTTGGAACCAAATCCCAAACTCTATATCTCTCAAACTGATTTAGTTCCTTTTGTATTGCAATGATCAAGTGGGGATCTTGCTCAGCTTCATGGATAGTGAGAGGTTCAATCTGAGAGAGAAAACATGCATGCATCAAGTCTTGGTTGAGTTGATGCTTTGTCTGTAAACCTGCTGAAATGTCTCCAATCACTTGAGATCTGGGGTGATCTCTAAGTATGACAAGATCAGTTAGTGGAGTTTGTTCAGCAACAACTTCTATAATTAATTCCTCTTGAGGAATGTTATTAGCTGTTGAGGGAAGTTCAGCCACTTCCACTTGAATTTCTTCTTCACTGTCTTCAGCAACCTGTGGAGAAGGATGAGTTGATACCTCTTGGGTAAGGTTTAGTCAATCCATAGACTCACACAGTTGTGGAACCTGCAAAAAGCTATTGGTAGAAATCTCTTTCTCCTTATAAGACATGTTAGCTTCATCAAAAGATACATGGACTGACTCTTCAATTTTAAGAGATGATTTATTAAAAACTCTATAGGCCTTGCTTACTTGGGAGTATCCTAGAAAAATCCCTTCTTCAGCCTTAGCCTCAAACTTTCTAATGTATCTTTTGTTGTTTGTGTGAATATAACATATACAACCAAAAACTTTAAAATATGTGATTTTAGGTTTCTTTCCTTTAAGCAATTCATAGGGGGTCTTATTTTTCAGCTTATGTATAAGGCTTCTATTCAGGACATAGTTAGCAGTATTTACAGCTTCTGCCCAAAAGGATAGAGGCATGTAAGCATCTGCCAATAATGTGCCTGGAGCTTCAATGAGTGTCCTATTTTTCCTTTCATCAACCCCATTTTGTTGGGGAGTTCTAGGAGCTGAGAAGCACTGCTTGATACCTTCCGTCTCACAGAACTCATGCATAAGAAGAGACTCAAACTCTGTGCCATGATCATTTCTGATCAATGCAACATGAGTAGAGAATTCAATCTGTATGGTCCTGAGAAAATCTGTAAGAACCTTGAATGTATCTGACTTAGTTCTCAGAAAGGCTACCCAACTGAATCTGGAGAAGTCATCAACAATCACTAAAGTATAAGACTTCCCTCCTAGGCTTTGTACTGCAATGGGTCCAAATAGATCCACATGAAGCAAATACAAAATCCTAGGTGAATCACTTTTATTAATGGACTTGAAACTAGTTTTAGTTTGCTTGCCTAATTGACAAGCCCTACAAAGGTTTTCCTTCTTATAGGGGCCAGAAGGTAAACCTCTAACAAGGTTGTCTTTAGATAGCCTAGCTATATTCTTAAGGTTTACATGTCCTAACCTTTTATGCCACAACTTATTTTGGTTATTAGTGATATTGAGTAAACAAACATCAGTTTTGGCAGAAATAAAATATACTAGATATATGTTGCCTTGTCTAATTCCAATTAAAATAGTTTGGTTTTCATTATTAATAATAGAACAAGAGGTAGAGTTAAAGTATACCTGATAACCTTCATCACATAATTGACTTATGGATATTAGATTATGTTTGAGTCCTCTAACATATATTACTCTCTTGAAGGTAACTGATCCAATCTTTACTACTCCATATCCTTCTGACTGGCCACTCTTTGAATCACCAAAGATCACCTTTGGTCATAGCTTGGACTTGTAATTGGATAGATTGGCCTTGCTGCCTGTCATATGCTTGGAGCAACCACTGTCCAAGTACCAGGTCTGACTCACCCTTGGACAGCTATTCACTTGTACCTGTAATGAAAAACAAAACTCAATTATTCTTGACCCAGGTTACCTTGGGTCCTTTATTTGGTTGAAATGAAAAATTGGAAATGACTGATAGGGAAGGTTGAGATTTATAACTTGAGGGGTGATATTTCCTAGGTAGAATAACCCAATCAGCTACTGGATTGAATGGTTTATTAGTTGGCTTAGAATTTCTGTAAGAGAAATGATTTAAGTTTGGTATTTCTGAGTTCGACGAATTTCTGTAAGTTCGTCGACCAGAGTTCGACGAATAGTGCTGAGATCGTCGATCTCTGCTCAGAGAATGACAGTAGTCATTTTCTGCGCCCCAAGTTCGTCGGCCTCTGCTCGACAAACCATATAAAGTTCGTTGATCACAGTTAGACGAATTGTTATAACTGAAGTTTGCGTTCAACGTTCGTCAATCTGGGTTCGACGAACTGACCACATTTCGTCGATCTGAGTTCGACAAATGCTGCTGAACCTTGTTTTTATTAACCGTTTTCTGATTTTTGTTTTTCTTGTCTATGAGTTTTGGGTTGTTTGCTGACATTGGTTTGTCTATTATCTTTTCTTTTCCCTTGGCAGAAATAAATTTAATGGGTGTTGTAAGAATATTTTTCTTAATTATCGGGGTAAACCTGATGATGCACCCAAGCCCAGCTTGCCACTTAATCTGGCATTTACTGTGCTTGCTATGTCCATCAGCTTGAGACTTCTCCCATTGAGAGATTGCTCAAGTTGTTTGGCCTCATACAAATCATATTTTAATTTAATTATTTGTTCATTTGCTAGAGTTAGTTGATCTTGTAGTTTAATATTTTCTGAGTTGACAAATTCAAGATTTCCTAGTCTTTCTCTAAGGGTTTTTATTTGTTTTTCTGAATTAATTAAATCTAAACGCATAGTTTTGAATTCAGTTTTAAATAAATCAGAATTGAAATCAAAGCTTGAAAGAACCTGATCTGCCTTTGAGTCTGAGGCTGCTTCATCTTCAGATTCTCCTTCTGATCCTGAATTGCTCCTGGAGGCATCAATTGCCATAAGGCAAACCTCCTTGGATCTTGCTTCTTCCTCTTCTTCACTTGAGCTGAAAGAGGATGATTCTTCTTCAGTATCACTCCATGTCTCAGCAACAAAGCCCTTGTCTTTCTTTTTGTACTTGCTGGAGGAGGGCCTGCTGCTGTGTTTTCTTCTGGAGTCCTTTTCTTTGCTTTTCTCCTTATTCTGGTTTTCTGGACATTCTGAGATATAATGTCCAGGCTTTCTGCATCCAAAGCACACAATCTCCTTGGTTGGTGTCTTGTCAAATCTGGGCTTATCATCCTGCCTGGATGATTTCGTTCTAAAATCCTTTCTAGCCATCTTATAGAATCTTTTTGCAAAGAGACTCATGAGTTCCTCATTGGATGTTGAGATCTCACTTTCCTCAGATGCCTTGAAGGCTATGCTGTGATCCTTTCTCACTGGAGTTATTGCTTTCTGTTCAGCTGCTTCTCTTGATTTTATCAATTGCTCATAGGATTTTAATTTTCCTAGCAGAGATTCAGTGGATATCTCATTTAGGCTTCTGGCTTCTTTGATAGGCCAGATTCTTAAATCCTAAGAGCTAGGGAAACACATCAAGATCTTATCATTCACCTCTGTAAGGGTGATATCCTTATCCAAGGTTTTGAGCTCATTGATGATTGAGCTCAACCTGTTGTACATTTCAGCTACTGATTCAGCCTCATCCTTCTTGAAATTCTCATACAGGGATATGAGATTTGATCTCCTGTCTTTTCTTTCATCTGCTGAACCAACTACCATTTGGTTGAGGGAGTCCCAAATGGCCTTGGCTGAGGTGCACTCAGCCACCTTATGAAATATGTCATCTGACATTGTCTGAGCCAAGATATTCATTGCCTTTGCATCTGCAATTTTGGATTTCATGTAGGAATCATTGTTCTCTAGAGGAGGTACTACAGTCATGTTGGTGGAGGTGTTTGGAGAAGCTGTAGGTGTTGGAGGTACTCCTGTCAAGATGGAAGCAAAAATATCCTCATCAATAAAATTCATATATAATTTGATTCTTGCCTTCCAGATGGCAAACTTGTTAAGATTGCATACTGGAGGTCTGATGCTTGCATAATCTTTGTTTTGAGCCATGTCTGTGAAGAAATAAATCTAATAATAAAATCAAAACAAACAGATCTAACTAGAGGGATCTTTATGATTCAGGTGTTAGCCTGTACAACCACTTGATCTCTAAAAGTGTGGTATTTTAACCAACCTCGCTTTGATACCAATTAAAAGTGCAGGTTTGATCTGAAATACTATAGGGGAGGGGGGGTGAATAGAGTATTGTGCTCACTACAAACGTTTTACAACTTTTGTTGTAATCCTAAGTGAACAAGTCAGTAAATAAAATAAAATAAGCACAGCAACCTAAATAATCACAGAACAACACAGCAAAAACAAAAGAGAGGGCAACCAGACGACACAAGAAATTTTATAGTGGTTCCCCAACCTGGGTACATCCACTCTTCTACCACCCTGGTAGGAATCCACTCAGATTTTTGATCAGGTGCCTGACACCAATGAGCTTTTATTCAGGTGCTCAAAAACCAAAACCTCAAGTCTTTTCGAAGGAGACTTGCAACTAGGAATAATTTTAAAGGGAATTAAAACCCTGTATAGAGGATGGAAAAAGGTGTGATGAGGTCTTCTCTTTCTCAATGACAACTGAGAAGACTTGTGGATTGATGTTAGCAGATTGCTCCCCCTGAGATCTTGAAGGGATCAGGAAAACTGGAGCACTGCTTCAGGGTGACAGGTCTTCAAATAGCTTGAGTTCCTGGACCAGAGATTGCTTCAGGAACTTCTTTAACAGACAGATCAGTTTGTTGTCCTTCTGAAGTTGTCCTGAGAATTGAAGGAAGAAGACTCTTGATAGTGATTGTATGTTCTTCTTCTTCTTGATGAAATTATTCTCTGGCCTGGGCTGATTGCAGTAGAGCTTTAGATTTCTGTATGATTGTTCTTAGTACTGTGTGTCTGTGTATCTGTATCACTGCTAGTGTTGTAGTACTGGTTAATCTCTTCTTTTCTGACTTCTTACTGACTGAGGAATATTCGAAATTTGAATGTTGAGCAGTAATTGCAGTCGGCCTGGGAAGGAAGCGGCAATCAATGATTTCCCTAACTGTCCCATGGAAAAACGGCATGTAATAATCCATGATCAATGCACGTTCTAATGGTAACATTCCGAGAGGATTGGGCATTAATTACTGAGGATTCATCGCCGAGAAAAGGGACGGGAAGCTGGAGAAGACCTAGTCTGGAATCGTCGAACGAAGAACACAATTCGTAGAGCTGAGTTTGAGTTCGTCGAGCTGAGCTTGAGTTCGTCGAGCTGATCTTGATGAGTTCATCGAGCTGAGCTTGAGTTCGTAGAGTTGATCTTGAGTTCGTCGACCAGACAATATCACTTAGTCTTCTAGGGAATCTTGTCAATACTGCTACAATCTTCGTCGAACTGACAATCTTCATTCGTCGACTAGAAATCGTCGAGCAGAGTACTGCATTCGTCGACCTGAGAAGTTGACTCCATTGTCCTGAGAGGTTGTGAACTTGAGGTCCAAGTTCGTCGAGCTCAGATTCTTGTTCGTCGACCAAAGCTTGAAGCTGGACTTAGAAAAATTATGGAGTTATCCTGACTTTAGCTTGTTGAAGTATCTCAGACTTCGTCAAACAGAGAACAAAGATCGTCGAGCTTAGCACTAAGAATTATCTCAAGATCGCCGAGCTCAGAACGCCTTTCATCGACCTGAGTTCGACGAACATCGAACTCATTTGACTTAGTCTTGAAATCCTCTAAGTCTGGAGTCTTTGATGGTCTTGATGATAGCTGGTCCATCTGATGTTGAACCTAAGGACTTGACCTAGACTCTAGGACACAAATTTGACCCTAGCTATACATGTTGGGTCACATCCTAATCTAGTGAACCTAGCCCAAATCAACTAGGGGTCCAACAAAGGAGCAGGCTCTGGAGGTTCTCCCTCTCGGGGAAGTGGAGTGATGTTGGGGATATTGGAAGACTTCAGACGGGAAGTCCTCTAGACTATCCACTTGGCCTTCGCAGCAGGACGCAAGTGGGCGACTCCTCAAGTCCCGGTGGTGGCCGCTCCGTCACCGGGAGAGAATGTTCCCGGGCAGCGCCCTGGGAAGGAGGTTCCGACAGAGGTTGCCGAGAGGGATGTCTCCAGGTGGGAGCTATTCTCGGGGCAGGCCGGTGCGGACAGGGCTAACGAGCTAAGGTTGCGGGACGAGCCTTATCGGCTGGCTGGGGGTGGAAGCCCTTTTAGCGAGCTTATCATCTCGGCTCCGGTTCTATATGGGCTCCGGGAGCTAGACATGTCCTACTATACGGGCAAAGACGACCCCGTGCAACATGTGCAGTGGTTCGAGGATGCTGTTTCCATAAGGCAGATGTCTGACGCCTTCAAGTGTCAGCTCTTTGCCATCACTCTAAAGGAGAAGGTGAGGGACTGGTTCCATCAACTCCCTGCAAGCTCAATTTACTGCTTTGAGGATCTGCGACGCGGGTTCTTGCTGAGGTTCTCGACATCGAATAAGAGGAAGAAGAGTGTAGAGTTCTTGTTTTCCATCAAGCAAAAGCCGGAGGAGATGCTGTGATGCTATGTTGATAGGTTCCAAGAGGGGATTCTGCAGGTTCAGAAGATGCTGGGGTATACCGTGATGCTTGCCTTCACCCTTGGGTTGAGGTCAAGCTTCTTTAGCATGGAGCTGAAGAGAGTTCGCCCCTCTCCTTCGAGGAGTTGATGGAGAGGGAGGCGAAGGAGATCAAGATCGAGGCAGCCAATTCAGCGTTTGCCAAAAAGCTAGCCAAGTTGCCGGAGTATGATGTGAAGGAGTCAGGAGCAGGGAGGCAGAGGGAGCAGAGAGAGGAAAGAAGAAGGGAGGAACCCTGAGGACAGGGGAAACACCAAGGTTAGGGGCAGCACGAGCCGAAAAACAAGTTGGGCTGGAGGCCCCAGGAAGGTTACCCTTAGGGGCAGGGTGGTGGCTTCCAAGGAAGGGACAACAACCGCGATCAAAGGAGGTTCAATCAGTCGGCCTGGAGACAAGGATAAAGGGCCCCCTCCCACCACAACAGGAGGCTATGGAGATCGTCAGAGGGAGAGGAAAAAGGAGAGGAGCTCGGGGAGGAGCGAGGAGAAGAGAGGGCAGGATGGCGTTGCCCTTTTGTGACTTCCATCAGGAGGAGGGTCACGTAACGGCCACCTGCCCGGAGTTTCTGGACATGAGAGGGGCCAGGGGATGAGTTCATTAGCAGCCATGCGTGAGGATTAAAGAAGTTCTGCCAGGAGGGGGAGAAGATAGATGCGAGGACTGAGTGTATGTGGGAGCCCGAGGAGGGATCAGGGTGATCCATGGGGGAGTGGGGATCGAAGCCATCCGTAAGGGGAGCTTCCAAACCATGTATCGAAGGAGCGTCGCCTCGACCTCCCAGACTCCCCCCATGAAGAAAAAAATCACTTTCTCAGCAAAGGACATGTCCGACTACGTAGACCCGTTCTGCGACGCCTTGGTGATCCATACGACAATAAAAAACTTCATGGTATCCAGGATTCTGGTGGACAATGGGAGCTCCGTGAATGTGATCTTCAAAAAGCCTTTGATGAGATGAAGGTGGAGGCTCAGAGGGTTCTAGCCTCGAGCAGACCGTTGTTTGACTTCTCGGGGGTGCGAAAGGAAGTTGAAGGAGGGTGGAGCTGTATGTGATATTGGTTGTGGGGGGGGGGGGGGGGGGGTGTCGAGGAACTGTCGGTTCGTCATCGTTGACGCTCCGAGCAGCTATAACGAAATCTTTAGGCGCCCTCTCATCAACGCCTTTCGTTGCATCCCCTCCTCGTTTCATCAGTGTCTCATGTTCAGTAGTGGACGAGTGCAGGTCAGGGTCAGGGGGGATCCAAAGGTGGCAAGGTAATGTTATGTGACTGTCATCAATAACATTCCATGGATGACAGAGGCCGATGAGCTGGGGAAGGAGATGGCGATGCAGGAAGAAGCTGCGGAGGAAGGAGAGGTGAGCCTAGGTGAGGCTGGAGAGAAGGCTGTGGCGGAGCAAAGGGTAGAGGGAGAAGCTGGGGGTGAGACCCAGGGAGGTAGAGAAGTGGAGTGGCCGGGGAAGAGCCTGTTGGAGGCAATGGAGGCTGAGAAGGCAGGAGGAGAAGAAGAGTTGGGGGAGGAGGAGGAGAGAGCCGGCAGGGAGCAGTGCCAGCTGGAGATAGTAGAAGAAGTAGTGAAGATGGAGGTCTTCACCAAGGCGGGAAAGGCAGAGAGGGTAAGGGTCAGCGGCGGCTTGAGCCTTGAAGACCAGACAAGGATGCAGGAGTGCATCCAAAAGAACGTCGACGTATTTTCCTGATGTGCAGAAGACATGTCGTGCATCGATGCGGATGTGGCTTGCCACCGTCTGAACCTGTACCCCAAGATGCGTCCCATCCGCCAGAAGATGAGGACCATCGCCACCAAGCTGTAGGGACCCATACACAAGGAGGTCAGGAAGCTTCTCGATGCAGGTTTTATCTCAGAAATCTAGTACTAAGGTTGTGTATCCAATATGGTAATGGTAAAAAAAGGGGATGAGAGGTGGCGTATGTGTGTAGACTTTTCTCTGTTAAATAAATCATGCCCTAAGGATTGCTGCCCCCTGCCTCGGATCAATGCGCTAGTTGATTCAGCCGTCAGTTTTTCTATTATGAGTTTTTTGGATGATTTTTCAGGTTACCACCAGATCCAAATGCATCCCCCCAACGTCAAGGATGTCTCCTTCATCATATGAGAGGGATGCTTCAACTATAAGATGATGCCCTTCGGGCTAAAGAATGCAGGGGCTACCTACCAATGTATGATGGATCAGGTGTTCAAAAGTCAGAGGGGTAGGAACCTGGAGGTTTATGTTGATGACCTCATGGTGAAGAGTGGGGATGTGGGTTCACACCATCTTGATCTGGAGGAGACATTCACGACCTTGTGGAAGTTCAAGATGAGGCTGAATCCCCAGATGTGTGTCTTTGGGGCAAGCCGAGGCAAGTTCCTTAGGCACCTTCTGACCCCAACAGGGGTAGAGCCCAACCCGGATAAAGTGAAGGCCATCATGGAGTTGGAATCACCTCGCAATGCCAAAGAGGTTTAGCATTTGACGGGCAAGCTCGTCAGTTTGAGTCGGTTTCTCTCCCATGCCTGGGAGAAGTGTTCACCCTTCTTCAAGATGCTTTGGGGGAACCAAAAGTTTGAGTGGATAGAGGAATGTGAGGTGGATTTTCAGGCATTAATGGCTCAACTATCCCGGGCGCTGCTCCTTCAGAGCCCAAAGTACGGGGAGGACCTATCCTTGTATCTTGGGGGTAGGGGCAGAGGCTGTAAGTTCTGTATTGGTGAGGGAAGAAGGGAGCAGTTAGCTAAGAAGCTCGAGATTCATGACGTAGAAGTGCTTACAGATTCGTTAGTGGTGGCATCATAGATCAGGGGAGAATATGAAGCCCGTGAGCCCACCCTCCTGAAGTACTTATCCAAGGTGAGAGTAATTATTGGTGGGTTCCGAGCATTCTAAATCCAGCATGTACCCAAGGAGGAGAATGAAGCGGTCGACTGATTGGCTATGTTTGGACCCAGGGCGGGGGGGGGGGGGGGGGACCTTGACCGAGCTATTTCATCCGGCAATTAAGGAGGGGGAGTTGATGGAAGTGGATTGGCAACCCTCGTGGGTAGATCCCTTCATAGCCTTCTTCGCTATAGGTAACCTTCCTAAAGGGACCAAGGAAGCGAAAGGCTTTCGGCACAAAGCGACATACTACCTCATACATGAAGGAGGGTTACATCGGAAGATGCTGTCAGGGCTCTTGGCATGATGTGTGCCAGAGGAAGAGATCCCAAGGATCCTGGAGGAAGTACACTCGGGCGAATGTGACAGCTATTTAGGGGGAAGGACTTTGGAAGCATGGGTGGTTAGGCAGGGATACTTCTGGCCCTCCCTGAGGAAGGATGCGGCGGAATTTGCGAGGATGTGCCAAAAGTGTCAACTATACGCCCCCTCCAACTCTTGCCCACTCAAAGGATCTGAAGCATCACGGCACCATGGCCTTTTGCCATCTGGGGAATGGATCTAGTTCAGTTGTTTCCTCCAGCCAGCGGGCAGAGAAGGTTACTTTTGGTCATGATTGATTACTTTTCGAAGTGGCTCGAGGTTAAATCATTGGCCAAGGTAACCTCCCAAGTCATCAGGAATTTTGTTTGGGGAAAGATCATCTACATGCACGGGTTGCCTTAGGCCATTGTCACGGACAATAAGCCACAGTTTTCCAGTGAGGATTTCATCATCTTCTGCACCAAGCTAGGGATCGACCTCATGTTTGCCTCGTCCACCACCCAAGGAGCAACGACCAGGTGGATGTAACAAACAAAATCATTGTAAACTTGTTCAAAAAAAAGGTGGAGAACTTGAGGGGGAGTTGGGTGGAGCAACTTCCCTCGGTGTTGTGGGCTTTGCAGACAACCCCAAACACAGTCATTGGAGAGACTTCTTTCAAGCTCTCATATGGTTGTGAGGCGGTCTTGCCCATGGAGTTTGAAGTTCTAACCCCACGAGTTGCAGCCACCAGCAAAGGAGATGATGAATGGAGGGAAGAAAATGAGGGAGAGCTGCAGCTCTCGCTAGACATGATCGAGGAGCTTCACGACGTGGCCGCCGTCAGGCAGGAGATTAAATGAAGGATGGCCAAGTACTTCGACAAGTATGTCAGGATAAAGCAGTTCAAGGGGGGGGGGGGGGGGGGGTATTTGGTCTAGAAAAAGGTCGACGCCGCCGGAAGGTCGGCAGCCGTTGGTAAGCTCAACCCCAATTAGGAAGGACTCTATATTGTAGAGAAGGCCCTGAGGTCAGGAGGATACCACCTCTAGAATGTGGAAGGGGTATCCATGAGTCATGCTTGGAGCAGCGATGATTTGAATCGCTTCTACCCATAGGAGTGGTAAATTTGTGTATACCACTGTAATATGTTATTTCAAGAATTGCTTCTTTGCAGGTTATGATGTGTTTCTAGTTTCAAGACCCCGATAGGATCCCGCTGCTCAAGTTCTCATAAGCTGGCAGGGCTGGAAGGCACACTCGGCCCCGAGTAGACTGGATATCAGGCTCTCAATAGCTGGCATGGTCGTAGGCTCGCTCGGGGGGGGGGGGGGGGGGGGGTAAGGGAATACCCCGAGAGGATCCCGCTGCTCAGGCTCTCATTAGCTGGCAAGGCTGGAAGGCGTACTCGACCCCAAGTAGACCCGTTGTCAGGCTCTTACTACCTGGCAGGGTCGTAGGCCCGCTTGGGGTGAATGGGAAAGAGGTTGGTAGTTTGCAAGACCCCGAGAGGTTCCCGCTGCTCAGGCTCTCATTAGCTGGAACAGCTGGAAGGCGCACTCGGCCCCGAGTAGACCCGCTACCAGGCTCTCACTAGCTGACAGGGCTGTAGAATCGCTTGGGGTGGGGGGTGGGGTGGGGTAAGGGAATACCCTGAGAGGATCCTGCTGCTCAGGATTTAATTAGCTGGCAGGGCTGGAAGGTGCACTCGACCCCGAGTAGACCCCCTGTCAGGCTCTCACTAGCTAGCAGGGCCGTAGGCTCGCTTGGGGCGAAAGGGAAAGAGGTTGGTAGTTTGCAAGACCCCGAGAGGATCCCGCTGCTCAGGTTCTCATTAACTGTAAGGCGCACTTGGCTCCGAGTAAACACACTGCCAGGCTCTCACTAGTTGGCAGGGCCGTAAGCTCTCTTGGGGGGGGGGGGGGGGGGAGTAAGGGAATATCCCGAGAGGATCTCGCTGCTCAGGCTCTCATTAGCTGGCAGGTCTGGAAGGCGCACTCAGCCCCGAGTAGACTAGCTGCCAGGCTCTCACTAGCTGGCAGGGGCGTAGGCTCGCTTGGGGGGAAAGGAAAAGAGGTTGGTAGTTTGCAAGACCCCGAGAGGATCCCGCTGCTCAGGCTTTCATTAGCTGGCAGGGCTAGAAGGTGCACTCGGCCTCGAGTATACCCGCTGTCAGGCTCTCAATAGCTATCAGAGTCATAGGTTCGCTTGGGGGGGGGTGGTGGTGGTAAGGGAATGCCCCGAGTAGACCCGCTGCCAGGATCTCACTAGCTGGCAGGGTCGTAGGCTCGCTTGGGGTGAGAGGGACTTAATTTGTGGTTTCTGGTGGCGTTAGACGGGCCCTCTGACCGGGCCCCCATCAATACGGTCGGGCCGAAGGATTACTCGGTAATGAATCGAAAAGGAAGAATAACTAAGTCAAGGTCCACTCCTGCCGTTAGGCTCTCATCTAGGTGACGGGGCAGCTGGGCTCAGGACGAACATTGCAAAAAGCCTCACTACTAGGTTTGCAAATAGCCAACACCTGTTCCCAGTTGAGAAGGGGGAACTTATGGCCTTTCGGCACATAGCATCTCGACAAGGGCTTCTAGACACGACTACTTGGAACACCCCTCTCAGCAAGATTTACCTAAGATAGTATACGCAAGGAGCGGTCCGCAGTCATCACCTAAGATCCGAAGGCCCAAGCACGGTTGTGGAAGTGCTTACGAAGGACAATGAGTGAAAAACAAAAATGTCCAGCTATAATGGCCTTTCGGCAAGAAGCAGAGAAAAAACCAATTTCTTATATATACCCCAAAATGTTACATGTCCCTAGGCATCTCGCCTATTACATGAAAAGTCAAAAAGGTAAAAATATTTCAAGTTAAAGTGAAAAAGGAAAAAGCAGGCAGGAGGCTATCAGACAGAGTCGTCGGGGGTCTCGCTAGAGCTCTCGTTGGAAGTCTCATTAGAAGATTCATCGCTGGACCCATCTCTCTGGCCGAGATCCAACGCCTCATCTTCGCACCGAGATTATCCCTCCCCTACAGGCTTGGGGATGGGATCAAACAACCAGGGCAGGACCTCACGCGTGATGAGGGTCTTGTCATCTTCGTTCAAGAAGCCCGAGTCCCGCAACACATCGATCACCATCGCAGGTGCCTTTTGTGAGTTCTCCTGCATCATCACTTCGATTTCATATTCTGAGAAGTGACGGATTTTGAGCCTCTTGTCCAGGGAGGGCGGGACCGACACCTTGACTCCTCGCGCAAGCTTGAGATCTGCCTTCAGCAGCTTGTTCTCGCATTCGAGGCCGGCCATCCTCGCTCGCAAAAGTTGGGCCTGGGCGGAATCCTGCGAGGATTTTGGGGTTAGAATTAGCATGAGATTGCCAAAATGCGGAAGGACTTTGAAGTCTTACATACCTCAGCTGACGGGCGAAGGGCGAGAAGTTGCTGAGAAGCCGCTAGTTCGGCCTTCAGGGTGGCCGTCTCAGCAACGACGGTTTCCCTTGACTTGATTATGTCGATGAGGTTGCGATTGAGGGTGATTCTGCGACACGCATTCTTGTGCGCGAGCGCAAACGCGTGCATCTGGGCTCTAGCAGTGTCGTAGGCGAGAGAACAGGTAACCTCCTGGTCAAACGCGCGAGCATCTTTCCGGTTGTAAAGCCTAAAACCTAGCGCGAAGGCCTCTCCAGTGACCATGTCTTGCTCCACCCAGGTGGGGAGTGTATAACCCCGTATCCGGCGAGTGTGCTCCGTGGGGGCCAAACCGGCTGTACCCGGCGAGTAGGCCCGATATTCGCCTCGGGGGGCTCGACAAGCAGTGGACGAGTGGGGCCAGCCGGGCCCGCGCTCGCCAAGGGCCAGGAAGAGGCGGCGAGTGCCATCCCTATCAAGCACTCGCCGCCCAGGCGCGTGGAGTTTCTCAAGGAGCACTCGCCAACCTAGACACTCAATGCCTTTTTGACTTAGCGTTGAGTGAAGCCTAACAAGCCCGCGCCCGCTCAGAGTTCGTTGAACTGATCCTGGTAATTCGTCGAACGAAGCTTGACATTCGTCGAGCTGGAAACATGGATTCATCGAAGTAAGCTCGCCATTCATCGAATGGAGCTCGACATTAGTCGAACTGACTTTCTGTTGAGCCAGACCAGCCAGATCGTGCGGTCTAAGTCCCAAGAGAGCACCTAGGGACAAGAGCTTGACAGCCCCCCGAATCGCCCTGGAGAGGCTGGCAAGAGGTAAGCCAGTAGGGTCAACCGGGCTCGTGCTCGCCAAGGCAGGTAGAGGCGGCGAGTGCCAGGTCCATCGAGCACTCGCCTCCCCAGGCGCGCGGAGACTTCAGGGGGGTCACTCATCCAGCGTACTATGATGTTTTCTTATCATTTTGTCCACGCTGGTCTGCCTATAGCCTGTTAGAACAACAGAGTTACGCTGTTAGAAGATCCAGTTGGGATGCGTATAGCTGTTTAAAATAGCGGAGGTTGGCTATTTACAGGCCGTTTTCAGAAATCTATAAATAGGACCCAAGGGGCACCTCAGAAGGCATGCTTACGAGTGTTCTGATCTTCTTGTGCTTTGTGAGGTAGCCTTAGCTCGGCCTTTGGTTGTTGAAGTATCAGACCGGGCGGCTTAGCGGTCTGATCCAGCGGTTTGTTGACCGAGCGGCTTAGCGGTCTGATCCAGCGGTTTGTTGACCGGGCGGTCTATCGGTCTACCTCTGCGGCCTGTTCTATCCTGCTGGAGTTGCCGAGCGGTTAACCCATCTGTCTAACCGCGCGGCCTGTGCGGTCTCCATTATTCTAGCCGCTCAGTACTGTAAATGTTTAGTCCCACATTGTTTGTATACTCTCTTCTTATCTCCTCCATTCTATATAAGGGAGGTCATACCTTTGTAAATGATATCTTTTTTGGATAATAAAATTTCAATTATTCAAAAGTTTATTCGCTTGTTCTCTACTTTTCGCTTCTTGTCTCTACTTTCTAACATGGTATCAGAGGACACGGTCATTTCCTCCTGATTCTGTGCGCCCTCTGTTGTTCGCGACTTCTTTTCCGCGTTCTGCGACTTGATTCGCGGCTTGCCTTCTCTTCTATCCGCGCGGCGTGTTTCTATCCGCGCGGCTTGTTTTTGTCCGCCGACCTGTTCGCGCGGCTTGCCTCTTCTTGGTTCTCTTCTCCTACTTCTCTTTGTCGCAGCGACCTGTTTCGTTGTCGCCGCGCTCCTTGTCTTTTCTTGCCTCTCCGACTTCCTAGTCGTTGCGGTCTGTCCCTGTCCGCGTGTATTGTCTCTCTACTCGCGGTTTGCTGCTGTGATCTGCCTGACCGTGCGGGTTGTTCCTTTCTCACCCGCATCTTGGTCGCGGTCGCCAGCTCTTCTCCTCTTTTCTGTTCGCTCGGGCTTCTCAGTTCGTGCGACTTCTTCCCCGCCGTGCCTTTGACCGCCTTCTAGCCGCTGCTGTGATCTGCCTGACCGTGCGGGTTGTCTCTTTCTTACCCGCATCTTGGTCGCGGTCACCTGCTCTTCTCCTCTCTTCTGTTCGCTCGGCCTTTTCAGTCCGCGCGACCTCTTCCCCGCAGTGCCTCTTTCTAGCCGCTACTGTTCGCGCGGCTTCCTCTGTTTTCTAACCGCTTCTGTTCGTGCGGCTTCTTCTGCTTCCGGGTTCTATGACTACCTCCGGTATCACCACTACTCCTGCAGCTCCTTCTCCTCCTCCTCCTTCGGGCAACCTTGGCACCCTTTCCAAGCTTGTGGGCTCCAACTATCCCGATTGGAGCGTTTCTTTCACCTTTCTCCTTCGTTCTCAACGCAAGCGTCATCACCTCACCGATGACCCTCCTCCTCGCACCTCTCCTGAGTTTGATGACTGGGATGCGAGTGATGCTCTTGTTCGCACCTGGCTGGCCAACAGCCTTTCTGATGAGTGCCTTCCCGTCATTCGCCATGATGAGACGGTCAAGGCCGCATGGCTTCACCTTGCTGCTCTCTATTCTAAGGGGGGCCAGACGTCCCGCATTTATACTCTCTATGCGGACCTCTTCGCCCGCCCTTCCATGACCCCAGCTGCGGCTTATCAGCAGGTTCAGGCTCTTGGGGCTGAAATCCTCCAGAATCGCCCCTTCTCCGCGGACTTGGCCGACCAGCACAAACACTTCCAGGAACTCCTGGTTGTTTGTTATCTTCCTCGTCTTCCCGACTCTTATGATATGATCCGCCAGCAGATCTTGGGTGAGGCGGAATCTCCTACTTTGGATGCCACTGCGGCTCGCATTGCCGCCGTTACTTCGCTCCTCCAGCGGCCTCTGTTGGCCTCCCCCCCTTCCCAGGACTCCTTTGCTCACCAAGCTCAGCGGGGCGGCCCGAGTGGCCGTGGCTCCTCTGGAGGACGGGGTTCCTCCCGGTTCTTCTGCTCTCACTGTAGTCGTACTGGCCATACTGTTGACCGCTGCTGGCAGAAACATCCTCATCTTCGCCCTTCCGGTGATGCTCCTTCGGCCTCCGCCTCTTCTAGGCCGTCTGCCTCTGTGGCCACGACGTCAGGTAGTGCCCACGTCGTTACCCAAGGTAAATGGCTGATTGACTCCGGTGCCACCAATCATATGACGGGCAACCCTAATTGCTTCTCCCGTCTTGAGACCCATGACCGCTTACCCCCAGTTCGTGTGGCGGATGGTTCCCCGTCTCCAGTTCATGGGACGGGCATGGTTCAGCTTACTCCATCGCTTTGCTTGGCGGATACCCTCTATGTCCCGAAGTTCCCGTGCAATTTGTTATCAGTTACTACTTTATGCCGGCAACTTCAGTGCTCTGTTTTATTCACTCCCACTACTTGTTCTTTTCAGGACCCGAGGACCCAGCGGACGATTGCTACTGGGACTGAGAGCGGCGGCCTCTACTTCCTCGACGATGTTTCAGCTCTTTCTGCCTACTCCTCCTCCACCGATCTCCTTCAGTGGCATCTTCGTCTTGGACATCCTCCTCCTCGGCTTATTCGTCAGCTTCTGCCCCACTTAGCTCCCACCAGTTCTCCGCTCAACTGTGATGCGTGTCAGCTTGGCAAACATCATCGCTCCTCCTTCCCACCAAAGCAAGGCCGTGGCTCCTCTCGCATTTTTGATCTTATTCATTCTGATGTATGGGGTCCTGCCCCTACCCTCACAGTTGGTAGGGGCAGTTCCTATTTTGTCACTTTTATCGATGATTTTACTCGCTGTACCTGGGTGTATCTATTAAAAGATCGCTCTGAACTATTTTCTGTTTGGCAATCTTTTTACTATATGATTAAGACTCAATTTGCTACTTCTATTAAAGTCTTACGTTCTGATAATGCTAAGGAATATCTGTCTCATGAGTTCTCCGCGTTCTTTCACCAACACGGCCTTCTTCATCAAACGACTTGTGTTTACACCTCCCAACAGAATGGGGTGGCGGAGCGTAAAAACCGTCACCTGCTTGATGTTGCGCGTACTCTCATGACGCAGATGCACGTCCCTCGCTCATACTGGGGCTACGCTGTGCTCCTCGCTTGCTATCTCATCAATCGCATTCCCTCTACGGTCCTCCACGGCCGGACTCCCTTCTCCCTTCTCTACCCCCACCAGGCACCTTTTCCTCTTCCTCTCCGTGTCTTTGGCTGTACGGCCTTTGTTCACGCTCCCTCCGCTACCCGCGACAAGCTTTCCCCCCGTTCCACCAAGTGTGTCTTTTTGGGGTACTCTACCACTCAAAAAGGCTATTGCTGCTTTGACCCCCTTCTCCGTAAGCAGTTTGTCTCCGCAGATGTGACTTTTTTCGAAAATGCTTCCTATTTCTCTACTCCCTCTTCTCTTCCTTCTGATATCTCCGTTCCTTCCACACCTCTCCACATTTTCCCACCTTCGTCTCCTCCTCCACCCACTCCTTCCCAGCCCGTCTCCCCACCCACCCCTCCTCCTTCTTCTCCGCTGCCGTCTCTCTCTAGCCCCGGGCCAGCCTTCTCCGCCACGGACGCTCCGGTCGCTGACGCTCCCGTCGCCGACGCTCCCGATGATCTGGATGTTCCCATTGCCCTTCGCAAAGGGGTGCGGGCGTGTACTCAACACCCGCTCACGGCTGTTGTTTCTTATGATAAGCTTTCTCCTTCTCGCAGGTGTTTTGCCTTGGCTATCTCCGCTACTTCTACTCCCCGTACCTACCAGGAGGCTCTCGCTCTCCCTCATTAGAAGTCTGCCATGGATGAGGAGATGGCTACTCTTACTGAACGGGGTACCTGGACCCTGGTTCCTCCTCCCGTGGGCACTGATGTGGTTGGCTGTCGCTGGGTCTTTGTTGTGAAGTTTCGCCCCGACGGCACTGTGGATCGCTACAAAGCCCGGCTGGTGGCCAAGGGCTTTACTCAGACTTATGGCGTTGATTACTTTGATACCTTTTCTCCGGTTGCTCGCCTCAGCACCATCCGGGTTCTCTTTTCTGTGGCTGTTAACCGGGCTTGGGCTATTTCCCAGCTTGATGTGAAGAATGCCTTTCTCTATGGCGATCTTCAAGAGGACGTCTATATGGAGCAACCTCCTGGGTATGTTGCTCAGGGGGAGACACGTGTCTGTCATTTGACGAAGGCCATTTATGGCCTAAAGCAGAGCCCTCGGGCATGGTTCAAAAAATTCAGTGGGATTGTGGCAACCATCGGCTTTCAAAGGAGTTCGGCCGATCACTCCTTATTCATTCGCAAAACGGCCTCGGGACTGGTGGTTTTGGCCGTATATGTGGATGATATTCTCCTCACTGGTGATGACCGAGATGGGGTGGACTTGACGAAGAAGCACCTCCGTCAGCACTTGGTCATGAAGGATATGGGCTCCCCAAAATACTTTTTGGGGATAGAAATCTCTCGAAAACCTGACTCCTTGGTTCTCTCTCAACGGAAGTATGCCCTTGATCTTCTTCGAGAAGCAGGCTTGACAGGTGCCAAACCAGCTCATCTTCCCATGGCTGTTGGAGAAGATAAGACGTGGACGGATGAATCGCCTCCTCTATCTGATGTCACACGGTACAGACGTTTGGTAGGCAAACTCATCTATCTCACGGTGACTAGACCCGACATCGCCTACGCTGTAGGAAAGGTCAGTCAGTTTATGCAAGCTCCCAGGGAGTGTCATCTTCAGTCCGCCCTGAAGATTTGAGAGTATATCAAAGCAGCACCGGGCAAAGGGTTACTCTTCCAGAAGAATGGCCATCTGAGGGTGGAGGCCTACTCAGATTCAAGTTACGCAGATGACAAAGGCGATCGTAAATCCACGTCAGGTTTTTGTACCTTTGTTGGAGGTAATCTCGTGAGTTGGAAGAGCAAGAAACAGTCTGTTGTTTCCAGATCCAGTGCCGAAGCAGAATACCGGAGTATGGCGTCAACTATGTGTGAGTTAAAATGGTTGCGGGCTCTCATGCTTGACCTGGGCGAGGTATATGATTGTCCTCTCCCTATGTTCTGTGACAACAAGGCCGCTATACACATATCCAGAAATCCGGTCTTCCATGAGAGAACGAAGCATATAGAGGTTGACTGTCACTTCATTCGGGAGGAGATTTTGAAGAAACAGATTTGTACTCCTTTTGTCACCTCTGACAAGGAGTTGGCAGATATCTTCACCAAGCCGGTTTCTACTTCCTTCTTCCGCATTTGTGACAAGCTGGGCATGATTGATATCTATGCTCCAGCTTGAGGGGGAGTGTTGAAGTATCAGACCGGGCGGCTTAGCGGTCTGATCCAGCGGTTTGTTGACCGAGCGGCTTAGCGGTCTGATCCAGCGGTTTGTTGACCGGGCGGTCTATCGGTCTACCTCTGCGACCTGTTCTATCCTGCTGGAGTTGCCGAGCGGTTAACCCATCTGTCTAACCGCGCGGCCTGTGCGGTCTCCATTATTCTAGCCGCTCAGTACTGTAAATGTTTAGTCCCACATTGTTTGTATACTCTCTTCTTATCTCCTCCATTCTATATAAGGGAGGTCATACCTTTGTAAATGATATCTTTTTTGGATAATAAAATTTCAATTATTCAAAAGTTTATTCGCTTGTTCTCTACTTTTCGCTTCTTGTCTCCACTTTCTAACATTGGTTAAGGAGGGGAAGCTCTCTAAGATCTTCCGTGTAATGCCCCGAAACTCAAAGGGAGCAAAGGGGGACGTTTTGGGCCAGTTTGGGTTCTGGCTGCAGGCACACGGCCTGGGACACGGGCGTGTCCCAGGGCGTATCAAGCCTGTGTCGACACTAAGGCGGGAAGTCGACACTTTGGTCTCGACATTGTGTCAAGACTGGGCACACGGCCTGCGACACAGGCGTGTCATAGGGCGTGTCAAGCCCGTGTCGACACTTAGCCGCGGAGTCGACGAGATTCGCTCGACGATGCGTCGAGACAAGACACACGGCCTGCGACGCGGGCGTGTCGACCTGTCTCGACGATCGTCCCGGGGAGTCGACGAGATTCGCTCGACGATGCGTCGAGACAAGGCACACGGCCTAGGACACGGGCGTGTCCAAGGCTGTGTCATCATGTCGACGATCTTCGCCCGACGAAGTGTCGAGACCGTGTACACGGCTTGGAGCCCAGGCGTGTCAAGGTGACACGGGTAGGGACACAGGCGTGTCTTAGAACCCGTGCAGTGCTCGGGTTGATTTCGGGGAAAAATGATGGGGTACACGGCCGGACTCACGGCCGTGTCAGGTGGAACAAGGGCGTGTCAGCTCGAACACGGGCGTGTTCGATACCCGTGTGAGGTTCCAGGCGATTCGATTTTGACGGCGAACGAGGCACACGGCCCTGGACACGGGCGTGTGCCAGGCCGTGTTCGGTCCAGATTGGGCATTTCAGTCCCGAATCAAAGCTGTTCGTTTCCTTGTTTTGAGATCCAACGGCTGGGGGATGTTACTGAAGGGTTATACCCGTGAATGGACTTGGAAAACCCTTACTTTTCATAACTCCTCATCTTTCTAAAACCTTAGAGAGAGAGGAGAGCCAAGGGAGGAAGAAGGAGATAGATCCCGCCATTGGAGGAGCTTCGGAGCTCCGAATCGCGAGCCGACTCCGGATCCACGGAGGCAAAGCTAGTGCGGTGCTTTTCATCCGATTACTTTTCAATGGCGCCAAAGAGGAACGCTAGGGTAACGATCCTCATCTTGAGCATGAGTAGCTCTCTTTCTTTGCATAGGAAGCCCGCTCTCGCGAGTTTGCGGAGAGTTGGAGGCGTTCCTTCGGGTAGATATGTGAAGTCCCCGTCGTTTAGAGTCCGTAAGCGAGAACGGACATAGGCATGATGTGTGAAGCCTACCCGGACATGTTGGTCTGGATCGGTGATGTTGCATTGCATAAATGCCGGAGAAGACTCCGTGCTATGGATTGTTTTTCGGGTTTTCTACGCGGTAGATTGCAGCAGGGAGCCTTGGGGACTAACCCAAAGGTGCACCCGGAAAACTGGGCGGATACGAGATCTTGCCAACTTGGTGGCCTGAGAGCCAACTTGAACATAACCGGGTTATGTGACTTGTGATGGAAATGGGACTCGGTGGAAGTTTGACCCTTGCAAATGGCTTAAATTGCCGTTGCGATGTGAGCACGGGTTAGATGGAACCGTACCCATTCTATGTCGTTCGGTTAAAGAGACCTAAAGACACGTGGCACTTGCCATTGGCATAGATTAGGGTCTTCGACGGTCAATGACTTAAATTGTCGTGACCCAGGCCAGGAAGACAAATTGCTCATAGGTTTGTCCGTCTAAGTGGCGGTGGTGAGTCCGGAATGTCAATGGCTTTAATTGACGTGACATCGACCAGTTCACCGAGAATGTTCCATGAGAGCACGGGGCGTGTGGCCGTGCGAGCCAACGTCCGTGATGAAATGGCTATATATATATTGCTCGCTTATGCTAATGAAATGCAGGGAAGGAGCATCGCTGCCCCGAGTTGGGGGCGGGATCGTTATAATTTGGTCAGCATTGCTGACCGTTGCCTTGTTTTGCCACCGTGCGGTGGTTTGTTGCTTGCAGGTGCAGCTGGACCAAGCGGTCAATAGCGGGCTAAAGCCCTTTTTGCGAAGCCGGCCCTCGAAGGCCCAAATGGAAGTGTTTACTGTTTTATTCATGTATGACCGGCCTGCGTGACGTAGTTTGTAAAACATGTAATATCAAGTGAAACATTTTGTAAAGCCTTAAGGCTTATTTTGGGTATTTTTTTATAACATTCCTATTTTGTATTAGTGGACATTCGTGCTTGAATGCTGGGTTCTTTGTCACAACGTTTATAAACTGCTTCCGATAGAATGCTCTGTGTAGGACGTTGAGATTGGTTGGATGGTTTCCATAAGTAACCACCCGGTCTGTATGTGGTATATGGCGTCGGGCCCCGGCCGGACCTACTGCTATATGCTATGCGACGGATAGGGGGTGTTACAATTTGGTATCAGAGTACTGGTTTTGGTCGGGCTTAAAGTGAATTCGTGGGCGAATTCTTTTTAAGGGGTGGTGAGCACATTGTGTGCGTCATCGTAATAATAGTCATTTGAGGGGTATACAACTGATAGACGTTCCGATGGAAGAGTTCTCAGGATTGTTCTTAGCAAGATACCTCCCTTCTACTCAGAGGATTTCGATGGAGAACGAATTTCTGAAGTTGGCTCATGGTGAGAAGAGCGTGGATGAATATCTCCATGAGTTCACTCGTTTGAGTCGTTATGCTAGCTCCACCATCATGGATGAGGAGCGCAAGACTAATCGCTTCTATGAAGGCCTGAGGGATGAGTTGAGATTATTACTTTCGGGGCCGATGACGCAGGATTTCTTAACCTTGGTCAATACTGCCCGGTCCTTGGAGAAGGACATGAAGAGCGTGCAAGCGAAGAAAAGCTTGGGTGAGAAGAAATCTGAGTTCAGAGTGCCGACTACTTCAAAGTCCAGCTATCGGAGGTCCTTCAAGAAGCATAGGATTTCGGGTCCAGCTCCTTCTGGTGCTTCTGGGGCGACTACGAGTCGGACCCCGGGCGCGTGTTTTACTTGTGGAAAAACGGGGCACTTTGCCCGTGATTGTTGGAGCGGACATCCTAAGTCCGAGAGGAGGACATGAGCTACTTACGAAGAGAAGGGAAAGGCGGTGGAGTCGACCGCATCCCACTATGCTCCGGCCCAACCAAGGGTGTACAATCTTGGCCAACAGGAGGCCATCAAACAAGCTGATGTGGTGACAGGTACGACTTAATTTATAGCAAGTCAATTTCTTTGAATACTTGTTATGCACATGTTAACTTACCACTGCTTGTTTAGGATTTGTATTGATTTGTGAAAATCCGGCACGAGCACTCTTTGATACGGGAGCGTCACACTCCTTCTTGTCCGAAGGATTTATATCACGCATCAGAGTCCCTTCTTCGATGGCGAAGGATAAGTTGGATGTGTTGTTGCCCAATGGGTGTTCGATGCGAGCGGTTAGGATCTGCGATGTTAAGATTCGTATTGGGGAGCAGGAGTTCGACCTGCGGGCGTCTTTACTTCCGTTAGTGGAGTTCGACGTCATATTTGGCATGGACTGGCTCTCAGAGCAGCAGGCCCATATAGATTGCGGTAGCAAGGAAGTCAAGCTGGGAGCAAGTCGTGAGACGACTTTTACGGGCTTAAAGGGGTCGAGCAAGACGTTGATGTCTGCTCTTCAGGTGGTGAAGGCGGTTCGTGCCGGTGCAGAACTGTTCTTTACACTAGTGGAGGTTGCAAAGCCGAAGCCCGCGTTGGATTGTATTTCAGTGGTATCGGAATACCCTGATGTGTTCCCCGCAGATCTTCCTGGAGCCCCGCCTCAGCGGGAGATAGATTTTACGATCGAGCTAGTGCCAGGTGCAAAGCCTGTGTCACGATCTCCGTATCGGCTAGCGCCTAAGGAAATGGCAGAGCTGAAAGTTCAACTGCAAGAGTTGTTGGAGCAAGGGTATGTGCGCCCGAGTTCTTCGCCTTGGAGCGCACCGGTCCTCTTTGTTAAGAAGAAGGACGGAAGCTTGAGGCTATGTATTGATTATCGGGAGCTAAACAAGCCGACAGAGAAGAACAAGTACCCGATCCCTCGGATTGATGATCTCTTTGATCAGTTAGTCGGGTCGACGGTGTACTCAAAGTTGGATCTCAAGGCTGGGTACTATCAGCTGCGAATAAGGGAGAGTGATATCCCAAAGACAACGTTTAGTACGAGATACAGGCATTATGAGTTTACGGTCATGCCGTTTGGGCTGACAAATGCCCCGTCAGTGTTCATGGATTTGATGAACAGGACTTTCAGGGAGTACTTGGACCATTTCGTGATCGTCTTCATCGACGATATTTTGGTGTACTTGCAAAGTGAAGAAGATCACTTCAAGCATCTTCATTTGGTGTTGGAGACACTGAGGAGAAATCAGTTGTATGCCAAGTTCTCGAAGTACGAGTTTTGGCTATCCTCGGTAGCGTTCCTCGGGCATATAGTGAGTGGAGAGGGTATTGCTGTGGATCCGGCGAAGATTGTTGCGATACGGGAGTGTCCTGAGCTTGCTACGGTAGCAGAAGTCCGGAGCTTTTTGGGGCTTGCCGGCTATTATAGGCGCTTCGTAGAGAACTTCTCGCGGTTAGCGTTACCTCTCACTACTTTGACGAGGAAGGAGCATAAGTTCGTTTGGACGCCGGAGTGCGCGCGAGCTTTTGAGGAATTGAAGTGTCGGTTGACCACGGCGCCTGTGCTGAGTTCGCCGGTTGGGACCGAAGGCTATGAGATTTATAGTGATGCTTCGGGCAGCGGTTTGGGTTGCGTGCTATTGCAACACGGAAGTGTAATAGCTTATGGCTCGAGACAGCTAAAGGTGCATGAGAGGAATTATCCGGTCCATGACTTGGAGTTAGCGGCCGTGATTTTTGCCTTGAAGCTGTGGAGACACTATCTGTACGGTCTGAAGATTGATATCTACACCGATCACAAGATCCTGATGTATCTTATTGATTAGAAGGATCTAAATATGCGGCAGCGTAGATGGATGGAGTTCCTGGGGGACTATACATTCAAGATCCACTACGTGCCTGGCAAAGGAAATGCGATTGCGGACGCGTTGAGTCGCCGAGCCCCAGCTCAAGCCAATTGGCTATCGGTGCATGATGAGCGGTTGGTGCGAGAGTTGGAGGCATTGGAGATTGTTTGTGTGGACAGACAATCAAGTACTGAAGCAGTTCTGAATTGGACTGAAGTCCAATATGACCTGGCTGATCGTATTCGGCAGGCTTTGGATATGGATGCTCTTATGAAGCAGTTCATGATAGAGGCTCTGGATGAGTCAAATTCCCAATTCATCGTGGAGGACGGATTACTTTGGAAAGACGGTCGTCTGTGCGTCCCGAGTGTGGATAATTTACGGGTGGAGTTGTTGTACGAGGCACACCATACCAAGTACTCGATTCACCCGGGGAGCACGAAGATGTACCGTGATGTGAAGAAACTGTTTTGGTGGCCGGGTTTAAAGAAGGATGTGGCGCTATACGTAGCAAAGTGCCAAACTTGCGCCTTGGTAAAGGCGGAGTGCCAAAAGCCGGGAGGATTTCTTAAGTCCTTGCCTATTCCGGAGTGGAAATTTGACGACATCTCTATGGACTTTGTGCACGGTTTGCCAAGGTCGCAAAAGGGGAACGATGCCATTTGGGTGGTTGTTGATCGATTAACGAAGGTGTCGCATTTTATTCCGCATAGGAAGGATGATCCGGTGGAGAAGCTGGCAAAGCTTTATGTGGATAACATAGTACGGCTTCATGGTGTGCCCCGCAGCATCGTGAGTGACCGAGATGGGCGGTTCACGTCCAATGATTGGAGGCTTGTGCATCAAATGTTGGGAACAAAGCTGAAATTCAGCACAGCCTTCCATCCGCAAACGGATGGGCAGACCGAGAGGGTCAATAGAACCATGGAAGACATGCTTCGCATGTGTGTCTTGGATTTTGGAAAGCAATGGGAAGACCACATTTATTTGGTGGAGTTCGCATACAACAATAGCTACCAAGCGAGTATTCAGATGGCGCCTTTCGAGGCCATATATGGTAGAAAATGTCGCACGCCGTTGTCTTAGTTAGAAACGGGTGAGTCAAAGTTGTATAAGCAATCGGAAGTGGAGGATGCTACTTCTTTGGTGAGAACCATTCGAGAGAGGTTGCTTATCGCTCAGGACCGGCAAGCAAAGTACTTTAATGCCAAGCACAGGAACGTGGAGTTCGTTGTGGGCGATTATGTATACTTAAAGATCAAGCCGTTCAAGGGTGTCTCGCGGGTGCGGCGATTGAAAAAGCTAAGCCCGAGGTACCTTGGACCGTTCGAAGTTCTGGAGTGAGTTGGTGAAGCGGCCTATCGGTTGAAGCTTTTAGTGGAGCTTAGTGGTTTACATGATGTATTCCACATTTCGGTGCTTCGGAAGGCGGTGCAAGAGCCTACGCAAGTGATCGCGGTTGATCAAGTGCCGGTGGATAGTGGGCTAACGACAAAGGTCAAGCCCGTGCGGATTGAGGACTTGGAGGTCAAGCGGCTACGCAATAAAGAGATCAGGATGGTCAAGGTCCGGTGGGACAATTGCGGTCGTGAGGAGCTCTCTGGGAGCGAGAGCAGACTATGCTTGACGAGTATCCGGAGTTGTTCCGCTCAGGTACAAATTTTGGTTTTGTACATGTCTTTCCTTTATGTAATTTCGTGGACGAAATTCTTTTAAGAGGGGTAGAGTTGTAACGCCCCGAAACTCAAAGGGAGCAAAGGGGGACGTTTTGGGCCAGTTTGGGTTCTGGCTGCACGCACACGGCCTGGGACACGGGCGTGTCCCAGGGCATGTCAAGCCTGTGTCGACACTAAGGCGGGAAGTCGACACTTTGGTCTTGACATTGTGTCGAGACTGGGCACACGACCTGCGATACGGGCATGTCGCAGGGCGTGTCAAGCCCGTGTCGACACTTAGCCACGGAGTCGACGAGATTCGCTCGACGATGCGTCGAGACAAGGCACACGGCCTGCGATGCGGGCGTGTCGCAGGGCGTGTCGACCTGCCTCGACGATCGTCCCAGGGAGTCGATGAGATTCACTCGACGATGCGTCGAGACAAGGCACACGGCTTAGGACACGGGCGTGTCCAAGGCCGTGTCATCAGGTCGACGATCTTCACTCGACGAAGTGTCGAGACCGTGTACACGGCTTGGAGCCCAGGCGTGTCAAGGTAACACGGGTAGGGACACGGGCGTGTCCTAGAACCCGTGCAGTGCTCGGGTTGATTTCGGGGAAAAATGATGGGGTACACTGCCGGACTCACGACCGTGTCAGGTGGAACACGGGCGTGTCAGCTCGAACACAGGCGTGTTCGATACCCGTGTGAGGTTCCAGGCGATTCGATTTTGACGGTGAACGAGCCACACGGCCCTGGACATGGGCGTGTGCCAGGCCGTGTTCGGTCCAGATTGGGCATTTCAGCCCCGAATCAAAGCCGTTCGTTTCCTTGTTTTGAGATCCAACGGCTGGGGGATGTTCCTGAAGGGTTATACCCGTGAATGGACTTGGAAAACCCTTACTTTTCATAACTTCTCATCTTTCTAAAACCTTAGAGAGAGAGGAGAGCCAAGGGAGGAAGAAGGAGCTAGATCCCGCCATTGGAGGAGCTTCGGAGCTCCGAATCGCGAGCTGACTCCGGATCCACAGAGGCAAAGCTAGTGCGGTGCTTTTCATCCGATTACTTTTCAATGACGCCAAAGAGGAACGCTAGGGTAACGATCCTCATCTTGAGCATGAGTAGCTCTCTTTCTTTGCATAGGAAGCCCGCTCTTGCGAGTTTGCGGAGAGTTGGAGGCGTTCCTTCAGGTAGATATGTGAAGTCCCCGTTGTTTAGAGTCCGTAAGCGAGAACGGACATAGGCATGATGTGTGAAGCCTACCCGGACATGTTGGTCTGGATCGGTGATGTTGCATTGCATAAATGCCGGAGAAGACTCCGTGCTATGGATTGTTTTTCGGGTTTTCTACGCGGTAGATTGCAGCAGGGAGCCTTGGGGACTAACCCAAAGGTGCACCCGGAAAACTGGGCGGATACGAGATCTTTCCAACTTGCTGGCCTGAGAGCTAACTTGAACATAACCGGGTTATGTGACTTGTGATGGAAATGGGACTCGGTGGAAGTTTGACCCTTGCAAATGGCTTAAATTGCCGTTGCGATGTGAGCACGGGTTAGATGGAACCGTACCCGTTCTATGTCGTTCGGTTAAAGAGACCTAAAGGCACGTGCCACTTGCCGTTGGCATAGATTAGGGTCTTCGGCGGTCAATGACTTAAATTGTCGTGGCCCAGGCCAGGAAGACAAATTGCTCATAGGTTTGGCCGTCTAAGTGGCGGTGGTGAGTCCGGAATGTCAATGGCTTTAATTGACGTGACATCGACCGGTTCACCGAGAATGTGCCCTGAGAGCACTGGGCGTGTGGCCGTGCGAGCCAACGTCTGTGATGAAATGACTATATATATATATTGCTCGCTTATGCTAATGAAATGCAGGGAAGGAGCATCGCCGCCCCGAGTTGGGGGCGGGATCGTTATAATTTGGTCAGCATTGCTGACCGTTGCCTTGTTTTGCCACAGTGCGGTGGTTTGTTGCTTGCAGGTGCAGCTGGACCAAGCGGTCAATAGCGGGCTAAAGCCATTTTTCGAAGCCGGCCCTCGAAGGCCCAAATGGAAGTGTTTACTGTTTTATTCATGTATGACCGGCCTGCGTGCCGTAGTTTGTAAAACATGTAATATCAAGTGAAACATTTTGTAAAGCCTTAAGGCTTATTTTGGGTATTTTTGTATAACATTCCTATTTTGTATTAGTGGACATTCGTACCTGAATGCTGGGTTCTTTGTCACAACTTTTATAAACTGCTTCCGCTAGAATGCTCTGTGTAGGATGTTGAGATTGGTTGGATGGTTTCCATAAGTAACCACCCGGTCTGTCTGTGGTATATGGAGTCGGGCCCCGGCCGGACCTACTGCTATATGCTATGCGACGGATAGGGGGTGTTACAATTTGATATCAGAGTACTGGTTTTGGTCGGGCTTAAAGTGAATTCGTGGGCGAATTCTTTTTAAGGGGTGGTGAGCACATTGTGTGCGTCATCGTAATAACAGTCATTTGAGGGGTAGACAACTGATAGACGTTCCGATGGAAGAGTTATCAGGATTGTTCTTAGCAAGATACCTCCCTTCTACTCAGAGGATTTCAATGGAGAACAAATTTCTGAAGTTGGCTCAGGGTGAGAAGAGCGTGGATGAATATCTCCATGAGTTCACTCGTTTGAGTCGTTATGCTAGCTCCACCATCATGGATGAGGAGCGCAAGACTAATCGCTTCTATGAAGGCCTGAGGGATGAGTTGAGATTATTACTTTCGGGGCCGGTGACGCAGGATTTCTTAACCTTGGTCAATACTGTCCGGTCCTTGGAGGACATGAAGAGCGTGCAAGCGAAGAAAAGCTTGGGTGAGAAGAAATCTGAGTTCAGAGTGCCGACTACTTCAAAGTCCGGCTATCGGAGGTCCTTCAAGAAGCATAGGACTTCGGGTCCAGCTCCTTCTGGTGCTTCTGGAGCGACTACGAGTCGGACCCCGGGCGTGTAGCTCTAATTTACGTTTATTAGAAAGTAGTTCTTTTAAAAATTTCGCATATTTGGGCATTTACGAGATAGCCTCGCAAAAAGGAACATTAATGTGAATTTGTTTTAATAATAAAATAAATTTTTCATATTGCGCGTCCTTACGCTCGTTATCTAACTTATGCGGATATGGAAGGGCCTTGTTTGAAATAATTTTTTCTTTTATAATTGGTAAAGGCGGCGTAAGAGAAGAAAGGGGAAGAGGGGTCGGAGGTGAAATATGTACCTGAGGGTCGGTCCGTTTTGGATCGACCACCTCCTTTCCGCTACGGAGGGTTATAGCGTTGGCGTTCTCCCGTGGATTGGGCTCCGTGTTCCCCGGCAGTGCCCCGAGCGTGCGCTCGGACATCATCCTTGCCAGCTGTCCAACCCGTTGTTCGAGAGTTTTTAGCGATCTGGTGATGTTCCGGATATTTGACTCGTTGGACGCAATATACTTCGAAAAATTTTCCTCCATCAGGGAGGGTTTCGGAAGAGGAGGAGGAGGAAGAAATCCAGGCGCATAAGAAATAGGGGGACGCTGAGCATTATTCGGGTTGCTCCACGAGAAGTTGGGGTGATTCCTCCAACCCGGATTATAGTTATTACTATAAAGGTTGTTGTTGGGGTTGAAGGGAGGACGGCCCGAATTTCCCATGAAGTCCACGAACTCTTCAACCACGCAGACGTTAGGGGGAATAAAACAAGGCGGAGTGGAGGAGGCAGCAGACATCTCCGCCACCTGCTTTGTTAACATTTCAACTTGAAGGGTCAAGAGAGCAGTGGCATCCACTTCAAAAAGACCAGCCGCCGGCTTTGGGCGTCCCCGCGGGACGTTCCATTGATAGGCATTCATAGCCATCTCTTCGAATAAAGCCTGGGCGGCCTCGGGGGTTTTGTTATTTAGAGTACCCCCGGCAGCCGCGTCAATCATTTGACGCGTCTGGAAATTCAGCCCATTATAAAAAATTTGAGCTTGCAACCACGTTGGCAGCGCGTGGTGCGGGCACCGGCGGAGGAATTCCTTAAACCGTTCCCAAGTCTCGTATAGAGACTCAGGATCATTTTGTACAAACGAAGAAATGTCCGCCCGCAACTTTGCAGTTTTTGCAGGCGGAAAGTACTTCGTTAGGAACCGTTCCGTCAACTCAGCCCACGTGGTGATACATCCTCGCGGGAGGGTATTCAACCACGCCTTGGCTTTGGACTTAAGGGAAAAAGAAAATAAGCGCAAACGAATGACGTCATCAGTGACGCCATTAATCTTGAAGGTGTCGCATATCTCCAAGAAATTGGACAAGTGGACATTCGGGTCCTCATCCGGCATTCCATCGAATTGCACGGCATTTTGGACCATTTGAATGACACTCGAATTTATTTCGAAATTATTATTCGCCACCGCAGGGCGAACAATACTCGACCCAGAATCATCCAGGTTAGGCCGGGCGTAATAAGACATAGTACGCTCGGCCGCCGGGGGAAGGTTAGGCGCGGCCATAACTACAACAGTGGGTTCTCCGATAGATTCCTCGGGATCTAAAGAAGGATTTCGGCGCTGAGATCGAATACGCGCAAGAGAGCGTTCGATCTCAGGGTCGAAGTCAAAATCTTCAGACTCGGAGGGTTGTCCACGGGTCATACACCCGAACAAAAATAAAACAAAATAAACTTCTCTTTTTGTTTTTAAAATAAAGTTTTTAGTTTTTTTTAGAAAATAAGTAAAAGTAATAGACTCCGGAATTCGAAATCGCAACTCGAAAAGAACCTTCCCCGGCAACGGCGCCAAAAACTTGATGTGCCCGCGAACAAACTCTTACTGTGGTTGGTTCGGTGAGTCGATCGCCGCGGGCTTGCTGAGGTAGGCAAGTGCACCTATCGCAAGTAGTACTCGATATTCGGGGGAATACCGAGGTCGTATTGTTCTCGGGATCGTGTTGACTATTCTTACTCCTCCGGGAGGACTATTATTTTACTGAAAGTAAGGTGAATTTTTTAGTAAAGTAACGACGAAAAAAGTAAAGGAGCGAAAAAAAAGTTTTTAGAAAATATTCGTTGAAGGGTTAACGCTCGACATCGAATCGAAATAAGACTAAAATAATTTTTAATAATTATAGGACTTAGTTTTCAAATTAATAAAAGGCAACTTGGCCGTGGAGGTTCCACAAATGTGAGCTCACCTAGCTATAGGGATATCGCTCACCTGAACGTTAAGACTATTCGACCGAACGTTAGTCCGATGAAGGATTCCCCTTAACGCCCGCTTTACGCTAAGAACCCCGCTATTGGGTGAGGAATCCAATCCGGTAGAATTACGCTTGTCCTCTCTCGAGGGTATGCACGCAACTCTATTTACCCAGGGATGATCGGTCCATATACACGGCCTCTCGGCTAGCTAGCATACGAACTACGGAAATAGGGCCCACACATCGATATGTGGTCCTACGCGTCGTAAACCCGGGGTAAACCTTAAGTCCTTAAATTAAAATGAAAATAAAGAGCTTCAATTATTACAAATCATTTTAAATGTCCCAAAGCTCTTCGATGCCGAGGCTAATAGCGATTAGCCACACATCGGTATGAGGACGGCTTTATAATTTAGTGAGGCGCGAGTTCGAAATTAAACGCTAAATGATTATAAGAAGAGGACATAAGAAAAATAACAAACATTTAGAAAGCTGAAAGATTAGCTAGAGCAAGAACTCACGCACACTCCAAATTATAAATTAAACAGAAACTAAGTTACACATAAAATAAATTTGCATAATTAAAATTTGCGAGTCCCACTCAAACGAGTGGGGGCGGGAAATAAAAGCTAAAAATTGCAAGTCCTACTCAAACGAGTAGGACTAAAATGAAAGCTAGTCCTACTCAAATGAGTAGGAGAAAATAAATGCGATTACAGGGCTTTCTCAAATATTTATAGGGAGGTAAAGATCCGTCCATTTAACTCAAGTGAGTAGGCGAAAAAATAAAGAAAGAAAATTACAAGTCCTACTCGAATGAGTAGGCGGAAAATAAAGTCCGTCCATTTAACTCAAGTGAGTAGGCGGAAAAATAAAGAAAGAAAATAACAAGTCTTACTCAAACGAGTAGGACTGAAAATGAAAACGATGCGTCATTTAACTCTTAACGAGTAGGCGGAAATAAATGCACACAAACACACACACACACACACACTCCATAAGAATTTCAAGAAAGCATCAAAATTAACACCTACACTCACACACTCTACATGATTTGAACAAAGCGTTAAAAGAAAGCATTAAAATTTAACATCTACACTCACACACTCTACATAATTTGAACAAAGCATTAAAATAAAGCTTTAAAATTTAACACCTACACTCACACACTCTTTATAAATGAGGAAAGCAATAAAAAGGTATACTCATAAACTCACACACACAAATTGAAAGCAAAATGAAAGTTACCTAAAAATTAAAACTTTTACTTTTTCATGCTTAGGTTTTGACAAAAACAAATAAAAAGAAGAAATTACAATTTTTAGAAGACAAAAGTTTTTTCAAAACAAATTAAAAACCAAAGTTTTTGGAAAATTAAAATTACAAGATTTTCATTCTTATGTTTTCATGAAAGTGATAAAAAAGTGAAAAAGAAAATGAAAAGAACAAAAAGAGGTTTTACAATCCTACAAAAAACCCATGAAAAGAAAATAAAATTCACTTTCAAATCTCTTTTACAAATACATAAGTATGAAATAATAAACAAAAAAACATTAAAGAAGAACATGTTGAAGATGAGATAACCATATCATACCATGCTTGGAAATTAAATCTACTACAAAACCTATCATGAAGACAAATGAAAAACATTACTATTAAACATGTTACACTCACACACACACACACACACACACACACACACACACACACACACACACACACTTTTCATAAATGGAGAACAAAGATGAAACCAAGGTTAAAAAGGGAAAGAAGTAAGCCATCCAAATGAATTTTCATGCTATGAAGAGAGAGAAAATCTAACATTTTTATTAAAATTATCAAGCTATTACGAAGCTAAAAGACAAAGCAAAACAAAACATGAAATAAAGGAGGGTGAAATCTCCTTACATAGCACTAGAATCCACGGATGCAGCCCACAAAAAGACACTAAAATGGCCCAAAAATCTGAACCCTTGGACCTTACAGAAATGGGCAATTTATAGGAGAAAAAATCTATGTACACGCCCTCCGTCACGGGCGTGTAGGGGGGGCGTGTCACTACTATTCATGATGGCGGCCAGAGATTTGACAGGAAAGTTGACTTCGGGCAGAGTTCGCGGCTGTCACGCCCTAGGTCACGGGCGTGTAGGGGGGCGTGTCGGGGAGGTAGAACCGGGCGTGGGTTGCGTCAAAAGTCTTCGGCAGCATCTTGTCGGGCCAGCTGGAAAGGTCCTATAATTATGTGTGGGCCCTATGTCACGACGCGATATGGCGAGCGGGCCACAGGTTTTGCACCTGACACCAACTCAATCGTGGAGTCGATCTCCCGCTGGGGTGGTAGCCCAGGAAGATACTTAGGGAACACATCTGCAAGCTCCGATACAACCAGAACGTCTCATACATTGACCTTTGGCTCCACCGCCTAAATCAGCGCGAAGTACAACTCTGCGCCCTTCCGAACAACCTTGACGACCTGGAGTGCAAACATCAAGGTCCCGCCCACACCACGCATACCAGCGAACTTAGTCTCATGCTCGGTATTCTGGCCCAATGTGACCTCTTTGGCATTACAATCAATAAAGGCATGCTGCTCCGCGAGTCATTCCATACCAAAGATCGCATCGAATTCCGATATCGGCAGTACATATGAAGTTAAACAGAAATCTCGACCTCCAATTTGAACCGCCACATCGCAAGCCCTATCCACATGCATAACACAACCATTCGGTAATACCACCCTCACGCTATTTGTCTTCACACTACTAGGTACTCTAAGTCGAGCTACGAAGTCATTAGACAGAAATGAATGCGAAGCATCCGTATCAAACAGTGCTCTCGCCAGCGTGTTTCGAATCATAACAAAGCCTGTGGCGCACACATCACACGCAAGCCACATACAAAATATAAAATAAAAAAAGCATTCAATAACTTAACTCATACCTATGACGACGTCACTCTGCTTGATAGCCTCCTGCAGGCCAAGGTTGTAGACTCGGGGTTGCGCCTGTGATGCAGAGGACTCCACCACTGCCTTTCCGTTCTCAGCATAAGACGCTCCCGCCTTCTTTTCTCCCTTTGGCGTACCAACCCGACAATCACGGGCGGTATGCCCCACTCGTCCACAAGTAAAGCAGGTACGAGTCTCTGGCCTCGAAGTAGCCCCCGACGTTGCACCCGATGCAATCATAGAAGGAGCTTGTCCGGAAGACTTGGACCTCTTGCCCCATTTATTTTTGTAATACGATTTCCCAGGTCGGGGCGCTTTGAATTTCGGCTTTGTCACCGCCAAAGCCCTCTTCCGTTGCACCCTTTTCATGTCCTTCTCCAGCGCGTACGCGGTATCAACGAATGTCTGGAACCCTTGGTTCACTGAACTCGAAAGCAGGAATCGCAACTCGTCCCGCAATCCTTCATAGAACCTATTGGTTTTCCGCTGCTCATCGGCGAATATGGAGCCCGCATATCATCCCAACCATATGAACTCATGCAGGCACGTCTACACACTACCTTCTCCTTGCATTAGCCATTGGAACTCATTTTCCATGGCAATGCGTTGTGCCGCTGGTAGGTGCTTTGCCAAGAAGAGTCGAGAGAACTCCTCAATCGACACTTGTGTTAACTTCCTGCATGCTAAGTGGTGTAATTCCATCTCGTCCCACCAAAAACGAGCCTCGCCTTCCAATAAGAAGGTGGCCAAGGTGACCTTCTGATATTCCTCCATCCTGATTTTCGTCAAGATACGCTTGACACACGACAACCAGTCCTCCGCCTGCGTAGGGGATTCCATACCCGTGAACATTGACAGATTGAAGCTCATGAACTACTTCAACTGCCTTTCAGCTGCTCAAGGATCCACAGCCACAACAGGTTCTGGCCTCGCCGCAACCTGTCCTGGTCTCAATGCCGGCTGCGCCTGCCCAGTAGGCTGTGCTTGAATCATCACAAACAGGGCCTCAACATCTAAGAGGTCAGTTTACGCAGAAGGGGTAGGTATAGGCACCTCCGCTGGTTCCGTACTCTCATCAGAGCACTGGGGCTCCGACTGCCCAACACCACTCCGCGTCACTTATAGGTGAAAAATACACACACATTAGCGAGCGACCTCATACAAGCAATAACAACAATCTAGGAAAATGCAGGTTCCTCAAAAAAGTGTATTTGCATTCCTACGTGGACATTCTGGAGTTCATTAGTGTTAATGCGGTTCGCACGTACACGAGCTCTCCACCCCACAAAAGAATTCGACCATGAATTTGAAAGGGAAAGACCGAGACAGCTGATACCAAAAATGTAATGACTCCATCCGTTCACATAGCATATAATAGAAGGTCCGGCCGGGGACCCACACCATATGCCACAAAACAGGAGGCGAAGTCACGGGATGATATCAGAGTTGGGCATCATAACTCATTGCATTCTAGCGGAAGCTATTAACATAAATTTAGAACTCCAATCATGAATGTCCACTAATATAAACACCCACATTTATCTAGGAATGTACATCAAATACAATATCGTTTGGCCTTATGACCTTACAGTTGCTCTTTACAAATGTGACTTCCAAACATTGGCGCGCATGCCGGCCACACCTGAACAAAACACAACATTTTCAGCTTAGCCTTCAAGGGCTAGCAGCAGCAACAACAGCAGCAGTAGCAGGGACTTCAGCTGACCAATTTATAATGACCCTACCCCTTTCCCGGGGCAGTGGTATTACTTCCCTGTAGGCATAACAATTCATATGCAGATATATATATCACACATTGTGCTCTCATGTACGAACATTCCATCACAACCGTCAGCCACGCGGCCCAACGATCCGTGCAATTAGGGCACATTCTTGGTGTACCAGATAAACCAGTTGCCCACCGCAGTTCAAGGCCCGAAGCCCAACGACAAACTTGAGCATTTTGCTCCATGGCGTGCAGCCAGAGACTTTAGTATTAATGAACCGGGATTGGCCCGTAGCCCCCCATGGTGTCATGGCGCGCATGCCTAAGACTCTCGCTATGCGCTCCAACAGACCACACTTTCTAGTCTTTAAGTCGGACGGACATAACGCAGGTCGGATAACCACCCCCCGTTGCTCAAGTCACCTTGCCATCACCGAATATCAACGTATTCGCAGCTAAGTAAAAGGGGCGGGTCAGTCTCAGCTTACCTGTTTGGCATAAAAAAGCCTGGGTGTTTTCTTTTGCTTCCATACCAGTACTTCCTGTTATTACCCTTCACATGCACACCCCAATAAGTATCACAAGCATCAGAGGGTCTTTTCCTGAACTTTCATACCAGTACTTCATGCTACTACCTTCAGAGGCACAACCCAGTAAGTATCACAAGCATCAGAGGGTCATTTCCTGGACTTTCGTACCAGTACTTCCTGCTACTACCCTTCATAGGCACAACCCAGTAAGTATCACAAGCATCAGAGGGTCTTTTCCTGGACTTCCATACCAGTACTTCCTGCTACTACCCTTCATAGGTCCAACCCATCGAGCATCACAAGCATCGTAAGCATCACAAGGATCTTTTCCTGGACTACCACTCCAGTACTTCTTGCTACTACCCTTCAAAGGTTCAACCCTTCGACTCCATAAACTACATGTTTTACCACAGAGACTTCTCCGATGCGCAAATGCAACATCACCAATCCAGACCAACCTGTACAGATGGGCTTCACACAACATGCCTATTCCGTACTCCATTTCCGGATCTATATGCCAAACTATTGGGGATTCCAAGAATCAACCCAAGGGAATCCCTTAGCAATACACCCTCTGGTGGTGGAATCTCATGCATATGCCAAAAAGGATGCCTTCACATGGCTAAGAAGGAAGATCGTTACCCTTGAAGATCACGTTGGAGCCATGGACTTCTAGCCGGCTGGAAAGCACCGCAGCGGCTTTGCTTCCACAATGCTAGCCTCAGATCTCGAATCGGAACTCTGCAGCTCCACCGCTGGCCGTCTCCCTTCCTCCTCCTCCTTCCACTCTCTAGGTTCTTAGAAAGAGGATAACCTAAGCCAAAATGAGAATCTAATCTCAATTCTCGGCCTTAAAGCAACAGGGAGGAACTTGGGCCCTCAGATCCTGGCTGAGGAAAATGGACGACCACGATTTTGCCACAAAAGGCTAATTTTTGGCTGACACGGCCTATGACACGCCCGTGTCACAGGCCGTGTACCTTAAGCGGCACACAACCGACTCATCTAGAAGAGTACACGACCATGTGACATGCCCGTGTCACAGGCCGTGTGACTTGACACGACTTCAGACACGCCCGTGTTTAGCCCGTGTACCTAGGGTGGTACACAACCATCTCAACCCGAGGAAGACACGACCATGTGACACGACCGTGTCACAGGCTGCGTGCCTAGAGACACACCCGTGTCCTGGCCATGTTCACCAGGCCTCAATTCCCTGGCCAACTCCAGAAAAGGACACGGCCTGTGACACGCTCGTGTCACAGGCCATGTGCCCTTACATGGCAGCAGACACGCCCCAGCGTGCTCTTCGTCGAGCGAAGTTCGTCGACCAAAGGGGGACATGCCCGATGACACGCCTGTGTCACAGGGTGTGTTCCCTCTCGAGAACTCGTCGAGCGCGGTTCATCGAGCACTCGACAGACTACTCAGCCAAACAGAGCAAGGCATGCCCTGGGACACGCCCGTGTACCAGGCCATGTCGCCTAACTGGAACCCAATCCTAGGATTTGAGGTGTTACAATCTGCTGGTATGTGTTATCGCAGGCCATCGTCACGGATAACAGGCCTCAATTTGCCAGCGCGGAATTCATTATGTTCTGCGAGTAGCTCAGAATTGACCTCAGATTTGCCTCGGTCCACCACCCCAGGATCAACGGGAAGGTGGAGGCAGCAAACAAGATCATAGTGAACCTCTTGAAGAAAAGAGTTGAAAATTTGAGGGGGACCTGGGTGGATCAGCTCCCCTCTGTAATATCCCTCAGACAACTAGACCCCTAGCGGTGGTTTTGTCATGACTAGGTCATGATATAACACTGGGAAGACCAAGTGAACATAGGAATGTAGGTGAGATCACTATAGTCTGCAAATAGTAGATTTCTAAACATTGGGTTAGGGTGATCATGGGGCTTCACCATGACTCCAAGACCTCACCACAACCTCACCAACCTGTTAGAGGGTCCATTATAGCCATAAGGACCCACTAGGGGCAACTAAAATGGTCAAGTTGACCAAAGTCAACCCAAACATGATCATGTCAAACTAAGCTCATACATGGTCAACTGACATCCCCTTGGCCAAAAGGACCCACCTAGACCTTCCCAAGCACTAAGGGAGGCCAATGGGTCACCAAGGACTCATTGGAGTCAACCATGGAGGCTAAGTTGGCCCAAGTCAACTCTAGCCCTAATTTGGTCAAAGTACCCTTCCTAAGGGTCAAGTGACCCCCAAAGTGCCAAGACAACCCTACCCACCCCAACCTAGACCCTAGGGGAGTCCAATGGGTTGCCAAGGACCCATTGGGGTCAACCCAAAAGGTCAAAATGACCAAGGTCAACCCTAGTCTAATTTAGGTCAACTTAGCCCAAATGGGCTAACCCAAGCTCAAGCCCTTTTTCATTTGGGCTAACCACCTTTTAATTATGGATGATATGATTTACTGGGCTGCAAATAACTAAAAGGGATGGCCAAGTCAGCCTTGGTGACTAGGAGAGAGAGAGAGAACACCTCACCATTAATGGAGGAAAGAGAAAGAGGGAGGAAGAAGCCATTCATGGCTTAGGGAGACCAAGGGCCACCTTTAATGGCTGAATTCAACTCGTCTAGGAAAGAGGAGGAGTTTCCAGCCGTTTCACGGCCACCCCAAGCCAAATTCACCCCCCACCACCATGGCCAAGAATGACCCTTAATGGCCATTAATGTCCATTCAACCCGCACTCTTCCCCTACCCCGTTTGGGTGTTTTAAAAGCATCACTAGGTACAAAGGAGTCGTTTCCACCCTTCCTGCGACGGTTTTAAGCTTGTCCAATGTGCTGTTGCAAAATTCTGGCGACATCACCACCACAAATAGCAACCCGGCGATATGCGCGACTCTAGGCCACCACAAAGGTCCTCCCCTTCTCCTCTCTCTGTGGGTAGATCATAGGAATCAATAGGGACAAGAATCGGGTTCAATTGAGCACGATCGGGTGGTGTAATTTCCTGGTTTTGTGGTGAATTTCATCTTGTCGAGATCGCCAGAAACGGCCCCTCCGGCGATTGTGCCGCCGCCTGGCGTTATCCACCACCTCGATAGAGGTGGTGGTGGTGGTCGGCCAGGGAGGTGGCTGGGTGGCCGGCGGCAGTGCTTGTAAGGTGCTCCTAGAAGATGCAATCGGGGCCGTCGACTTGATGTAGAAGATGACCCAGCACCGTCCGATCTTGCGCCAAGATTTGTGCGGGAGTAAATAAAATCAAACTACAACTTTTGTATTTTTCTATCACAGTTTATATAGTCATTGTTTTTAATTATTAAAAATACCTATATCCCTCTAGTGAAAAAATGGTAAACATTAAACTTGTAGCCCTATGGATGTACTTTAATTTAAAATTGGTTTGAACCAATTTGGATGTATGGTTTGACTAGGGCACTCATTTTGGTGGGGACTATACTTAGGGTTAGTCAGAGAATAAAAGGTGTGCCCCCACTTCATCTCTTGTCCAAATGACTTGAAATTTGGACAGGGAGTCATTCTCACCTATACCTAGGTCCTGTCAAAAAATGGGAATTTTTGGAGATTCGTTTCTATAGTTTTTGGAAAAATATAATAAATCATGTAGTAATTAATTAGGTCTCTTAGGCTCCGTTTGGGGGGACTTATTTTCACCGATCAAGCGGTTACGAGTGTATGAACCAGACCATAATTAAGGTCAGGTTCATGCGGTCATAACCGCTTGACCGGTGAAAATAAGTCCTCCCAAATAGAGCCTTAAACACCTCAAAAACCACCAAAATTTTGGTGGGTGATCTTGGGGAATATTTTAGGGCTCTGGTAAAAATTTCACTCCTTTTGGGCTTGATTTGATAGGGTAATTATGTAGCCAAAGATTGACCCTTTTAGGTCAAATTAGGGCTAAGTGCCCTAAGTGCTCTAGAGTTGGCCAAACTCACCCAAAGGTGATGGATCTTGGCACTCAGCTTTATTAGCACACAAAATACCCCCTCCACTGTTATTGGGTGGAAGTTGAAGGGTTGAGCCCTAGGATACTAGGGTAGGTCCTATGTGTGCAAACCTAGGGTTTGAAGGTCAAGGGGTCAAGTAACCTTGAAATGACTTGAAACTTGGTGGAGAGGACTTTAGGGTTGTCAAGGTCCTCTGGTAAAAATATCATGAGATTTAAAGGCTGATAAACTACCCAAAACCCTAACCCTAGTTTGGGGCACAAACCTTATACATGTAAAATAGGCAATCAAGACTTTATGAAAAGTTGTGAAACTTGTAGTGTAGTCATATGGTTAATATGAGCCCCTGGTAATTTTATTGGAATTTTTGGAACAACAAATTTAGTACCTCCTTTGTAATACATGGATTTACCCTTGTTAGTCATTTGTTTATTATAACCTCACTGTTCACTGAAAAATTTGGTAAATTGGGTAGAGGGTGTTTTAGGTCATTATACTCATATCTAAAATTTATTATAATTTTTAGATGTATATTCTCAGTACTTACTTCACAAGCTTACAATTATACAATTATGTTCAAAAATAGATTCAAAGCTCATTGATGGTTAGAAAATTGTGAAACTTATGCAAAAGTGCACTTAGGTTATTATGCTCATGAGAAAATTTTATCATAATTTTTAGATGAATAATTTCAGTAGTTGCTTCATTAATTTATGAAAGAGGGGTATTGTTCTAAATTGAAATTAGGAAAGTTTGGAATTTTGGTCAGGAGTGTTTTTCGGGCATATTGGTCATGATTGAAGTTTCTTATAATTTTTGGAAGCCTATCTGCAACACTTTTTTCTTTACTTGATAAATATGTGTTTTCCTTTAAAATTTTGAATCAGAGGCCTAAACCTTGCAAATAAGATTGGGGGACTTGAATTTACTGTTTATTAGTTGCCTAGTATTTATCATAATTTTGTGGAGCAATTTGCATGATTATAAAAGCCACTTCATGTTCATAACTAGGGCATTTGGATTTTTAAGGAAAATAAATAAAATACCTGTTTAAGTAGGAAAATTCCAAGTTTCTGAATTTAGACTAAAAATATCATGATAGGCCCCCATTAATTATCTTAAGGCATTTGGAAGAAAATTTGAAGTACCTCCTATCATGTACATCATATAGCTTAGGTTGGTCTGCATTTAGTAAAGCTGCAGAAAATGCGAGCGCATTTGATTTGGGCACATGGGTTGGGGCTAGTAGTTGCTGTTTTGGGTAAAATGATAGTTAGTTCATCATTGGATGTTGGGATGAGTAGAGTGTTGAGTCTACTAGGTTTAGGTGATGCTCGGGATCGACGAAAGATCGTCTTTCCTGTGGAAGGATAGAGAGAGGGTCAAATCACACTAGGATTAGATCCATAGTAATATAAAAGGGATCAAGAATCGGGTATTAAACAATAATAGTAAGTGCCTTGCGGAGGGAGCTTTGGGATTCAACCCATCGTAGTTCCTAGTACCCTCGAGAACCCTTCACGGGGTATACCTTGGGCAGTCCAAAGCTAACCTAAATTGTAGGCAAAATGAACTGCAAGATTAACTAGCATATCTAGGGATTCACTTTCACTCACCTTGATGTCACGAGATGTTAGGTTGGGTCACACGGGCAGTAGGCTCGGTGGTTTGATGATGGGCAGGTAAGCCCGACGAGCTTTGGCTCGGTGGTTGATTGTGACAGACGGGATGGTCCGGGGAGCTTTAGCTCGGTAGCTGATACATAAGGTTGAATGTGCATAAAGTATAAGGTGGTGGGTCTTCGGTATTGGAGGGTTGATGCACCGACGCCAATACGTTGGCTCGACAAGTGTGGTTTTGCACTTCGCCAAGATAAGTCCGGTGGACTTGCCTGTAAAGAGTATGCATGAGCTCCGCTTAGTACACCAGCATCGAGGCGTATGATAGGTCTGACTGGTAGCGCAATTAACGGTTTAGAGGTGGGCGAGGCCCAACCCACCGCTTTCGATTGCCACCACGGAGGTATCCTGGGAGGTTTGGCTCCAGAAAGGAGGAACTAAAGGTCTGTGTACACAGAGTCGGGTGGTTGTGTTGCACTTTCATGTTCACATCATGACATACTTGCATGTCATAATATCATCATCGCATATAACCCTTGTCACCTATTGTATAAAGTGGTATGTGACGCTTTATAGAATAGGCCCTACAAAATGACCCCTTGGTTTATAAGCTTGTGTGAGCGTACTTATAAGCTAAGGTTATTATTCTATGGATATATATATTGCTTGCTTGAAAACCGACACCCCAACGTATAAATCGGTATGGGACTTTTTATACGATGGGAGCCTTGCAAAAGATCCCTTAACTTATGAGTTTGTATGAGCATTCATATAAGTTAAGGTTACATGTTCTTAGTTTACCTTTCATTTACTACTACTTATATATACTTGTTCTGTTTATATACTCATGCTAGAATAGTTCTACTGTCACCTGTTTTGTTTATTATCCACCTTCAGAGCTTCCCTTTCCTCCTCTCCTTACGGTGCCTAGGAGCCATGGTGGATGGGTAGGGAATTATAGGACTTAGTCTTTTACACTAACGGTTTTCGAACCACATCATTTTAGGGGACCGTGGAGCCTAGCATGGAGGAGCAGCCCCGGAGGTCGGCACGCTTGGAGATGGGACTGTCTAGTATCAGAGTTCAGACAGTTGGGACTGTGAGTCCCGATCGCTAGTAGTTGTTTTAGTTTTGCTTCCGCGATGAGAGATATATAGTGAGGACATTGATGTATCAGGCGTGAGCCCTATTTTATGTACCTTTATTATTATTACTATGGACTCTCCCTTCATGGAGATTATTTATATATATGTGATCTCTGTCGATAGGTGTTAGAGTTTTTGTTTCATTTACTCTCCTGCTACTTTTTCTGTGATCGATATGGCCGACAGGAAAAGCGTTTTGTAGTGACGACCTTCCCGGTGTGGAAGTGTCACCGCAAAGTGGCGGTTATGGGCCTAAGACCCCGTAGTTTAAAAAGAAAAAGGGGGGGGGGGGGGGGTCTTACAAGTGGTATCAGAGCAGACCTCGATCGAAAAAGTAGCAGTCCACAAACCATAGGTCACCCCCGCACGAGTTTAGTTTGGGGACAAACTAAGCAGCGGAAGCAGTAGTGGGCCCATATGGGGGATCACATGTAAATTGTCCACATTTAACTAGGTTTGGGTCAATTGCTTACAAATGGTCTTTGTTATGCAGCCTCCGGCACAGCCTATACCACAGGGTGGAGTCCAACAAACTCCAAATATTGCACCACCTCCCCTGGCTCCCACTCTGTTTCTACAGTAGGAGATGGGGCAGACCCTGACAGCCATTCTGGAGGATTTCAGGGCCCAGCAGGTTCCAGCTTCGTAGCCAAACCCAGGGGCCAATTGGCTGAGCATCTTCCGAGCACTTTCTCCCCCATCTTACTTGGGGACAGAGTCGGCTGTGCGGATGGAGGAGTGGCTGGATATCATGTATGAGATGCTGGCAGGGATACAGTGCCTATAGGAGGAGAGGGTGCCTTTGGTGGTCTCTTGCTTGGAGTCCCATGCTAAGAGATGGTGGAAGACACTGCTGGACATGACGTTTGTTGATAGAGAGGTTACAAACATTGCTTGGGAGGACTTCAGGGATGCATTGTTGGAGCACTTCATTTCGTAGTCGGCCAGAGATGAGATGGAAGACAAATTTCTACAGTTGAGGCAAGACAACAAGATGGTGGTGGAGTACCACCGGGAGTTCAATCATTTAGCCCGCTTTGCGTACTCCTATCAGCTGGATGAGGCCGAATACACCAAGAGATTTTATAAGGTCCTACGAGAGGATCTGAGAGAGGATCTACTGTTCATATCCGATGGACCTATACCTCGGATATTGGAGATGGTAAAGAGGATTGAGGGAGATTGGCACACGACTCGAGTCTGGAAGAGGCCAATGGAGGATCAGGGCTGGGGAGCCAGAAATGATCAGCGAAGGGGCCATATTGCTGATGGGAGAGATGTGAGAAGGGCAGAGGATCAACCTCGTCATGAGGTGAGACAGGAGCCGAGGGAGCTGATGGAGCCGATGGTAATGGCTACTCAACCTCTCCAGATGCGGGAGATGCAGAGACCTGGGGATATGGCATATCCCCCGCCTGAGTGCTACTACTGTCATCAGGTGGGGCATATCCGGAGAAATTTCCCCATGAGGGGGGCACCATTACTAGCACCACCGGCTGCCCCGCCTGCACAGCAGTTTGGAGGCCGAGGACGTGGCTGAGGATGCAGATACCAGGACAGAGATCGCAGGCAGGAGAGGTAGTAAGTGTATGCCATGGATCTGGCTCAACCATGGAACCCGGAGCAAGTGATACAAGGTACGCCAGTAAATTTTAAGTTCTTTCTTTCCTAAAAAGTTGGACTCATAGATGTAGATTTGTTAGAACTAGGAAGGAAAACCATAACTAGAGTTCTAAATATTTAAACACCCCAGGCATAGTCTTCATCGGTGGCAAGCCTGCTTATACGCTGATACGGTTGCTTCACACTCATTCGTATCAGAAGCTTTCGTGGAAGGACTAGAAGGTGTGGAGCGATACACAGGCTTGATGATGAGGGTGCGACTACCCAACGGATCAGAGCTATTCACCTCTGCCCACTGCAACATGGAGGAGGAGATCGACGGGAAGGCATTCGAAGTACCAACGATGATCCTAAGGATGCCAGCCTATGATCTGATCCTAGGCATGACGTGGTTTCATTGGAACCATGCCTAGATCAACTGCCTGTTAAAGAGGATCACCATGATGTATGGGGATTCCTATGTCATCATCGAAGGTATTAGACCTACCACTCCTCTCTTATTATCATCCATACAGGCCGTCAAGGCCCACTTGCAGGGAGAAGTGGTCTATGAAGTTCTATTTGAGATGGCCGAGGCCAAGGATTCAATATCTAGTATCCCGGTGGTGCAGGATTTTGCTGACGTATTCCCAGAGAAGCTGTCAGGGCTACCCCCACACTGGGAGAAGGACTTCCAGATACAGCTCGTGCCGGGAGCCAAGATGACATCTAGAGCTCCTTACTAGATGGCCACGAAGGAGTTGGCGGAGTTTCGAAGCCAGCTGCAGGAGTTAGTGGAAGCCGGATTTGTCCGGCCGAGCTCTTCACCGTGGGGTGCCCCGGTGCTGTTCATCAAGAAGAAGGACGAGACACTCAGATTGTGCATCGACTACCGGGATGTGAACATACTGACAGTCTGGAATACCTATCCACTATCGAGGATAGATGAGTTGTTTGACCAGCTGGATAGGGCGCGTTTCTTTTCGAAACTGGATTTGAGGTCGGGCTACTACCAGCCGCAGATTCAGGAGGAGGACATTCCGAAGACTGCCTTCAGTGGCAGATATGGGTTGTTTGAGTTTACCGTGATGCCCTTTGGGATCACGAATGCACTATCGGCGTTCATGAGCCTCATAAACCGGGTGTTCGAGGCTTATCTAGATGTGTTCATCATCGTGTTTATCGATGACATCCTCATTTATTCGAGGACAGAGGAGGAGCATGCCCGACATCTGGCACTGACTCTAGAGAGACCGAGGGAGCACCGCCTTTATGCGAAGTTCAGCAAATTCCAATTTTGGTCAAAGGAGGTGACCTTCCTAGGCCACATTATTAGCGGAGCCGGGTTGGCAGTGGACCCGGCTAAGATTCAAGCAGTTCGGGATTGGCCGTCACTAAAGAAGGCCACAGATGTGCAGAGTTTTCTAGGACTTGTTAGTTATTACCGGAAGTTCGTGGAGGGATTCTCTCGAATTGCCCTCCAACTCACATACCCGACGAGGAAGGATGTGCCCTTTGTCTGGGCCCCGTAGTGCGAGACGACTTTCCAGGAGCTAAAGGATCAACTCACCTCGGCTCCTATCCTTACCCTTCCTTTGGGGAAAGAAGGATTCCATGTCTACACCGACGCTTCCTACCAGGGCATGGGTGCAGTGCTGATGTAGAAAGGCCACGTGATTGCTTATGCTTCCCGCCAGCTGAAGAAGCATGAGCAAAACTATCCTGTTCATGACTTGGAGATGGGAGCGGTTGTGTTTACACTGAAGGTCTGGCGACATTACCTCTACGGTGTCCACTGCAACATACTCAAAAAAATTTGAAGTACATGGACATGCAGAAGGAGCTAAATATCAGGCAGAGGTGATGGGTGGAGTTTCTAGCAGATTAACAGTACGAGATGCGCTACCACCCAGGGAAGGTGAATGTGGTAGCCGATGTGCTGAGTCGGAGAGCCACCACCTCCGGAGCGGAGCCCCAGTTTATGTCCATGGAGCTGGTGCAGAGATTATAAGATATGCACATCACGCTGGTGTCATCTGATGACCTCGAGCTCTATGAGGAGTATTTAGCCGCGATGAGCGCCATAGATGACATTCGAGACTGAGTCAGAGATGGGTAGAGGCAGGACGCCAAGCTGGAGCTGATATTCTGAGCCTTGGAGGCAGGCACTGCTGGAGATTACACACTGAGGGATGACCTGTTATGCTTTAGAGGACGAGTTTATATACCAGAGGGAGGCCAGTTTCGGAAGGATATCATGACGGAAGCTCACTGCAATGGGTATTCAGTACACCCGAGACTTACGAAGATGATTACGGATCTGAAGAAGACCATGTACTGGCCATGAATGAAGAAGGATATCACCTACTTCATGACCCACTGCGAGACATGCCAGTTGGTGAAGGCAGAGTGTAGGAATCCTGCAGGATTATTGCAACCACTCCCGGTGCCGGAGTGGAAGTTCAATGATATCGCGATGGACTTCATACATGGGTTTCCCCGATCGCGGACGGGGAACGATTCGATATGGGTAATCATCGACCGGCTGACGAAGGTAGCTAGATTTATCCCGATCAGGAAGGATGACTCGGTTGGTGTGCTGGTGCGGAAGTTTGTGGAACAGTTCGTTCATTATCATGGCATGCCCAGGGTGATCGTATCAGATTGGGATGGACGGTTTACGTCCAGGGAGAGGCGATCAGTACAGGCCTATTTAGGCACTCGACTGACATTCAGTACAACTTTTCATCCCCATACTGACGGGCAGACGGAATGCACCAATCCAACTTTGGAAGATCTACTGCGACTATGCATTCTGTACTGCGAAGAGCCTTGGGAGAAGTTATTGCCACTGGTCGAGTTCTCATATAATAACAGCTACCAGTCCAGCATAGGGATGACCCCTTATGATGCCCTATACGGATGAAGGTGTAGGACTCCACTATCATGGGTACAGGATGATGACCCGAAGGTGATGGACCCAAAGTTTGTTGAGGACACTGAGGCTCAGGTGAGGCTGATATGAGATCAGATGCTGGAGGCGCAGAGCAGGCAGGACAAGTACTATGATGTGAGATATCGTCAGGTAGAGTTCCTGGTTGGAGATCGGGTTTTCTTGAAGATCCGGCCGATGCATGGAGTTTCATGGGTGCATGGTCGGAAGAAGAAGCTCAGCCCGAGATATATGGGGCCTTACAGGATCCTGGAGTGGATCGGTCCCTTAGCATACAGGCCGGAGCTGCCACCAGAACTGGAGGGCCTGCACAAAGTTTTTCACGTCTCCTCCCTGAGGAGAGCTCTACTTCAGTCGGAGCAGCATATTTCGACTACAGATGGGCCTATAGCTTCTGATTAATCAGTGCACCTGGAGCCGATTCGGATAGAGGATACGAGGATGCGGGTCTTGCAATGCAAGAAGGTTCCGTTGGTCAAGGTCCTATGGAGGAATCAAGGTCAGGAGGAGCACACCTGTGAGGCACAGGATCTGATGCAACAAAAGTACCCCGAGCTTTTCAGTCAGGTATGCCTTATAACCTCTCAGGATGTTACATTTTTTTTAATACTCGAAACCCCGTAGGCCTAACTTAAATTTCGAGGATGAAATTTTTTTGTTTATGTATTGGGATTTTTAACATCCATCAGACAACTAGACCCCCAGGGGTGGTTTTGTCATGACAAAACCTTGGGAAGACCAAGTGAACCTAGGAATGTAGGTGAGATCACTATGGTCTGTAAATAGTAGATTTCTAAACACTGGGTTAGGGTGATCATGGGGCTTCACCATGACTCCAAGACCTCACCACAATCTAACCAACTTGTTAGAGGGTACTGTATAACCCGTAATTCGTCGAGATCAGAAGTACCCCAGAAGACGACTATCCGCAGACTATTCAACGAGCTGTGGCGAGCTTGGGCGAGCCTGGGCGAGCAGAGGCGAGCCTGGGCGAGCAGAGGTGATCCTGGGCGAGCAGAGGCGAGCTGTGGCGAGCAGAGGCGAGCTGTGGCGAGCAGAGGCGAGCTGTGGCGAGCAGAGGCGAGCTGTGGCGAGCAGAGGCGAGCTGTGGCGAGCAGAGGCGAGCTGTGGCGAGCAGAGGCGAGCTGTGGCGAGCAGAGGCGAGCTGTGGCGAGCAGAGGCGAGCTGTGGCGAGCAGAGGCGAGCTGTGGCGAGCAGACGTAAGCTGTGGCGAGCAGAGGCGAGCTATAGTGAGCAGAGACGAGCTTTGGGGAGCAGAGGCGAGCTGTGGCGAGTTTGGGCGAGCAACTTGAGAGTATGGGCGAGTATCCCTTGGAACTCGCTGGCAGAAGCTGGATACACGCCTATACCCCCCCCCCCCCCCCCCCCCCGCCCAGGATTTCTATATAAATAGCCCCCCCCAGGGGTACTGAAAATGACACTTTTTGGAAGAGGCTGAGGTCCCCCTAAGTTGATACTCGCCCAGTCCATGTCTGCCTAGTACCTCGCCCAGCCTTTTGGTTACGGAGGGGAAGCTTCTTCCAAGCTTCCGGGTACGTAGTGGGACCTCCCTGCTGGATCACTTGGGGTGTGCTTGTAGATAGTTTCCTTTCTTTCTCGCTAGCCACTTGAACTGTGACATCAGATCGTAGAATCAGTAACCTTAGGCTATATTGATCCTATTTATGAGGTTGGGATTTTTCTTGGCTTCAACACTTGGTGCGGTGAGCGTGGATAGTAGCCGAGGAAGAAATTTTTGCGAGAAGACTTCATATCTTAAAATAGCGAGCTGGAGACCAAAGGCATGAACTCGCGAGCATTCAGCAAGGTGGGCGAGTTCTCAGCAAGGTGGGCGAGCTTCTTGGTTGCTCACCCATATGCGACTTCACGATGGCGACTTTCAGGCTTTTAGACTCGACGACTTCATGTGGCGAGCTTACCTATTACTCGCTCATAAGCGAGTTCCAGATTGCGACCTCCTTAGGTTATTTCCAGATGAAGTCATGCAGGTTGGCGCGCGCGAGTGCACGCAGGTTGGCGAGTTCACGCAGGTTGGCAAGTTCATGCAGGTTGGCGAGTTCATGCAGTTTGGCGAGTTCATGCAGGTTGGCGAGCTTCCTTGCTACTCGCCCATAGACGGGTATAAGCAGGATTGGCAACATCGAATCAGCTCGCATGTGTATCTTTCTTACTTGCCCATATGCGAGTTTTGCACGTGAAGAAGTGAGTATCGCTGTTACTCCACCCCCAGTTGAGCTCGGCTCCTGCGAGGTGTCGACCTCAACTCTCCACCTCCAGTTGAGCTCGGCTCCTACGAGGTGTCGACCTCTTCTCTCCACCTCCAGTTGAGCTCGGCTCCTGCGAGGTGTCGACCTCTATTCTCCACCTCTAGTTGAGCTCGGCTCCTGCGAGGTGTCGACCTCTATTCTCCACCTCCAGTTGAGCTCGGCTCCTGCGAGGTGTCGAATTCTATTCTCCACCTCCAATTGAGATCGGCTCCTGAGAGGTGTCGACCTCTATGCTCTCCACCTCCAGTTGAGCTCGACTCATGTGAGGTGTTGACCTCTATTCTCTCCACCTCCAGTTGAGCTCGGCTCCTGCTAGGTGTCGACCTGTATTCTCCACCTCTAGTTGAGCTCGGCTCCTGAGAGGTGTCAACATCTACTCTCCACCTCCAGTTTATCTCGGCTCCTGTGAGGTTTCGACCTCTATTCTCTCCACCTACAGTTGATATCGGCTCCTGCGAGGTGTCGACCTCTACTCTCCACCTCCAGTTGAGCTCGGCTCCTGCGAGGTGTCGACCTCTATTCTCCACCTCTAGTTGAGCTCGGCTCCAGAGAGGTGTCGACCTCTATGCTCTCCAACTCTAGTTGAGCTCGGCTCCGGAGATGTGTCGACCTCTATTCTCTCCACCTCCGGTTGAGCTCGGATCCTGCTAGGTGTCGACCTGTATTCTCCACCTCTAGTTGAGCTCAGCTCCTGAGAGGTGTCGACCTCTACTCTCCACCTCCAGTTGAGCTCAGCTCCTGTGAGGTGTCGACCTCTATTCTCTCCACCTACAGTTGAGCTCGGCTCCTGCGAGGTGTCGACCTCTACTCTCCACCTCCAGTTGAGCTCGGCTCCTGCGCGGTGTCGACATCTACTCTCCACCTCCAGTTGAGCTCGGCTCCTGCGAGGTGTCTACCTCTATGATCTCCACCTCCAGTTGAGCTCGGCTCCTGCGAGGTGTCGACCTCTATTCTCTCCACCTCCAGTTGAGCTCGGCTCCTGCTAGATGTCGACCTCTACACTCCACCTCCAGTTGAGCTCGGCTCCTGCGAGGTGTCGACCTCTACTCTCCACCTCCAGTTGAGCTCGGCTCCTGCGAGGTGTCGACCTCTACTCTCCACCTCCAGTTGAGCTCGGCTCCTGCGAGGTGTCGACCTCTAGTCTCCACCTCCAGTTGAGCTCGGCTCCTGCGAGGTGTCGACCTCTACTCTCCACATCCAGTTGAGATCGGCTCTTGCGAGGTGTCGACCTCTACTCTCTAACTCCAGTTGAGCTCGGCTCCTGCGAGGTGTCAACCTCTAATCTCCACCTCCAGTTGAGCTCGGCTCCTGTGAGGTGTCGACCTCTACTCTCTACATCCAGTTGAGCTCGGCTCTTGCGAGGTGTCGACCTCTATTCTCCACCTCCAGTTGAGCTCGGCTCCTGCGAGGTGTCGACCTCTATTATCCACCTCCAGTTGAGTTCGGCTCCTGAGAGGTGTCGACCTCTACTCTCCACCTCCAGTTGAGCTCGGCTCCTGTGAGGTGTCGACCTCTACTCTCCACCTCCAGTTGAGCTCGGCTCCTACGAGGTGTCGACCTTTACTCTCCACCTCCAGTTGAGCTCAGCTCCTGCGCGGTGTCAACCTCTATTCTCCACCTTCAGTTGAGCTCGGCTCCTGCGAGGTGTCGATCTCTACTCTCCACCTCCAGCTGAGCTCAGCTCCTGCGAGGTGTCGACCTTTACTCTCCACCTCCAGTTGAGCTCGGCTCCTGCGAGGTGTCGACCTCTAGTCTCCACCTCCAGTTGAGCTCGGCTCCTGCGAGGTGTCTACCTCTATTCTCCACCTCCAGTTGAGCTCGGCTCCTGCGAGGTGTCGACCTCTAATCTCCACCTCCAGTTGAGCTCAGCTCCTGCGAGGTGTCGACCTCTACTCTCCACCTCCAGTTGAGCTCGGCTCCTGCGAGGTGTCGACCTCTATTCTCCACCTCCAGTTGAGCTAGGCACTTGCGAGGTGTCGACCTCTACTCTCCACCTCCAGTTGAGCTCGGCTCCTGCGCGGTGTCGACCTCTATTCTCCTCCTCTAGTCGAGCTCGGCTCCTGTTAGGTGTCGACCTCTACTCTCCACCTCAATTGAGCTCGGCTCCTGCGAGGTGTCGACCTCTACTCTCCACCTCTAGTTGAGCTCGGCTCCTGCGAGGTGTCGACCTCTCCTCTCCACCTCCAGTCGAGCTCGGCTCCTGCAAGGTGTGGACCTGTACTCTCCACCTCCAGTTGAGCTTCCTCCTACGAGGTGTCGACCTCTTCTATAGTTCAGTTGAATTTGGTTCCTATGGGGTATCAACCTTCTCCCCCCTTTCAGTTGAGCTCCCCTCCTAGGAAGAACCTCGCGCATCGCATCTTCCAGCGTCATCTCTCCGAACAATTGTTTCAACATTATTTTTCCAAGCTCGTGCCGAGTTCGAAAAAAGCGGGGATTGTGTATAACCCGTAATTCATCGAGATCAGAAGTACCCCAGAAGACGACTATCCGCAGACCATTTGACGAGCTATGGAGAGCAGAGGCGAGCAGAGGCGAGCTTGGGTGAGCAGAGGAGAGCTTGGGCGAGCAGAGGAGAGCTTGGGCGAGCAGAGATGAGCTTGGGCGAGCAGAGGCGAGCTGTGGCGAGCAGAGGCGAGCTGTGGCGAACAGAGGCGAGCTGTGGTGAGCAGAGGCGAGCTGTGGCGTGTAGAGGCGAGCTGTGGCGAGTTTGGGGGAGCAACCTGCGAGTATGGGCGAGTATCCCTTGGAACTCGCTGACAGAAGCTGGATACTCGCCTATACCCCCCCAGGATTTCTCTATAAATAGTCCCCCAGGGGTACTGGAAATGGCACTTTTTGGAAGTGGCCGAGGTCCCCCCAAGTGGATACTCGCCCAGTCTATGTCTACCTAGTACCTCGCCCAGCCTTTTGGTTGCGGAGTGGAAGCTTCTTCCAAGCTTCCGGGTACGTGGTGGGACCTCCCTGCTGGAGCACTTGGGGTGTGCTTGTAGATAGTTTCCTTTCTTTCTCGCTAGCCACTTGAACTGTGACGTCAGATCGTAGAATCAGTAACCTTAGGCTACATTGATCCTATTTCTGAGGTTGAGATTTTTCTTGGCTTCAACAGGTACATTAGAGCCATAAGGACCCACTAGGGCAACTAAAATGGTCAAGTTGACCAAAGTCAACCCAAACCCTAATCAGGTCAACTAAGCTCATACTTGGTCAACTGACCTCCCCTTGGCCCAAGGGACCCACCTAGACCTTCCTAAGCACTAAGGGAGTCCAATGGGTCACCAAGGACCCATTGGGGTCAACCATGGAGGCTAAGTTGACCCAAGTAAACTCTAGCCCTAATTTGGTCAAAGTACCCTTCCTAAGGGTCAAGTGACCCTCAAAGTGCCAAGACAACCCTACCCAGCCCAACCTAGACCCTAGGGGAGGCCAATCGGTCACCAAGGACCCATTGGGGTCAACCCAAAAGGTCAAAATGACTAAGGTCAACCCTAGTCTAGTTTAGGTCAACTTAGCCCAAATGGGCTAACCCAAGCTCAAGCCCTTTTTCATTTGGGCTAACCACCTTTTAATTATGGATGATATGATTTAGTGGGCTGCAAATAACTTAAAGGGATGAACAAGTCAGCTTTGGTGACTAGGAGAGAGAGAGAGAGAGAACTCCACCTCACCATTAATGGAGGAAAGAAAAAGAGGGAGGAAGAAGCCATTCATGGCTTAGGGAGACCAAGGGCCACCTTTAATGGCTGGATTCAACTCCTCTGGGAAAGAGGAGGAGTTTCCAGCCGTTTCCCGACCACCCCAAGCCAGATTCACCCCCCACCACCATGGTCGAGAATGGCCCTTAATGGCCATTTAACCCACACTCTTCCCCTACCCAGTTTGGGTATTTTAAAAGCATCACTAGGCACTAAGGAGTCGTTTTCACCCTTCCTCTGGCGGTTTCAAGCTTGTCCACTATGCTGTTGCAGAATTACAGCGACATCACCACCGCAAATGGCAACCCGACGATCGGCTCGACTCCAGACCACCACAAAGGTCCTCCCCTTCTCCTCTCTCTGTGGGTAGATCATAAGAATCAATAGGGACAAGAATCAGGCTCAATTGAGCCCGATCAGGTTGAGTAATTTCCTGGTTTTGGGGTGAATTTGATCTTGTCGGGATCGCCGGAAACGTCCCCTCCGACAGCTGTGCCGCCGCCTGGTGTTAGCCACCACCTCGACAGAGGTGGTGGCGGCCGGCCAGGGAGGTGGCTGAGTGGCCGGAGACTGCGCTTGGAAGGTGCTCCAGGAAGATGCAATCGGGGCCGTCGGCTGGAGTTACAAGATGACCCAGCACCGTCCGATCTTGCGCCAAGATTCGTGCGAGATTAAATAAAATCAAACTATAGCTTTTGTATTTTTCTATCACACTTTATACAGTCAAAGTTTTTAATTATTAAAAATACCTATACCCCTCTAGTGAAAAAATGGTAAACATCAAAGTTGTAGACCTAGGGGTGTACTTTAATTTAAAATTGGTTTGAACAAATTTGGATGTCTGGTTTGACCCGGACACTTATTTTGGTGGGGACTATACCTACGGTTAGTCAGAGACTAAAAGGTGTGCCCCCACTTCATCTCTTGTCCAAATGACCTGAAATTTGGACAGGGAGTCATTCAAACCTATACTAGGTCCCGTCCAAAAATGGGAATTTTTGGAGATACTTTTTTATAGTTTTTGAAAAACTTTAATAAGTCATGTACTAATTAATTAGGCGTCTTAAACACCTCAAAAACCCCCAAAACTTTGGTGGGTGATCTTGGGGAATAGTTTAGGGCTTTGGTAAAAATTTCACTCCTTTTGGGCTTGATTAGATAGGGTAATTGTGTAGCCAAAGGTTGACCCTTTTAGGTCAAATTAGGGCTAAGTGACCTAAGTGCTCTAGAGTTGGCCAACCTCACCCAAAGGTGATGGATCTTGGCACTCAACTTTATTAGCACACAAAATACGCTCTCCACAATTATTGGGTGGAAGTTGAAGGGTAGAGCCCTAGGATACTAGGGTAGGTCCTATGTGTGCAAACCTAAGGTTTGAAGGTCAAGGGGTCAAGTGACCTTGAAATGACTTGAAACTTGGTGGAGACGACTTCAGGGTTGTCAAGGTATTCAGGTAAAAATATCATGAGATTTAGAGGCTGATAAACTCCCCAAAACCCTAACCCTAGTTTGGGGCAAAAAACTTATACATGTAAAATAGGCCATCAAGACTTTATAAAAAGTTGTGAAACTTGGGTAGTGTAGTCATAGGGTTAATATGAGCCCCTGGTAATTTTATTGGAATTTTTGGAGCAACAAATTTAGTACCTCCTTTGTAATACATGGATTTGCCCTTGTTAGTCATTTGTTTATTATAACCTCACTGTTCACTGGAAAATTTTGTAAATCAGGCAGAGTGTGTTTTAGGCCATTATACTCATACCTGGATTTTATTATAATTTTTAGATTTATATTCTCAGTACTTACTTCACAAACTTATAATTATGCAATTATGTTCAAAAATAGATTCAGAGCTCATTTATGGTTAGAAAATTGTTAAACTTATGCAAAAGTGCACTTAGGTCATTATGCTCATTTGGAAATTTTATCATAATTTTTAGATGAATAATTTCAGTAGTTGCTTCATTAATTTATGAAAGAGGGTATTGTTCTAAATTGAAATTAGAGGTCATTATTCACTGGAAAGTTTGGAAATTTGGTAAAAAGTGTTTTTAGGGAATATTGGTCATGATTGAATTCTCTTATAATTTTTGGAAGCCTATCTGCAACACTTATTTCTTTACTTGATAAATATGTGTTTTCCTTTAAAATTTTGAATCAGAGGCCTAAACCTTGCAAATAAGATTGGGGGACTTGAATTTACTGTTTATTAGTTGCCTAGTATTTATCATAATTTTGTGGAGCAATTTGCATTATTATAAAACCCACTTCATGTTCATAACTAGGGCATTTGGAATTTTAGGGAAAATAAATAAAATACCTGTTTAAATAGGAAACTTCTAAGTTTCTGGATTTAGACTAAAAATGTCATGATAGGCCCCCATTAATTATCTTAGGGCATTTGGAAGAAAATTTAGAGTACCTCCTATCATGTACATCATATAGCCTAAGTTGGTCTGCATTTAGTAAAACTACAGAAAATGCGAGCGCATTTGATATGGGCACATGGGTTGGGGCTAGTAGTTGCTGTTTTGGGTAAAATGATATTTAGTTCATCATTGGATGTTGGGATGAGTAGAGTGTTGGGTCTACTAGGTTTAGGTGGTGCTCGGGATCGACGAAAGATCGTCTTTCCTGTGGAGGGAGAGAGAGGGTTAAATCATGCTAGGATTAGATACAGAGTAGTACAAAAGGAATTAAGAATCAGGCATTAAACAATAATAGTAAGTGCCTTGCAAAAGGGAGCTTTGGGCTTCAGTCCATCGTAATTCCTAGTGCCCTTGAGAACCCTTCGTAGGGTATATCTTCGGTAGTCCTGAGCTAACCTAAACTGTAGGCAAAATAAACTGCAACAGTAACTAGCATATCTAGGGATTCACTTTCACTCACCTCGATATCTCGGGATGTTAGGTTGGGTCACACAGGCAGTAGGCTCGATGGTTTGATGATGGGCAGGTAAGCCCGACAAGCTTTGGCTCAGTGGTTGATTGTGACGGACGGGATGGTCCAGGGAGCTTTTGCTCAGTAGCTGATACATAAGGTTACATGTGCATAAAGTATAAGGTGGTGGGTCTTCGATATTGGAGGGTCGATGCACCGACGCCAATACGTTGGCTCGGCAAGTGTAATTTTGCACTTCACCAAGATAAGTCCAGTAGACTTTCCGGCAAAGAGTATGCATGAGCTCCGCTTAGTGCACCAACGTCGAGGCGTATAATAGGTCTGACTGGTAGTGCAATTATCGGTTTAGAGGTAAGCGAGGCCCAACCCACCAATTCCGATTACCACCACGGAGGTATCCTGGGAGGTTAGGCTCCAAAAAGGGGGAACTAAAGGTCTGTGTACACAGAGTCAGGTGGGTGTGTTGCACTTGCATGTTCACATCATGACATACTTGCATGTCATAGCATCATCATCGCATATAACCCTTGACACCTATTATATAAAGTGGTATGAGATGCTTTATACAATAGGCCCTGCAAAATGACCCCTTGGTTTATACGCTTATGTGAGCGTACTTATAAGCTAAGGTTATTATTCTATGGATATATATTGCTTGCTTGAAAATCGACACCCCAACGTATAAATCGGTATGTGACTTTTTATACGATGAGAGCCTTGCAAAAGATCCCTTAACTTAAAAGTTTGTATTGGCATTCATATAAGTTAAGGTTACATGTTTCTTAATTTACCTTTCATTTACTACTGCTTGCATATACTTGTTCTGTTTATATACTCATGCTAGAATAGTTCCACCATCACCTGTTTTGATTATTCTCCACCTTCAGAGCTTTCCTTTCCTCCTCTCCGCACGGTGCCTAGGAACCATGGGGGATGGGTAGGGGATGATAGGACTTAGTCTTTTAGACTAACGGTTTTCAAACCACATCATTTTAGGGGACCGTGGAATCCAGCATGGAGGAGCAGCCCTGGGGGTCGACACGCTTGGAGTTGGAACAGTCTAGTACTAGAGTTTAGACATCTGAGACTGTGAGTCCCGATCGCTAGTAGTTGTTTTAGTTTTGCTTCCACGATGAGAGATATGTAGTGAGGACATTGATGTATCTGGCATGAGCCCTATTTTCATTATCTTTATTATTATTACTGTGGACTCTCCCTTCGTGGAGATTATTTATATATATGTGATCTCTGTGGACAGGTGTTAGAGTTTTTGTTTCATTTACTCTCCTGCTACTTTTTCTGTGATTGATATGGCCGATAGGATCAGTGTTTTGTAGTGACAACCTTCTCGGGCATGGAATTGTCACCGCAAAGTGACGTTTCTGGGCCTAAGAAAAAAATGGGGGGGGGGGATCTTACACCCTCAGTCCTCTGGGTTCTGATGACCACACCCAACATGACTATAGGAGAGACCCCCTTCAGGCTCTCCCATGGATGTGAGGCAGTACTCCCAGTGGAATTTGTTGGAACCTTACTTGTGATTAAGGCTAGGTTTAATATTAGGATTGTTAAGATGACCCAACATGTATAGTCTAGGGTCATAAGTTAGTCACATGATTAAGGTCAGTCACTTGAGGTTAAATAATTGGAACTTACCTTCAGAAGACTTCAGAGACAGAAGAATTTAGAGAAAAGACAGTTTAAAGAATGCAGAAAAGGTGTTCAACGATAGCTGAACTCTGCTCGACGATCGTCGATCTCAGATCGACGAATTCAGAATTCCTTCTCTGAGTTGAGCTCGACGAAAGTCAAGCTGAGGTCGACGAACTGTGATCTCATATCAGAAGTTGAGCTCGATGAAAGTCTAGCTGAGATCGACGAGTTGTGATCTCATAACAAAAGTTCAGCTCGACGAAGTGCTATCTTAGTTCGACGAACTTGGAGCTCAAGTCGACAAAATCTTTGTTATGTTCAACTAACTCTTTCCAGTTCTGTTCGACTAAACTTCTCTGCAAATTCTCAGTTGGACTAAAGCAGTTTGATTTCAAATATTAAGACAGTAATACTCTGATAATTAATGTTCAATATTCTCAAGAATATAGCCATTTTCTGGCGGCATTAATTATGGATTTCATCGAGTTATTACTCTACCATATTTATTGGCACAGTTAGGGTAATACATTCAAGACCAAATCAACCATTCCAACTCCCAGAAATTATGTAGAAGATTTAAAGGAATTTAAAATTCAAATGTGTTTGAATCAGCAATCAATATATAAAGAAAATTTTCAGAAGATTGCCTAGAATAAGGAGAAGAAGAAAGAGAAAATCTGCAATCAGAGAAAGAGACTGAGACAGAAATATCTTGTTCATCATTCTTCTTCTTCAAGCTTTTCTTCCAGCAACACATCTTCAATCTGAGACAAAAAGTTCAATCTCTCAGAAAAATTCACTGGAAGAATAGGTTCTCAAAGAAGGCCTACACCCTGAAGCAAAGCTTCCAATCCTGATCAGATTTATACAACTCAGGGGGAGCTTTGACAACATCAATAAATCCACTAGTGTTCTTAGAGATTTCTGACAGAGAAGACAACATCATCCTTATTTTCTTTTACTGTGTACAGGGTTATAACTCCCTTCAAAAGTTAAAACTTTTGGTTCTCAAGTCACCTGATCAAAAGACTTGGTTTGGTTTTGGAGCACCTAATTAAAAGCTCAAAGTGTTGCTAGATCTCCCTTAGAAAATAGATCTTATGGTGACAGAGCATCTGATCAAAAACCTGTGGTGACAGGGCACCTGATCAAAAACCTATGGTGGCAGGGCACCTGATCAAAAACCTGTAGTGAATTCCTACCAGGGTGGTAGAAAAGTGGATGTACCCAGGTTTATTGGGGAACCACTATAAATTCCTTGTGTCGTCTGGTTGTGCCTTTACTTGTTTATTTTATGTGTTGTGATATCTCTCTTTGTATTTATATATATGTATCACCTATTTTAATCCTCTGTAAAAACAAATTAAAGTTTTTAAAATACTCTATTCACCCCCTCTAGAGTTAGTTAGATCAATCCTTCACTTTTAATTGGTATCAGAGGGACAAGTTACTTGGTTGTACAGATTAACATCTGAACAAAAAGATCTGTGATTAATCTTATCTACTATAGTTGTTCTTTATATCATGACACAAAATAAGAACTATTCAAGCACCAGACCTCCAATGTGCAATCTTAATAAGTTTGCACTTTAGAAGGCAAGAATTAGGCTTTATATGAATTCCATTGATGAAGACATATATAATTCCATTTTGATAAGTTTCCCACAACCAGTGGAAACTACAAGTACCAATACAGTGCCACCACCTGAGTGGACGGAAGCACATAAGAAGACCAAGATTGCTGATGCTAAAGCAATGGATATTCTGGCCCAAACCATGTCTGATGACATATTCTAGAAGGTTGCTAAATGCACTTCAGCAAAGGCCATTTGTGACTCCCTAAATGCTATGGTAGCAGGATCTGCTGATGAAATGAAAGATAGGAGATCACACTTGATCTCTTAGTATGAGAATTTCAAGAAGGAATAGTCAGAGTCAGTTGTAGATATGTATAATAGACTCAGCCTCATAATCAATGAGCTGAAATCTCTAGACAAGGACATCTCATTAACAGAGATAAATGACAAGATCCTTATGTGCTTCTCTAGTACATAAGACTCTAGGATCTGGCCAATCAAGGAAGCCAGAATCCTAAATGAGATCTCTACTAAAACCTTGTTGGGCAAGCTCAAGTCTTATGAGCAGCTCATCAAGACCAGAGAAGCTGAGCAAAGAACTTCCTCTTCAGCAAGGAAAGAGCAAAGCATTTCTTTCAAAGCATGTGAAAAAGCAGAAGTCACTCCAGACAATGAAGATCTATTGAGTCTCTTGGCTAAGCGATTCTACAAGATGACAATGAAGGATTTCAGGAGAAGATCTTCCTGAAAAGATGTTAAGCCAAGGTATGACAAAACCCATACTAAAGAAATAGTTTGCTATGGATGCAGGAAACCTGAACACATCCTTCCAGAATGTCCTGAAAAGCAAAAGAAAGACGAGATGAAAGATAAAGACTCCAGGAAACATTACAACGAGCTCTCCTACAGCAAATACAAAAAGAAGGAAAGATGATTTGTTGCCGAGACTTGGAGTGAATCTGAGTCAGAATCTTCATCTAGCTCCAGTGAGGATGAAGAAAATGCCAAGGCCAAAGAGATCTGCTTGATGACAATCAATGCATCTTGCAGCAACTCTGAAGTTGCTGATTCAGAAGCTGACAACTCAGAAGATTAATCTGTTTTAGAAGAAGATCAGGTAATCTCTTCTTTTAATTTTGCTTCTGATCAATTTAAAACTAATTTCAAATTATTATGTACTGATTTAATTAAATTTGAGAAGGAAATCTGACTCCTCAGAGAAAAACTAGTTGAATTTGACAAATTTTCTTCAGAAAACTTCAAACTTAAAGATGATTTAAAAAATGCTAATGAACATATAATTGCTTTAGAAAATAAATTAAAAGAGGCTAAGCAATTTGAAGAATCCCTTAATTTGAGAAGTATCAAATTGATGGATATCACAAGCACAGTGAATGCTAGGCTCAATGGCAAACCGGGTTTGAGAGCTTCATCTAGTCTGCCTCCATTATTACAGAAAAATACTTTATCTACTCCTATAAAATTTATTTCTTCCAAAGGAAAAGAAAAAGTAGATGGTGTAGATACAGCTGCTAAAGTAACACAAATGAATTAACCTAAGAAAAATATAAATTCACAAAAGAGAAGGAAAATTTTTAACAAAAATTATGTTCAACATGTTTCGTCGAACCAAGCTCGACGAAATGAATATGGTTCGTCGAACTCAGATCGACGAACTATGAACGCATATTGTAGGTATAATTATTCGTCTAACTACGCTCGACGAACTCAATATGGTTCGTCGAACTGCGATCGATGAACGTGGGGCGCAGAGAATGAATACATTCATTCTGTGAATGGAGTTCGATGAACTCATCCCTATTCGTCGAACGCAGATTGACGAACCTTTTACAATTTGTCAAACCCAGTTTCTTATAACAAAAACTTGAATTCTTTTCAAAATTTTAATAAAACTAAAACCTTTATTAATCCTTTTACTAAGTGGATTATTCCTCCTATGAGATATCATCCACTAGTTTATAAGAACTAACCTGAATTTTCATATATTTATAGTTATAAATTTGTAAGAAATTAAGGACCTAAGGTTACCTGGGTCAAGAACAACTAATCTTGTTTTCTACAGGTAAAGAACTATCCTACCACATAGGAATAGTGGTATCTGGATAGTGGATGTTCAAAACACATGACAGGAAGTAAAGACAACCTGACTGATTTCAAAGCAAGGCTTGGACCAAAAGTGATATTTGGAGACTCCAACTGTGGACAGACATAAGGATTTGCAAATGTCAAAGTTGGAGCTGTTACTTTCAGGAAGGTAGCATTTGTAAGTGGTCTCAAGCATAACCAAATATCCGTAAGCCAGTTATGTGATGAAGGTTATCATGTATCATTCAATCAGTCTTCTTGCATCATTACTTCTGATAAAAACAAAACTGTTTTAAATGGAATTAGACAAGGAAACATATATATAGTTAATTTCAAATCTGCTAATTCAGAAATTTGCTTATTTAACCAAATTAGTTCAACTAATGATTTATGACATAAGAGACTAGGTCATGTAAATCTTAGGAATATTACTAAATTATCTAGGGACAACCTTATTAGAGGACTGCCTTCTAATTCTTACAAGAAGGAAGGACTCTGCAGGGCTTGTCAATTAAGCAAACAAACTAAAAATAGTTTTAAATTCATTAATAACAGTGATTCACCCAAGATTTTGTACTTGCTACATATGGACCTTTTTGGCCCTATTGTTGTACAAAGTTTGGGAGGAAAGTCATACACTCTAGTTATTATTGATGACTTCTCTAGATTCACTTGGATGTTCTTTCTGAGAAACAAGTCAGATAACTTTAAAGTTCTTACAAATTTTCTTAAGAGCATAAAGATTGAGTACTCTACTTTGGTTGCTTTGATCAGAAGTGAACATGACATCAAGTTTGAATCTCTTCTCATGCAAGAATTCTACGAGAAGGAATGTATCAGACATTATTTTTCTACTCATAGAACTCCTTAACAAAATGGGGTAGCTGAAAGGAAAAATAGAACCCTTATTGAATCTGCTGGGACATTGCTTGCAGCTGCTTATTTGCCCCTATACTTTTGGGCAGAGGCAGTAAGCATAGCAAATTATGTTCTGAACAGAAGTTTAATACATAAACCTAAGGGTAAGACTCTTTATGAATTACTTAAAAGGAAGCAACCTAAAGTAGATTATTTTAAAGTCTTTGGAAGTAAGTGTTATATTCAAAATAATAACAAGAAACACTTAAGAAAATTTGAAGCTAAGGATGCAGAGGGAATTTTCCTTGGATATTCCCAAGTCAGCAAGGATTATAGGGTATTCAACAAATCAACATTAAAAATGGAAGAATCTGTACATATATCCTTCGATAAAACTAACATGTTGTACAAGGAGAAGGATTCTTCTACCATAGACTCATTGCAGATACCCTATTTGTGTGAGAAGTTAGATGATTTAAACCTTACCCAAGAGGTTACATTGCGTCCTTCTCCACAGACTGATGAAGATAGAAAAGAAGAAATTGCTGAAGCAGTTAAACCGACAACAATAAATATAATTCCACAAGAAGAATTAATTCTACAAGCTGTTGATGAAACAAATCCACCTGCTGATCTTGTCACACTTAGAGATCATCCCATATCTCAAGTGATTGGAGACATATCAGCTGGTGTGCAAACAAGGCATCAACTCAACTAATATTTGATGCATGCTTGCTTCATTTCTCAAATTGAGCCTCAAAATATAAAAGATGCAGAGCAAGATCCCCACTTGATTATTGTAATGCAAGAGGAACTCAATCAATTTGAGAGGTGTAGAGTTTGGGATTTAGTTCCAAGACCCAAAGACTATCCAGTCATTGGAACTAAATGGGTCTTTAGGAACAAATTGGATGCTCAAGGATTAATTATGAGGAACAAAGCAATATTGGTAGCCCAAGGTTATTCACAGGAAGAAGACATTGATTATGATCAAACCTTTGCTCCTGTTGTAAGACTTGAAGCCATCAGAATTTTTCTTACATATGCAGCATTCAAGAAGTTCAAGGTCTATCAGATGGATGTCAAAAGCGCATTCCTCAATGAAGACTAAAAGAGGAAGTTTATGTTGAACAACCTACAAGTTTTATCACCTCAACTCATCCATCTTATGTGTTTAAGCTTCATAAAGCTCTTTATGGCTTAAAGCAAGCTCCAAGAGCTTGGTATGAGACCTTAACTAGCTTTCTTTTAGAGCATAGGTTCATTAGAGACATTGTAGATAGAACTTTATTTATTAAACATCATAAGTCAAAAATTTTGCTAGTCCAAATATATGTAGATGATATAATATTTGGTTCTACTGATTCCAAACTTTGCAAAAGGTTTTCGGACCTGATGCATTCAAAGTTTGAAATGAGTAGCATGGGTGAACTATCCTACTTCCTTGGTCTTCAAGTGAAGCAAACCCCTGATGGTATCTTTATATCCTAGTCAAAATATGCTAAAGAGCTACTTTGAAGTTTTGGGATGACAAATGCCTCAGCCAAGAAAACACCCATACCCTCTAATGCTGTAGTTGATTCTGATGAACAAGGCAAGCCAGTTGATCAGAAAACATATTGGGCTATTGTTGGGTCCTTATTCTATCTTACATCTAGTAGGTCAGACATTATATTTTCTACTTGCATTTGTGCTAGATTTCAAGTCAATCCTAAAGAATCTCATCTTATTTTATTAAAAAGGATTTTAAGATATATAAAAGATTGTGCTAATCTAGGACTCTAGTACCTTACTGAGTCAGAATTTGAATTATCTGGATTCTCAGATGCTGAATTTGTTGGATATAGAGTGAACAGGAAAAGTACATTAGGAACTTGTCAGTTCCTTAGTGATAGGCTTGTGTCCTGGTTTTGCAAAAAATAAACTTATGTGTCCACATCAACTGCTGAAGCTGAATATATAGCAGCAGGTAGTTGCTATTCATAAATTTTGTGGATTCAAAATCATCTACTGGATTATGGTTTCAACTTAAATAATTCAACTATCTATTTTGATAATACTAGTGCAATTTCTATTACACAAAATCCAATGCATCATTGTAGGACAAAGCATATAGAGATTAGACATCATTTCATTAGAGATTGTGCAGACAAAAAAAAAATTAAACTTGTCTTTATCTCTACTGATTTACAAAGAGCGGACATTTTCACCAAACCATTAGATGAAAGGAAATATCTGTTCTTCCTAAATCAGCTAGGTACGATTAATGGAGAATCTTTAATTTAATTTTGTTTGTGGTCGACGAACTATTCATTTTTAGTCAAACAGAGATTGACGAACTATGTACTCTTCGTGGAGTATTCGTCGAACGGAGATCGACGAACCTTTCTTTGCAAAAATTTTTCGTCAAACGGAGATCGACGAAGTTTGGTTCAAAAAAGTTTTTCGTCGAATGGAGAACAACGAATTATTTTCCCCCTCTTCAAACTTAGATCAACGTTTTTATTTCTTTATGAGATTTTTTGTCGAACTAAGTTCGAAGCTTTTATTTTTTGTCGGATAGAGTTCGTCTTTTCAACTTTTGAAAACTTAAAATAGGGTTTTCATTGAACTCCATCCCACACTTTCCAGTTCTTTTGCACTTGATCTCTTATTTTTGCAGACAATGACGATTTCGGCGGCGACCCTTTCCGGAATGAAATTTGATGTCAGCTTCGATATCAACGTGGATTCCTTCAGCTATTTCGATCAAGTCTTCAAAAATATCTTATAGTTGTTTGAGACACAACAGTTAAGGAAGTTCATGACAATAAGGATAAAGCTTCCAGTGTAGGAGATTAAGAAATGGGTTTATACAACAAAGATTCAGGAAACTCTAGTTCTTATTGGATCTATCTCAGGACATCAGGTTCCTCTCTCACCAAAAATTTTATCTGAAATTTTTGGATTTGTTAATGGTGAAGAAGATGATATAGAACTGTCAAGTGCTGAATTTGATGATATGCTAGTTAAAATGGGTCACTCCCAGGGAAACCCTAACAAAATGCTGAAAAAGAACTTGTCTGTTGAATACAAGTTCTTAGCAGATGTTGTTGGAAAGGTACTCTTGGGGAAGCACTCTGTCCATGACTGCATTACCAGGCACCAATTTCTTCTGATGTGTGCCCTGGTAAATCAAAAGTCAGTGAACTGGGGAGTTATACTATTTTACTCCATCAAGAAGAAGAAAGATAAGAAGGATGTAGGGCATGGGAGAATTCTTGGGCTCTTCCTGCAGTCCAAATGCCCAGAATTATTGGTCTCCCAGACCATATTCATTAATGCTTCCGAGAGTCTCACAACAACCCTCTTTGGAAGATGGGAGAGGGTTATCACCAAGCTCTCCAGGGCCTCCTCCTCCAGAGCATCTGAGGACACCAGGGCTGTAATAGACACTTCACCAACCCCAGAAGAAGCTCCTGCTCCTCACATTCCCTCTCCTCCTCCATCTCCACATCATTCTCTATTTCCTTCATCAACTCCACTTGTTGATGTTTCTCCACTTCAACAGCCATCCGCTGACACACCTTCTACTCTTATCCCTCCCGCCTCACCATCCAGACCACCATCTCTTCCACACTCATCAATCCACATTTCTGAGGAAACACCATCTCCACCTCCTCAATCACCTCTACCATCACATCTACCATCACAAATTGATGTCACACCTTCTGCTTCTCTTCATATTGATCTACTACTTTCATCTCCAACTTTTGATCTACTTTCATCTCCCTCTCCACAACACACTCCACCTCTTTCACCACAATTTCATACATCTCCACCTCATTCCCATATTCAGGAAGATACTATCCTCCCTAATGTCTCAACCTCCAACATTCCAACACTTCCAACACCCTCAATTCCGCAAGCATTCACCATCTGTCCAACATGCTCCATGCCATCCTCTTCTACTGCCAACCAACCTTCCACATCTACTAATCCAAATGATTACATGTATGTTGATTTTTCTTTTATATTAGCTAATATTCTTGAATTCATTACCCCCACATTGAAAAAACTGATAGATGAGGCCATTCCTCCACTTGTTGCTTCCATCAATATACTTTCTTCACAGCTAGCTTCCTCCTCCACTATCCCTTCTTCTGGGGGTCTGGGTTCAGGTATCTCTGAATCCAGGCAAGGAGATATGTCCAGTGAAGAAGCTCTAGAAATCAATGAAGAAACTCCAGTAGCAGTAATTCTAGAGGTTGTAGCAGCAGATACAGAAATATTTCCAGTTTGTACAGATGAAGAAGCAACAGATTTTTTAACTCCAGAAATCATCAATGTTGGTGATTTTATTATTACTCCCACAGTTGATATTTCTTCATTACCTCATTCTTTTGATACAGTTTCCAACAACAATTTACCAGTCTTTGATAATTATTCTAAAGCTATAGTTTGGTATACAACACTAATAAATCATATAGTTTTTGAAAAACTAAGGACAGGTTTTATAGTTATTGAGGATATTACAGAACAAGTAACTGATATAGAGCCAAAGGCTTTCTCACCTCCAACTTTTGGCTAGGTTGAATCCCCCATGCCCAATCTTGATGATTTCATGTTTGAAGGCATAGATATAGAGAATATAGAGCCACAACCTCAAGTTGAAGAAAAAAATATAGCTGTACAGCCACAAGCTGAGATAATAGATACAAATATACAGCCACAGGCTCCTCCAGCAGTTTTTACTGATATACTAAAACAAATTGATGCTCTCTATGATCAGCCTGCTGAACAGTCTGATGATGATGATGAAGAGTCAGATGACTCAGAAGATTTTGGTTCTAAAAAGAGAAAACTCAAGAAGACAGTTCCCTCCAGGGTTGCTTCTAAACCTTCTCCTACTGCAGACACCCCTTATTATATTCTGCACAACATTACTCTCACTCCATATACTCCTCACTGGATGAGACATTCTAAAAATAAGCTGAAAGCTAGGAAGAGTAGTAGGAGATACTCTCCTCCTCCATAATTTAGGAGAGGTCGTCCTCCCCCTCCTCCCGCAGCAGGATCAACATGAAGTATTTCTCAAGTTCAAAGGTCTACAACTTCTTATCATTCCAGACCATCTCACAGCAGCAACAGATAGCAACACAGATCCCAAAGTAGCAAACATCAACAAAGAAATGAAAACAATCAATAACAAACATCTGAAGGTAATCAACAAGATAAATCAAGCCCCGAAAGGCCACTGTCTCCAGTCTATGATCTAGAAATGGATCCTAATTTTAGAATGGCCAGATTTAAGGAAATTATAGCTCTTTCACAGATAAGGAAAGCCAGGGAATAAGGAAAAGACACTTCTCAATATTTAACAATGTCTTCCTACAGGAAGAAAGAATTAGAAATGTATGAAAAGAAAAATCTTTTTAATGTTGATACTTATATCAGTCTCCATGCAGAAGCAGTTGTGCCTAGAGCCATATCAGTAAAGATTCTTGGTGTTGAATACATGAAGATGACTCAAAGAGAAGCAGAGTACCCCAAAAGAATAATGGTTTTCTCAAAACCTGCTTCAGACCCTTCTTCAGATGCTCTAAAGAAACATTCATAATTTTCTACTTATGTATTTTTTGAACTTTATTATTGTTATATGTATGTTCACAAGGCACAATTGTTTATATCTGCTGAAGTTATATAATTCTGTCAGATATTTTTATTACTTTTTGATTTTCTTTATTTTTTATTTTTTAGTGACCTCACCCAAATAGGGGGAAATTGTTGGAACCCTACTTGTGATTTGGGCTTGGTTCACTATTAGGATTGTTAAGATGACCCAACATGTATAGTCTAGGGTCATAAGTTAGTTCCAGGGTTAAGGTCAGTCACTTTAGGTTAGATAGTTGGAACCTACCTTCAGAAGACTTCAAAGACAGAAGACTAAAGGTACAAGGTAGTTTAAAGAATGCCAAAAAGGTGTTCGACGATAGATGAACTCAGCTCGATGATCATCGATCTCAGATCGACAAACTCAGAATTACTTCTTTGAGTTGAGCTCGACGAAAGTTTAGCTGAGGTCGACGAACCGTGATCTCATATCAGAAGTTGAGCTCGACGAAAGTCTAGCTAAGATCGACAAACTGTGATCTCATAACAAAAGTTCAGCTCGACGAAGTGCTATCTCAGTTTGACGAACTTGGAGCTCAGGTCGACAAAATCTTTGCTGAGTTCGACTAACTCTTTCCAGGTTCTGTTTGACTAAACTTCTTTGCAAATTCTCAGTTCGTCTAAAGTAGTTTGATTTCAAATATTAAGACAGTAATACTCTGATAATTAATGCTCCATATTCTCAAGAATATAGTCATTTTCTGGCAGCATTAATTACGGATTTCACAGAGTTATTACTCTACCATATTTACTGAGACAGTTAGGGAAATACATTCTAGACAAAATCAACCATTCCAACTCCCGAAAATTATGTAGAAGATTTCAAGGAATTTAAAATTCAAATGTGTTTGAATCAGCAATCAATATATAAAGAAAATTTTCAGAAGATTGCCTAGAATAAGGAGAAGAAGAAAGAGAAAATCTGCAATCAAAGAAAGAGACAGCGACAAAAACATCTTGTTCATCATTGTTCTTCTTCAAGCTTTTCTTCCAGCAACACATCTTCAATCTGAGACAAAAAGATCAATTTCTCAGAAACATTCACTGGAAGAAGAAGTTCTCAAAGAAGGCCTACATACTGAAGAAAAGCTTCCACACCTGACCAGATTTATACAACTCAGGAGGAGCTTTGACAACACCAACAAATCCACTAGTCTTCTCAGAGATTTGAGACAGAAAAGACAACATCATCTATATTTTCTTTCACTGTGTATAGGGTTATAACTCCCTTCAAAAGTTAAACCTTTTGGTTCTCAAGTCACCTGATCAAAAGACTTGATTTGGTTTTTGGGCACTTGATCAAAAGCTCAAAGGGTTGCTATATCTCCCTTAGAAAATAGATCTTGTGGTGATAGGGAACCTGATCAAAAATCTGTGGTCACAGGGCACTTGATCAAAAACCTGTGGTGGTAGGGCACCTGATCAAAAACTTTTAGTGGATTCCTACCAGGGTGGTAGAAGAGTGGACGTACCCAGGTTTATTATGGAACCACTATAAAATCCTGGTGTCGTCTGGTTGTGCTTTTACTTGTTTATTTTCTGTGCTGTGATATCTCTCTTTGTATTTATATATACGTATCACCTATTTTAATCCACTGTAAAAAATTAAAGTTTTTAAAATACTCTATTCACCCCCCTTTAGAGTTAGTTAGATCTATCCATCACTTTCAGAATTCGAAGTCCAAACACCTCAGGTGGCCGAGGCCCGGGAAGGCAGAGAAGAGTGGCAGGCCGAGAATGAGGAGGAGCCGCGGCTCTCCCTGGATATAGTGGAGGAGCTGTGTGATCTCTCCGCCATCCGACGGGAAGAAGTGAAGAGGAGAATGACTAAGTACTTTGACAAGCACTTCAAGGTCAAGCAATTCACGGAGGGGGACTTGGTCTTGAAAAAAGTGGATGCAGCGGGGAGATCAGCTGCCCTGTGAAAGCTTAACCCCAACTGGGAGGGTCCATATATCATAAAAGAAGCTTTGAAATCAGGAGGGTATCACCTCCAAAATGTGGAGGGCGAGACCCTAAGTCTCACTAGAGCGGTGATGACTTGAAATGTTTTGCCCTTGAGACATGTATGTGGTGCCTTGTTTTAATAAATCTTCTTGATGTGCTAGTTCTCCTGCAGTAATTCGTGTGTATGGGTGGTGTTCATTTGATAGACCCCAAGCAAATCTCGTTGTCAGGCTCTCACCTAACTGGCATGGATGGATGTTACTCGATGGTGTCTACCCAGACCCCGAGCAGATCCCGCTGCCAGGCTCTCACCTAGCTGACAGGGCTGGATGTCACTCGATGGCGTCTACCCGGACCCCGAGCAGATCCCGCTGCCAAGATCTTATATAGCTGACAGGGCTGGATGTCACTCGATGGCGTCAACCCCGACTCCGAGCAGATCCCGCTGTCAGGCTCTCACCTAGCTGGCAGGGCTAGATATCACTCGATGGTGTCAACCCCGACACCGAGCAGATCCCGCTGTCAGGCTCTCATCTAGCTGGCAGGTCTGGATGTCACTCGATGGTGTCAACCCCGACCCCGAGCAGATCTCGCTGCCAGGCTCTCACCTAGCTGGCAGGGTTGTATGTCACTCGATGGTGCCTACCCGGACCCCAAGCAGATCCCGCTGCCAGGATCTCACCTAGCTGGCACGGCTGTATTTCACTCGATCGCGTCTACCAGGATCCTGAGCAGATCCCGCTACCAGTCTCTTACCTAGCTGGTAGGGTTGGATGTCACAAGATGGTGTCAACCCTGACCCCAAGCAGATCCCACTATCAGGCTCTCATCTAGCTGGCAGGGATGGATGTCACTCGATGGTGTCTACCTGGACCTCGAGCAGTTCCCGTTGCTAGGCTCTCACCTAGCTGGCAGGGCTAGATGTCACTCGATGGTGTATAACCGGACCCCGAGCAGATCCTGCTGTCAGGTTCTCACCTAGCTAGCAGGGCTGGATATCACTCAATGACATCTACTTGGACCCTGATATGATCCTGCTGTCAGGCTCTCACCTAGTTGGCAGGGCTGGATGTCACTCAATGGTGTCTACCCGAATCCCGAGCAGATCCCGCAATGAGACTCTCACCTAGCTGGTAGGGCGAGATGTCACTCGATGGAGTCTACCCGGATCCCGAGCAGATTCCGCTGTCAGGCTCTCACCTAGTTGGCAGGGCTGGATGTCACTCGATGACGTCTACCTGGACCCCGAGCATATCCTGCTATCAGGCTCTCACCTAGCTGGCAGGGATGGATGCTAGTCAAGAAAGTCCTACCCTCTCCAGATGTTACTTGAAAAGTCTAGCCTCTTTCCTAAGAATAGGGAGAGAAAAGTCCTCACAAGTGAGTTGGAGCTCGCGGGCTCAACTCGGCAGATGGGTGACGAGACAAGTTCTCGGCATCCGGAAAAGTGGGCGAGCTCCGGCGACGCATTCCACCATCTTCAGGTCTGTGAAATTTTCTGGTTTTTATTTGACGATGGCAAGGCCTGCACGAACTGGGAAGCAACGAGCCCATCACGGCGAATGGTCGTAACGTCCGTTTTAACGGCGAGCCCTATCATAGCGAGATCACTCAAGGAGGAAAGCTCACAGGAGAATGCATCACAGTAAGAAAGTGCAAGAAAAAGATAGAAAAAATCTATTTTTCATTAAGTAAAATTTGGATTACATCAAGGGGAACTCGCCTAGGTGAGGTTACAAAAAAGGGGGAAAGAATTACATAGGAAAAAAGAAAAAGTGGTGTAGGTCAGCTCTCGCCTCCCCCCGGACTGGCGATCTTTACCCACTCCCCTAGATAGGTCGTCTTTGAAGCCCTTCCCGAAGAGCAGGTCAAAGCTATCCTCCTTCTCTCTAGGCAATGTTGGCAGGAACAGACTCGGCACGAGATCCCGGCCCGTGATCTCCTCGCAGCCATCCACCAACACCCCCATTGTAAATATTTATTTAAGGATTGAGAGTGACCTAGAGTGGGGTGAAAAGGTCCAATTTGAATCTTGGATACCTTTTTTTTAAAAAAATAATAGATTTATTTTCTTCAGTTAGATGAACACAACGGATTAGCAAATTAATTTACCAGCAAACTAGAATTATCACAACAAATCAAACACAACATACAACACACAACACACATAGTTTTATAGTGGTTCCCCAATTTATGGGTACATCCACTTTCCCCCTTCTCCTATCTAGCAATGAACTAGATTCAGCCAAACTCCTTCTTCCTTTTCTCATATCCGTATATCTTACAACTCAGAGCCCAGTTATCTCCTACAACTCAAACTTTACGAGTCTTACCACTCAGATCACCAAGATCCTACACCTCAGGTTCTTCCCAAGAACTCTACATAAGAATATATCCACACTCCTACTCCTCAGGCAAATGCTGCCCTACAACTCAGAGAAATTCCCTCTTCTCCTTCCTCAGGAAATCCCTGCCCTACCTCAGCCTTTATAACATAGTCTTACAATCTCAGATAAAAAGTTTCTCCAACACTCAGATCTAGTGGTAGATTTTACAATTCAATAAAAGTGGAAGAAATTGATTGAAAATAAGTTACCCTGCAAGCAAGGAATGAGTGATTGCTTCTTGATTTGATCCTGATAGGTTTGCTTCCTTTGATCTTGAAGTAAAAGATTTGATCCTGACCTTCTTAGCTTTTCAAAGCTTCTTGAAGTTGAAATTAGGGTAGATCAAGGCTGGTGGATTTCGAGGACGATTCTTGATTCAGCTTCTCTCCACCTTCTGAATTCTAGAAGATAACTTCTTAGATCTGGACTTACCAATTTTTTTCTCTTCTTCTTCGTTTTGAAGTGTTTTATCCCTTTATATAGGCTTCGCCAAAGGTAACCGACTGATCCGTTGAATAACTGACATCTGACAGTTCTGACAGTTGTCAGACCCTCTGCCTTGATTTCTATACTCAAGAAACAAATCTTCTTGAAGTGTTGAAACTTGACTGTTGGATGTGTCGACACCAGTCCTGAGTGACGACACTTCTCTTGTAGTTGTGTCAACAGACTTTTGAATGTGTCGATACAAGCTTCATCTATCTCGACACAGCTGATGTTGAATGTGTCGACACTTGTCCTGAGTGTCGACACTGCTTGCTTCCAGTCTTGACTCAGCCTGTAAAGTGTGTCGTCACTTTTCTTGAGTGTCGACACAGTTGTATTCAGTCTCGACACTGCCTGTATAGAGTGTGTCGACACTTGTCCTTAGTGTCGACACAACTTTTCTTTGTCTCGACACAACTTGTGCAGTGTGTGTCGGCACTAGTCCTGAGTGTCGACACAGTTGCTTTCTTGTATCATAGTGTCGACCCAAGTCTTGGGTGTCGACACAACTTTCTCCTTGACTCAACACTTTTTGTTTAAGTGTGTCGACACTAGTCCTGAGTGTCGACACAACTTTCTTCTTGTCTCAGAACATTCTTGACAAAAGTGTCAACACATGTCTAGTATCTAGACACTTTTGTACTTAGCTTTGTTTGCTTTCACACATGAACTTAACATTCATCAAATACAACTATGTGTATATCATTGAACTGAAAGGGCTTCTTCAAATCAAGTATATTGTGACCAATGTACCCAATAATCTCCTCCTATTTGAAGAAGTCATAATCCCAGTCCAATGACATATAACATGATACCAAAAATTTATTATGATAAAAATATTTAAAAGTTCAATGCAGTATAATATGTGAAATACCACAGACTAAAACATATATTTAAAACAATAATGTTGAACATAAAGTAAGTCAATAATTGCAATCCATATTAATACATGAAATGTTAAGTAAACCAAAAATTTCATTGAATGTTCACCACAAGGTTCACCACTATAAGTTTTGGTTATACAATAGTTACATAAAGTTTTTTATGAAATCGAAAACTAAAAACATTCTATGGCTGCTCTGGCTCTTTGATGACTATTCCTTTTCCAGATTGAATTTTTGCCTTCACCTCTGGCACCTTATCATTAGCAACCTTCTTCGCTTTATCATCCTTTACTTTAGCTTTTGCAATGGCTTCTTTCTTCAATCTTTGTCTTTCATAATAATGATATGGCTTTGAAAAGTATTTACTGGGCTCAATTAACTTAGCAGGCAGCTTTCCTTTCTTCAGATCATGTCCGAACTTTTGGATAACTTCTTGCTGCTTTAAATGTTTTGCCCATTCTTGTTCTGAGTACCATTTGCCTCTATCTATTACATTGGCATTGACTGTCTTCCATGCAGTAATAATTATTGATCTGGAGGTTGGACTCCACTGCTCAAAGTCAGGTCTTGTCTCAGCTTGTTCTCTGAACCTTTTATTTGAAAGTTGTGCCTCTTTTTCTTTGAGCATAACAGATTCAGACATCTCCACTTTTTCACAGATAACATTTTGAACTAACAGTGGAGGAATGTACATGTGAGAGATATCAACTTGGATAGACTCAAAAGTAGCTTGTACTGCAGGATTGTATATGGTTTGCACATCAGCAGGAGTTCCAGTGTATGAGGTGCTTCAAGGTGAGCTGGTTGACAACCAGATTCAACAGTCTGATCTCCATCATACCATAGGGGAGGAAAGCCTAAAGTGTCTCTGATGTTATTTGGTATCCATGTAGCATGTTCAGAGCTTGCTCTTATCATTACCCTCTCCCCCTTTATGTTTTCTCTTTCAACATGATCTCTAAAATCATTCTTGTGAAATCTTACCTGTCCATCAAGGTAATTGATACATGAGGTTATAGTATTCTTTACTCGCAGTAAATTATTGTCCAAATACTTGTCAAAAGCCTTTATATCTATAAGCAAGGAGGCTGAATGGTCTGCTAGCTGAGTTTCTATGGCCTTTGAAGCAGCAGCTAATTTGTTGTCTAATTCAGTTGACTGCTCAGCAAGTTTAACCATTGTCTCTATATGCAGGATTGTCATATTTTCATCCAAAATTCTCTCATTTTCAAGGACATAGCCTTGTTTGACAACCATCTCATTTGTAGTTGACTTTCCCTCTTCCTGTTATTTAGCAAGATATACTATAACATTTACTCCTTTTTCAAACAAGGTAGTCATTTCTGATTTCAAAAGATTGACTTTCAGATCTTATTGACTTTATCTCCTGAGCCAGTTGAAACTGCAGCTCTTTATTGCTATCATCTACATACCTTTTCAGATCCTTCCTTTGCTTATCCAACATAATTTGAATCAGTACTAGCAGAGAGCTAGTGTCTTCTATATGAGCAGCTGGTGTCCCAGATTGAATATACTATTTATAGCTTTTGCTCCTTTTCTTCATTATAGAAAGCTTCCTTTTCTTAAGCTGAGATTCTTCTGCATCTTCTGATTCAGAAGAACCTACCTCTTCAACTTAAGGTGACTTTGTAGGTATGTCAGTATCTGGGGCCAACTCCCCCTCAATTCTTGTATCTGTTTCATTTATATTGATAGTATCTAAGATATCATTTGCATGCTGAATGTCAGCATCAGGAACTACAATTTGGGGAATTTCATCTATCTCCCCCTGTATGTTTGTTTCTTTAGATAGAAGAACTTCTTCTTTTGTCTCTTTTGGAATTTCTTCCACAAACTATTTCCCAAATATTTCTTGTTTAAATATCCTTGAGTGGTCCAGTTCCTGTACAACACCCATTATTATAGTTGTAGCAGTATCCATTGGCAGTTCATTGAGGTTCTCCCCCTCAATTTGTTCTTTTTCTAGAATGTTCTCCCCCTGCACCTGCTCACTAGTTCTAGGTGAGTGTCTTGGAGATCTTCTTCATTCTTCCTCAGCATCTTTATCTGAGCTAAACTCTACATGTTCTTCAGAATCACTTGTGGATTCTACTTCTTCTATCACTGCTTTCTTTCCTTTTACCTTTTTTGTCTTTTTTGGTTCTAGTGTGTCCTTAGACAAGACCCTTTCCCATCTGGACAGTATTCTCATATCCATTCTCCTCATATGATTTATCTTGGATCCATTCTTCTAATTGATACTATCTGGAATTGTCTTTACCAGATAGAGACTAACAATTCTGCCAATATTGGGCTTTTGAATCCCCTCTGCTATTTTATCAAAGATTACCTTGTTCCAATCTGTCTTGATTCTGAAGATGATCCTAGTCATGAAGCTAAAAATATGAGTTTAAATTCTATCATGTGCTCTAGTCTTGCAGAGGAGCACCTTTCCAATTACTTCAGATAAAAATTTACATTGGGAATTCATTCCCTTACTGTTTAAAGAACTTCCAATCCTATTGGTTGGATCCAGTCCACACCACTCTAATGCCTCTACAGTCTTGCAAGAATCCAAGTTATCTTCTTGAGCAGTACTTGGAATCTGAAAGATTTTATCCAGTCTCTTGGTTGTGACCTTTACTCTTGCTCCATTAACACTGGATTTGATCTTACCTGGCTTAGGATTTGGATAGGCATTGGAATAGAATTCATATACTTCTCTCTTCCAAATCTTAGTGGGTTCTGAAAGTAGATATTCAGGATCTGCCTCAGTGACAAGGTCAATCACTTTCCTTATTTCTTCTGGTGCGGAGATAAAAGCATGTCGCACAAGTTCGCAACCCTCGTTAATATTGTCGTCTATCTTGGGTGCAATTCTAGTTGAAATATTTTGAGATTGAGAGGTGTCAACTAAGAATTTATAGGTCTCGACACAAAGCGATCACACTGTCCAGATTTCCTGTAAGCATAGTCGACAATTCCTTTCTCCTCCTATTTATAGTAACTGTCTATTGAAGGTGAAAAAGCGTGCGGTACTTAGGAATTTTCTCAATATTGGGAAATTTCTTGTGTCGACATGGAAAAACCTATTTTGTTGAGTTTTGTCGACTTAAGTCGATACAAGGTTCATGTCTCTCGACACAGACCTCAAGGTATCGAAAACCTTATGTCTCGACACTAAATTTTGGTGTCTCGACATAATTATTTTGACTTACAAAATTTGTATTCTGACTATAATTTCTTGATTTTGTTGCTATTAATTGAATACATATATTCATTGTTTAACATACCTAGTTCAAATTTAAAGTAATTGAACTTGCTTTCATCTTGGGATTTGTAAAGATGCCTGTAACTTGTCTATCTGTTGGAATATACTGTAAACTAATATTTTTTTCAACACTCTCTCTAAGAAAGTGATATCTAATCTCTATATGTTTACTTCTACTTTGTACTAGTAGAATCACAAAATATAACAGATTTACTTAGCTGTACACTGTAGTCCAGTAATTGATGCTGAATCCACAACAACTGTGCACAACAGCTCCCAGCAGATATGTACTCAGATTCTGCTGTAGAAATTACAACACTTGTTTTCTTCTTGTTACTACAACTTATTAGTATTTTTCCTAAAAACTAACATGCTCCAGAAGTACTTTTTCTATCCTCTTTACACCCCACAAAATATGCATCTGTGTTGCCTATTAGTTCAAAATCACTTTTCATAGGATACCAAAGTCCAAGATTGGGTGTGCCCTTAAGATATCTCAATATTCACTTCACAGCAGTATAATGAGACTCTTTGGGGCATCCTTGGTATCTTGCATAGACACATGTTGAGAACATAATATCTGGCCTACTGACAGTCAAATATATGAGTGATCCAATGATACCTCTATACAAGGTTTCATCAACTGGTTTCCCAAATTCATCCTTGTGTAGTGACACTGTTGAACTCATTGGAGTTCTCATGGTAGAATAATTCTCCATACCATATCTCTTAATCAACTCCTTGGTGAACTTAGATTGAGAAATGGATATACCATCCTCAGATTGTCTAACTTGGAATCCCAAGAAGAACTTTAGCACACCCATGCTGCTCACTTCAAACTTGCCTTGCATAAGCCTGACAAATTTTCTACACAACTTCTCATTAGTATACCCAGAGATTATGTCATCTACATAAATCTGAACTAGGATGCTTGAACCTTTGATGTCCCTAAGGAATAGTGTCTTGTCTATCTTTCCTCTAGAGAACTTGTTCTCTATATGAAAGGTAGGCAAGATCTCATACCAGGCCCTACGTGCATGTTTTAACCCATACAAAGCTTTGTGCAATTTTAAGACATAGGTGTTATGTTTAGGGTTGATAAAACCTGGTGGCTGCTCTACATAGACTTCCTCCTTCAGTGTACTATTATGGAATGCTGACTTTACATCTATCTGGTAGACCTTATATCCTTTATATGCTACATGAGCTAAAAATAACCTTATGGCTTCTAGCCTAGCTACAGGTGCAAAGATTTGATCAAAGTCTATCCCTTTCTCTTATTTATATCCTTTAGCCACTAATCTAGATTTGTTTATAACAATAACCCCATGCTCATCTAGTTTATTCATATAAATCCACTTAGTGTCTATGACATTGTGGTTACTAGGTCTAGTAAGTAGACTCCATACTTTGCATCTCTCAAATTGATTAAGCTCTTCTTATATTGTCATAATCCAGTTGGGGCCTGAATTGGCTTCTTCAAAACTTTTAGGTTCTACCTGAGAGAGAAAACTAGAGTATAGAACCTCATTATGATGTCTACTTCTAGTTGTTAATCCCGGCCTGACGTCATATATTATTTGGTCAATATGATGATTTTTAAGATGCCTAACTGCTACTGGCAGGTGCCTACCATTAATTAGTTCTGTAGGAGGATTAGGATGATTATCTTCCTCCCCCTGGGCAGTTACTGTATCTTTTGTAGGAATTTCTACATTATCTTTAATGTGTAACTTTAGGTCTGGTGTACCACCTATATTTAACTTTTTCATCCTAGAGTCTATATCACCTAGATTAGATTTATTAGAATTCTCATTATATAACATAGAAGTTTCATCAAAAACTACATTAATTGATTCTTTTACAACTTGATGTCTCAAATTGTAGATTCTGTATGGTTTGCTATATTCACTATACCCTATAAAGATTCCTTCATAGGATTTTTCAGAGAACTTAATTAGATAAGTTTTCTCATTGTCCAAAACATAACACTTACTACCAAAAATCTTGAAATAGGACAGATTTGGTTTTCTGCCTTTCATTAGTTCATAGGGAGTCTTGTTGTGATTCTTGTTGATCAATGCTCTATTTTGAACATAGCATGATATGTTTATAACCTCAGCCCAGAAATATTCTGGAAGACATGTATTACTCAATAATGTTCTAGTCGCCTCAATGAGAGTTCTATTTTTCCTCTCAGCAACTCCATTCTGCTGTGGTGTTCTTGGTGAGGAGAACTCCTAAAAGATCTCTAATTCCTTACAGAAATTTGTCATCTTTTTGGATTGAAATTATGTACCGTGGTCACTTCTCAGTTTGACCACAGAACATCCCATCTCATTCTGAATTTGTTTGACAAAATTAGTGAGGATATCTAGTGTTTCAATCTTTCTCCTTAAGAAGAATATCCAAGCAAACCTAGAGTGATCATCCAGAATCACATAGGTATATGACTTCCTACCCAAACTATGAACTTCCATAAGACCAAATAGATCCATATGTAGTGAGTATAGACACCTCTTAATGTCTTTGGACTGTATACTCTTAATGGAGACTTTTGTCTGTTTGCATTTTTGACATGCAGGATATAAGCCTTCTTTGGAGCATATGAGCTGTGGACTATTTCTAACTAAGTCCATAGAGAATAGTTTGCTCATTGCTTTATAGTTTAAGTGAGCCAGCCTCTTATGCCATTGCACACATAATGAGTCTTTCTCACTAGCTACTAGGCATACAAGTGATTTTTCATTTATACTTAAGAAGTTTAGAAAATAAATGTTCCCACTCCTAGTGCCTGACAAGATGATATTTTGATCACTTGAATTCCTTATTAGACACTTGTCATTGTGGAAAACAATTTCATAACCTATATCACAAAGCTGACTTATGTTTATCAGATTGTGGTTCAATCCTTCCTCATAAGCTACTTTAGTGATGGTAACTAGGCTATTAGAAATGTTACCATATCTCTTGGTGAGTCCTTTCTCTGACCCTCCAAAGATGACTTTAGGTCCATTTCTTACTGGAGTATAACCCCTTAGCAAACTCCTTGTTTCAGTCATGTGCTTGGAATAACCACTATCCAAGTATCATATTAGCCTTCCTGTGGTACTTGGTTCCACCTACAAACATAGAATTAATTTACCTTATGCACACAAATAGTTATGGGGCCTTGGTTCTGTTAGGCTTTGCTGTGTGAAACACAATAGGCATTCTTAACAACCCAGGTTGGTTCTTAAATGAAGGTGTTGTTGGATTATACCAACAATTTAGGGTAAAATGCTCAACCTTCCCACAACACCAATACTCAAATCGATTATATTTTTTCTTTGGTTGCTTGTTTGAAGTTGTTCTTTTGTGCAACACAGAGTTGTCATCCAACTTCCAAGGTAGTGGTGCAAAATTCACACCCTTGCCTTTCAGATTTAGGTGAGGTGCACTGGGATCAACTCCAAGAATTCCTTAGCTTCTTGGATTGATCACCCTTTGTGGTTGTTTTAGGCCTATATTTCCTTTAGATGTATGTACCTTCAAGCAAGGCTCTTTATTAACCTTGCTGGTAGAGCTCTCAGACATCATGTGTCCAAGAACACATGATCTCATACATCTGTTAGAAGGCAGATACTTGACTGGTTGCCTATCTAGAATAATTAGGGCTTTACCCTTAGGTACAGACTTCTTTTTGAACCTTTTGTTCTTTCCATACCCTACACCACTTCTAAATGCTGCAGAGAAGGTATCTATGATAGGTGGCACTGACTTGGGTCTTGAGAATTGAGTCAGGAGCTGTCTTTCCTGGGTTAGCTTTGCTTCCAGGTCTTTGATAGTATTGGCCTGTTCTACTATTACCTCTGCCTGGCTATCTATCTTATTGGTTAGTTCAATAAGCTTCAGTTTTTGAAGGTCCAACTTTATGTTGGTCCTTTCCAACTGAAAACATACATCACTCAAAGATTTTAATTCTCTGGCCTGATCCTTAGCAAGATATTTGCTTGCAATCAAGGCCTTGAGTAACTTCCCATATCTGTTGATAAGGGAGTTAAAATCAGCTTCAATGCCTTAATCATGTTCTATATCATTAGATGAGTGTGAACATGATTCTTTATCTGATGTAGGGAAAGAATCTGAGGCTAAAATGTGAGATATTTATTTTACCTTTGCAGGATCTGAATAGTCTTGATCTCCTTCTCCTGATTGGGTCTCCTCAATAGCCATCAGTCCCATGAGAGCCTCCTCCTTTTCTGATTCTGATGAATCAGATTCATTGTAAGATAGTGTTGATTGTTTCTTTGCCAAGAGACTTTTGTCAGCCATCTTGTGTTGTCCATCCTTCCAGTTCTCTGACTTTTTCTCCTTTCTTTTTGTTGGGCAATCAGCTATGACATGCCCTTTCCTATTGCAATAATAATAAACAATATTAGTCTTAATATATTTATTCTGTGGAGAAGCATACATGTCGCCAGATTTCTTTTTCCTGGGCTTATCTAGATGATTGGTCTTCTTGTGAGAAGAGCCTCCGGCTGGTCCTTTCCAGATGCCTTGCTTTCTTCTCCTCAACATCTTCTTAAACTGTCTAGAGGAGAGAGACAGTTCCTCCTCAGTTAGGTCTCCTCCTGAATAGGATAATTCTGTACACTCAGATGTTGTTTCTTATTTCTCTAAGTGTGATGACTTTTATCTAGCCTTCCTAGAAGTCTCTGCCTTTATGGCCAAGGACTTTTCTCTATTGTGTGCTCTAGCTGAATCTTCTTTAGACTTTCTGAGGTTGAGCTGTAACTCATGGGACTGCAGCTTGCCAAATAGAGCCTAGGGGTCTATATTGGCTAAATTGCCCATTTCTCTTATAGCACAAATTTTGATGTCCCATTCCTTGTTCAGGGACCTCAAGAACTTGTCATTAAGTTCATAATTAGTAAAGCTCCTTCTATAAGTCCTCAAGTTGTTTACAATTCTGAATTTTTTTTCAAAGTAGTCAGCCACTGAATCTTTCTTGTCCTGTCTGAAGGCCTAATATTGTTGGTTTAGTAAAGATTTTTTATCATCTCTGACCTCTTCAGTTCCTTCCATGTAGACTATTAGTGACTCCCACATTTCTTTTGATGTTTTGCAATGAATCAGATTTTGAAATATGGAATCATCTATTGCACTCATTATAATATTCTGAGTCCTCTTGTCCATAAAGGACAAAATGATTTCATCCATATCCATCTCCATGTAAGGCTTGGGTATCTTGATGTTTGCATTAAGAACTGACACTTTCATGGGAATGAATGGTCCTTCAATTACTATGATATAAATTCTTGGATCTGCTACTTCCATAAATAATCTGACTCTCTCCTTCCATATTCCAAAATTTTCCTTGGAACAGACAGGGAGTTTGATGAAATTATTTTTCCTTTGAGCCATGATAAATCTTTCTTACAATCCTCAGAATTCTTACTAGGTTGTTATGACTTTTTCAGTGAACCTCCCTCTGATACCAATTATAAATATTTGTTTAAAGATTGAGAGTGACCTAGAGGGGGGTGAATAGGTTGAATTTGAATCTTAGCTACCTTTTTTTTTAAAAAAAATCAGAGATTTATTTTCTTCAGTTAGATGAACACAACAGATTAGTAAATTAATTTACAAGCAAACTAGAATTATCACAGCAAATCAAACACAACATACACAACACAACACACACAGTTTTATAGTGGTTCCCCAATTTATGGGTATATCCACTTTTCCCCTTTGCCTATCTAGCAATGAACTAGATTCAGCTAAACTCCTTCTTCCATTTCTCAGATCCGCAGATCTTACAACTCAGAGCCCAGCTGGCTCCTACAACTCAGACTTTACGAGTCTTACCACTCAGATCACCAAGATCCTACACCTCAAGTTCTTCCCAAAAACTCTACCTCAGAATGTATCCACACTCCTACTCCTCAGGCAAATGCTGCCCTATAACTCAGAGAAATTCCCTCTTCTCCTACCTCAGGCAATCCCTGCCCTACCTCAGCCTTTATAACATAGGCTTACAATCTCAGAGAAAAATTTTCTCCTTCACTCAGATCTAGTGGTAGATCTTACAATTCAATAAAATTGAAAGAAATTGATTAAAAATAAGTCACCCTGCAAGAAAGGAATGGGTGATTGCTTCTTGATCTGATCCTGATAGGTTTACTTCCTTTGATCTTGAAGTAAAAGATTTGATCCTGCCCTTCTTAGCTTTTCAAAGCTTTTTGAAGTTGAAATTAGGGTAGATCTAGGCTGGTGGATGTTGAGGACGATTCTTGATTCTCCTTCTCTCCACCTTCTGAATTCTAGAAGATAACTTCTTAGATATAGATTTGCCAATTTTTTTTCTCTTCTTCTTATTTTTGAAGTTGAAAGAACTAGTGCCTAAACACCTAGAGGGGGGGAGGGGGGGGGGGGGTGAATAGGTGCACTTAATCTTTTTTAACTTTAAAGGCAGAAACTCTGAATTATTAGACCTGTTTATGCAATTCTCTACAGCAATTCAGCACATATAATACAGCAATCACAAAATGAATCACACACAGAGTACATACAACTTTTATAGTGGTTCCCCAAGGTCTGGGTACATCCACTTTCCCCCTTCGCCTATCTAGTAGTGTACTAGATTTGGCCTAACTTCTCCACTACTCCTCAGATCCTCAGCTCTTACAACTCAGAACCCCAAATAGGTTCCTACAACTCAGAGTGATCTCACTCCTACAACTCAGGCTCAATAGCCCTACCACTCAGTCTTCACCAAGACTTACACTCAGAGAACAAGGTCTCCTACAACTCAGGCCCTAGGCCCTACCTCAGTCTTCAATAAGACCTACACTCAGAGCACACTGTCTCCTACACTCAGCCTTTATAATACAGGCTTACATCTCAGATCCCTAAGGATCCTACAGAAAATAAAGAGTATAAAGATTAATAACCACAACTCTGATTGAGAAAGATGAGTTGACTGATTTCTTGATGAGTTCTTGAAAGAACTTTGCAGAGATCAACCTCCCTTGGCTTTCTTCAAAGCTTCTTGAATTAGAACACAGTAGGGTTGTATCTCTATGCAGATGATCTTCTGTCAACTGCTGTCTTGAGAATCAGATCTCATCCTGAAACTTTCTTATCAGCCTGGTTCAATTGCTGTCTTCTTAGAAGGAGCTCTCTCTCTCTCCAACTTCTTAGATCTTCACTTTAAGGTCTTTTTCTTGTTGTGTTATTTTTCACTTCAAAAAATCATCCATTTCTATTGAAGGAATAAGCCTTTATATAAGCTTTCTTCATGGTGACCGGTTGATCCAGTTTCTAACAACCTTCTGACAGCTCTGACAGTAGCAGTTGACCGGTTGAAATGGCAGCTGTCAAGTCATCAAGTCACTTCTTGAAATCTCTGTCACTGTCTGAAAGTGTCGAGACAGATAGTCTTTATGTGTCGACACTAATAAACCAAGTGTCGACCCAAGTAGACTAAGTGTCGACACTAGCCTTCATGGTGTCGACACAACTCCTTGTGTTGTTATAACTACTTCTCGACACTGCTTCTTCAGAATGTGTCGACACTGATCCTGTGTGTCGACACAAGTCCTTCTTCTTCAATACTTAGTTGATTTCTGCTAAGTATCGACACTACTCATTTGTGTCGACACATCTTCTTGTGTTGAAACTTGCTTAGTGTCGACACATTTTCTTTGTGTTGACATATGCCTTCTGTGTTGAAACTTTTGCTGAGTGTCGACACATCTCCTTTGTGTCGACACATTCTTCATGTGTTGAGACTTTGCTGAGTGTCGACACATCTCCTTTGTGTCGACACTTGTACTTAAACTTTGTTGAAGTTTGCTGAGTGTCGATACAACCTCCTAGTGTCGACACTTTTGATGTTGACAAAGTTCCTCTGGGTGTCGACACTGCTTCTAAGTGTCGATACTGGTTCTTTAGACAATTCTTCACTGTATGTCGACACTGCCTGTATATGTCGACTCTGCCTTCCTAGTGTCGACACAATTACTACAAGTGTCGACACTGCTTCTCTAGGTGTCGACACACGCCTTCTTAAGTGTCGACACTTTTCTTCTAGGTGTCGACACATGGACTTAGAAACTTAACCTGCACAAAGAAACTCAAAGCACATCAAATACACCTTGATGTATATCATTGAGTAGAGCGAGGCTTCTTCAAATCAGGTACATATATTCCAATGTACCCAACAATCTCCCCCTATTTGGAGAAGTCATAACCCTTAGTCAATGATATACACCATACATAACAAATTCTCAGTATGATGTAAAACAGTAATATATGACAGGGAAAATACTTAAACATGCATGAATAGAACATGTATATACAATTAGCTCAGAACAATTAATGTAATAGATTTGAACCATGACACAATGTTCTTACAAATTCCAACATTTTCATTAGTCAAAAGTTTACATATAATTTTAATACAAATGATTACAATTTGTAAACTTAAGAAAATGCTATCCTATGGCTGCTCTAGTTCCTTGATTACAATCCCCTTTCCAGATTGAATCTTTGCTTGAACTGGAGCTTCAGTGTCATCAACAACAGCATGCTTCTTCCCTTTGAGATCTTTCTTTTTCAGCTCTTCAGCCTTTATCTTCTACCTTTCAAAATAGTGATAAGGCTTGGGGAAATACTTGCTGGGCTCCTGTGCATTAGGAGGTAGCTTTCCCAGTTTAGCCTTTCTTCTATATTGTATAATGGCCTCTTGCCTATTCTCATGCTTTCTCCACTCTAGGTCAGAATACCACTTGTCTCTATCCAGGATATTGTCCTTAGTAGCCTTCCAAGCAGTCAAAATGATATTCCTGGATGTGGGGCTCCATTATTCAAAATCTCGCCTTAATTCAGCCTGCTCTCTGAATCTTTTCTTAGATAATTGAGCCTCTTGTTCTTTTAACAAAGCCTCTTGTTCTTTTAGTATTGCCTCTGGCACAGGCAGGACAACTTTCTCAAGAATGATATTCTGATTTCCCTCAGGAGGACTATACATAGACTGTATCTCTTGATGTATCATGTCAAAGTCTGGTGGAGGGTATATCACTTGAGCTACTTCAGCTTGCTCTCCTCCAAGGTATGCAGGATTGATTCCAGACTCTGCAACATTGTCATCATCACATAAGGGTGGATATCCAAGGGTGGCTCTGATGGAATTTGAAATCCATTTGGCATGATCAGAGCCTGCCTTGACTAATACCCTCTCCCCCTTTATGACTTCTCTCTCTATGTGATCCCTCAGATCATCTTTCTGAAACTTGATCTGGGCATTTAGATAGTTAACTCCATCTTTATAAAAAGGTTTCAACCTTTGTAGCTTGTTAGTGATTAGCTTCTGTGAATCCTGGATGGCAGAGTGAACTGCAAGTAGGCTCTCTTGGAGTTGCTTATCAAACTCAGCTTTGGCTGCAGCACTGTGTGCAGTTTGGGCAGTAGCTATATTCTTCATTTCAGTGACTATGGCATTATGAGAAGCTGTCAAATTATCATTCATTCTCAGCTGATTCTCCAGGACATAGCCTTGTTTTAGTGCAATTTCATCAACTTGTTTCTTGATGTTCTCTTGATGAGTGGCCAGATAGACTATTGCATTTCCTCCTTTATGGAAGCAGTCAGTCATTTCCTTTTTGTTTTGATTGACTTCAAATCTGATAGACTTGATATCTTGTGCCAGATCAAATTGCAGGGATTTATGCCCTTCATCCATATATTTTTCCAAAGCTTTTCTTTGCTCATCCAGCTTAATCTGTAAAGCCACCATCAGTGAACTATAGTCAGTAGATGGGGCAGGCTGTGGAGCAATTGTCTGTAAGGCTTTCTTATAGTTCTGGCTCATTCTTTTGAAGACCTGGAACTTCCTCTTCTTGGCTCTAGCAGCCTCTTCATCTTCTGAAGCAGAAGTGCTGACTATGTCCACTCTATCCTTAGGAATAGGAGGTAACTCCTTCTCAGTCCTTTGTGGTTCCTCAGCATCCTTTAGCTGCTCAGTCTCTTGTGTAGCAGTTTCCTCTACATTCTTCATATGCTCCCCCTCAATATTTGCCTTCTCCCCCTCAACAACAGCTATTTCTTTCTCAAGGTCAGTCTGTACAAGATCAGGGAATAGCTCTTCTAATGCAAATTCTTGTTGAGGATGGGTTGGAGAATCTCTGATCTCATCAACCACTTTATCAGCAACAGATGTGTCCTCCATGACAATATCTAGTGGTTGAGGTAGTATCTGTGTTTGCTGATGAACATCAGGGAATGAATTAGTCAAAACTTCATCTTCAATAGGGAAATCTAACTGATTAATTGCAGTGATTACCTCCAAAATGGTTTGGGTAGTCCTTTCACTCTCTAGTGGAGTTGGCTCTACCACAAGTAGAGGCTCCCTCTGGAGTGGATCCAGGTGAATTGGGCTAGCTGAGGGTAGCTCCCCCTGCCTCTGTGCATCTTCTTGTCTTGCTGGAGACTGTCCAGCATTTCCAGTCCCTTCATCATCAGGAGTAAAGACCACTTGCTCTTTAGAGCTGCTGGAGGATTCTTGAGCCACACTGGCTGTCTTCTTCTTCTTCTTCTGAGGTGTGTCCTTTACTGGAGATGGCAGTTCTTTTGTCAGCACCCTATCCCATCTTGAGAAAATTCTGACATCCATTCTCCTCATGTGGTTTATCTTTGAACCAGCAGCATGATTCATCACCTCAGGTATACTTCCTGCTAGGTATAGACTCAGAATTCTACCCAGATTGGGCTTCTTCAGGCTCTTTTTTATCTTTTTAAACAGAACTACTGACCAGTCAGTCTTAAGTTTGAAGATAATCCTTGTCATCAAACTGAACATATGGGCTGAAATTCTGTCATGTCCTCCAGGTTTGCTCAGGATGACCTTGCCAACTATTTCAGACAATAATTTTCCTTGGATGTTCATCCCTTTTCTGTTGAAAACAGATCCCATTTTCAGGTTTGAATCCAGTCCACACCATCTTAATGCCTCTCTAGTCTTAGAAGCAGATACATCTTCTTCCTCTTTTGTTCTTGGTAGTTGAAGTACCTTCCTGAGACTTTTCTGTGTGACCTTGACTTTGGTCCCATGAACTCTAGACTTAATCTTGAGTCCAGTATCATCAATTGAAGCTGTATTCAAAAATTCAAGAACCTTCTTCTTCCAGATCTTGATTGGTTCTGATACAAGGTATTCCAATCCAGTCTCGGCAATTAGGGTTACCACACCTTTGATTTCGGGTTCCGCGTCATCAAAGGCATGTCGCACGAGCTCATATCCTTCATTAATGTTCCCCTCTAGCTTGGGCGCCATTAGGGTTTGAAGAAATTTCGAATTTAGAGAAGAGAGATGTCGACACATAGGTTTGGTCTCGAGACTAGGTGAGCGTGTCGACAAATACTGGGGAAAACCTATTTATACCTTTCTAGAATCGAAGGTGAAAAGGCGCGTCAAAGTACTTAAATTATGTCGACACTGTTGAAAAGTGTCGACACTTACTTATAATGTCTCGACCACTATGTGTCGACACACGTATAGTCGACAGAATATATGTGTCGACACTTATATATATGTGTCGACACCACTCAGCTCGACACTTAGTCGAGACTCTACTAGACTAATTCTGTGTAAATCCTAAGTGTCGACACCACCCTGGATGTGTCGACACCTACCCTGCATGTGTCAATACTAATTCTCTGAAGTGTCGACACAGACTTCCTAGATGTGTCGACACCATTTCTCTGAAATGTCGACACCACTACTCTGTGTCGACACAGACAACTCTGTGTGTCGACACCATTTTACTTAGCCAATTTTTTGTAAACTATTCCAAGTTTATCATCCGTAATTTAATTTTAAATTTATTGAATTTGGTTTCATCTAAGGGCTTAGTATACATATCAGCTAACTGATTATATGTATTTATATACTCTAAGGAAATATCTTCTTTTTCCACATGTTCTCTTAGAAATGGTACTTTATTTCTATGTGCTTAGTCCTACTATGGGAGACAGGATTATTTGCAATAGAAATAACACTAGTAGAATCATAAAATAAAGGTGTTCTACTTACTTGAATACCATAATATTCTAGCTGGTGTTGTTTCCATAGTAGTTGTGCACAGCAGCTTCCTGCAGCAACATACTCTGACTCAGCTGTGGAGATAGCCACATTGGTCTGCTTCTTGCTACTCCAAGATACCAGCCTTCCACCTAGAAATTGACAGGTACCTGTGGTACTCTTTCTATCTTCCTTGCAGCCTGCAAAATCTGCATCTGAATAACCTGTCAGTTCAAAATCTCCATTCCTAGGGTACCAAAGGCCTAGATAAGGAGTGCCCTTAAGATATCTCAAAATTCTTTTGACTGCTGTCAAATGAGATTCTTTAGGGTAAGCTTGGTACCTAGCACAGACACATGTAACATACATGATATCTGGTCTACTTGCAGTCAAATATAGTAGGGAGCCAAGTATCCCTCTATACAAAGTTTCATCTACAGGTTTCCCTATATCATCTTTGCATAAAGACATTGTTGACCCCATAGGAGTTTTCATGGTAGTGGATGATTCCATACCATACTTTCTTATCAATTCTAGGGTGAACTTAGACTGGCATATGGATAATCCATCTTCAGTCTGTCTAACTTGGAGACCCAAGAAGAACTTAAGTTCCCTCATACTGCTCATTTCAAATTGTCCTTGTATTAGTTTTGTAAACTTCCTACAAAGACTACTTTCTGTAGACCCAAATATTATGTCATCTACATATATTTGGACTAAGATAATCTTGCCTCTGGATTCCCTAAGGAATAGAGTCTTGTCTATTTTCCCCCTTGTGAATTTATTCTCAATGAGGAAACTAGACAGGGTCTCATACCAAGCCCTAGGGGCTTGTTTTAACCCATACAAAGTCTTCCTAAGTCTATATACATAATCAAGTTTAGGAGAATCTACAAAACCTGATGGCTGCTCTACATAGACTTCTTCCTTCAGGTTTCCATTCAGAAAAGCTGACTTAACATCCATTTGATATACTTTAAACCCTTGAAATGTTGCATAGGCCAAGAACATCCTGATTGCCTCCAGTCTTGATACTGGAGCAAAAAGTTTGATCAAAATCAATACCTTCTTCCAGCGTATATCCTTTTGCAACTAGTCTAGCTTTATTCTTTATAATAATTCCATTCTCATCCAACTTGTTCCTAAAGATCCACTTAGTTCCAATAATGTTGTGGTCTTTTGGTTTAGGAACTAGCTCCCAGACTTTGCATCTTTTGAACTGGTTCAGCTCCTCTTGCATTGCCTCAATCCAATGAGGGTCTAGGATTGCTTCTTCAAATTTCTTTGGCTCTACTTGGGATAAAAAGCTGGAGTAGAGAACTGAACTTAGATTCCTGCTCCTTGTTTGTACCCCTTGTCTGAGATCTCAAATAATTTGATTGGCTGGATGATCTTTTAAATGCCTATTTGCTGGAGGCAGCCTGTCTTTAGGTTGTACACCTTCAGCTTCTTCATTCAGCAGCTCCTCTCGGTCTTCTTTAGCAACAGGAGTATCTTGTACTCCCCCTGGATAGCAGCCACTATCATCCACTTGCTGATTTACAGTAGGACCTTCTGCAATAGTAAGCTTGTCCATCTTCTCAGTTACACCTGTGAAGCTGCAAACACTTCTAGGCAATTCATTGTTAATGAGTCTAGCTTCATCAAAAACTACATGAACAGACTTTTCTACAACTTGAGTAGTCAAGTTGTAGACCGTATAAGCCTTACTGTTGTTGCTGTACCCAACAAAGATCCCCTCTTGGGATTTGGCGGCAAACTTGGTTAAATAAGACTTACCATTGTTAAGTATATAGCATTTACAACCAAAGATCCTGAAATAGGATAGATTTGGTTTTCTGCCCTTCACAATCTCATAGGGGGTCTTATTGTGGCTCTTGGTGATAGTAGCCTTATTAATTACATGACATGCAGTGTTTACTGCCTCAACCCAGAAATATTCTGGGAGAGATGTGTCACTCAATAGGGTTCTACCAGCCTCTATCAAGGTTCTATTTTTCCTTTCAGCAATACCATTTTGCTGAGGTGTTCTTGGTGAGGAAAATTCCTGAAAAATTCCAAATTCTTCACACAATTTTGTCATACTTTCTGACTGAAATTCAGTACCATGGTCACTTCTGATTTTGACCACTGTACTGTCTAATTCATTCTGAATTTATTTAACAAAACTGTACAAGATACTTGGAGTTTCAGACTTTTGCCTTAGGAAGAACACCCAGGAATACCTTGAGTAGTAATCAACTACCACAAATGTATAGACCTTCCTACCTAGGCTGTGAACTGGCATAGGACCAAAAAGATCCATATGCAAGAGGTATAGGCACCTCACAACATCCTTGTTCTCAATGCTTAAAGGTGGATCTGGTCTGCTTGCCTTTCTGACAAGCCGAGCATATCCCAACCTTTATGCACTTAACTTGAGGACCATTTCTCACTAACTCTTTGCTAAAGAGTTGACCAATTGTATTATAGTTAAGATGAGCTAGCCTCTTGTGCCATTTAACACAATGTGAGACTTTCTCATCAGCTACAAGGCAAATAGGAGAAACAATGTTCTCACTCATAATGTCTAGACAATAGACATTTCTCTTCCTATATCCTATCAGAATGATCTTTTGATCACTTGACCTACTGATATGACAACCATCCTTGACAAATGAGATGTCATATCCTAAATCAGTCAGCTGACTTATGCTAATGAGGTTATGTTTCAAACCCTTTACATAAGCCACTTGAGTAATTGCAATTAGGTTGCTAGAAATGTTACCAAAGCCTTTGATGATTCCTTTTTCTGAACCACCAAAGGTAACCTTAGGATCATCCTTGATTGGTGTATAGTCCTTCAGCAATCCCCTAGTTCCAGTAATGTGCCTGAAACATCCACTGTCCAAGTACCATATTGGGGCATGGCCACTTGGACTCACCTGCAAAACAGATTACTTAACCTTAGAACCCAAATAATTCTTGGGTCCTTGGTGCAGGTTAGTTTGACTTTTAACAAAACTACCTATAGCTTTTCTAGCAGGCAGTTTGCTACTCTCCTTGACACTTGAATTATGCCAGCAATCTATGACAAAGTGGCCTACCTTGCCACAACACCAACACTCAAATCTGTTGTACCTTTGTTTAGGTACAACCCTGGCTGTTTTATCTATAACAGGCTTCTTGTTGAGTACTGGGGCTTTGCCCTTAGACTTGGACCTAACTGTCCTGTCAGGTTTTGTAAACCCCAATCCAGTCTTACCCTTTTGAGGAATAAACTCATCTATCAAAGGTAAAACTGATTTTGGTTTAGAAAACTTGCTACAATATCTGTCTCCTTCTGAAGTCTAGCCTCCAAATTTCTAATTTGATTATTCTTGAATGTAATAGTACCCATCTAAATAGCACTAATGTTCTTCAGCCTGGATATTTCATTTAGTTTCTGATCAAGCAACTTGTCAAAATCTATTGCAGCCACTTTGAGACTAGCAATCTCCTTAGCCTGAGTTTTGGCCAAGAGTTTGCTTTTCTTTAAAGCCTGCAACAATACTCTATATTCATCAATCAACTGATGAATGTCTCCTTCAGATTCAGATCCACTCACATCACTTGATGCTGATGTATCTGATTCTGATCCAACACTTAAACTTGAACTAGAAGAACAAATTTGTACCTGACTAGGTCCAGGCTGATCCTAGATTTTGTCTTCTTCTAATAAGGCCATCAGTCCCTTGCACTGATTGTCCTCCTGCTCATAAATTGAGTTCATTAGCTGCATGAACTCATTTTCTTCTTCTTTAGCAAACAAGCCAATATAGGCTTCAGCTTCTGAATCTGTTTCTGAAGATGACATATCAGTCAGACTTTTATCCTTCTTGGCAACAAAGGACCTTTCCTTTTTGCCCTTGAACTGTGTCTTCTTCTTGTCAGTGGAATCTTTTCTCTTTTCTGGACAATCAACTATTACATGTCCTTGTCTATTACAACAATAACATACTATCTTTGAGGATGTAGTTTTACTAGACTTGGACTTTCTCCTGTCATTCCTTGATGACTTCCTGTTCTGATAATAGTCATATTTTGTCTGTGAAATGGATGGCTTGGACCTCCACTGCTTCTTCTTTAGAAACTTCTGAAAGTACCTAGTAAATGCAGTAAAGTCTTCATCACTTTCACTGCTTTCTGACTTCTTGCTATCTGAAGTATCTGTCTCAGCCTCAGCAACCTTTTGAGGTGGATATGGAGACTTGCTTTTATATTTCCTAGTGGCTTCAGTCTTGAAGGCCACAGCTCTTTCTTTGTGCTCCACCCTAGTAGTCTTTTCTTCCTCCTTCCTTACCATTAACTGCATCTCATAAGATAACAGTTTTCCAAACAAAGTTGGAGGAGGTATATCAGCTAATTTGGTCATTTCCCTTATGGCAAAAATCTTGGTGTCCCAGTCCTTTGTCAGGGATCTCAAGAACTTATCATTCAACTCATAATTGCTGAACTCTCTTCCATAGGACATCAATTCATTGACTATCATATAGAATTTCTTGTAGCATTCAGTTATGCTATCAGACCTGCCTTGTCTGAAGCTTTCATACTCTTGATTTAATAAAGACTTCCTGTCTTGTCTTACCTCTTCTGATCCCTCCATATAGACTATTAGTGTGTCCCACATTTCTTTTGATGTTTTACAATGAATCAAATTCTGAAACATGACATCATCAATTACACTTACAATAATATTCTGGGCCCTCTTGTCCATAGTGGCTAGAATTATTTCATCCTTGGTCATTTCTGAATAGTCTTTGTGAGTTCTTTGATTGGCATCTAGAACAGATACTTTCATTGGTACATATGGCCCTTCTTTGACTGTAATATATATTCTTGTGTCAGAGGCTTCCATAAAAAGTCTAACCCTTTCTTTCCAAATGCCAAAGATCTCTTTTCTGCAGATTGACAATTTCATGGATCCTACCTCTTTGTGATTCTCAGTTGAACCCATTTTCTTGATTCTTGATTATACTGATTCTGCCTACAGGATCTTTACTCAGACTGTTATGTCCTTTTTGAGTAACCTCGCTTTGATACCACTTGAAAGAACTAGTGCCTAAACACCTAGAGGGGGGGGGGGGGTGAATAGGTGCAATTAATCTTTTGTTAACTTTAAAGGCAGAAACTCTGAATTATTAGGCCTGTTTATGCAATTCTCTACAACAATTCAACACATATAACACAGCAATCACAGAATGAATCACACACAGAGTACACAAAGCTTTTATAGTGGTTACCCAAGGTCTGGGTACATCCACTTTCCCCCTTTGCCTATCTAGTAGTGTACTAGATTCGGCCTAACTTCTCCACTACTCCTCAGATCCTCAGATCTTATAACTCAGAACGCCAAACAGGTTCCTACAACTCAGAGTGATCCCACTCCTACAACTCAGGTTCAATAGCCCTACCACTCAGTCTTCACCAAGACTTACACTCAGAGAACAAGGTCTCCTACAACTCAGGCCCTAGGCCCTACCTCAGTCTTCAACAAGACCTACACTCAGAGTACACTGTCTCCTACACTTAGCCTTTATAATACAGGCTTACAGCTCAGATCCCTAAGGATCCTACAGAAAATAAAGAGTACAAAGATTAATAACCACAACTCTGATTGAGAAAGATGAGTTCACTGGCTTCTTGATGAGTTCTTGAAAGAACTTTGCAGAGATCAACCTCCCTTGGTGAAAGTTCACCTAGTGTCAACTACCTTCACCTATGAGGGGGGGGGGGGGATAGGTGACGTGCAACATTTTTGCGGAATTAAAATTGTACCTGCACACGAAAATAAAACAGCACAGCAAACAGAGTACACAAGCTATTTATAGTAGTTCCCCGATTTGGGTACATCCACTTTCCCCCTTCGACCTATCTCCCAATAAGGGATGACTCGGTCTCTTCACCAACAGGATTGAAATCCAATCCTTGCACTATCGGAAGGATCCCTTCCACACATAGGAGTCAACACTCTCACAACACGGGTTGCACCCAACCCTTACAACTAGGAACCAACGTTCCTTTACAATAAATATTAAACAAGAATGTACAAGAAATACAAACAACTTTTGGAGACTAAGGTGTCCCTCTTCGTTCGATGACGTGTTCTTGAAGTAATCGAAGAGTCCACAACCCTAGATCTCACTTGGAGAGAATCTCCCCGGAACCGGCGGCGTCAAGAAGGGAGGCGGCTGGATTCTCGGGAACGGCGGCGACAACGAAGTGCGACTGCTGTACTTTGGAGATTCAAACTTCGTAGCAAAGCTAGCAAGGTCTTCCAACGGTCACACTAGGATCGATCGTCTCGATCGATTCGGACGGGAAAAGTTTTCCCGATCAACAAATCAAGAGACAAAGGATCTCTGGTTAGACGCGTGAGACGCTAAGCTTGGCTAAGCTTCTGTCACCAGGAGATCTCGAAGAAACCACGATCTAGCAGCCGGAGATCGACCAGCACGAGCGGCTACGGCGGCGGCGGAGGTATCGCGATCTAGGTCACGTCGGCGGCTCGGCTCTTTCAAATCTTCTCCGCCTGTTTACTGTACAAAAATACGCGTGTATTTATACAGTAGAATGCTCTTTTATGACCGTTATGGGTCCCACCTGAAGAAACCCTAAAAGCGGTTCAAAACAGAGCCTTAACATTTGATCCGGTCCAGTGGGATCCAGAAAATTGTCCAAGTCAAATTCAGTGAGAATCGAAGGTGATTCTCGACGAGTCGGCGAGAATCAGCCGGTGATTCTCGACGATTCGGCGAGAATCACTAGTGATTCTCGCCGAATCACTTTGATGAAACTTGATGATTATGACTTAGCGCCAGATTTGTATGCCTGGATGTAGCCGGATCGAGACGGCGAGAATCAGCCAGTGATTCTTGACGATTCGGCGAGAATCACTTGGTGATTCTCGTCGAATAATACTTGGATGATTTTTCGTCTTTCCTCCTCTGAGCTGCTCTTTGACTCATCCTTGCTCCTTGTATGCTCTTACAATATCACAGCCCTGTACTTGAAAATAAGTACACTCCAATAGAGAGAGTACACGTAGGCCAACACACTGATCTGCTCAACGAGGGATTACGTCGTGCAGACCCGTGTATATTGACCTACTGCACCCTGACATTGGAGTGCACTTAGCGTAATCCATCCTTGTGGCAATTGTCTGCAGAAAAAGATTCAACTGGGGGACATTGCTTTTTGAGAAGATAAAGGACACTATCAGATCTCCTAGCTTTGGCCGAATCATCAGTCTATATCTCAATCAGTTAAACGAAGATAGGTATGACATGAGTAAAGGAGTTCCACTGCATTACTTGAAGAAAATGGACTCGAGCGTATTTGACAGATGGGAGAGACGCATTGGGTAGGCTGTCGTGGTAGAACAACAAGAAGTATCTCCAGCCGAGGACGGAACTGTGGCTGATTCCATAGTAATCCCCAGTGAAATTCCTGATGCTCTGACTGCAGGAATTGAGGGGGAGCCTCTACCCGCTTCTACTAACGTCATATCTGGCATCTCTCAGATAGCTAGAGATGCAGTTGCAGATCTACAAGAAGAAGTGAAGCTGTGATGGAAAATTAGGAGGCCCTGAACCTGAACGATCTAGGAGCCGGAGGTGATGTAAAGGAGACTGCTGAGGAAGGTTTGGAAGACGATGCAGCTGAGAATGATTTCATGGATGATGAGGATGAGGAAGAAGGAAATGTGTGACAGGAAGCATTGGAGCCTCAGGACATCACTGAAGTTCCATCTGACAAGCACGCTCCTGAGATCATTCCTGATAACATTGGTGCAACAGTGGAGGGGGAGTCCTCTCAGCAGAGACTGCTTAGTACTTCCGAGAAATCTACAGAGGCTGCAAGTATTCCCCCCTTAGAGACTGTGCTCGTGTCCAGCTCTACAAGTGCATCTGCTGAAGAGCAAGGCCAAGGAATGCCTCAGGATCATCCACTACGAGTTGATCTTGCCAATCACACCGTGAATGTTATTCAAGGTATCGTGGATGAGCTCAAAGCATCTTTTGAGAAAGCTCAAAATAAAATGTTAAAAAGAATTAAGAAATCTGAGAATCTCATGCTCAAGAACGTGGTGGAGATCAATCACAAACTGGACGTGATGGAAAAGAAGTTTGAAGACAAGTATACAGCGGCCGGCCAAGCTGTAACTCTTCTTATGGACGGATTAAAAAGGAAGACCGATACTCTCGCAATAGTAAATCAGAATGCTCATGTCGTAGCAAATAACATTCAAAAGTTTGATGGCAATATGGTGACTCTTAACAGCAATCAACAAGCCTTGGTTACCGAGTTCTCCAGGACTACAAAGCACATTGATGAGTCACTGCATTCTTATGAAACTCCATTGCAGTCGAAGCCAAAAAGGGGGAGAAAGAATATACAGCTAAGATGGCCGAGCTTCAAGAAATCATAATCAAAAACTTTGAGCAGTGTTGAGAACCAAGGTCCAGCGGGATTGGGTGTGTGTGGGACCGCATATTTGGGCTTCCCCATCGCGTTCCAGGTCTGGGTGTTGACCCCGGTGGGCCCCCGTGTGGCGGAATATCCCCGTCATCCCGTGGTTGGATTAGTCTCACATTGCCTGCAGCGGGTGGTCATTGGTGTTTATGTACCCCCGTCCCCCCTTACCATCACCTCGGGGTTTTGGGAAGATGTGTGGTGACGGGTGGTTTCCACATGGTATCAGAGCCATCCCGTTGCGGGGGTGTGTTGAGAACCAAGGTCCAGCGGGATTGGGTGTGTGTGGGACCGCATATTTGGGCTTCCCCATCGCGTTCCAGGTCTGGGTGTTGACCCCGGTGGGCCCCCGTGTGGCGGAATATCCCCGTCATCCCGTGGTTGGATTAGTCTCACATTGCCTGCAGCGGGTGGTCATTGGTGTTTATGTACCCCCGTCCCCCCTTACCATCACCTCGGGGTTTTGGGAAGATGTGTGGTGACGGGTGGTTTCCACAAGCAGTCAAACACATATGTTTATGACAGTTGCTGGTGGATGCTCAAACAAGCGTTACGCGCTAACATCCCTGAAAATCCCGAGGGTACTCCTGCTCCTGAAATTAATACCGCGGCTGATGAGGGAGCCAGTGCTGAAGAAGATCCTTTAAGTGAAGCTGATGCTCATAGGGCTGCTAGGGCCACCTCCAAGGCAAAACTGATGGCAATGTTTGACCAAGGAGCCCTAGCAAAAGCCAGGGACAAGAGAAAATCTCAAGAAGGGACATCTAAGGAAACACAAGCTGAAAAGAGAATCAGATTGAAGGAGAAGGAAGTAAGAAATGAAAAGTGGAGTCCGGTATCAAAGAGTATCATCTTGGACACATTCTGGCTACAAGAAAAAGGGGAAATTAATCAGAACGACGTATACAGCCAGCATGAGTGGGAGCTGCACAAGATATATGAAGCTAAACGGAACATCTTCTTCAGGACCAACACTGCGGCAGATAAAGCTCCTCCTCCCAGATACTATCCAAAGCCTAAGGAGTACGTTGAAAGACAAAGAAAGAAGTTTTTGGCTCAGAAACATAAGGATGACCTAGCCAAAAATCAATAGACAGAAATTTATAGCTTGTCATTGTCTCTTGAACACTTTTATCTTTTCTTATTGTTATATGAACAATCTTGGGAATATATATATATATATATATATATATATATATATATATATATATATATATATATATATATATATATATATATATATATATTTATGTATATGAATTTATGATTGACTCAAGCTTTGATCTGTTTGCCTCTATTCCCTTGTGCCGCATTTTTAAATTCTATATGATGTATATATTATCTGGATGGTGGCATTCATCTTAGCTAGTAGGATTTTGGCTTCGTCAAATAGGGGGAGATTGTTGGGTAATGTATCCACAATTACCCGGATTTGAGGAAGCCTCCTGTCAAGCTAAGATGAATTCACAATGTATTTGATTAAACCTTTTAAGTTGTGCTTGCAGTTATTCCACGCTAAGTGCACTCCAATGTCAGGGTGCAGTAGGTCAATATACACGGGTCTGCACGACGTAATCCCTCGTTGAGCAGATCAGTGTGTTGGCCTACGTGTACTCTCTCTATTGGAGTGTACTTATTTTCAAGTACAGGGCTGTGATATTGCAAGAGCAGACAAGGAGCAAGTATGAGTCAAAGAGCAGCTCAGAGGAGGAAAGACGAAAAATCATCCAAGTATTATTCGACGAGAATCACCAAGTGATGCTCGCCGATTCGGCGAGGATCACTAGTGATTCTCGCTGAATCGTCGAGAATCACTGGCTGATTCTCGTCGTCTCTATCCAGCTACATCTAGGCATACAAATCGGGCGCTAAGTCAAAATCGTCGAGTATCATCAAAGTGATTCGGCGAGAATCACTAGTGATTCTCGACGATTCGGCGAGAATCACTAGTGATTCTCGCCGAATCACTTTGATGATACTCGACGATTATGACTTAGCGCCAGATTTGTATGCCTGGATATAGCCGGATAGAGACGGTGAGAATCAGCCAGTAATTCTCGACGATTCGGCGAGAATCACTAGTGATTCTTGCCGAATCGGCGAGAATCACTTGGTGATTCTCGTCGAATAATACTTGGATGATATTTCATCTTTCCTCCTCTGAGCTGCTCTTTGACTCATCCTTGCTCCTTGTCTGCTCTTGCAATATCACAGCCCTGTACTTGAAAATAAGTACACTCCAATAGAGAGAGTATACGTAGGCCAACACACTGATCTGCTCAACGAGGGATTACGTCGTGCAGACCCGTGTATATTGATCTACTGCACCCTGACATTGGAGTGCACTTAGCGTGGAATCAAGCACAACTTAAAAGGTTTCATCAAATACATTGTGAATTCATCTTAGCTTGACAGGAGGCTTCCTCAAATCCGGGTAATTGTGGATACATTACCCAACACTTGGCTTTCTTCAAAGCTTCTTGAATTAGAACACAGTAGGGTTGTATCTCTATGCAAATGATCTTCAGTCAACTGCTATCTTGAGAATCAGATCTCAATCTGAAACTTTCTTATCAGCCTGGTTCAATTGCTGTCTTCTTAGAAGGAGCTCTCTCTCTCCAACTTCTTAGATCTTCACTTGAAGGTCTTCTTCTTATTGTGTTGTTTTTCACTTCAAAAAAATCATCCATTTCTATTGAAGGAATAAGCCTTTATATAAGCTTTCTTCATGGTGACCGACTGATCCGGTTTCTAATAACCTTCTGATAGCTCTGACAGTAGCAGTTGACCGGTTGAAATGGTAACTGTCAAGTCATCAAGTCACTTCTTGAAATCTCTGTCACTGTTTGATAGTGTCGAGACAGATAGTCTTTATGTGTCGACACAAATAGACCAAGTGTCGACACAAGTAGATTAAGTGTCGACACTAGCCTTCATGGTGTCGATACAACTCCTTGTGTTGTTGTAACTGCTTCTCGACACTGCTTCTTCAGAATGTGTCGACACTGATCCTGTGTGTCGACACAAGTCCTTCTTCAATACTTAGTTGATTTCTGCTAAGTGTCAACACTACTCCTTTGTGTCGACACATCTTCTTGTGTTGAAACTTGCTAAGTGTCGACACATCTTCTTTGTGTCGACACATGCCTTCTGTGTTGAAACTTTTGCTGAGTGTCGACACATCTCCATTATGTCGACACATTCTTCATGTGTTGAGACTTTGCTGAGTGTCGACACATCTCCTTTGTGTCGACACTTGTACTTAAACTTTGTTGAAGTTTGCTGAGTGTCGACACAGCCTCGTAGTGTCGACACTTTTGATGTTGGCAAAGTTCCTCTGGGTGTCGACACTGCTTCTAAGTGTCGACACTGATTCTTTAGACAATTCTTCACTGTGTGTCGACACTGCCTGTATATGTCGACACTTTCCTTCTAGTGTCGACTCTGCCTTCATAGTGTCGACACAATTACTCCAAGTGTCAACACTGCTTATGTAGGTGTCGACACAAGCCTTCTTAAGTGTCGACACTTTTCTTCTAGGTGTCGACACATGGACTTAGAAACTTAACCTGCACAAAGAAACTCAAATCACATCAAATACACCTTGATGTATATCATTGAGTAGGGTGAGGCTTCTTCAAATCAGGTACATATATTCTAATGTACCCAACAGAAGTAATTGATCCCTTTATATAGGCTCCGCTCCTTCAAAGGAAACCAGCTGATCTGGTTAATAACTGACATCTGACATTCTGATAGTTCAGATAGCTGTCAGACCCTCTGACTTGATTTTTGTACTCAAGAAATAAATCTGCTTGAAGTGTTGAAACGTGACTGTTGGATGTGTCCACACCAGTCCTGGGTATCGACACTTCTCTTGTAGTGGTGTCGACAGACTTTTGAATGTGTCGACACAACCTTCATCTTGTCTCGACATAGCTGATGTTCAATGTGTCGATACTTGTCATGAGTGTCGACACTGCTTGATTACAGTCTTGACTCAGCCTGTGACATATGTCAACACTTTTCTTGAGTGTCGATACAGTTGTCTTCAGTCTCAATATTGCCTGTATAGAGTGTGTCAACACTTGTCCTTACTGTCGACACAACTTTTTTTATCTCGACACAACTTGTGCAGTGTGTGTCGACAGTAGTCCTGAGTGTCGACACAGTTGCTTTCTTGTATCATAGTGTCGACCCAAGTCCTAGGTGTCGACACAACTTTCTTCTTGACTCAACACTTCTTTTTTAAGTGTGTCGACACTACTCTTGAGTGTCGACACAACTCTCTCCTTGTCTCAGCACATTCTTGACAAAAGTGTCGACACATGTCTAGTATCTAGACACTTTTGTACTTATTTTTGTTTGCCTGCACACATGAACTTAACATTCATCAAATACAACTATGTGTATATCATTGAACTGAAAGGGCTTCTTCAAATCAAGTACATTTTGACCAATGTACCCAATACCCGTGTCTTTCATCTTCTGAAGGGTGCATTCGACGGACGCGATCAAGTTGATCTGCAGCCTTTCAGTGACCTCGGCCTCGCAAAAGACCCTCGACCTCTTGTATGGGAAGGGGGGATCGCTGTTTCCCGGGGGAAAGAAGATTTCTGCTTGGTAGAGGATCTCGTCATGAAGGCCCTTATTATTCTATTTCATCACCCCATTCTCCTCCTCCAGCCCGGCAAGGTGAGCCTCTAGCTCGACGGAGCGGGCACGCACCTGGTTGTTCTCTTCTTTAAGCCCGGTGGCGTGAGCCCGCAACTCATTAGCGGCCTTGGCGTCCTGAAAAACTAGAAGGGTAAACGAACTTATAATGGAGAAGGCAAGGAAATCCTAAGTAAAAAGAGAGAAGCAACCCGGTACTTACCAGCCCGCCCACGGCTTGGGCGAGTAAGTTCTCGGCGATGCCGAGCTGCCTTGCCAGGTCGACGTCCTTGTCCTTGGCGATGTCGTGTGCCTGCTTTGAAGCCACGACGGATCATCATGTGAAGCAGCTCCATAGCCCACATATGGGCTTGCATGCCCTCGTGGCCGACCTGCATCAGGGTCGTACCATTATAGGCCTCGACATCTTCGCGCCCATAGAGGTCGAAACCGAGCGCATAGGCATGGCCGATGGAGAGCTAGCGGTCGGTTTAGGAAGGGATGGAGGGTGGATATGGAGACTCGGTGGGCCAGCTCGTCCCACTGGACCATGGGTTCGCCGACCGAGTCTTTCCACCTTCCCCCAAAGCCAAAGAGGAGGTGGCCCTTCGGCATACCTGGCTTGCTAGATGACTTCTTCGCAGCAGGGGGAGCAGAGGACTCGCCACCCCCTGCCCCTTGTCAGAGATCTCCTTTGGTGGGCTCTCTAGCGGCCCATCCGGGGTGGTCTCGGGCGAGCTCATGTATTTTGGTTTTTGTTGTTGTTGTTGATGTCTCGCCCGGGAAACCACCACGACTTTCTTCAACTTCTTTTGCGGATGTTGGCAGTGGGGTGAGATGGATCCCGTAGGATCAGGTCACTTCTTGCTAGATGAAGGCTTTGATGAATCCAGCTCATCTCGGCAGGGCGCCGCCGCTGCATTCTCGCGTGAAGGAATAATCCCGAGTCCGCGAATGACGGGTTCGCGGGGATCAGTCGCTCCCCTGCATGAAAAAACTTAGTCAGAAAAATTCTATGGTGTTTGGCGAGCTGAGCAAAAAGAAAAAGTACCTTCGACGGGAGGAACGAGGAGCGAGTCGGGTCCCTTTCGAAGGAAGGTGGCCTTGAAGTCTTTGTGGAGGAAGAATTTGTGGAGCTCGGCATCATTGCCGGACACGGGGGGGGGGGGGGGGGGGGAGGTTACACTTCCTCGCCTTTCTGCTGGGGCGAGTAAGGGATGTTGTCGAGATCGCCCTTGACAAAAACGATATTGGTCATCCAATTGTGATGCTTGTTCGCAATCTCGCAAACTTTGATGAGGTAACCTCCAAAGTAGGCGATTCCATCCAGGGTCGCCTTGTAGGAGAATAGTTTCCTGAACACGGTCAGGTTGAACTCTATTCGCTCCTGGTGGAGAAGGCACGCGAATGCCACCATCATAGCAATGGCGTTCGAGTTGAGTTCCGCGGGCACTGCGCCATAATATTTCAGTATCTGGCGGACTTCCGGCTAGAGTGGTAGGTATAACCCCTTCTCTAAATACGAGATGGGGAAGGCGAGCTCGTCGGAGTAGAAAGTTTTGATGGCCTCCTGCTCCATGGGCTAGCGCACCTCAAAGACATGAGGACGTAGTCGGTGATGAACTCTGCAAGCTCTGCTTCGGTCATGTTCCCTTCAAAGAAGCAGCAGTGGGTGAAGTGTTGGGCGCATTTGGAGCGGCCATCGGCATCGGGGTTTGTCTTAACCATGCTCGCGGGTGGGTTAGAATGCGAATAAAGAAGAAGAGAGGGCGAGAAGAGGGAGTATGAAAGCAATAATGACAGTGGACCGGGGTTGGTGAGGGGCCTATTTAGAGAAAAGGAAATCTGAGGCCGAGCTGACCGATCAGCCCAACTCGCCTGCCCCAGCTTGCCAACCCTAGCTCGCCGACTTCTATAGCTTGTCCCATCACGTATCGAGCTGAATATAAAGGGTTATATATTATTCGGATACCAAGCATTAAAATCTAAAAAAATATTCAGTTATTATAGGCCAAGGGGCGAATACTGTTTGGAGAAATTAGATACAGAAGGAAAACAGAACAAATTTAAATGCGCGGGCGGAGGGGTCAGGAGCCAAGTTCCGGTAGGCTCGACAATGGAGCCATTTCTATCTACCTCGGCCTCGCATCTCCTTTCCCGTAGGTCGCCGCGAGTTGAGAAGCCCGTGAATCCGCCCCGAGTTCCTATGGGCGACCTGAAGGCTCTCGACGATCTTATCCAGGAGCTGATAAGGGGACATCGCCTCGCCTACCGGGTTGCCCCTCACATCGTCTGTGAGCCACACATAGTCGCGCTGTAGCGCCCCATTGTCCTCCTTCACCTGGCGCAGCCCACACACCAGCTTCTTGAAGAGCCCACCCCCTCCTCGTTAGCTCGTCGTTCCCCACTTCAGAACCCAGGAAGGAGTCTAGCGTGTTTGTATAAGGAAGGGGCGAGTAGCAGATTGGTCCCGAAGATTCTTCAGCCTCAGACTGGCTGGGGAGAGCTGCAGAGACAGTTAAGCATCAGAAAAGGCGAGTACCCCAGGAAAATTACGGGATAAGATCTGATGAAGGTAAGCTTACCTGACGAGCTCGGCACCCCCCAAGAAAGTGTGGGGAGGGGGTAGCCTCAGATTCTTGCCACGGCCCGGGCGATATGTTCTTGGAGAGAGGAGGTTGAGGCCCGGCACGAGGATGGCTTCAACACCTCCCCCCGCAGCCCCGACAGGTAGTCTCTGAGGGGAAGGGGCGCCAACTGGCAAGTTCAGCCTCTGCGAGTCAAGCCCCAAGGTCCCAAAGGGGGATGACGGTTCTCGCGGGCGATCCTCTAGAGTTTTAGGCCGCGAGTCACCGAGGGGGTCTTCACTCACGGTGCGGAAGCTTCGTCTTCATCCCATTGGTTGTTCGGGTCGGCGCAAGGGTCGACGATGTTCTTCTTTTTCTCGGGGGTGGGCAGAGTAGAGGAGCTGGCCCCGTGCTCCAGAGTGGATTTCAAGTCATGAAATATGCGCTAGGCAACATGGAGAAATGGTTTCACTCTCTTGGCAGGATTGAGATCAGTCGAATTGCTCTGCGGGATGCTGTGACGAACCACAGTTAAGTTGGCCACGCGAGCAGATGAAGCCTCGCGAATTCGGGCAAGCCTCTCTTGGATCTCTTCTGTGATAGACATCTCAACAAGGTTAAAGCAGGGGGAATGACAAGGGCCTCCCAGGTATGCTGGTGTATATATATAGCCGCCGGTAGGACCCAACTAAATCCCTTCTGCCCTTTGTCCCACTAGCCGAACACTCGGGGTTGGACAGTTCTTTCTAAGCTTTTGCCAAGCTCAAAAAGAGCGGGGATTGTGTACAACCCCATATCTGGCGAGTGGGCTCAGTGGGGGACAAACCGACTGTACCCTGCGAGTAGGCCCGGTACTCGCCTCAGGGGGCTCGTCAAGCAGTGGGTGAGTGGGTCCAGTCAGTCCCACTCTCTCCAAGGGCCAGGAAGAGTCGGTGAGTGCCATCCCTATCAAGCACTCGCCGCCCTGGGCAAGTAGAGTTTCTCAAGGAGCACTCGCCAACCTAGACACTCAATGCTGTTTTGACTTAGCGTTGAGTGAAGCCTAATAAGCCAGCACCCGCTCAGAGTTCGTCGAACTAATCCTGGTCGTTCGTCGAACGGATCTCGGCGTTCGTCAAGCTGGAAAGATGGGTTCGTAAAACTAAGCTCGCCATTCGTCGAACAGAGCTCGACATTCATCGAACTAAATTTCTCTAGAGCCAGACCCGTCGGATCGTGCGGTCTAAGTCACAGGCGAGCACTTAGGGGTCAGAGCTCGGCAGCCCCCGGCTCGCCCTGGCGAGGCCTGCAAGAGGTAAGTGAGTAGGGTCAACCAGGCTCGTGCTCGCCAAGGCAGGTAGAGGTGGCGAGTTCCAGGTCCATCGAGTACTCGCCGCCCTAGGAAAGCAGAGGCTTCAGGGGGGCCACTCGCGCAAAGAACTATGATGTTTTCTTACCATTTTGTCCCCGCTGGTCTGCTTATAGCTTGTTAGAACAACAGAGTTACGCTGTTGGTAGACCCAGTTGGGATGCATATAGCTGTTCAAAACAACGGAGGTTGGCTATTTGCAGGTCATTTTCGGAAATCTATAAATAGGACCCAAGGGGCACCTCAGAAGGCATGCTTACGAGTGTTCTGATCTTCTTGCACTTTCTGAGGTAGCCTTAGCTCGTCCTTTGTCTAAGGAGGTGAAGCGCTCTAAGATCTTTCGGGTGTGTGGTGGGACCTCCACGCCGAGTCCTTGGGTCAGTTCCATTTTCTTTTTGTTATTTGGCTTGTAGGAGAGAAGTAGATGTGCGACCACCCCTTCCCCAAGGGTGAACTTCACTAGAGACTGATTTTTCGGTTTCAACAGGGAGAACTGACGAAATTGAAACCCGGTTGGATTCGGGGTCCCACCGTTACAGGGGCTGACCCTTATTCTTGATGAACTTCCCGCTGATGCCGAAGTTCCAATGCCCTTTCGGCACTGGCTTGGTGGGGGCCTCGGCGGGGGTCTCAACAGCTTCCCCTGCGAAAGTCGCTTCGCCAGCGGCAAGTGGGGTCTCGGTCGGGGTCTCGGCGAGGGACTTGCCCTTTTTCGCCGCACTTATTTTCTTCTTGGGAGGATTTGGAGGAGGGGAGCTGGGCTTCCGCTTTCGGCCACTTGGTGCGGATGAGGAGCCGAGCTCCTTTCGGCAGGCCTGGGCGGCGAATTTGGCGAGAGCCAGGGTGCTGGAAAAATCCCTGGCTTCATTGAAGGGCTGGCTGAGGGGAATTTCCCGTTCACCTACAGAGTCTTTAACGATTACAACTCATAAACTATGACGAAGAATTTCGAAAATGGGCTGAAAGAGTACCTTCTTCGGGAGCGACTGGCAGAAGAGAGTCTAGGCCTCGCCAAAGGAACTGGACTTCGAAAGCCTTCGACCAGAAGAACTCGACAAGGGAGCCCTCTCGCTCCCTAAGGGTGGGAGGCTTGTAGGTCACCTCGTCATACTGAACGAGAGCGCATGGAATATTGCCAAAAGGCCCGGAAACGAAGACAATCTCTGGGCCAAATGGTGGTTTTTGTTGGCGAGACCGGCAGTCTTCACCAATTGCCCAGAAAGGAAAACTGCCCCCTTTAGATCGGAAGTTGAGCAGCTTTCGGAAAATGGACAGGATGAACTCGATCCTTTATGCCCGCATATAGCAGGCAAAAGCTACCAGGATTGTGACGGAGTTGGGGTTGAGCTGGGCTGGCACTACCCCATAATAGTGAAGGGCCCGGTGCACCTTCGGTCGGAGGGGTAGGCAGAACTCCACCTCAAAATGTTTTAAAGGGATGACGAGCTCCCCTTTCGGTGCATGGTTGACCCTGTCCTCGTTCCCAGGGTTTCGCGCATCGAACTCCGGTGGGATGAAGTTCTCAACTGTCGATAGGTATTCCGCCTGGGTCAGACAGCAGGAGGAAGTTATGGTCCAGGAAGGTTTGTGCACACTTAGAGCAGTCCTCGGTCTCTCCAGGCATTTTGAGAAGAGGTTGAAGGGAGGAGGAAAGACCAGCAGGCGAAAGGCTCTGAGTTGCAGAGGGTAGCACATGCAAGGTAAAAAGAAGGATGAAGACGCGGAATCAGAAAGAAATAAATATGGTTGGTGAGCTTGCCCATTTATAGAAAGAGAAGTAATCATTTGGGATTTCCTAGGCGGCGGAGGTGTGGTTAGCAAATCTTGATATTTTGACACTTCATATTCGACCCCGCCTCGTCGTCACCTCACGCACCTGCAAACGGCGAGAGCGTCCGTGAGAGACCCTGAGTGAGAGAAAAGTGGCATACAAGTATGAAAGGCAAAAGGGCCCTGGAGCGAGGCTTTTAGCAAGATAAACAAAGTAACAAAGTACATTAAAACTAAAGAAGGAAAATCTATATAACAAGGGCGTCTCGCGAGGCGAGAGCCTTAGAAATAACAATTATGAATAATGTTTTGAGAGTCAGAAGGGGTACAAGTGGGAAGGGTAGGCTGAGAGGTTTGGGTTAGAAGAAGTGAGACCCAGCGGAGTTCAATATTGCTCCCAACGCCAGCAGCCCCAACCTCTCCTTCCTGATCTCAGTGGCACCCATGGGTAGTGATAAGCGGTAAGGGCGGTGAGCCTCTGGTTGGCCAAGCGCAGCTGGTCCCGAACTCGCACAATGTGCCTTCCAGGGGATGTCTCCTCACACTTTACTTGGCGCTCCCGTTCACCGAGAAGGTGAGTGTAGTCCCTCTCGATCACAGACATCCGTCGTTTGACCGACTTTTTGAGTCTCGTCAAAGCCAGCGAATTGGCTTGGCGCAACGAAACAAGCTTTGTCAGGACTTCCATTATCTGCTTTCGCCGAGTTCTGCCGCTCCCATCGGCGTTTAGATACTTCTCCATATTGTTGGGATAGGGCAGGGGCGAGATTGCCCCCGCTTCTTCATCGTCTTCTGCCTCCATAGGCGTCGGATCTAACAGGAAAAATCTAGTCAAATCAAGCAAGGTCAAAAAGAATGCGCAAGGACTGCTTACTTATAGCAGGGGGTGGGCTCTCGACAATAGATTGGCGAGAAGGGCTTGGCTGCCCTTTCGCACTTTTCCCAAAGAGCAGATGTATCAGTTTACCCCATCACGGGTGGTTCCTTGCGTGCTCCAGGGTATTGCTTACGACCAATTGGAAGGCGGCGGTGTATTCTTCCGCTGGCGGCTGAGACCATGGCATAGATGCATTTGGTGCAATTATAACCCTCCTAGGCGAGAGGGGGAGATCAGTTACTGTGGTCTCGGGATCGTTGGGCGCAAGAGTTTGGGGGCTCCAGTGGGTGAGCCTTAGGCTGTCGGTGGTGGGAGCTGCATGAAAATAGGTCAGTGAAAGGAAAGTGAGTCACGTGAAATGAGTTACAGGAAAGGTTACCTGGATGGATCGTGTGCCGGACTTGGGCAGTTAGGTGGATGGCCTCCGAGACCAGCTGTGGGTTCTCGCTTGGGGGAAGAATCGACTTGGTAGCTGCCGGAGGGTTGTCAGCGGCAGTTTCCGAAACCTATCTGCGAGAAGGGAAGCGTCTCAGATGCAGCGAAGCAGGATTACACCAAAGAGTGAATCAAAGATGAATACCTCAGGTAGGGAAGAGGGGTTCTCGATGCGATCGGGGGTCGGAGAGGGTGAGGCAAGATCTTTCTTCGAGTGTTCTCGCATGACCGACTTGGCCTTACTCTTCTTCGGCCGGGAAGGCGTACTGGCCAGCCTCTCGCCCATGAGCCAAGGGGCAACCCTGGCGCAGTTGTCATGGGCTCTCGCCTGAGCCGCGACGAGACAGTCTTGAAATTCTTTCGAGAGTGGATTCTCGCTATGCTTGGCATACATCTTGACAGCCTTGTGGGAGTTTTAGCTGAAGGCCACGACAACAATGGTGGCCTGAGAACTAGCCCGATGACATATATATACTGGAACGAGGGAGGGCCCACCCAAGATTCCCTTCCAGGTCAGGAAGTGCTCAGCTAATATCTGGGGTTGGACGTGTCTTTCCGAGCGCAAAGCTAGCTCCCAAAGAGCGGGGATTGTGTACAACCCCATATTCGCTGGGTGGGACTTAGGCGCCCCAAGGACCACGGTTGGGCTAGCATTGAGCTATAACTTTGGGCTAGAGGTCGGGTCACTAGTAGATGGGCAAGAGGATTCCCGCCCCATGGCAGGTGAGAGGATTCTTGCCCCATGGTAAGTGAGATGGTCCTCGCCTAGGGCAGGCGTGAGGGCTTGCGCCCGGGTAGGCGGGATATCCTCAAGGTTGGTATAGGGGAGGCAGAAAACTTATAGAGCGGCAGAAAGGATTCCGCCCAGCGCTGTCCGGGGGTAAAATTACCAGAATACCCTCGGGTAAAATTACCTGATTTCCCTCACGTAAAATTACCAGAATACCCTTGGGTCTGCAGCTAGTCTTTTCGCAGAGCAGAATTGCGTTATTGGCAGACCAGATACTGAAAATCTATAAATAGACCCACATGATACCTCAGAAGGCAGTCCTGTCATATTTTCTCAAATCCCTCTAGTGTTTTCTGAGGTACACCTAGCCCAACAATTGGCTTTTGGGGGGGGGGGGGGGCACACAAAGATCTTTTGGGTTAGAGGAGATACCTCCCAGTTGAGGCTTAGGGTCAGTTCAAGGTTCTTCTTCACTAGTCTGGGGTCAAGATTTTGGATAAGTAGTTTTTAGCTACACCCCAAGGTCCGAACTCTCGTTGAGGCTAGTTTTTAGTTTCAACAACAGGGGTACAAGGACAGACACTGGAAATCCCTTCAAGAATCTCGCGAGCTCTACTTTTTGGATACCAGCCGAGCCTTTGGATTCCTTTTCCTTAGAGACCAGGTCGCGTCCTCGCGACTTAATTACTAGCTAGTCTCCCTTGTACTTTGCTCGACCAATTTTAGTTGCAAAGGGGTTGCTTCTTTCAAGCATCCAGGTACGTGGTGGGACCTTCCTGCCGAAGCATCAGGGGTCCTGTTTGTTGACTTCTTCTTTGTCCTAGTCTTCTTAGCCGTTTAGCCTTATTGTAGAGCAAGTAGCCTTAGGTTGCCTTGATCCGATTTTTGGAGTAGGGAATCTTACCGACTTCAACACTTGGTGCGGTGAGCGTGGATTGCAACCAAGGAGAAAAGTTTCGTGGTTTAGCGAGATGGCAAATAGTGGCGAGCATGGAGAGTTATGCATCAACTTTTCTATGTAGAATAAAGTGAAAGAAATTGTACCTAATCACCTAGAGGGGGGGGGGGGGTGGAATAGGTGACTAAATCTTTTTAAACCTTTTAGGAAGATTGCAGATTATATCACAGAGTTATAATTAATTCTTCACAGAAGTCAATCAGCAATCACAGAATCAAACATGTACACAGTGAACACACAGATTTATAGTGGTTCCCCAAGGTTTGGGTACATCCACTTTCCCCCTTCGCCTATCTAGTAGTGTACTAGATTCAGCCAAACTCCTCCACTATCTCAGATCCTCAGATCTTACACTCCGAACCCCAAACAGGTTCCTACAGCTCAGGCCCAAGGCCCTACAACTCAGTCTTCACGAATACCTACACTCAGCCACAAGGCCTACACTCAGCCACAACATGCCTACACTCAGAGAAATAGATCTCCTACACTCAGGCATACAGGCCCTACCACTCAGCCTTTATAATTACAGGCTTACAACTCAGATCCCTAAGGATCCTACAAGAAAATAAGAATACAAAGTATATACCTACAACTCAGAAAATGAGAGATGAGTTGACAGGTTCTTGATGAGTTCTTGGAAGAACTCTGCTGAGATCAACCTCACTTGGCTTTTTTCAAAGATTCTTGAATGTAGAACACAATAAGATTGATTCTCTGCAGCTGATCTTCAATCACTGCAACTTAAGATTCAGAATTAGGTCTGAACCGTTCTTTACAGCCTGGTTCCAATGGCTGTCTTCTTGGATGGAGCTCTATCTCTCCAAATACTTAGATCTTCACTTGAAATGATTCTTCAATGAATTGCTAGATCTTCTTATCTTTCTCTTGTTGTTGATCTCATGGACCATCCCTTTCTGTTGACAGAATAAACCTATTTATAGGCCTTCTTCATGGTGACCGGCTGATCCGGTTCCTAACAACTTTTTGACAACTCTGACAGTTGCAGTAGACCGGCTGGAATGGCAGCTGTCATGTCATCCAGTCACTTCTTGAAATATCTATAACTGTCTGAAAGTGTCAAGACAATCTGTCTTTAAGTGTCGACACTTATAGACTAAGTGTCGACATAAGTAGACTAAGTGTCGACACTAGCCTTCAAGGTATCGACACAACTCCTTGTGTTGTAGAATTTACTTCTCGACACTGCTTCTTCAATATGTGTCGACATTGATATTGTGTGTCGACACAAGTCCTTGTTCTTCAGTACTTTGTTGAATTCTTATAAGTGTCGACACTACTCCTTTGTGTCGACACATCTTCTTGTGTTGAAATTGTTCAGTGTCGACACTTCTTCTTGGTGTCAACACATGCCTTCTGTGTTGATACTTGCTGAGTGTCGACACTTCTCCTTGTGTCCACACATTCTTCTTATGTTGAGACTTTTGCTGTGTGTCGACACATTTCCTTTGTGTCGACACTTGTACTTAGAATTTTGTTGAACTTTGCTGAGTGTCGACACAGCCTCCAAGTGTCGATACTTTCTCCATGTGTTGAGTCTTCTGCTGAGTGTCGACACATTCTTTCTTGTGTCGGCACTTTCTTCAAGTGCTGAGTCTTCTGCTGTGTGTCGACACATACTTTATTATGTCGACACTTATACTTAGACTATGCTGACTTTTGTTGAGTGTCGACACAGCCTCCAAATGTCGACACTTTCTGATATAGACACAGTTCCTCTGGGTGTCGACACTGCTGCTAAGTGTCGACACTGCTTTACTGGACTTATCTTCATTTAGTGTCGACACAAACTATATGTGTCAACACTTTCTGTCCGGTGTCGACTCTGCATCCCTGGTGTCGACACAATTACTCCAAGTGTCGACACTACTTGTCTGGGTGTCGACACAAGTCTTCTTAAGTGTCGACACTTTCTTTCTGGGTGTCGACACAAGTCTTCTTAAGTTTCGACACTTTCCTTCTGGGTGTCGACACATGGACTTAGAAACTTTTCAGCTTTCCCTGTAAATACTTGGCCTGCACAACTAAACTCAAAACACATCAAATACATTTTGATGTATATCATTGAGTAGGGTGAGGCTTCTTCAAATCAGGTACATTCATTCCAATGTACCCAACAATCTCCCCCTATTTGGAGAAGTCATAACCCTTAGTCAATGATATACACCATTCATAACAAAGTTACTGTATGATATAAAACATGATTATGCAATCAGGTAAAGTACATAAACATGTATTAAACAAAACATGTACACACATATATCTCAGAACAATTATGTAATAGATTTTTCACACAACACATTGTTCTAACAACTTTGTCATATCCATTATACAAAAGTTTACAGAGTGTTTAAAATCAAAAGATTATAACTGTAAACTAAAGATAAATTCTATTCTATTCTTGCTCAGCCTCCTTGATAACTATGCCCTTCCTAGACTGTATCTTTGCTTGTACAGGGGCTTCGGCATCTTCAGCAGCAGTAGGCTTCTTGCCTTTAAGATCCTTTTTCTTCTGCTCTTCAGTCTTGATCTTTTGTCTTTCAAAGTAATGATATGGCTTTGGAAAGTACTTGCTATGCTCCTGGGCATTAGGAGGTAGCTTTCCCATCTTAACCTTTCTCCTGTATTGCACAATGGCTTCTTGCCTGGACTCATGCTTTCTCCATTCCAGTTCAGAATACCACTTGTTTCTATCTTGAATATTATCCTTGGCAGCCTTCCATGCAGTCAAAATAATATTCCTTGAAGTGGGGCTCCACTGTTCAAAATCAGGCCTTTGTTCAGCTTACTCTCTGAACCTCTTCTTAGACAATAGAGTCTCTTGTTCCTTGAGCAGCAAAGCTTCTTGTTCTTTCAATATAGCCTCTGGCACTGGCTGAACCACTTTCTCTATGATGACATTTTGCTTTCCCTCAGGTGGGCTATACATGGACTGTATATCTGCTTGTACCATATCAAAGTCTGGTGGAGGGTAAATTACTTGAGCCACTTCAGCTTGCTCCCCTCCAAGATAAGCAGGATTAATCCCAGACTCTGCCACATTGTCATAATCACATAATGGAGGATATCCAAGGGTGGTTCTGATAGAATTAGAAATGCACTTTATATGATCAGAGCTGGCTTTGACTAACACCCTCTCCCCCTTTATGACTTATCTTTCAATGTGATCTCTTAGATCATCCTTTTGAAATCTTATTTGGGCATCCAAATAGTTTACTCAATCTTTAAAGAAAGGTTTCAACCTTTAGAGCTTTTTAGTTATTAACTTCTGAGAATCTTGAATTGCAGTAGTTACAACAGTTAGGCTCTCTTGCAATGCTTTGTCAAATTCTTCTTTGGCAGTGGTCAGGGCTGCATGCTGGGTAGTTACTATATTCTTAAGTTCAGTGACAATTGCATTGTGGGAAGCTGTCAAATTATCATTCATCCTTATTTGATTCTCCAGAACATATTCTTGCTTCAGTGCAATGTCATCCACTTGAACTTTGATTTTCTCCTGATGAGTAGCTAGATAGACTACTGCATTCCCTCCCTTGTGGAAGCAGTCAGTCATCTCCTTCTTATTCTGATTCATTTCAAATCTTACAGACTTAATGTCTTGGGCCAGATCAAATTGTAAAGACTTATGCCCCTCATCCATATATGTTTCTATTGCTTTCCTTTGCTCATCAAGCTTTATTTGCATTGCAACCATCAGAGAACTGTAATCTACAAATGGTGCTGGCTGTGGGGTAGGCTGTGGTGCAATCGTTTGTAATGCCTTTTTGTAAGTTTGGCTCATTCTCTTAAAGACTTGAAACTTTCTCTTTTTAGCTCTGGCAGCCTCCTCATCTTCATAAGCAGATGTGCTATCAATAGTCACCCTGTCTTTTGGGCATGAAGGTAAGTCCTTCTCAGTCCTTGTTGGTTGCTCAGTTTCCTTGGGCTTCTCAGATTCTTTGTCTGCAGTTTCTGCAATATTTTCCAAGTGCTCCCACTCAACATGTGCATTCTCCCCCTCAGCATCAACACTTGCTTTCTCAAAGTCTGTTTGATCCAGATTAAGGAAGAGATCTTCCATTGTAAACTCTTGTTGAGGGTGTGGTGGAGATTCTCTTGGCTCATTAACAAAATGATCAGATACTACTTGAGCTGCAACAGATGAGTCCTCCATGACAACATCTTGGGGTAGGCTATATGTTGGAGTTTGCTGATTAAGATTATGTAATGAATCAGACAAAACATCATCCTCAATAGGGAAAACTAAGTTATTGATTTCAGTGAGTACCGCAAAAATGGTGTGGGTAGCTTGTTCACATTCTAGTGGAGTTGGCTCTTCCACTACTAGAGGCTCCCCCTGGATGGAATTCTGGTGTATTGGGCTAGCCTGAGGTAGCTCCCCCTTCCTCTCTGCATCAACTTGTCCAGCTGGAGACTTTCCAGCAATTCCAGTGTCTTCTTCATCAGGAGTGAAGACAACTTGCTCTTCAGAGTTACTAGAGGATTCTTGAGCCACTGGGGCTATCTTCTTCTTCTTCTTGTGGGGTGTTACCTTCTCAGGAGTGGGCATTTCCTTGGTCAAGACCCTATCCCATCTTGAGAAGATTCTCATGTCCATCTTCCTCATGTGATTGATCTTTGATCCTGCAGCTTGGCTCATTACTTTTGGTATACTACCAGCCAAGTAAAGACTTAGTATCCTACCCAAATTGGGCTTCTTCATACTCTCTTTAATCTTCTCAAATACTACTACAGACCAATCAGTGTTTAGTTGGAAGATTAACCTTGTCATTAGACTGAACATATATGCTGAAATCCTGTCATATCCTCCAGACTTGCACAGGATCACCTTGCCAACAATTTCAGAGAGAAATTTGCCTTGGCTGTTCATCCCATTTCTATTGAACACTGATCCAATTTTCATATTGGAATCCAGACCACACCAAGTTAATGCTTCTCTGGTCTTAGAAGCAGAAACTTCAGTTTCTTCCTTAGTCCTTGGTAGGTTTAGTACCTTTCTCAAACTCTTAGGTGAGACCTTCACCTTTTCTCCATGAACCCTTGACTTTATCTTGAGTCCAGATTCGTCTAGGGTTGCTCCATTCAGCAATTCTAGAACTTCTTTCTTCCATATCTTTGTCGGCTCTGAAACAAGAAAATCTAACACTGAGTTTGCAATTAGGGTTACCACATCCTTGATCTCTGGTTCTGCGTCATCAAACGCATGTCGCACCAGTTCATATACTTCATTTACGTTCTCTTCGAGCTTTGGCGCCATTAGGGTTTGAAGAATTTGAATTGAGAGAAGAGAGGTGTCGACACAGAAGTTTGGTCTCGAAACTTTGGTGAGCGTGTCGACAGACAATGGTGAAATCCTATTTATACCTTTCTAGGACTGAAGATGAAAGAGCGCGTCAAGAAACTTAAATTGTGTCGACACTGTTGAAAAGTGTCGACACAGACTTATAATGTCTCGACAACTATGTGTCGACACAAGTTTAGTTGACAGAATATATATGTCGACACTTGTTTATGTGTCGACACCACTTAACTCGACACTTAGTCGAGACTTTACTTCACTAATTCTGTGTAAATTCTAAGTGTCGGCACCATCTTGGATGTGTCGACACCTACCCTGTATGTGTCGATACTAATTTTCTGAAGTGTCGACACAGAATTCCTAGATGTGTCGACACCTTTTCTCTGAAGTGTCGACACCAATTCTCTGTCTCGACACAGACAACTCTGTGTGTCGACACTATTTTACTTAGCCATTTCTATAAACTTATTCTAAGTTTATCATACCTAATTCAATTTTAAACCTATTGAATTTGGTTTCTTCTAGGGGCTTAGTATACATGTCAGCTAGTTGATTATCTGTATTAACATAATCCATGAAATATCTTCTTTTTCTACATGTTCCCTTAGAAAATGATATTTTATTTCAATTTATTTAGTTCTACTATGGGAAACAAGATTGTTTGTAATAGATATAGTACTAGTAGAATCACAAAATAGTGGTGTTCTACTTACTTGAATACCATAGTCTTCTAGCTGATGTTGTATCCATAGAAGTTGAGCACAGCAACTTCCTGCAGCCACATACTCTGATTCTGCTGTGGAGATAGCCACACTTGTTTGTTTCTTGCTACTCCATGATATCAGTCTTCCACCTAGGAATTGACAGGTTCCAGTTGTACTTTTCCTATCTTCTTTGCTGCCTGCAAAATCTGCATCTGAATAACCTGTTAGTTCAAAGTCTCCATTCCTAGGGTACCAAAGGCCTAGATAAGGAGTGCCCTTTAGATATCTCAAAATCCTTTTGACTGCTGTCAAATGAGATTCTTTAGGGCATGTTTGGTACCTAGCACAGACACATATAGCATACATGATATCTGATCTACTTGCAGTCAAATACAATAAGGATCCAACTATCCCTCTATACAAAGTCTCATTTACAGGTTTCCCTGCATCATCTTTGCTAAGAGACATACTTGACCCCATAGGAGTTTTCATGGTGCTGGAAGATTCCATACCATACTTCCTTATTAATTCTCGGGTGAACTTAGACTGGCATATGGACAAACCATTCTCAGTCTGTCTAACTTGGAGACCCAAGAAGAACTTAAGTTCCCCCATACTGCTCATCTCAAATTGTCCTTGCATAAGTTTTGCAAACTTCCTGCAAAGACCACTTTCAGTAGACCCCAATATTATGTCATCTACATATATTTGGACTAGTATGATCTTGCCTCTGGATTCCCTAAGGAATAGAGTCGTGTCTATTTTCCCCCTTGTGAATTTATTCTCAATGAGAAAACTAGACAGGGTTTCATACCAAGCCCTAGGGGCTTGTTTTAACTCATACAAAACCTTCCTAAGTCTATAAACATAATTAGGTTGAGTTGAATCAACAAAACCTAATGGCAGTTCCACATAGACTTCCTCTTTCAGATTTCCATTCAAAAAGGCTGACTTAACATCCATTTGATATACTTTAAAACCTTGATAGGTTGCATAGGCCAGGAACATTCTTATGGCTTCCAGTCTGGCTACTGGAGCAAAGGTTTAATCAAAATCAATACCTTCTTCCTGCCTATATCCCTTAGCAAGTAGTCTTGCTTTGTTCTTTATAATCACTCCATGTTCATCCATCTTGTTCCTAAAGATCCACTTGGTTCCAATTATGTTGTGGTCCCTTGGTTTAGGAACAAGCTCCCAGACTTTGCATCTCTTGAACTAATTTAGCTCTTCTTGTATTGCCTCAATCCAATGAGGGTCTAGGATGGCTTCTTCAAATTTCTTTGGCTCTACTTGGGATAGAAAACTGGAGTAGAGCACTACACTCAGATTTCTGCTCCTTGTTTGTACCCCTTGTCTTAGATCACCAATGATTTGATCTGCTGGATTATCTCTTAGATGTCTATTAGCTGGAGGCAGCCTGACTTCAGGTTGAACTCCTTCAGCTTCTTCAACTTGCTGCACTCCTTGGTCTTCTTCTACATCAGGTGCATGTAGTACTCCCCCTGGACAACAGTCATTATCATCTACATGCTGACTTGCAGTAGATCCTTCTTCAATAGTGAGCTTGTCCATCTTCTTAGTCACACCTGTGGAGCTGCAAATACTTCTAGATAACTCATGGTTAATAAGTCTAGCTTCATCAAATACTACATGTACTGATTCTTCTACAACTTGAGTAGACAAGTTGTAGACCCTATAAGCCTTACTATTGTTACTGTACCCAACAAAGATCCCCTCTTGGGATTTGGCAGCAAACTTGGTCAAGTAAGAATTTCCATTGTCAAGTATAAAGCATTTACAACCAAAGATCCTGAAATAGGATACATTTGGTTTTCTGCCTTTCACAATCTCATAGGGGGTCTTATTGTGGCTCTTGGTGATAGTTGCCCTATTAATTACATGACATGCAGTATTAACTGCCTCAGCCCATAAATATTTTGGGAGAGTTGTGTCACTTAATAGGGTTCTACCAGCCTCAATCAAGGTTCTATATTTCCTCTCAGCAATGCCATTTTGCTGAGGTGTTCTTGGTGAAGAAAATTTCTGAAATATCCCAAATTCTTCACATAGTTTTGTCATACTATCAGACTGGAATTCAGTACCATGGTCACTTCTTATTTTGACCACTGTACTGTCTAACTCATTCTGAATTAGTTTGACAAAGCTATAAAAGATATTAGGTGTTTCAGATTTCTGTCTAAGGAAGAACACCCAGGAAAACCTTGAGTAGTCATCTACAACCACAAATGTGTAGACCTTCCTACCTAGGCTGTGAACTGGCATAGGACCAAAGAGATCCATATGCAAGAGGTATAAACACCTCACAACATCTTTGTTTTCAATGCTATTAAAGGTGGATCTAGTCTGCTTGCCCTTTTGACAAGCTGAACATATCACATCTTTAATACACTTAACTTGAGGACCATTCCTCACTAACTCTTTGCTAAAGAGTTGACCAATTGTATTGTAGTTGAGATGGGCTAGCCTCTTGTGCCATTTGACACAATGAGAGACTTTCTCATCAGCTACAAGGCACACAGGAGAATCATTGTTCTCACACATAATGTCTAGGCAATAGACATTTCTTTTTCTATAACCAGTCAAAATGATCTCTTGATCATTTGATCTCCTGATATGACAACCATCTTTGACAAATGAGATGTCATATCCTAAATCACTCAGTTGACTTATACTAATAAGGTTATGTTTCAAACCTTTAACATAAGCCACTTGAGTAATTATTATATGGGTGCTAGAAATGTTACCAAAACTTTTGATGATTCCTTTTTCAGAACCACCAAAGGTGACTTTAGGACCATCCTTAATTGGTGTGTAGTCCTTCAACAATCCCCTAGTTCCAGTCATATGTCTGGAACATCCACTGTCCAAGTACCATATTGGGGCATGACCACTTGGACTCACATGCAAAACAGATTAGTTGACCTTAGAACCCAAAGAATTCTTGGGTCCTTGGTGCTAGTTAGTTTGCCTCTTAACAAAGCTACCTGCAGATCTTCCAACAGGTAGTTTGCTACTCATCTTGGCACTAGAATTATGCCAATAGTCTATGGCAAAGTGGCCTACCTTGCCACAACACCAGCACTCAAACCTGTTGTACCTTTGCTTAGGTACATCCCTAGCTGTTTTATCTACAGCTGGCTTGTTGAGAGCTGGGGCTTTGACCTTAGACTTAGACTGAACAGTCCTAGAAGGTTTAGTAAACCTTAATCCAGTTTTACCTTTTTGATGAACAAATTCATCTATCAAAGGTAGAACAGACTTTGGTTTAGAAAACCTTGCAACAATGTCTCTCTCCTTCTGAAGACTAATCTCCAAATTTTTGATTTGATCATTCTTTAATGTTATAGTCCCCATCTGAATAACAGTTATGTTCTTCAGTCTGGCTATTTCATTTAACTTTTGATCAATCAGCTTCTCAAAATCAGTTACAGCTTCTTTGAGACTAGCAATTTCCTTAGCCTGACTCTTGGCCAAGGATTTGCTTTTCTTAAAAGCTTGCAACAGAACTCTATATTCATCAATCAATTGATGAATATCCCCTTCAGATTCAGACCCACTGGCATCACTTGATGATGATGTAACTGAATCTAAACTAGCACTAGAAATTGAATTAAAGAACAATTTTGTACCTTACTAGGTCCAGGCTGATCCTGAATTTTGTCACCTTCTGTTAAGGCCATCAGTCCTTGACACTGATTGTCCTCTTGCTCATATATAGAGTTCATTATCTGCATGAACTCCTCTTCTTCTTCTTCAGCAAACAGTCCAATGTAAGCTTCTGCTTCTGAATCAGTTTCTGAAGATGATATGTCTGACAGGCTTTTGTCCTTCTTGGCAACAAAAGACCTTTCCTTCTTGCCCTTGAATTGAGTCTTCTTTTTATCATTAGACTCTTTCCTTTTCTCTGGACAGTCAGCAATAACATGTCCTTGTCTATTACAGCAATAGCATACAATTTTTGATAAAGTTGCTTTGCTTGACTTGGGCTTTCTCCTGTCTTTCTTTGATGACTTCTTGATCTGATAATATTCATCTTTTTCCTGTGAAGTAGATGGCTTTGACCTCCACTGTTTCTTCTTTAGAAACTTCTGAAAGTGTCTTGTGAAAGCTGCAAAGTCCTCATCACTCTCACTGCTTTCAGACTTTTTGCTTTCTGAATCATCTGACTCAGTCTCAGCAACCTTTGGAGGTGGAGATGGAGACTTACTTTTGTATTTTCTGGTGGCTTTTGTCTTGAATTCCACTGCTCTTTCTTTATTCTCAATTCTGGTAGTCTTCTCCTCTTCTTTCCTTACCATCAACTGCATTTCATAGGATAGCAGTTTTCCAAACAAAGTTGGAGGAGGAATATCTGCTAACTTGGCCATTTACCTAATGACACAGGTCTTGGTGTCCCAGTCCTTTGTTAGAGACCTCAAGAACTTATCATTCAGCTCATAATTGCTGAATTCTCTTCCATAGGACATTAGCTCATTAACAATCCTATAGAATTTCTTATAGCATTCTGTTATGCTATCAGACCTACCTTGCCTGAAACTTTCATATTCTTGGTTTAACAAAGACTTTTTGTCCTGTCTCACTTCTTCTGAACCCTCCATGTACACTATAAGAGTATCCCACATCTCCTTTGATGTCTTATAGTGTATCAAGTTCTGAAATGTAGCATCATCTATGACACTCACAATGATATTCTGAGCCCTCTTGTCCATGGTAGCCAGAATAATCTCATTTTTTGTCATTTCAGAAAAGTCTTTAGGTGTTCTCTGATTTGCATCTAACACAGATACCTTCATAGGCACATATGACCCTTCTTTAACTGTGATATATATTCTAGGGTCTGAGGCTTCCATAAACAGTCTCACCCTTTCTTTCCAAATGCCAAAAACCTCTTTTCTGCAAATGGGCAACTTCATGGATCCAAGTTCCTTATGATTCTCTGTTGAACCCATTTTCTTGATTTTCTTGATTATGCTGAATCTGTCCTTGATTTCACTGAATCTGCCAACAGGATCAACTCAGACAGTTAAGTCCTTTTTTGAGTAACCTTCCTCTGATACCACTTGAAAGAAATTGTACCTAATCACCTAGAAGGGGGGGGGGTGAATAGCTGACTAAATCTTTTTAAACTTTTTAGGCAGATTGCAGATTATATCACAGAGTTATAATTACTTCTTCACAGAAGTCAATCAGCAATCACAGAAGCAAACATGCACACAGTGAACACACACATTTATAGTGGTTCCACAAGGTTTGGGTACATCCACTTTCCCCCTTCGCCTATCTAGTAGTGTACTAGATTCGGCCAAACTCCTCCACTATCTCAAATCCTCAGATCTTACACTCAGAACCCCAAACAGGTTCCTACAGCTCAGGCCCAAGGCCCTACAACTCAGTCCTTACAAAGACCTACACTCAGCCACAAGGCCTACACTCAGCCACAAGGCCTACACTCAGCCACAACAGGCCTACACTCAGAGAAATAGATCTCCTACACTCAGGCACACAGGCCCTACCACTCAGCCTTTATAATTACAGGCTTACAACTCAGATCCCTAAGGATCCTACAAGAAAATAAGAATACAAAGTATATACCTACAACTCAGAAAATGAGAGATGAGTTGACAGGTTCTTAATGAGTTCTTGGAAGAACTCTGCTGAGATCAACCTCACTTGGCTTTCTTCAAAGCTTCTTGAATGTAGAACACAATAGGATTGATTCTCTGCAGCTAATCTTCAATCACTGCAACTTAAGATTCAGAACTAGGTCTGAACCCTTCTTTACAGCCTGGTTCCAACGGCCGTCTTCTTGGATGGAGCTCTCTCTCTTCAACTACTTAGATCTTCACTTGAAATGATTCTTCAATGAATTGCTAGATCTTCTTCTCTTTCTCTTGTTGTTGATCTCATGGACCATCCCTTTCTGTTGACAGAATAAACCTATTTATAGGCCTTCTTCATGGTGACCGGCTGATCCGGTTCATAACAGCTTTTTGACAACTCTGACAGTTGCAGTAGACCGGCTGGAATGGCAGCTGTCATATCATCCAGTCACTTCTTGAAATATCTGTAACTGTCTGAAAGTGTCGAGACAATCTGTCTTTAAGTGTCGATACTTATAGACTAAGTGTCGACACAAGTAGACTAAGTGTCGACACTAGCCTTCAAGGTGTCGACACAACTCCTTGTGTTGTAGAATTTACTTCTCGACATTGCTTCTTCAATATGTGTCGACACTGATATTGTGTGTCGACACAAGTCCTTGTTCTTCAGTACTTTGTTGAATTCTTATAAGTGTCGACACTACTCCTTTGTGTCGACACATCTTCTTATATTGAACTTGTTCAGTGTCGACACTTCTTATTGGTGTCGACACATGCCTTCTGTGTTGATACTTTCTGAGTGTCGATACTTCTCCTTGTGTTGACACATTCTTCTTATGTTGAGACTTTTGCTGTGTGTCGACACATCTCCTTTGTATCGACACTTGTACTTAGAATTTTGTTGAACTTTGCTGAGTGTCGACACAGCCTCCAAGTGTCGACACTTTCTCCATGTGTTGAGTCTTCTGCTGAGTGTCGACACATTCTTTCTTGTGTCGACACTTTGTTCAAGTGCTGAGTCTTTTGCTGTGTGTCGACACATACTTTATTATGTTGACACTTATACTTAGACTCTGCTGACTTTTGCTGAGTGTCGACACAGCCTCCAAGTGTCGACACTTTCTGATGTAGACACACTTCCTCTGGGTGTCGACACTGCTGCTAAGTGTCGACACTACTTTACTGAACTTCTCTTCATTGAGTGTCGACACAAACTGTATGTGTCGACACTTTCTGTCTGGTGTCGACTCTGCATCCCTGGTGTCGACACAATTACTCCAAGTGTCGACACTGCTTGTCTGGGTGTCGACACAAGTCTTCTTAAGTGTCGACACTATCTTTCTGGGTGTCGACACAAGTCTTCTTAAGTGTCGAAACTTTCCTTTTGGGTGTCGACACATGGACTTAGAAACTTTTCAGCTTTCCCTGTAAATACTTGGCCTGCACAACTAAACTCAAAACACATCAAATACATTTTGATGTATATCATTGAGTAGGGTGAGGCTTCTTCAAATCAGGTACATTCATTCCAATGTACCCAACATAAAGCTTGCCCAAAGGATTGCTACCCCTTGCCTCAAATCGACGAGCTGGTTGATTCCACTGTCGGATTTCCTGTGATGAGTTTCCTCGATGCTTTTTCAGGGTACCACCAGATCCGGATGCATCCCCCCGACTGTCGCGATGTCTCCTTCATCACCAGTGATGACTGCTACAGCTACAAGATAATATCCTTTGGGCTCAAGAATGCGGGTGCAACATAACAGAGAATGATGGACCAAGTCTTCAAAGAGCAGAAGGGGTGGAATCTTGAAGTGTATGTAGATGACCTCCTTGTCAAGAGCAAGAGCATCGTGGAACATATACAAGATCTGGCAGAGACCTTCGCCACCCTGAGAAAGTATAAGATGTGAATCAATCCGTTTAAGTGCATCTTCGAGGCGGGAAGAGGGAAGTACCTAGGTCACCTCCTCACTCCAAGGGGGGTGGAACCTAACCCTGATAAAGTTAAAGCCATTCTGGAGATGACATCCCCAAAGGATCCCAAGGAAGTACAGAGGTTAACCAAAAGGCTGGCAGGCCTTAGCCGTTTTCTCTCCAAGGCAGGAGAGAAGTGTTCTCTGTTCTTCAAGACTCTCCGAGGTAACCAGAAGTTTGAGTGGACCGCAGAGTGTGAGGAGACCTTTGTAAAGCTCAAACAGCAGCAAACTCAGGCTCCTCTCCTCCAAGGCCAGCATGGAAGCAAAGACCTCCTACTCTATCTAGGAGTGGGAGTGGAAGCGGTCAGTTCTGTGTTGGTCAGGGAGGAAGGCAAGAAGCAGCTCCCCATCTACTATGTGACTAGAGTGCTGCGATAAGCAGAGACTAGATACCCTATCCTGGAGAAGCTGGTTTTCACCTTAGTGGTTTTGGCTCGTAGGCTCTGCCCGTATTTTCAGGCTCACTCCATGAAGGTCGTCTCCGATCATTCGCTTCGAAGTATCTTGGATGGGGTGATGCATTCTGGCAGGTTGGAAAAATGGGTGGTGGAACTCAGTGAGTTTGACATCTCTTACTCTCCAAGGGTAGCGATCAAGGCCCAGGCAGTGGCAGACTTCCTGGACGACTTCTCGACCGAGGTAGAAGGAGACGAAGGCTCTTATAGCCCAGTATCTTGGAAGATGATTGTAGACGGGGCCTCAGGCAGACATTCCGTGGAGTCGGAGTCGTGCTAGTGAGCCCACGGGGAACTAGGATCGAACAGGCTGTCGAGATCCTCTTCCCCGACACAAACAATCAGGCAGAGTACGGAGCCATGGTGGCCTGCTTGCGTCTCGACAAGGAGTTGACAATCAAGGATATCAGGGCCTTCACTGAATTGATGGCGGTTGTGTTGCAAATCAGAGGAGAGTTCAAAGTGCACGACCCAATCCTGCAAAAATACTTAATCAAGGTCAAAGGTCTGATCGGGGGTTTCCATTCCTTCTTCATCGAGCATGTACCTCGAGAAGAAAATTCAGAGGCCGATTATCTCGCCAAGTTTTTCCCCCAGGCTGGAGGGATAGTGATCGAGTTGTTTCGACCGTCTATCGAGGAAGGGGAGATGATGGAGATCGAGCAAAAAGTTTCTTGGAAGGACCCGTTGGTCACGTTCTTAAAAACCAGCAAGCTTCCCACCAGTGAAGGAGATCAGAGGAAATTCTGGTTCAAGGCCGCTTACTACCAACTGCAGGAAGGGGGAGCTTTATCACAAAACTATCTCAGGGCCCTTGTCCAGATGTTTGTCATAGATCGAAATCCCTCGTGTTCTAGAGGAGATCCATTCAGGAGAGTGTGGTAGCCACTCAGGAACTTTACTCTGGAGTAGAGAATTCTAAGACATGGCTACTTCTGGCCAACCATCCGAAAAGATACGAAAGCTCTCTCCAAGAAATGTCCTAAGTGCCAACTCTTTGCACCTCTTCAGTTGCAGCTAGCTCCGCATCTTCGCTCGATCACCGCTCCCTGGCCCTTTGCCATTTGGGGAATGGACTTAATCGACCTCTTTCCTTAAGCTAGTGGACAGAGGAAGTTCGTTCTCGTCATGATCGACTATTTCTCCAAGTGGATCGAGGCAAAGGCCCTTGCCAAGACTACTTCTCAGATCATGAAGAACTTCATCTGGGGAGATATCGCCTGCAGGTTCGGGATCCCTCTCACCATCGTCACTGACAACGGCCCGCAGTTTGCCAGCTTGGAGCTAGAGGACTTCTGAAAGAAGCTAGGGACGGATCTTTGATTCGCCTCTGTGCATCATCCTCGGAGTAACAGACATGTGGAGCTGCCAACAAGCTAATCATCAACCTCATGAAGAAGAAGGTTACTAATCTGAAGGGCATCTGGGCAGAGCAACTCCCCTCGGTTCTATAAGCTCTGAGAAGAACTCCAAACTCGACCATGGGATAAACACCCTTCAAGTTATGTCATGGTTCTGAGGCACTCATCCCAGTGGAATTCGAGGTACAAAGCCCAAGAGTGATTGCAGCAGGAGATGGAAGTGAAGAATGGCGCTTGGAAAATGAAGAGACTCAAAGGCTCTCGTTGGATTATATCGAAGAACTTCGCGATTTGACCTCCACTTGCCAAGAGTAAATCAAGAGGCGCATGACGAAGCACTTCGACAAGAACGTCCCCATCAAGCATTTCCTCGCTGGAGACCTGGTCATGAAGAAGTTGGATGCTATGGGAAGTGGAGCTGCAATTGGTAAGCTACATCCCAACTGGGAAGGCCCCTTTATCGTTCAGGAAGCCCGAGCCACTGGAGGCTATCGTCTGCAAGATCAATAAGGAAAACAACTGGGAGGTACCTTGAGTGGGGATGACCTGAAAAGGTTTTATCCCTAATAGCCGAGTGTTTGCTTCATTGTAATCTCATTTGCATATATATATATATATACACTTCCATAAAGCTATTTCCTTTATGCTGTTTCATCACAAGACAATTGATAGATTGGAGGTTCAACCCTCTATCGATCCAAAAAACCAGCACTCGACCTGTTCCTCCTAAATAGCCCAGGGCGGATGATGAGACGATGCCTCAGGATTTAAGCATCCTTGTAAGACCGAGCCCCTACATTGACGACCGAGATCAGCTCCCCCTTTGTATGTCGGCCTAGCTACCCCCGATCACATCTCTCCTTCGACTGGAGGAACTATCAGGAATAGGCCGAGAAGCTAACCTCTCGGACTCGAGTGAGAGCTGACCACACCAAGTGCCCCCTCGCGTAAAGGCATCTTAGTTATACCCAAGGCAGTATAACCTACCAGGGGGAGGCAAGATCGAGCTCAAGGGATAAGGTTAACCTTGAGTGCATCCTATATGACCCTCGAAGATATTTTTCCCCTTCTCATGCAATGACATTCAAGTCCAAGTGGCTTAGCATGTGCCAATCTCCACGATTGGATCGGGACACGAGCCTTTGACCCGTTCCTCCTGAATAAGCCAGTACGGATGATGGGATGATGCCTTGGGATATAAGCATCCTCGTAAGACCGAGCCTCTACATTGACGGCCGAGATCTACTCCCCCCTGCATGTCGGCCTAGCTACCCCCAATTGCATCTCTCCTTCGACTGGAAGAATTATTAGGAACAGGCCTAGACGCCAACCTCCCGATTTGACGGAAAGAGAGTTGTGTCATTTGAAAATCTCCTTTATTCTCAAAGTATTGATACAACTAATCTCTTTATCACTGGAGTAGCAGGATAAACTACCTCAACAACCATAAAAGTCCCCGTTTTGTGGGGATATTGTAAGTCCGAGTCCTTGCACGAGCTCCTCTCCTACATACTGGCCATCAACCCCCTCGGGTGAAGAAAGTTCCTCGTTGGATTGATGTCGTAGTTCGTGATATTTGTACGGGTTTCTCCCCTACAGACTGACTACTAGCCACTCGAGTCGACTACTTTCCACCACTAGTTGATCTTGGCTCCTGCTGGGTGTCAACTACTTCCCACCACTAGTTGAGCTTGGCTCTTGCTGGGTTTCGACTACTTCCCACCACCAGTTGAGCTTGACTCTTACTCAGTGTCGACTACTTTCCACCACCAGTTGAGCTTGGCTCCTGCTGGGTGTCGACTACTTCCCACCACCAGTTGAGCTCGGCTCCTGCTGGGTGTCGTCTACAGCCTCCAACTCAATTGATCTAAGCTACTGCGAGGTAGGCAACTATGCAGGTGTGAGTATGCTTGGGCGAGCATATCAGTAAAAGCGAATACGAGTATCGATGTGCGAACAAGAGGCAGTGACCTGCGAGTGGGCGATAAACTTTGATGAGTGACATCCATGTGCGACTAACCATATCACAAGCAATCATCCTCCCCAAGCCTATGTGCCTAGTAAGCGCTATCAGTAAGCTAACATGCGAGCATAAGAAAAAGAAAAGGGCGGTAACAAGAAGCTTGTATTATGTCAAAAAATTACAAGTTTCAAAAATTTCTAAGCATCTGTGATTTTTAAGTGTGCGAGTGTGAAGAAAATCGGCCAGCAACTAGGACTTATCACCGCCAGTATCAGACCGATATTCTTCGTCGCCAATGTCAGCGTCTTCCTCTTCGTCGCCAATGTCAGCGTCTTCCTCTTCGTCATCCTCGCCGCTTTCCTCCTCATAGCTGCCTTCACCGCTGCTGTTGTTGTCGCTACCTCTAGAGCCCGATGCCGAGGAGAGGACACAGTCGGGCGAGTTCGATTCCTCGGTGAGAAACTCTGGAATCAGATTCTCGACGGTCATCTTCTTAGCTTCCTCGTCAAGGTGGCCGCCGACCTCAACCTGGAAAGGATGATGTCCCCTTCCTCTAGCTCTATTCCCCGATGGATGGCTGACATCTCATCCCCATGAGGGCGGACCTTCTTGACCATTCCATGGTCGATCACGTCCTGCGGCGACATCACCAGGAAAGAATCTGAAGAGCCGGGGCGATCTCCAGGAGCGATCCACCGTGTTTCAAGTTCGGCAACCCGGATTTGGGAAGCTTCTAACTCGGTTTTGGTGTCGACGAGCTCCTGCTCGAGCACAAAAATCCTTTTCACCGTCTCGACCTCAGAACCCTGCGATTACCAGCGGACCATCAGCAAAACTGCCTAAGTTAATGTCAACTATGTCATGCCAAGGAGGCGACTTACCTCATACTCCTTCCAGCGAGCTGATTGCATTCTGAGGTCGATCTCCTGTTTGGATATGACCTTCAGTGCCCCATGCGTCTCCAGAAGCTTCCTCGCCGAGAAATGGCTCAACTCGACAGCCCGCAGAATAGAACGTGAGGTCAGTTGGCCGAGCTCCTCTGGGCTGAGCTCCATCATTGACTCAGCATCAGCTCACTCATATATGGCATGGAGGATGTCGAAGGCCTCCCCATTGTCTTCCCAATCCTCGGACCAAGCGAGGAGGTTGGTGCTCATCGACACCCGATGCTTGTCCGCAGACAAGGATACAAGCAGACATCCGAATGCATCCTTGCCTTCTCGCCCAAGGTTGAAATTTGGGTGAAGGTAAGGTGCCCCGACGTCAGCCGGAGATTCCCGGTCCTCGAATAGCTGGCGAGATACTTTGGCTCACTTACTCGCATGGTCCGATGACTTGGCCTTCTCCTTTCCTTTGGAGAGCTTCTTATTCTCCTCAATCTCCGGTGGCTAGTTGGAGGGTTCCGGGTGTGATGAGGGGACTTCCTTGGCCGGAGGAAGCGGTTTCACCGGGAGCTCAGACGGTACTGTGAGCATCAAATGCAAATTAATGCGACTTTTAACAACGAGCAAAGGAAAGTAGGCGAGTATAATCAAACTTTGAAGACTTACTTTCGCAGGGGTGGATCTCTTCAAGAACATTGACGATGATTCGCCAATGAATGACATTAAATCGTCTCCAGCGGAAAGCCTCGACTAGCTTCTTACGGGCTCCCTCCAAAATCGGCGGCAGGAAGGCGACGTCGGCGGGTTGATGCAGCCTTCCCAGCATGCCATCGAAGTCGTCGGTGATGACGACTAGATATTCGCTCCATCGGTGGACTTTGTTCACCATCCTGAACAGCATGCAAACATGGTTGCTGAAGAAAATGATCCCATCCAAAGTCGTCGCGAAGGCGAACACCTTCCCGAATACAAAAAGGTCGAAGGCGATCCGCTCTTCTTGCAGGAAGCATAAGAATCGCATGATGGACACCACACCATTGTGATTGATTTGAGCGGGCACGATACCAAAATATCGCAAGATCTGGTGGTATTCTGGCCATAACAAAAGTCGCAGGCCAGCCTCGAAGTGGTGGAGAGAAAGTACCAATCTTCCTTCAATGTAAGTATTTAGTCGCTCAGACCGTGCGAGGAGTCTGGCCGAGTAGCTCTCGACGAGATGGCGCCGACTAAACTCCTCCTGATCTTGCTCTGAAGTTATAGATCTTTTGAAGGCAACATCAGTGGAGTTTGTGGCGTGGGCTTGTCGACGAGCTCTAGCATCATCCCGACCATCTTGAGCGAGTTGGTTTTGCGAGAAAGGAAAAGCGAGTAGAGAGAAAGTAAAGGAGACAGGAGAGCAGGTCGAATTACTCGCGAACAGAAGTTAATAAATCGCAACAACGTACTTATGACTTACCTACCCCCTCTATTTATAGTCCAAGGCAGGGGGGAGGTATATCAACCTCACACAAGCACATACCTAAGTCGCGGACTAACCAAGAGATCAACCCTAACTTCTAGGCCTATCTCGCATAATGCTTTCCAGGATCTAGCCAGAACCTGCACTAGACTTACTCGGAACGTCGCAGAAAGAAGACAAACATACATTAAGAAGAGTAAGCATCAATAGAATCACCGCGAGATTCAAACTCGGTTATTACAATAAAGAATATTATCCATTACATAGTCGCTAGAAGCGAGTTCAGCTAATAGAAAGTAGAAAAAAAATCTAAGTCCTAGGAGGTCACGCTGGAGGATGAGGATGTTTCCCAACCCAGCCCATCTCGCGAGCTCGCCGGTAATGGTCGGTCATCACTGATATCGCATCATCACCAAGCCGGAGTTGTTCCTCCATACTTGACAGCCGAACGACAGAGCCCATGCTCGCTCGCATACCCGCCAACTCATCGAGAGCGAGCTGAAGAAGATGGTCATTCATCACCATCCGCTGATCAATATCGTTGATCATGTGGAAGCGGGACTCGTAGTACTCCAGGCTAGCCCGATGTCTTCCATCCTCGCCATCCTCACCTCCAAAGCCGAGATCTGATGACGAGGCTCGCAAATAGCGAGTTGGTCGAACTTGGTATCCAACTCCAGATAGGCGCGAGCGGTAGCATGGCGATATGCGCTCCCGGACAGCCTGATGACGTCGATGAAGGCCGCTCCATGAGTCATAGGACGATCTGTCAAATCAGAAGGGACGTCACCAAGTCAGAAGTCGACATCACTAATCAAGCCAGCAAAATGGTGGTGTGAGTTACCTTGTCAAGGGGATCGAGATCGTCGTGGAGAGTTGCCGCAACTTGAAGATTCTCGCTGGCCTGAAGAAGAGCCGCCTGCGCGTTCATTGGGCCTCCCCTGCCCGCGACCTCCATGAGCGCGATCCCTGTTCCTCGGCAGGAAGTAGTTAGGCCGCTGTCTATCCGGCCTTCAGCCCGAGCTATCCAGCAGAGGAGGTGGTGGCAGTGCCATACCCAACAATTGTATTCGCAAGCTCGTCAGGGGAGGTGGCAGAGGCAGAGGTATACTCGCGAGCTATCACGAGTTTGAAGGGGTCGCAGGGGCTGGCGGAGGCACTGGAATACTCGCCTCCAGCTGCAATTTGGAGACTGGATGAGGTGGCGACGACAAAGGGATGCTCGCCACCGACAACTGTTGGGCAGTTACAGGAACGAGAGGAGTTTTGCCAGTCCTGGGATGAGGGTTCTTGGTCGGCGCGGGATTCTTTCTCGCAGGGGGATCCTTACTCGCCGAAGGAATCTCCTCCACCGAGGAGGCCGGTACTTCAGTCACCTTCTTGGGGTCGACATTGATCCGCGCAGTGTGCGCGACTTTGCCTCGCTTCCTGTCTACAAGAGCGATCAGCGACACCCTTTGTAGAGGAGTAGCGTCGAGCACTATGACCGCGTCATCTGGCGAAGTATCTGTATGTCAAAGAAAATCGAGTCAGCAAAAGCTTCGACAACCAATAAAACTTTCAATAGCATCGACGAGGTACCGACCTGGATGGACAGCGAGGTCGACCTGCTCCTGTGCCCGGGTATCGACGACTTCAGGGGCAGGAGGGACGATTGATGATTTGAAAAGCTCGGGGTTATGGACAAATATGTCAGGGATATCGTCCAGCTCGAGCTCGTCAAGGAGTTGCTGGGTGCTTATAGAGTGTATGAGATCCTTGGTCGTCGCGGCGACATCCTTCGACAATGGAGGCGGGTTGTCGACCTTGGAGGCAAGTAACTTATTTGATTTCTTCATCTTCTTCTTCTTGATCGGAGGCAAGTCGGCGGCGACTTCACCTTCCCGCGGCCTATTCAGCTTGGAAGGTTGGAAGAAGCCCGACAACGCGTCGAGGCTCTGTTTGAGAACTTTCTCATCAGTTTGACATAGTGTACGAGCTCCAAAAGACGTGCCTCAAAAATCAGGCCCCCTATTTATAGAGATCGACATGCATCTATCAGGTGAGAGTAACTCAGGAGCTTGGTATAACAGCCCGCCGAATAAGTGTTGGATGATTCTTTCTGAGTTCCTACGTCGCTCGAAAAGAGCGGGGATTGTGTACAACCCATATTCGTCAAGGAGGGGCCCCACCAGGGCCAGGTCAGCAAAGGTCAAAGTCAGTAAGTCACGACGGAGGTCAGAGAACGTGCCACCCAATGGAAGGCCTGGGCGAGTATGGTGAGCTTTCCCCGCATACTCGCCAGGTAGGCGACTAGGCGAGCTACTCGCCCAGCCGTGCGAGTTTCTCTAGGAAGTCACCTAGTCGCCGAGGGGTGGGGGTATAAATAGACCCCCCCCCCCTCCCCCAGGATTTCCCATTAAATAGGATCCCAGGGGTACGAGGAGAGATACTAGAAATCCCTACAAGGATCTCGCGAGCTCTACTTTTTGGATACCAGCTGAGTCTTTGGATTCCTTTTCCTTAGAGGCCAGGGCGCGACCTCGCAACTTAGTTACCAGCTAGTCTCCCTCGTATCTTGCTCGACCAATTTTTGTTGTGGAGGGGTTGCTTCTTTCAAGCATCCGATTACGTGGTGGGACCTTCCTGCCGAAGCATCCAGGGTCCTATTTGTCGACTTCTTCTTCATCCTAGTCTCCTTTGTCGTTTAGCCTTGCTACAGAGCAAGTAGCCTTAGACTGCCTTGATCTGATGGAGTAGGGAATCTTCCCGGCTTCAACAAAATAATTCTCTTTTTTTCATTTTCATATCTATGACAATTAATTATTTGTATTATAAATTTCAGAAAACTATTATGACATCTTGATCTGAAGATTCTGCCGGGATCAAACCCAAAAAAATTAATGGAAATGATTTTCATTGTTGACAAGCACAAGTAGAATATTGACTTAATACCCTAGGTATTTTGTCAGCAATCTTTGATGCTCCAGCTGTTAAAATTAAAAACCCTAGCGCTGCAACTGTAGTCGTCTCATCGCTTCCATCGTTTTCATTCTCTAGTGCAAATACCATTAGAACGTATGTTAGACGTGCCCCTTATAGAGATCCGGTAGATATAGAATATCATTGTCACCACCGAATTCTTAATGTCTTGTCCGACAGTCTTTACGATCTCTTCCTTCAATATCGTATGATTAAGGATTTGTGGTATGCTCTTGAAGCGCATTATAATCTTGACAATGCAGGTATAGAACACTATAATGTTTCCAAGATCCACAAATTTATGATTGATGTCTCCAAGCTCATTAATTCTCAACTCCATCAATTAGATGAGATGCTGTCTAAGATCTGAGTCGTTGACTCAATTATATCTGAAAATTATCTAGTGGCATGTCTCATTGATTCTCTTCCCGATTCTTGGTCTGGTTTTAGCACTACACTAAGACATGACCAATCCAACCTTACGTACGTTCAAATCCAAAATTTTATCTGCATAAAAAAGGAGCATTAGAATAAACATTCTAAAACTCCTAAAGATCATCCTCCAAAAGTAAATTTGACTGCAACTCATATCAACAATTCCTCTAACCATCACTTCAAAGCCAACAACAATAACTATAAGAAACCTTTCCGTCCAGGTTCCCGCCATCAAAAACCAAATCATCCCAAGCTTAGTTTTTCAAATAAAAATCTAGAAAAAAGGAAATGGTGTTTCATCTACGGCCACACAAATCACCTATCAATCAATTGCTTCTATAAGAAGATAAAACCCGTGGTTTGCAAATACCATGGCTCAAAGACTCAAGACAACATGATCCAAGCACCGGATCAACCTCTCTTTAGGTTAGATTATACTCCTAGTATTTTTTTCACTTGCTCATCAGATTGGTGGTTTGATTCCAAAGCAAATGTTCATACTTGTTTTGATCATTCTTGTTTTGTCATCTTTCAGAACATTAGTAGAGGAAGCGTGATCTTAGGAGATGTTTCATCTGCACAAAAGTAACACCCAAAATCCCAAATTTGGGTTTAGACTGGGCGACATGGCCTGGGACACGGGCGTGTCACCGACCGTGTCCTGCTCGGTTGAGCAGCCTGTCGAGTGCTCGATGAAATGCACTCGCCGAAGTTTTTGAGAGGGAACACACCCTGCAACACGTGCGTGCCAGGGGGCGTGTCCTGCCCAACTACTCGAGTGCTTGTCTCGAGTAGGTTTCGAGTGGGTCTCGAGAGCCAGACATGGGCGTGTCAGTCATGGGACACGAGCATGTCAGCCATGGGACACAGGCGTGTCAGCCATGGGACACGGGCTTATTCTGCTCTGTGTTTACTCGAGTGGGTCTCGGGGGGTGTCTCGAGTAGGTCGTCAATGTCTCGAGTACTGCTGGGACACGGGCGTGTCAGCCCTATGACACAGACGTGTCATGCCCAACTACTTGAGTTCTTGTCTCGAGTAGGTCTCGAGTGGGTCTCGAGAGGCTGACACGGGCGTGTCAGCCATGTGACACGGGCATGTCAGCCATGTGACATGGGCGTGTCACATGGTCGTGTCCTATTTTGGATAAGTCAGTTCGTGTGCCGCTTAAGGTACACGCCCTGTGACACGGGTGTGTCACAAGGCGTGTTAGACCCGAAAAAAGAGCAGTACTGAGATGCAAGCAAGTGGATCTTAGGTTGACATTCAGGAAGTCACTAGCTCCACATGGTGTGTTTTATGTGCTGAGATTTAGGAAGAATCTTATGAGCGGATCTTTGATAGTAAAAAGGAGTCATAAAAATATATTGGAATCTAATTAAGTTGTAATAACAATAAATGTTGTTTTTATTGGGAAAGACTTTGTTTCATATGATTTATTTAAATTAAATACTGTTGATTTGGAAGTGAATCGGATTTCATATTCTTTAATTCCAAGTTTATCTCCTAATTTTTGGTATACTAGATCAGGACATGAGAATTTTGATTGTATCAAAATAATGATGTCCTTATGTAACGACTCCATCCGTTCATATAGCATATAATAGAAGGTCTGACCGGAGCCCCGCACCATATGCCACAAAATAGACGACGAGGTTACAGGTTAATACTAATACACAATCGCACCCTAACTCAGAGCATTCTAGCGGAAGATTTTAACAATAACATTGAACTCCAACCATGAATGTCCACTAACCAAAATATATATATATATATACCCTCGAAGGAATGTGCAAAAAACACAATATCGTTTGGCCTTATGGCCTTGCAGTTACTCTTTACAAGTCTGGATTCTAAACATCGGCGCACAGACCGGCCACACATGAACAAAACACAACATTATTTATGTAGCCTTCAAGGGCTAGCAGTAGCAGGGACTTCAGCCATTATATGTCCCACTCGGCTCTCCAGCACCTGCACAAGGACAACCCACCAAATGGTGGCAAACAGGGCAACGGTCAGCATTCAGCTGACCAATTTATAACGACACTACCCCTTTGTCGGGGCGATGGTATTCCTTCCCTGTAGGCATAACAATACATAGACAGATATATATCACATATTGTGCTCTCACGCACAAAACATACATCACAACCATCAGTCACGCGGCCCGACGATCCGTGCACTCAGGGTATATTCTTGGTGTACCAGCGAACCAGGGTCCCACCACCGTTCTAGGTATGAAACCCGATGGTAAAATTGAGCATTTATTCTTAATGACGCAAATGCCTAAGACTCTCATTATGCACTCTAACTGCCACACTTTCAGGTCTCCAAGTCGGACAGACATAACGTAGGTACGGATCAGCCACCCCCCATTGCTCAAGTTGCCTTGCCATCACGAATACCAACGTACTTGAGGCCACATCTAACGCACAGATCAGTTTCACCTTTCCTGTTTGGCACGAAGCCTTTTTAAGAGCTCGTAGCTCACAATTGCCATACTGTCCACCAAGGACTGGCTTCACAATAGCCATACTATCCATCAAGGACTGACTTCATAATAGCCACAATGTCCACCAAAGACTGGCTTCACAATAGCCACAATGTCCACCAAGGACTAGCTTCACAATTGTTGTTGTATGGAGACCGGGCGGTCTGGCGGTCTGATTCTAGCGGTTTAAATATCGCACGGTCTGCCGGTTTCTCTCCTGCGGTTTGATGGCTGGACTGTGGCTATGGTTATCCGGGCGGTCTGATGGTTTGTCTCAGGCGGCTTAGAGACCGGGTGGTCTGGCGGTCTCCTATGGCGGCTTGTTCCCTGTCTCTTATGGGGGCAGGGCGGTTAGCCTATTCGTCTAACCGCGCAGCCTGTTTGGCTTGTTTTTATGTTAAATCGCTTACACCTGTAATTATTTTATGTTTTCGGTCTGCTCTTTTTTGTTCGCACAACAATAACCACAATGTCCACCAAGGACTGGCTTCACAATCAACAAGGGGAGTTCATGTTATCGTCCTTCACGATCGCTTAGCGGGTTCAGCAGAAACTCTCTTTCTCCACCCAACTCCGCCCAAACCTTGCAGTGCCAGAAAACTGGTCTTACCATAGCACACAACACAAGCATCACAAGGGTATTTTCCTGGACTACCACTCTAGTACTTCCTGCTACTGCCCTTCACAGGTCCAACCCATCGACTCCACAAACTACATGTTTAACCACGGAGTCTTATCCGGTGTGCAAATGAAACATCACCAATCCAGACCAACCTGTCCAGATGGGCTTCACACGACATGCCTATTCCATACTACACATTTCTGAATCTATATGCAAGATTATTGGGGATTCTAAGAATCAACCCAAGGGAAATACCTCCGCAATCCACCCTCTGGTAGGGGAAATCCATGCACATGCCAAAAAGAAGGACTTCACATGTCCAAGAAGGAAGATCGTTACCCTTGACGACCTCTTTGGAGCCATGGAAATCTAGCCGGTTGGAAAGCACCGCAGCGGCCTTGCCTCCACAAATCTGGCCTCGGATCTCGATTCGGAACTCGGAAGCTCCACCGGCAGCCGGATCCCTTTCTCCTCCTCCTCCTTGCTCTCCCTTCTCTCTAGCTCTTTTAGAAAGAGAATGGACAAGACTAAATGAGAGTTAATCTATCATATCCCAGCCTTAAAGCAGCAGGGAAGACCTAGATTGTTAGATCCTGTTTGGTGGGAATGAACGACCACAAATCGCCCTCAAAAACCTATTTTTTGGACTGACATGGCCTGTGACACGCCCGTATCACAGGCAGTGTACCTTAAGCGGCACACAACCGACTTAACCCGAATAGAACATAGCCATGTAACACGCCCGTGTCACAGACCATGTGCCCTAACACGGCTTTGGACATGCCCGTGTCCCGCTCGTGTTCACCAGGCCTAAATGGCTTGGCCAAATTCAGAGAAGGACACGACCATATAACACGCCCGTGTCACAGGCCGTGTTTACCACTCGAGTATCATCGAGTATATTTACTCGAGTGGATTTCGTCGAACCAGAGGAGGACACGACCTCGGACACGCCCGTGTCACATACTGTGTTCCCTCTCGAGAACTCGTCGAGTGCATTTCGTCGAGCACTCGACAGGCTGCTCAACCATACAGAGCAGGACACGGCTTGGGACACGCCCGTGTCCCAGGCCATGTTGCCTAACATTAGCTCAATTTGGGGATTTGGGGTGTTACAACGCTCCCCTCCTTATAAGAAATTTCGTCCCGCAATTTACACATAGTAAGTAAACAAAAAGCAAGATGTTATAACTCCAAAATGTCTGCTACAATAAGAGATGCACTGTACAATAATTTACACAAACAGCTCGGAAAATACAGCTCGCATGGTCTGCTCTCGCTCCCATTTTAGCTCCTCGCGGGCATAGTTGTCCCATCGGACCTTGACCATCCCAATTGTCTTGTTCCGCAACTGTTTATCGGCTCTAAACTCGATCTGAATGGGCCTAACCTTCGTTGTTAGCCCATACTCAACCGGCACACGATCGTTCTTAATCACTTGAGTTGGATCTTTGAAGGCTTTCCTTAGTATAGATATGTAGAACACATCATATAATCCACTCAATTCTGCCAAAAGAGCTAGCTGATAGACAGCTTCCCCAACTCGCTCCACCACCTCAAACGGACCAAGATATCTCAGACTTAACTTTTTCAGACGCCGAATCCTGGGCAAGCCTTTGCAGGGTTTAATCTTCAAATATACCCAATCTCCCACTGCGAATTCCACGTTCCGATGCTTAGCATTGTAGTATTTTGATTGTCGATCCTGGGCTATCAGTAGACTTTCCTGAATAGAACATATTGTCGAGTTAGCTTCTTCGACTTCTTTATGCTTATATAGTTTGGATTCGCCTGCTTCTGCCCAAGCTAATGGTGTACGACACTTACGACTATACAAAGCTTCAAACGGTGCCATACCGATGCTCGCTTGGTAGCTATTGTTGTAGGTAAATTCCACCATATAGAGATGATCTTCCCATCTCTTACCAAAATCCAGGGTGCACATTCGGAGCATATCCTCCATTGTTCTGTTGGTCCTCTCAGTCTGGCCATCCGTTTGGGGATGAAAGGCCGTACTAAACGTTAACTTTGTTCCCAATAATTGATGGATTAACCTCTAGTCATTCGATGTGAATCGTCCATCACGGTCACTTACGATGCTACGGGGAACACCGTGCAGCCGTGTGATCTGCTCAACATAGAGTTTTGCCAAACTTTTCATTGAATAATCCCGCTTGTTCGGAAGGAAGTGAGCTACTTTCATCAACCGGTCTACAATCACCCAGATTGAATCATTCCCGCATTGAGATCCTAGTAACCCGTGCACAAAATCCATTGAAATATCATCAAACTTCCATTCCGAAATCGGTAACGACTTCAAGAAACCTTCGGGCTTCTGACATTCCGCTTTCACCAGAGCATAAGTTTGACATTTAGCCACATAATGAGCTATGTATTTCTTTAGTCCTGACCACCAGAATAACTTTTTCATGTCCTTAAACATCTTTGTGCTCACAGGATGAATTGAGTATTTTGTAAAGTGAGCTTCATACATCAATTCTTCTCTCAACTTACCCATACTCGGGACGCACAAACGACCCTCTTTCCATAAAAGGCCATCATCCCAGGAGAATTGGCCATCTAGCCCATCCTTTACATAGCATTGGAGACTTTCATCCAGCTCCGTTTCTCGTCGAACCCTGTCCGAAAGGTCATATTGTACCTCTATCTAGTTTAAGTAGGCATCAGCTGTGGAATTTTTGTCAACACAAGAAATCTCTAACGCTTCCAACTCCTGGATCAGACGCTCATCATGTATCTATACCCAATTTTCCCTTAACGGAGTCCTACGACTCAAGGCATCAGCAACCACGTTTCTCTTCCTGGGAGTATAATGAATATCAAGGGTGTAGTCCCCAAGGAACTCCATCCACCTTTATTATCGCATATTAAGATCCTTCTGATCCAACAAGTATTTTATGCTCTTATGGTCCGTAAAGATATCCACTTTTACGCCATATAGATAATGCTACCATAACATAAGCGCAAAGATCACCGCCTCCAACTCCAAGTCATGGACGGGATAATTTTGCTCACGCGCTTTCAACTGGCGTGAGCCATAAGCAATCACCTTTCCAAACTGCAGAAGAACGCAACCTAATCCGCTCCCTGATGCATCACTATAGATCCCATAGCCGTCTGTACCACATGACGATGTTAGAATAGGCGCCGTGGTCAAATGACTCTTTAGCTCTTCAAAAGCTCGCACACACTCTAGCGTTCAAACGAACTTTTGATCCTTCCTCGTCAATGTGTTTAGAGGCAAAGCGATCCTCGAGAAGTTTTCAACAAAACGTCTGTAGTAGCTTGCCAGTCCAAGGAAACTCCTGACCTTGGCCACCGAAGACAACACCGGCCACTCTTGTATGGCTTTTATCTTTGACGGATCCACTGTTATTCCCTCTCCACTTACCACATGGCCAAGAAAAGCCACCGACGACAGCCAAAACTCACACTTTAAGAACTTTGCATAGAGCTTATTCCTCCACAAGGTACACAACATCAATCGCAAATGGTTTGCATGATCAACTTCAGATTAAGAGTACACCAAGATATCATCAATGAATATAATCACAAACAGGTCCAAGTACTCTCGGAACGTTCGGTGCATTAGGTCCATGAACACCAATGACGCATTATATAGCCCAAACGACATTACTGTGAACTCATAATGACCGTAGCGTGTTCCAAACGCTGTCTTGGGAATGTCACCTTCCCGAATCCTCAATTGGTAATATCCAGATTTCAAGTCCAATTTGGAATAGACGGTTGATCCCACTAGCTAATCGAACAATTCATCTATCCGTGGAATCAGATACTTGTTCTTCTCTGTCAGCTTATTCAATTCATGATAGTCAATACATAACCGCAAACCACCGTCCTTTTTCACAAAAAGAACAGGTGCGCTCCAAGATGACATACTTGGGCGTATATATCCCTGCTCCAACAACTCCTGCAATTGTACTTTCAATTCAGCCATTTCCTTTGGCGCTACGTGATATGGCGAGCGGGCCACAGGTTTCGCACCTGGTACCAACTCAATAGTGAAGTCGATCTCTCGCTGTGGTGGTAGTCCAAGAAGATCATTTGGAAACACAACAGCAATTTCCGATATAATCGGAACATCACTCACACTGGACTTTGACTCAACAACCTGAATCACTACTATAAAAATGAGTATTAGCTACACTTTTTTTTTGCCAGGGTTCGTGGCTAATAGGTAGGTATCATCCACGGTTCATATTTCGTGGCTAATAATTAAGTATTAGCCACGGATAACAAATTCGGGGCAAAAACGGCATCATTAGCCACGGGCTTGACAAAATCGTGGCTAAACAAATACTATATTAAATTTTAATTATATGTTAAATTGTATAACATCGGCCTGTTCCCGCACTCACGACTAAACCCTAGGCTCTCCCGCACTCACGACTCGCCGCATTTCTGCAAGCTCTCCAGCGATCCTGTAGGAGAGTTGGCGAGTTGTGATTTCGGGATTTTCTCCTCCTCTACCAACAAACTTCCAGGTTCTCCACTCCGGCAATGGTATCCAGTTCTCCCCCTACAGCGTATGCAAGGTGTGTAGCGATGGGAAAGGAGAATCAACTCTTACCATTGATCAGAGATCCTTCTCGCCAGACCTAAATTATTGCCCTGCATTTTGACAAGCCACCGACTTCCTACCTCCCCCATTCGTATTTTACTGGTTATCTTCCTTGATCGAGCACCAGGTGCGGCGACATCCTTCAGATCCAAAGAATTCGCAACTACCTCCTGTTGGATTTTCATTGTCAGCCAGCATACAAGGTAATATCATACTCCTTTTTCCCCATTGCTGAAAGAACTGAGAACCCTATAGGTTCAGGTCTCTCTCCATCTTTAATGTTCAGGAAAAGGGAAAATCCAGAGAGTCACACAGTTCTGGAATGGAGAAGATCATCCTCCTCTTCATTTCCTAGAGTAGCAGCACTGTGCAAGGATCTGCTGTCCTTGTGAAGATTATTTTTTATAATCTTTAGCTGTTGATGATCAGATATTATTGTGTGAAATAACTAATGATTAATTAGTGTTCCGTTTTAATGTGCTCTCCTTGTGTAATGTTTTTTTTCCTCATAAATTAAGGAAGGGGCTGCTGCATTTGTGAATGCAACTAAACTTAGGCAGCAGGCAACAGTTATTCATTTAAATTTTCAAATGTATTTCCTAAATCCCAATTGGATATGTGAATCCACATCAAATTCAAATTATAAAAGGACTGCATTTGTGAATGTACATCAGAAGGTTTTGCAGAATCAAAAGAGGTGCATGCATTCATTCTTAATTAGGGCCTAAACAGTTTTCATGATTTTGTTTTTCATGGTCGTCCATTCATTACATTCTTATGCTGCAACCTGGCCTAAATAGTTTACATGATTTGAGGTGCTTGTTTCTTTTAGGCTTGGATTGTCCTGGTCTTCCCATGTATCCTCCTGGTAATCCTGATCTTGATCTATTTGTTTTAAAATCTGATGTTGCAGTCTGCAAATATTTATCTGCATTTCATTTAAGAGCCACACCGGGGGGATATTTTACATTGTTTTCAAACTCACATTAGTACTAAAAGCATGCTTAGCAAGTGAAACTGCATTGTGTAGCTGCCACAAATCTTTAAATAGAAATGAGGTGGCAATTGTAGATGGTATGTTATTTCTACAAAATCCAATTTTATATTTTAACATGTAATTTTTTTCTGAATTACTTTATATAATTTCTTTTTATGTGACTAGCCATAGAAGTTTCCTTCTTGTAAGATGCCTGTCTATTAGTTGTTTTGAAAAGTATCTCAGTCTTAGATTATGTCATATATTACCTTTTAAAAAAATCTTGCTTAACATAGGGTACAATCACTTAATTTCTTTTTAGTGCCCGAAGAAGTGGCACAGATAACATATTTATTAAGGTACGTGAATTTATCATTGCCATCAGCTTGTATTCATGTCTTTAGATTTAAGTGATTTTTAGCAGTTTTATCATAAATAATTGAAATTATCCTTTTTTGGGCAGAACCTGGATAAGGCCATAGACAACAAAGCTCTCCAGGATACATTTTCTGCATTTGGTACCGTTCTTTCGTGCAAGGTTGCTACAGATCCTTCTGGCCATTCTAAAGGATATGATTTTGTTCAGTTTGATAGCACTGAAGCTGCACAAAATGCCATTGACAAGTTAAATAACTGCTTGATAGAAATTGGGATACCAATGCTGATAAACAAATCATAAATAGACACTTTGGCCATGCTATAAATGTGAATGGTAAGAGGATTGCCTCTAAAATTTTGCAAAAATATGATCAAGAAATGGTAGGGATAATAGAACAAATGGAGAAAACTTGTCTCCTAAGTAGTTAGGATAATGATACGGTGATGAATTTCTCATAGTGATATTTGTTAATTTTTTGCCTAGTTTATGATATCTGCTTTGTGAGATGTTTAATCTTTTTCTGATTTTTTTCCATTCTGGCTATTAACATCTTATCGCATAAAACTTGAAACTGTAGTAGTTCTTCAAATTATCTCAGGTTCTCTGTGATGGCAAATTACCTTTTGTGGGAATGACTAAAAAAGTGGAGCAGGAGTTAGCTTGGAAGGTGTTACCTTGTTCCAATTTCCATCTCCATTAAGGTTTTTCAAAAGAATATTGCAAATGCAATGCTGTGTTTCAATTTTTGCAGGCCGAGCGTTCTGATATTTTTGTGACACCAAATGTGTATAAATTACTTTATTCATTTCATGCACGTCGAAACAGCTGGAGAAGAGCAGCTAGTTACATTTACCAGTATTCTATTAGATTAAGGAATGAAGTAAATATGGATGACACAGAAAAGTTTCCCGCAGCCCTTCAAGAGAGGTTAGAGGGACTTTCTGCAGGAATTAATGCACTGCAACTTGCCGATAATGGTTCTTCTTGGATTGATTCTAATCACGACGATTGCTTTTCGTTGAATCATGGTTTACCACATAAAAGAGCTCGAAATGTCTTAGCAGTAAAATGTAAGAGTTTATTTTCATCAAAGTTTTTTATTGCTAGTCAGATAATTATCTTGTATTCTTTCCAGTTTCTCCCGTCAATGATCCTCATTATGAGGCGCTGCAGTATAGTGTTGATGTGGAAATGCTTGAAAAAGAATATGCGCTAACTTTGGCCCAGTATTTGATGTCTCACATTAAGGATAATAACAAGTTTTTGGGTATGGCAATACTTTCTAATACTTGCTCTTTTGGTTTCCATTCTAATTTAGTTTCTGAAGTATTAGAAGGGTTTTGTGATAACTACAGGAATCTGAAGCTTTCAAAATTGGTTGACGTTCTTATCAATGAAAAATTTTATGATATGGCTTTTATGGTTATTCTCAAATTTTGTAAGGGTTCTGCATTGAAAAGGTATTATACTTAATTATCCATTTTGGATGCCAACTAGTTAGAGATGTACTTTAAACATATTTTTTAAATATGGAACACTTCATTGGAATGCTATAGATCCTTTTACTTCTATTCGTCAAGAGAACTTCTATGATTCCTCATAGAAAAAGGGAAGAAATAGATTCCTGATTTTCTTGCAATATGCTAACGGAAATTTTTTCCCCTTCCATGGAGCTTGAACAAGCTTTTATCAACCTCTCAGAAAAATGTTTCTCAGGAGTAGTAACTTCACCTGTTGGGTTTGTTTGCATTTCTCTTACTGATTTCTTGTAGATGCCTATTATTTAGTGTATTTATTATCTTATTCCAGATATGTTTGTACTGTAATTCATACATTTTTAGTTAAAATACATTCTTGTTTTTCATCAATTTGTATTTTGATTTTATTTTCTTAGGAGCAGCAGGAAAGTAAACAACTTTCTGCTGTCATCACATCATCATGCAACACATACTGATGGGAACATTAATTCAAGTTCTGTGATCAATCAAATTGAAGGACATGTTCACTGGGAAACACTTGAACTCTATCTAGTATGTACAAAAAATTATATTCTTCATATACTCACTTCATTTTTCTCCTTTATAATGAGGCCAGCACCCGCATCCTGGCGGTGGTAGGTGTATCGGACCTGGACCTATGCAACAGACACAATAGCCATTACCTCTACAACACCCAGAGGTGGGTAGTTATAATCCGTGAGGAGAAATTTCTTAAATAACTTAGTGATTTGATTTCTAGTTAGCTTGTGGTAAATTAGACTATGAGTTCTTGTTGATTTTTTGTAAAATTAATTTTGTAAATAGCTGCTTGATAGAAATGATTACAAGCATTAATTCTTATTGATCCTATTTAAGCTATCGTTTGGTTTTTTGCAAATTTCCTGCATTTTCTACGAGCATACTTACTGTGTATTTGGCTAATTTCTTGAAGCTCTTTATGAGTTATCATAAGTCTATTGGACTATGTGCTCTTGTTACTGATGGTGAAGCAAATTTCTCTATTGGCGAGGAGAAATCATTACTAGCATTATTTTTATATCCTCTTGAAGCAAATTTCTCTGTTGGCGAGGAGAAAATTTCTAACTTAGAATGAAATTACTTAATGTCAAACCTTTTTATATAGTTTAATGCTCTATAATTGCATTATATGATCTACATTGTGCTTGGTCCCAACTTCCAATGTTCTACTGTTTATGAAAAAATGTTAACATAACGTCACAACAGCAATTAAAATCTCCAACAAATCATTAAAGTATTGAATGTGTTTTTTTTAAAAAAACTTAAATTACTATTTGCCACGGCTTGTAACCGTGGCAAATAGTTTTTAAAAAATGATGAGTTCACTTTTAGCCAGGGATTAAAACCGTGGCTAAAAGTCAAGATATTAGCCATGACAGTTTTTTTCATGGCTAATATTATTTGCTACGGCCAATCCGTGGCTTAAACGTTTTAGCCACGCCGACTTTAGCCACGGATTTTTCCCGTGGATAGACCGTGGCTAAAGGGTTTTAGCCACTGTTTTGGACTTTTTGCTAGGGCAATTTGCCCTGGCCAAAAGCCTGTTTTCTAGTAGTGAATCAGCGTGAAGAATAATTCTGTGCCCTTCCGAACAACATTGATGACTTGGAGTGCAGACATTAGGGTCCCGCTCACCCCTCGCATACTAGCAAACTTAGTCTCAAATTCGGTATTCTGGCCCAGTGTGATCTCTTTTGACTTACAATCAATAAAGGCACGCTGCTCCGAAAGCCAGTCTATACCAAAGATCACATCAAACTCCGATATCGGCATCACATATACGTTTAAATAGAAATCCCGACTTCCAATTTGAATCGCCACATCACAAGCCTATCCGCAAGCATCAAACATCCATTCGGTAATAACACCTTTACGCTATCTGTCGTCACATGACTAGGTACTCCAATTCGAGTTACGAAGTCCTTAGACAGAAATGAATGTGAAGCACCCGTATCAAACAGTGCTCTTGTCGGATTATTCTGAATCAAAACAAAGCCTGTGGCAAGCACATCACACACAAGCTACACACAAAGCATGCAATAAGAAAAGCAATCAATATCTTAAATCGTACCTGTGACGGCGTCACTTTGCTTTATGGCCTCCTGCTGGCCAAGGTTATAAACTCGGGGCTATGCCTGGGATGCAGAGGACTCCACCACTGCCTTTCCATTCTCAGTATAATATGCTCCCATCTTCTTTTCACCCTTTGGTGGACCAGCCCGACAGTCGCGACCTATATGCCCCACCCTACCAAAAGTAAAGCAGGTACGAGTCTCTGGCCTCGAAGTTGCCCCCGACAAAACTGTTGAAGGAGCTTGCCCAGAAGGCTTAGACCTCTTGCCCTATTTCTTTTGATAGTACGATTTTCCAGGACGGGGCGCTTTAAACTCTGGCTTTGTCCCAGCCAAGGCCCTTTTTCCTTGCACCCGCTTCATATCTTTCTCCAACGCATACGTAGTATCGACCAACGCCTGAAACCCTTGGTTCACCGAACTTGAGAGAAGGAATCACAGCTCATCCTGCAAGCCTTCATAGAACCTATTGGTTTTTTGTTGCTCATCGGTGAAGATAGAGCCCGCATAACGTCCCAACCTTGTGAACTCATGTAAGTAAGTATCAACACTACTTTCTCCTTGCATTAGCCGTTGGAACTCATTTTCCATGGCAATGCGTTATGCCGCAGGTAGATGCTTTGCCAGGAATAGTTGCGAGAACTCCTCAATCAAGACCTGTGTTAACTGTCTGCCCGCTAAGTGGTGTAACTCGATCTCGTCCCACTATAATCGAGCCTCTCCTTCCAATAAGAAGGTGGCTAAGGTGACCTTCTGATCTTCCTCCATCCTGATCAACGTCAATATACGCTTGATGTGCGACAACCAATCCTCCGCCTGCATTGGGGATCCCACACCCGTGAACTTAGGAGGATTGAAGCTCATGAACTGCTTCAACTGTCGTTCAGCTGCTCGAGGATTAACATACGCAATAGGTTCTGGCCTTGCCCCAACTTGTTCTAACACCACTGGCGGCTGCGCTTGCCCACCATGCTATGCACGAAACATTGCAAACAGTGCCTCAGCAACTAAGCGGAGGGGTTTCCGTAGAAGTGGGAGGTGTAGGCACCTCAGCTGGTGTCGTACTCTCATCAGAATGTTGGGGTTCCGACTGCCCAACACCACTACGATTCACCTATAGGTGAACAAGACAAACATTACCGACCTCCCACAAGCAATAACAACAATTTAGTAACGCGTAGGGTCCTCAAACAAGTGTATTTGCATTCCTAAGTGGACATTCAAGAGTTCATTAATGTTAATGTGGTTCGCACTGACACGTGCTCGCCACCCCACAAAATAATTCGACCACGAATTCGAAAGGTAAAGACCAAGACAGGCTGATACCAAAATGTAACGACTTCATCCGTTCATATAACAAATAATAGAAGGTCCGGCCGGGGCCCCACACCATATGCCACAAACCAGGCGGCGAGGTTACAGGTTAATACCAATACACAATCGCACACTAACTCAGAGCATTCTAGCGAAAGATTTTAACAATAACATTGAACTCCAACCATGAATATCCACTAACCACATATATATATATATATATATATATATATATATATATATATATATATATATATATATATATATATATATATATATATATATATATATATATATATATATATATATATATATATATATATATGCCCTCGAAGGAATGTGCAGCAAACACAATATCGTTTGGCATTATGGTCTTACAGTTACTCTTTACAAGTGTGGATTCCAAACTTCGGCGCACAGGCCGTCCACACATGAACAAAACACAACATTTTTTATGTAGCCTTCAAGGGCTAGTAGCAGCAGCAACAACAGCAATAGCAGGGACTTCAGCCCTTATATGTCCCGCTCGGCTCTCCAGCACTTGCACATGGACAGCCCACCAAACGGTGGCAAACAGGGCAATGGTCAGCATTTAGCTGACCAATTTATTACGACCCTACCCCTTTCTTAGGGCAGTGGTATTACTTCCCTACAGGCATAGAAATACATAGACAGATATATATCACACATTGTGCTCTCATGCACAAACAATACATCACAATCATCAGCCACGTGGCCCGAAGATCCGTGCACTCAGGGCACATTCTTGGTGTACCGGTGAACCAGGGTCCCACCACCATTCCAAGTCCGAAACCCGACGGTAAAATGGAGCATTTAGTCTTAATGGTGCGCAATCCTAAGACTCTCATTATGCGCTCCAACTGACCACACTTTCAGGTCTCCAAGTCGGAAGGATATAACGCAGGTATGGATCATCCACCCGTCGTTGCTCAAGTTGCCTTGCCATCACGAATACCAATGTACTCGAGGCCAAATCTAAGGCGCGGGTCGGTTTCACCTTTCCTGTTTGGCACAAAGCCTTTTAAAGAGCTCGTAGCTCATAATTGTCATACTGTCCACCAAGGAATGACTTCACAATAACCACAATGTCCACCAAGGACTGGCTTCACAATAGCCACAATGTCCACCAAGAACTGGCTTCACAATAGCCACAATGTCCACCAAGGACTGGTTTCACAATAATCACAATGTCCACCAAGGACTGGCTTCACAATAAACAAGGGGAGTTCATGCTAGCATCCTTCACGATCGCTTAGCGGGTTCAGCAGAAACTCTCTTTCTGCACCCAACTCCGCCCAAACCCTGCAACATCCTGCAGTGTCGAAAAACTGGTCTTAACATAGCACACAACACAAGCATCACACAAGTATTTTTCTGGACTACCACTCCAGTACTTCCTGCTACTGCCTTTCACAGGTCCAACCCATCGACTCCACAAACTTCACGTTTAACCACGGAGTCTTCTCCAGTGTGCAAATGAAACCTCACCAATCCAGACCAACTTGTCCATATGGGCTTCACACAACATGCCTATTGCATACTACACATTTCTGGATCTATATGCAAGACTATTGGGGATTCCAAGAATCAACCCAAGGGAAATCCCTCCACAATCCACCCTTTGGTGGGGGAAATCCATGCACATGACAAAAAGAAGGACTTCACATGTCTAAGAAGGAAGATCATTACCCTTGACGACCTTTTTGGAGCCATGGAAATCTAGCCAGTTGGAAAGCACCGCAGCGGCCTTGCCTCCACAAATCTGGCCTCAGATCTCGATTCGGAACACGGAAGCTCCAACGGCGGCCGAAACCCTTTCTCCTCCTCCTCATTGCTCTCCCTTCTCTCTAGCTCTTTTAGAAAGAAAATGGCCAAGACTAAATGAGAGTTAATCTCTCATATCCCGGGCTTAAAGCAGCAGGGGAAAACCTGGATCATGTCGCATGGCCGTGTGCCCTAACACGGCTTTGGACATGCCCGTATCCCGCCCGTGTTCACCAGGCCTAAATGCCTTGGACAAATACAGAGAAGGACACGACCACATAACACGCCAGTGTCACAGGTCGTGTTTCCCACTCGAGTATTGTCAAGTACATTTACTCGAGTGGAGTTTGTCGAACCAGAGGAGGACATGGCCTCGGACACGTCCGTGTCACAGGCTGTGTTCCCTCTCGAGAACTCGTCGAGTGCATTTCGTCGAGCACTCGACAGGCTGCTCAACCATACAAAGCAGGACATGGCTTGGGACACGCCCGTGTCCCAGGCCGTGTTGCCCAACATTAGCTCAATTTGGGGATTTGGGGTGTTACACCTTAAATCTAATTTTTAAAATAAATATTGCACATTGTACTAAATGTGAAATTTGTACACAAGCCAAATTTTCTAGAAAATCTTTTAAATATATTGAAAGAACTTCTAAATCTTTAGTGATAATTCACATCGCCAACCTACTAGAGATGAGAAAAAATATTTTGCAACCTTCATAGATAATTTTACCAAGTATTGTTACATATATTTATTAAAAACTAAAGATGAAGTATTTTAAGATTTTTAAAGCTGAAGTAGAAAATCAATTAGGATCATAGATCTGACCGAGGTGGAGAATCCACTTTGAATGAACTAACCAAATTTTGCAAAGAACATGAAATAATTCATCAAGTGTCTGCTCTCTATTCACCTCAATCAAATGATGTAGTTGAACATAAAAATTGGACCTAGATGAACATGGTTAATGCCATATTAGTCGAGTTCGATGCCCCCAAAAAATATTTGGGGAGAAGCATTGCTCACCTCCTCTTTCATCCTGAATAGAATTCCATCTACACATAATGACAAAACTCCTTATGAATTATTTAAATTAAGAAAGCATAATTTACAAATTCTTTGAGTTTGAGGGTGTTTGGTTAATGTAGTGATTTCTGAACCTAAGAGAAAAAAAATAGGGCCTAAGACAATAGACTTCATTTTTATAAGATATGCATCTGATAGTAATGCAAATAGATTTCTTATTACTAATTCCTGAATTAGTGAAGGGGGTGATAGACTGAGGTAGATCTTTTTCTTTAAACGTCACCGCCTCGTGAGGATGAGGAGACAGCGATGCTGAGGCTACTTCCTTTCCTTGTAGGCGCTTTATGCTTCCTTTATGGGAGAACTCCACTCTGGCCTTGCTGTGAATGCAATTGATGCTTCCCAATGTGCCAACTCCTTCCACTTCCATACATTCTACTTCCATACTTCCTTGCTCAATGAGGTTGCACCTTGGGGCACTTGACCCCTCTCTCATTTTCTCTTTCCCTTTTCGAGACAGGAAGACTTCTCCGACTATCTCTGATTGCTTTTCTGACAGCAGATATTCAAACCTTCTTTCTTTCAACGGCTTCTCTACTAGGCTACGGAGAACTCGACAATTTTTTGTGTCATGCCCCTTGTCGTGGTGGAACTTGCACTAGAGGTTTGGGTTCCTACTCCCGAGTATTCCTTTTATGGGCCTCGAAGGTTGGAAGTCAAGGTGTTGCTGAAGAATCTCCAGAACTTCTTCCATTGGTACCTCGATATCAGTATAATCATACACGTCACTTCCCTACTGCTCTGGGGAAGCTCCCAACAATAATGGCGGCTGACCATTTTCTACCTGTTACGGTTGAAAGTTCCCCGACCTCATTTATCGAAAAGCCCAAGGACCCTGATGACAAGAATTACGCCCCCTTTAGTTTGGGGGCCGATACTCCTGGCAGATGAAGTTACTCTTCTGCGAGGGTACTGAGAGGCTATTGGAAGAGTTGTACGGACACTTACTCTAGCTATGAAAGACTCGCACCAAAGTATTCGTTGTTGAACTCTCCTTTGATGAAATGGTTTACCCTTTCCATAAGCTCTGCGTAAGTTCTGAGCTTCTTCTCACTAATTATAAATTTGAATGACCCAAGTCGGAGTGCTGGTAAAAGCGATTCGATATACCTGGGTGTCTACATCCTTTACTTCCATAATCAAACTCTAGAAATGATCCATATACTGCCACATTATCTCCTTTGACCTTTGTTTTATTGGAAAATCGTGTCGATGTTCTCCCTGCACTGTATCGAGGGATCCTTGAAGAACCAGTTGAATTCGGCATGACTAAAGGGTTTCTCATGTTCTGGCATTTGTCCGCCAACCATGAGAGTGAATTCGACGGCTAGTTGGGATATGAAGGTCGCGGGGCGAATGCTACTACTGTTGACAGAAAGTCGTTTTCTCCAATCACTTGTTCCACTCTCACCGCGCCAGATTCTATTGGAGCCAAAAATCTCACAAACTCTCCGTACGCTATCCCTGGGTGGGTGGTCGACAGAAGAAAGAGTGGTTCGTACATGATAGGTTACTGGCCCTATGAACTGAAAAAAAGTGATGCTGGCTGCAGCGAACAACATATTTGACTCGCCGCGATGAATTCCTTTCTTGCGACGGGTCTCTTAATTAATTGAAAAGTGGATTACATGAGGATTGCGATTACTTGGGGGTATGCATACATACAATAGTTGAAAGAAGAGAGAGAGCGAGAGAGAGAGATAGAGAGAGAGAGATAGAGAGAGAGAGATAGAGAGAGAAGGAAGCTTAGTGTCCGCACCTACAACATGGTAGGTTCTGGGCTAAGTCCTCCGGTCCCTTCCAAGCACCACTGGTCCCCCTTATATACTTCATGGTAGGCTGCATGAATGGTTCACGAACCGACGGGCTTTTAATGTATTTAATTGTGACATTAAATACACAGTCGCCCGAGGTACATGAAAAGTCAGGCGACAGGGATTAAAAGAAAAGACCACACGAAACAGTGTGGCACTGCCTGAGCTGGATCCAAAGAGAAGAGTATATGCAGGCTTGACCATAGTGTCAGTGCGTACTCCAAACCGGGGCTTATGAACAACACTCTAAGAAGCCACTTGAATCTCGCCTGTCGATCGTTCGTGCCGAACATTATCACACCCCTAGGGTGTGCCAGTGAGTACTCCATAGTGTACGCCCATGAGGTCGGCGATCACCGAGAACGGTTGCTTGGCAATTAATCTTTATTTTTGCTTCTTTTAGATACTCTCCTCCATCATTGCGGGATTTAGGTTAACACTAATGACCATCCAGGACTCCGATTGCTTCTCTAGCTGAAGCCACTGTCGCTAAACCCGAGAGACCTACACAATACTCTGAGTTCCACCATAGAAACAAACATAACACAGAGGGTTGCACCTGACTAAAGGAGGAAATTGAATGCCTCATCAGATATGCGCATCTGAGGAGGTACTTATAAAAACAAGTACCAAATCGGCCACCACTACACTAACCCGGGCAAGAGCATCCCCAGACGTGCCAGGATGGGCAGGGGGTAGGTAAATTGTCGGGGAGGTTGAAACCATCACCTGCTCACCCTTCCCCATCGCCCATGTCCTCTCCTTCACTCAACCAAAAATGGATTTAGAGGATGTGGAGCCACTATCAGATCCCTCAATCACCTTCGAGGACCAATACCTAAAGGGAGTACACACGCCTCATCAAGATCCACTTGTTATCAACATAGGAATCAACAATCCCTGCTTTAGGGTCAGGAGGATACTAATCAATAACGAAAGCTCAGTGGACGTCCTATTCACATCCACACTACTCATCATGAAGATCCCCAAGGGCACCTCGAACCAGCAATGAGACCATTATATAACTTTAACAACTCCCTGGTTTCAGTGCGGGGAACGATCACTCTCCCAATCACCCTAAGGGAATTCTAGAGGCAGGACACCCATGATATTTAGTTTGTGGTAGTCGACTCTAGCTCAACATACAACGCAATATTTGGCGGGCCGCTCTAAATGCTCTTCGAGGCAATCCCCTCCATTCTGCACCTGGATATAAAGTTCGTCATACCGGGAAGAATAAGCATTATGCAGGGTGATCAGGAGGCGGCACAAGTTTGCTACTTGCAGCTGTCATACCCCAGTTAGGATCTAGGTCATGAAGGACCGTCAGGAGCTTAAGGCTGACTCTAGGAGTAAACTCTCCCCAAGCTATCTATTACTTTCCATACTGTCGCAAGAATAAGTCGTGAGAAGAAATTCACGAACACTTGTATCTTCCCTTTTAGTAACAAAGTTGTAAGTCCCTTCTCCCCTTACTAAGGAGGCTCTCGGTCTTATGCCCAGAACCGTCGCCTTACGGTGACACTAACTCACGGGTTAGTCAACACCGCAAGAAGCAGATTCTGCCGGCTAGTACGATCATATAACCTGTTTGGCCAATTGAGAAATAGTTGTATAAAAGCAGTGTATAAAACAGCTAGTCCATAAGTCACAGCACTATCATCTATAATGAAAATGAACGCACAATAGAGTCCAGAATAAGTACAACAAAATAGAAAAGAGCTTATGTCATGTACATGATATCAAATCTCTCTCCCTCAAAACGACAACAAAGCGGAAGCTAAACTATCATCAAAAAACTCATCCCACCTGATGACGGGCTGCAGTAGTAGTAGTAGGTGGTGGTGGTATCAGCTCCTCACGTCCTGCCACCTCGTCCTACTGGTCGTGCTGGTACTCCATCTCCTCGAGCTCCTAAAATGATTTGCTCACAACCGAGCGTTAGTCATAAAAACTAAGTTGTTTCCTCCACACCTCGCCCCCGTAACTCCTAGGCACCGAGCGGGAGGACGAGGCGGAGGACAACAAGGGGTATAAAAAAGAAGCAGGTGAGAGTGGAGCTATACTAACAAGTATGTATAGTATCAATCTATTTCTACTCTAGCAGCTCTATATATAACACATGTAAGGTATGATGAACTGTACAGAAAGTAAGTAAGGTGCTGTAAGTAAACAAGGTACTGTAAATAAAACAGAGTAAAGAACGGCAAGTAGAATACCTTACTACTAAATTACCATCGCAGAAGTACCTTAACTTATATGAATGCTCATACAAACTTATAAGTTAAGGTTTCCAAATATAACTTATCAGATAAAAGAGCCCATACTAATTTATATCATAAGGATCTATGGTGCATATGACCTAGTTATGAATGTATGATATGCATGCATTTTATGATCCATGCAAGTGCAACTCACACACACGACTCTGTGATCACAGATCTTTAGTTCCCACTTTTTGGAGCTAGCATCACTCTCTGGTACCACCGTTGTGGCTACGGCAGTAGTGGAGTGGATGTCTCCACTCCCAGGCGGGTATACACACTACCAGGCCTAAACCTCTCATACGCTTCTGTACACGTCCTAGGAGCACTCTAGAGTCTTTGCGTACTATTTGCTGGCTACCTACCAGTCTTTTTGGTCGAGTGTGCATTTTTGGGGATCGTCCTCCCGACCGCAGTGCAAAACAACCCACTGGCCCCTCAAACCATCATACCTCGCCAGAGTCACTGTATTGCCATCGGTGTGATGATTGGCCCAGTACCGCATGACCCGCCATAAGTTTATTTTTATGCACATGTAAGATATTCTAACCCGAGCCTCTAGCTCGTAGGACCAACCTGTCCTGAAACCCTTTAACCCATCACGGGTGAGATTGCACACCAATGCCTTAGTTCTGAATCCCTCCAACCCTTCACGGGTGAGATTGCACATCAATGCCTTAGTTTTGAATCCCTCAAACCCTTCACGGGTGAGAATGTTACCATGTTCTCTTAGCCTATTAGACTACTCTTGACTAATGATTATTATACCTAGCAATTTAGGGTTAATCCCAGGACTGCCCAGGGCATGCCCGGTGAAGGACTCTCGGAGGCACTAGGAACTACGATGGGCTGAAGCCCAAAGCTCTCTTTCTCAAGGATATTTACTTTTATTAATGTCTACCCATGATCCATACCAACTCTCATTGTTACTCTGGGGCAAACCTAAATATTTAGAATGTTATCAGGAGAGCGGCGGTCTTCCGCCGATCTCCGTTCTAGCAACTATCATTGGGATTTTGCACTGTACCACTCTTTATCAAGAAGTGACCTATTGAACACCAACCAGGGTTTATCTTCCCAACATCGATTCCATCTCAACCGACAACCTTATCCCCGGTGGGTCCTAGTATCATATGTTATATGTACTAAGCGCATACATGACCTAATGTTGACCCGTATGATGTGTCTTCCAAACTCTTGGGCCAACTGCCCCTAATTATTTATCATAGATTGCTTTGTTGTATGATGTTGACCATCCTAGGTTTCACTATTTTTCTAAGAATTTAAGAGCCTAAATTAATTCTTTTAATTGAGTGACATGAGTCACCTTGCACATGATGTACAATCTATAATGGTCCAGCCTACCTAAGAAATTTATCAGATGTTCCATGAGGTTAAATATGACTTCCTACCAAGTTTCATAATTTTCCCATGTGAAATTCCATTTAATATCTATTTAATAATAAACCACAAATTGACTACTTTTCAAATAAAGTACAGTATTTATATAATAAAAATTCTAGGAAATTACTGAGGATCCATGTTGATATAACAAAGCTAAATTCAAAATTTCAAAATCCTAAACAGTGATTTGACCTAACTTATATCCAAAATGTCATTATTAGGGTTTTCAGCATATAGAGACATCCAAAATTTCTTAAATATTTTAACAGAGATTTAATCATAGAGATAAACTACTGTAAAGTTTTCCATAATATTTAAACAAAAATTTCCCTTATTTTTAATTAATTTTCATAATAGGCAAAATGGTAAATTCTACTTAAACTCCAAGTTAATATTACCTAATAGTCCCACAGATTTTTCCAGAGGTGAGCTATGTCATAATAAAGCTTGTGACAAAATTTCAGAATTTACTAAATTCATATGCCATAGATTCAAATTTATTACCTAACAAGGCATATTTTCCAATAATTCCAAATAATGTGCTTTTTGATCCCAAAAATCCTAACCTTCCTATGTGAGGTATATTTCATCCCTATAAGCCTCTGTCCAGAGTTTCATGGACATGCAATGACCCAAATGGGCTAAATCTCCATTTTTCTATTTTTACAATAGGCACCCCAAATGTGAACATACTTATCTCATGCATGTGGGATTTCTCAAACATGCAGAGGCCAAAATGACCTGAAATTTCTATCATGGGTTTATATTGACCTAATGGACATGCCACCAAATTTTGGGGCCATTTGGAGTCATACATCTCCAAATATACACTTAATTTAAATATTAGTATTTCACCAAATACTATAACAAAAGTGTGACCAAAAATTCTCATTTTTGGTCAAAGCCTAGTTTAACCTAATCACAAGCATGACCAAAAGTTTAGGTCATGATGGCTCATGGTTTGGCTTGGGCATTTATTTTAAGATCTGCCCTAGCCTAGGACCAGTCATGGTTGAATGATCCTACAGGGAGTTCTACTATACCAAATCATGACTTTAGGGTGTCATTTTAAAGTTAAGGCATAGGCCTACATTTTTCATGTTGATAGCTGCCTCTGAATAGGCTTCTAACAAGCTTAAACTTAACATGCAATATCACTATAAAAGTGTGAAAAAATACACTTTTCATAAATAATCATATTAATTAATTTAAATGGGTTAAAACCGACGGGATTGGCTCATCGTCCCCATCAGCCAACGACCAGGATTCAATCTTCCTGGGTCGATCTGTTTAGCTTATTCTAGCCATCTTAGTCGCCGCCATCGCCGGCAAATATCACCACCACCTCCGTTGAGGTGGGGGCTTTCGTTTCCCGGCGATGTGGCTACTAGAGGTGGCTTCTCCGGCGAACCCGAGCTAGAAGAAAAGCTCAGAAAATGGCGCACTTGCTCCCATGGTATCGGGCTCAATTGAGCCTGATGTCTCACCTAGTTGATCTAGAAAGCTAGTATGGGGTGAGGTGAGGCGAAACAAACCTGTAGTCGGGCTTGGCGGCGTGTGTGGTGGTGGTGCACCATGGCCGACGATCTCTCCAGTGATCTAGCCTGATCCTTCATTTCTCCAGCAAAATCCTTGCTCCATGTATCTAACTCCACTCGTCTGAGCTCTCTGAGAGTGATGGTGGGCTTAGATTCGACTGGGAGTGGTTGTGTAAGGAGTTTTGATTAAGGGGGTGGCTGTCCATGAGCATAGGATTCTCCTCCTTGCTGCTAAGTGTCCACCAGCCCCTCAATCCTGCTGAAAAGAGCCTTGGGAGCTCAGTCATGAGCTTGGGCAGAGGGAAGGAGGGCCACATAGCCTCCATCCCATCTTTCCCTCTCTCCTCTCTTCTCATTTTCTCCAAAATTCCTAAGCTACCCACATGCATGTATTCTCTCTCCTAATTTTGGGGGTTAGGGGCTGTCATTGACCTCTTGGGCTAGTCATGGGACTTGAGCCATGGGCTTAGTCCATTAGGAATGGGCATGGCTCATATCATTTCCTCTCTTTAAGCCCAAAGTTGACTTGTTGACTTTTTAGATTGACTTGGTCAACATAATGAGTGGGCTGGCCCTACTTGATGGTCATAGACCCAATGGTACCGCCCAACTTGGGTTGGGCCATGGTGGTGCCCCACTTGGACTAATTGGGCCTTTAGGTGTGGGTTTGACCAAATTAAGGTTAGGGTTGACTTGGGTCAACTTGGGTCAATAGGTGACCCAATGACATGGATTATGGTTCACTTAGATTGTTATTAGGGTTAGGGGTATAGTGGTGGGGCCAATGTGTAGCTAAGATCCAAATTTGGGCAAGTTTGACTTGAGTTAACTTGGGTCCTATAGTGGGTCCTATGTGACTACACCTTGACTCCCTGGGTCAACCTAGCCTAAAACTCATGCCCCCACCACATGCCCTAACCCAATCTATGTTAAGGGATCTAATTGGAAATGAGATGTTACAAATCCCAATAAACAAAAAAATCAATTTCGTCCCCGAAATTTAAGTTCGGGCCTACGGGGTTTCTAAACATAAGAATTTAAGAACTTTAAACAAAATTAAAGTATTAACTGAGGTAAAAAGCTTAGTGTGCTGCTCTAGCATCAGATCCCTCGGCTCCCAGGTGTGCTCCTCCCGTCCATGGTTGGACCACAACACCTTCACTAGGGGAACCTTCTTCTTCCGCAGCACTCGGACTGGTATCATCGATCCGGACCAGCTCTAAACGAACTGATCTATCAGGTGCTATCGGGCATGCTGTAGCGGTAATATGCTGCTCCAGCCGAAGGAGAGCTCTCCGTAGTGAATAGACGTGGAAGACGTCGTGCAAGGTCCTTAACTCTAGCTGCAGCTCCAACCTGTAAGCCAAGGGGCCGATCGGCTCCAGGATCAAATACGGCCCATATATCGAGGGCTGAGCTTCTTGTGCCTCTGTTGAGAACCAAGGTCCAGCGGGATTGGGTGTGTGTGGGACCGCATATTTGGGCTTTCCCATCGCGTTCCAGGTCTGGGTGTTGACCCCGGTGGGTCCCCCGTGTGGCGGAATATCCCTGCCATCCCGTGGATGGATTAGTCCCACATCGCCAGCAGTCGGTGGTCCTTGGTGTTTATGTACCCCCGTCCACCCTTCCTACTACCTTGGGGTTTTGGGAAGATGTGTGGTGACGGGTGGTTTCAAAATGGTATCAGATCCATCCCGCTGCAGGTGTGTGTTGAGAACCAAGGTCCAACAGGATTGTGTGTGTGGGACCGCATATTTGGGCTTTCCCATCGCGTTCTAGGTCTGGGTGTTGACCCCGGTGGGCCCCCCCGTGTAGCGGAATATCCACGCCATCCCGTTGATGGATTAGTCCCACATCGCCTGCAGTGGGTGGTCCTTGGTGTTTATGTACCCCGTCCCCCCTTCCTACTACCTCAGGGTTTTGGGAAGATGTGTGGTGACGGGTGGTTTCAATAGCCTCCTCACCAGAGAAACACCATGCACCGGATGTATCTTCAAAAACACTCTGTCCCCCGCCTAGAATTCCACCTTCTAATGCCGCGCATCGTAGTATTTGTCCTGCCTACTCTGAGCCTCCAGCATCTGATCCCTGATCAGTCGTATCTGAGCATTCGTATCCCCTATGTATTCTGATCCAAGTGCCCTGGGGTCCTCATCCTGAACCCAAGAAGTGGTGTCTGACACTTCCTCCCGTATAGAGCCTCATAAGGCGTCATCCCAATGCTCGTCTGGTGACTGTTGTTGTAGGAGAACTCAATCAGTGGCAACAGTCTCTCCCAAGGCCTCCTCATATCCAGTATACACAAATGTAGGAGATCCTCCATAGTCCTGATGGTCTGCTCTATCTGGATGTTAGTCTGTGGATGGAAAGCGCTGCTAAAAGCAAGCTGAGAACCCAAGTATGCCTGTACCGCTCTCCACTCCCTAGAAGTGAACCGACTGTCATGATTCGAGACAATCGTCCTGGGGACCCCGTGGTACTTGACGAACTGCACTGCAAACAACCTCACCAAAGCACCAACTGAGCTGTCCTTCCTGATCGGCATAAACCGGGCCACCTTGGTTAGTCTATCGATAATGACCCAAATAGAATCGTGCCATGAGTGGGAGTGAGGCAATCCGTGCACGAAGACCATAGCGATATCTTCAAACTTCCACTCAGGCACCGACAGTGACTGTAGTAACCCTACTGGGCTCTTGCACTCTGCCTTTACCCGCTGGCATGTCTCGCAGTGTGTCACATAGTAGATGATCTACCTCTTCATTCCCGACTAATACATGCTCCTCCGCAGATCCGTTGTCATCTTGGTGATACCGGGGTGCACTGAGTACTGAGAATAGTATGCCTCCCTAAGTATATCCCCTTGGATACCACCTCTTGCGGGTATACAAACACGACCAGAGAAATGAACGAGGTCATCACGCAATGAATAAACCTATGACTTGCCCCTTCCAGGGCCCTGAATACCGGCTCCAAAGCTGCATCTAGCCTCTGATGTATCATGATGCGCTCTCGTATATCACACTCAAGGATCAGGGAGTTCAAGTACTCCCGATAAATCTCCGGCTCGGACTCGGATACGACAGAAATGTGCATATACTCTAGCACCTGCAGCAGCTCCATAGACATCACCCGAGGCTCTGGACCTGTAGTGCTGGCTCTCCTACTCAAGGCATCTGCCACGGTGTTCGCCTTCCCTAGGTGATAATACATGGTATAATCATAGTCGCACAAAAATTCAATCCATCTTCTTTGGCGCAGGTTCAGGTCCTTCTGCGTGTCAACATAGTTAAGTTTCTTGTGATCCGAGAAAATATCACAATGAACCCTATATAGGTAATGCCTCCAAATCTTTAATGCAAATACCACCGCCCCGAGCTCTAAATCATGTACGCAGTAGTTCTGTTCGTGCTTCTTCAACTGTCTTGAAGCATAGGCGATGACATGTTCGTACTGCATCAAGATCTCACCCATCCCCTGATATGAGGTGTCGTTATAAATGTAAAATCCTTCTTCCCAGATGGAAGTGCAAAGATTGGGGAAGAGGTGAGGCTATCCTTTAGCTCCTGAAAAGCTGCCACGCACTTCCCCGTCCAAGTAAAAGGCGCCTCCTTCTTCATCATGGATGTGAGGGGAGTGCTATCCTCGAGAACCCCTCTATGAACTTGCGATAATATCTCGCGAGTCCCAGAAAACTGTGTATGTACGAAGCTGAATTTGGTCGCGACCAATCTCTAACTGCATGCACCTTGGCCGGGTCCACGGCCAACCCGACCCCACTGATAGTATTCCCCAAGAATGCCACCTCTTGCAGCCAGAACTAGCACTTGGAGAACTTGGCATACATCTGATGCTCTCTCAGCTTCACCAAAACCAATGACAAATGTCGAGTGTGGCCCTCCTGTGTCCAGGAGTAGATAAGAATATCATCGATGAAGACTATTACAAATCTTTCTAGGTAGGGCTCAAAGACACGGTTCATCAAACTCATGAATGCAGAAGCCACATTCGTGAGCCCGAAGGGCATCACAGTGAATTCTCATAATCCATAGCGGGAACTGAAAGTCGTCTTCGAAATGTCCTCCTCCTGGATCGGCAGCTGATAGTATCCGGATCTCAAATCCAACTTGGAGAACCAGAAGGTTCCCTAATGCTGATCAAAAAGCTCATCGATCCGGGACAGCAGGTATGTGTTCCGGACCGTCAACCGGTTCAACTCCCGGTAGTCGATGCAGAGCAGCAGTGACCCATCCTTCTTCTTGACAAATAACACTGGTGCTCCCCAAGGTGATGAGCTCGGTCGGACAAATCCCAACTCCACCAGCTCCTGTAACTGCGTCATGAACTCCGCTATCTCCTTTGGGGCCATCCTGTATGGTGCCCGAGATACAGGCCTCGCTCCTGGCACCAATTGAATGAGGAAGTCCATGTCCCTGGCCGGTGACAATCCGGGCAATTTCTCCGAAAATATGTCGGAGAAATCCCAAACCACCGGGATGTCAACAATAGAAGCTTCTGCTCCCGTCATCTCGAAGCAGATAATGTATACTTCCTCTCCCTGCTTGTGGGCTTTGATAGCCTGTACAAATGATAATAAAAGGTGGGAGACAAGTCTAATACCTTTGACGATGACGTAGGAGTCCCCGTGCCTCAATGTTATCCTCTTCGATGGACAATCGATCTGGGCATAGTTCCAATGCAACCTTTTCATGCCCAGGATCAGGTCGAAGTCTGGTATCCTTAGGATCATTGTAGGTGCTTCAAATGTCTTTCCACCAATTTCTGCCTCCATGTTGCACTTGGCAGAGGATAATTGCTCTGATCCATCAGGTAGCCGCACCCTCATCGTCAAGCCCGTGAATCGTTCCACTCCATCCAGTCCTTCCACAGAGGCTTCTGATACAAACGAGTGCGAAACACCCGTATCGATCAGTGTATTAGCGGGCTTGTCACTGATAAAGACTATGTCTGAGGTTGATTTGAGTTTTAAATTGGTTGTTATTATACAAGGTCAAGTACTATATATTGAAAAATCTCAATTTCATAATACGATTTATGTACATGTGATGACGTCCTCAGGATTCCTCGGCTCGGCGAGGTGTAATGCGTACATTTGCTCTTGTCCTCTGCCTCAGCCATAAGGTCCTCGGCCTCGCCCTCTACCTCGACCTCATCCTCGGCCTCGACCCTGCTGTATTGTAGGGGCCACTGGAGGTGGAGGAGGAAATAGATGAAACTGATGAGGGCACTCAGATCTAATGTGGCCTGGCTGGTGGCACCCGAAACAAACTACCGGTCGCTGGCCATGATCATCCTGCCTTATCGGGCCACGTGTCTATAGTGGTGGAGGATCTAGTGCTGCAGTAGGTCTCTCCTCCTGCCTGAAGTTGGGACGATAGCGTCCCCCACCCCTATTGTGCCTCATAACTCTGCCTCTCTGTGAGCCCCAACTACTTTCCCTGACGGATGACCCATCCAACAGTCTCTTTCCTCTACTCTGCACCATCAGCTGGTCTGCCTCCAGCTTCCTTGCCATCTCTATGATCTGAGCTGAACTGCCATGAGAGATGAACAGTAGGGTCTGTCTCAAATCGTCTCTAAGGCCCTGGTAGAATCTCTTTGCGTACCTCCTGTCATCCAAATCATGTATCCCCGCAAACCTGGCCAGATGGGAAAACTACCTCTGGTACTCAATCACTGACCTGGTCCCCTATTTGAGGTTCAAAAACCTCTCTTCTAGCTCATCCCAGTCCGTGGTGGACACAAAATGCTCCAAGAATGCCTCGCTGAACTCCTCCAAAGAAATATCTGACAGTGCCCTATCTGCATAGGTGGAGTCCAGCATGAACTTCCACCACCTCTTTGCGTGGACATCCAGTGCAGAAGGTGCCAAAGGGACTGCCTGGCTGATAGACCAGCTGATGCTTGTCAGCATCTCCTGTATGGCCTCGAGCCATTCCTCGATCTTTAACACATTCTCCGTCCCGTGGTACATAGGCGGGGACTGTAACGCCCCAAAAGTCAGAATTGATCTGGTAGCATTTTAAGGACAATCTGGGGCCTGATAGGGGTCACACGGCCTTGGACGCGGGCGTGTCCATGGGCGTGTCATGCTACGAGTTCGGCAAATTTTTGTGTGGTCGACGAGATGCGTTCGACAATCTTTGGTGGTCGGGCACACAGCCTGAGACACGGGAGTGTCCAGTGTCGTGTCCTGCTCTGTGATGGCAGAGTGGTGTCGAGAGAGGCACACGTCTTAGGACACGGGCGTGTCCAGGTCGGACACGGGCGTGTCCAGGTCGGACACGGGAGTGTCCAGGGCCGTGTACTTCTCTATGTCAGCCGGTCTGTGTCGGGCATAGTACACGGGCTGGAACACGAGCGTGTACTGGCCGACGCAGGCGTGTCTAGGACCGTATCCTGGTCGAGACGCGACAATTTCCTGTGTCGCTTGAGGGACATGCCTCGTGACATAAATAAACATCACTATATTATCATGTAAATTATTTCTTTCAATAAATTAACTAATTATCCCTACAACTATTTATGTATTAATTGAAAACCTTACCTCCCTTTTACATAAACAAATCTTTGAAATCATAACATAGAATTCCAATGGCAAAAAAGATAGGAGCTTTTTTTTATAATTCCACACAAAATAAATAATATATTAGACATAAAGGGATCAACATGTTGTCTTAGCAATCGTTTTAAAAAGATATGAATATCTGAAGATATCCAACTCCTTGAAAGTAAAGTTAAAGACCCCTTTTTTTCTTCTCTCTTCTTCTTGCTTGAAATCCATATATCATGAGTTCTTCCTAAAAATGCTTATTGTCTCTTCAGTATTCCTCAAAATCAATTGTCAAGTATGAAACCATCCGCGTTATGTGAAGATAAAACTTTAAAACCTAGAGATGGATTATTCAATGAGCCAATTATATCGTCGTACATTTATAAGAACCTCGTTATGAGTCTACCATGTGGATACCATTGCGTCCAAAATTTGTCAAGTGGGATACCAAAACGTCAAGCATCAAATAAAATAGTAAAGTGACCCTCCGACTCTCGTGTTTGCTGAAAGATATGGTACCTAAACACCTAGAGGGGGGGGGGGGTGAATAGGTGACCTAATCCGTTTTAACTTTTGTTTGGCAGCACAACAGCTATTTCACAGAATTCTACAACTAACAGCAATTACAGCATATAAAACGTAATTCCACAGCACAGCACAGAAGACACACTAATTTATAGTGGTTCCCCAATCTTTGGGTACATCCACTTTCCCCCTTCGCCTATCTAGCAGTGTACTAGATTCGGCCAAACTTCTCCACTAACTCAGAACCCAACTAGGCTCCTACCTCAGGCCCAAAGCCTTACACTCAGCCAAAAGGCCTACACTCAGCCACCCAGGCCTACACTCAGCCAATCAAGGCTTACACTCAGCCAATTAAGGCCTACACTCAGAGTTCTTCAACTCCTACACTCAGGCAACCAAGCCCTACCCTCAGCCTTTATAAAATAGGCTTACAATTCTCTCAGATCCAATGGATCCTACAGGTTTAAATAGAAAGTACAATAGTTAACTCTACAACTCAGAAAATAGGAGAGGAGTTGAGAGATTCTTGAAGAGTTCTTGGAAGAACTCAGTTAGATCCAAACTGACTTAGCTTCCTTCAAAGCTTCTTGATTAGAACTGAATTAGTCTGAATCTTCTGCAGTTGTTCCTTGACCTCTGCTTCTTGAAATCCAGATGACTCTGAATTCTTCTTCTCAGCCTTAGTTCCAAAGACTGAATTCTTGGTTGGAGCTCTCTCTCTCCAACTTCTTAGATCTGCCGATGCACAGCAAGATCTTCTTGTGTTGATATTCAATATACCACTTTTTACAAAGATCTGAACTCTCTCTTTTTCAACTACTTCTATATCACTTGATCAATCTTAATCTCCTTCTTTCTGTAAACTATGAGTGCCTATTTATAGGCTTCCTTCATGGTAACCGGCTGGTCCGGTTCATAACAGACTTCTGGTTTCTCTGACAGTTGATGTAGACCGGCTAGATCGGCAGCTGTCTTGTCAACCAGTCACTTCTTGAAATTTCTCTAACTGTCAGATAGTGTCGAGACTTTCTGTTCTTAAGTGTCGACACTTATAGACCAAGTGTCGACACATATTGTGTAAGTGTCGACACAAGTCTACAAGGTGTCGACACAATTCCTTGTATGTCTCGACACAGATTCTTCTGCATGTGTCGACACTGAAATTGAGTGTCGACACAAGTACTTGTACTTCATTCTTTAACTGTATTCTTCTAAGTGTCGACACATCTCCTTTGTGTCGACACATCTTCAGGTGTAGAAACTGTCAAGTGTCGACATTACTTCTTGGTGTCGACACAAGTCTTCACTTTTGTTTCTTCAGCTGAGTGTCGACACATTCCCTTAGTGTCGACACTTGTACTTAGAATATTTTGTAACTTTTCTGTTCTTTGCTAAGTGTCGACACAGCTCCTTGTGTCGACACTTTCTTCAAGTGTAGAGTCTTCAACTAAGTGTCGACACATTGTGCTGGGTGTCGACACTTCCTTCAAGTGTTGACTCTTCTGGTTGTGTGTCGACACATTGTGCTGAGTGTCGACACAAACTTCAAGTGTTGACTCCTTTGAGTGTGTGTCGACACATTGTGCTGAGTGTCGACACATTCTTCATATGTTGACTCTGCTGATTGAGTGTCGACACATTGTGTTGAGTGTCGACACTTGTACTTAGTCTCTGCAGAATTTTGCTGAGTGTCGACACAACTCCAAGTGTCGACACTTTCTGGTGTTGACTCAGCTCTTCTAGGTGTCGACACTTCTGCTAAGTGTCGACACAGCTTTTCTGCATTCTTCTACACTGAGAGTCGACACAGCTCCTTGTGTCGACACTTTCTGACTGGTGTCGACTCTTCTTCCCAGGTGTCGACACAATGACTCCAAGTGTCGACACTGCTTGTCTGGGTGTCGACACAAGCTCTCTCAAGTGTCGACACTTTCCCTCTGGGTGTCGACACATGGACTTAGAATTTTTAGCTTCAGTCCAGTGTATTCTTAACCTGCACAAGTAACTCAAACAAACATCAAATACACTATGATGTACATCATTGAGTTAGGTGAGGCTTCTTTAAATCAGGTACATTTGACCAATGTACCCAACAATCTCCCCCTATTTGGAGAAGTCATAACCCTTAGTCAATGATATACACCACTCATAATAAAAATTATAAAATGATGTAAAACAGGTATATGTCAACAGAGTAAAACTTAAACATGTAATAAAGCACACATGTATACTCATACAGCATTACAGAACAAACAAGAATTAGACACATTCTACTGAACAATCATGAAATATATATTTATCAAAAATTGTTCATACATTGTTGTTAATACATTTTCAATGATTTACACAAAATGTTTGATTACAACATTCTTCAGTTCAATCTTAGTCTAATTCTGATCAGGCTCTTTTATGACTATGCCTTTCCCAGCTTGTATTTTGGCTTTTACAGCAGCAGCAACAGCAGGCTCAGCTTCAGCAACCTTCTTCCCTTTTGAGTCCTTCTTCTTAAGTTCTTCAGCCTTGATCTTTTGCCTCTCAAAGTAATGATAGGGCTTAGGAAAGTACTTGCTAGGCTCCACAGCTGTTGGAGGTAGCTTTCCTAACTTAGCCTTTCTTCTATATTGGACAATGGCTTCCTGCCTATTCTCATGTTTCCTCCATTCAGCTTCTGAGAACCACTTGTTCCTCTCATGAGCATTGTCCTTGGCTGCTTTTCAGGCTGTGAGAATGATATTCCTAGAAGTAGGGCTCCACTGTTCAAAATCTGGTTTTTGCTCAGCAAGTTCCCTGAACTTCTTCTTTGATAGCCTAGTCTCTTCTTCTTTGTCCAAAGCCTCTTGCATAGCAGCTGTGATAGGTTGAACAACCTTTTCCAGAATAACATTGGGCTTGCCAGCAGTTGGACTATACATTGTGCTTATATCAGCATGAACCATATCAAAATCTGGAGGTGGATAGATTACATCAGCCACTGCCTGTTGCTCACCTCCAAGATATGCACTTTGAATACCTGATTCAGCTACATTGTCATCATCACACAGGGGAGGATAGCCCAGTGTAGCCCTGATGGAATTGGATATCCATTTTGCATGCTCAGAACTTGCCTTGATTAACACCCTCTCCCCCTTTATGACTTCTTGTTCAACATGGTCTCTTACATCATCTTTTTGGAATCTTATTTGACTGTCCAAGTATCTAATTCCTTCCTTAAAATAAGGTCTAAGCTTTGTAAGCTGTTCAGAAATGACCTTCTGTGAATCTTTGATAGCAGTCTTGACAGCAGCAATTTCTGATTGAAAAGCTTTATCAAATTCAGCTTTGGCAGCAGCAGAGGATGTTGAAGGTGCAGCAGACTTATTCTTGATTTCAGTGACTATTGCATTGTGAGATGCAGTCAAATTATCATTCATTCTGAGTTGATTCTCCAGCACATAGCCTTGCTTTAGTGCTATATCTTCTACCTTCTCTTTTATGGTTTCTTGATGTTTAGCCAGATAGACCACTGCATGAGCACCCTTTGTAAAACAATCAGTCATCTCCTTTTTATTAAGGTTCATTTCAAACCTTATTGACTTGATTTCCTGTCCCAGATCAGATTGTAGTGCCTTGTGCCCTTCATCAACATAAGTTTCTAAAGCCTTCCTTTGTTCATCCATCTTGATTTGCATGGCAAGCAGTAGAGTACTGTAATCAGTGGATGGAGCTTGTTGAACTAAGGAGTGCTGAGCAACAGTTTGGAGAGCTTTCTTATAGCTCTGACTCCTTCTTTTGAAGACAAAGAACTTCTTCTTCTTAGCTTGCTCAGCTTCATCATCCTCAGACTCTGAAGAACTTGCTATATCCACCGTATCCTTAGGGCTTTCAGGCCTTGCAGTCTGCACACCAGGTGCTTGCTCAGTTTCCAGCCGAATAGGATCTTCCACAACTTCCATGTTCTCCCCCTCAGTAGCAGCACCCTTCTCTTCAGCTGCAGCAACTTTATCCATGTCAAAGTCTTCTTGATCTAAATTCAGAAATAGATCTTCCATTGTATATTCTGGAGGTGACTGGGCAGGAGATGTACTGTGTTCATCAGCTACAACAGATGTGTCTTGGAGAACAACATCTGGTTCTTGAGTTGCTTGCTGATTTTGCTGATGGTCATCAGACAAATCAGAATTTATTATAGAAAAATTGAAAGAATTAAGGTCAACAAGTACCTCTTGGATGAGGATGGTGGCTTGCTCACTCTCCAGTGTAGATGGTTCTGCTACACCTGGAAGCTCCCCCTGGCTTGGATCCCTAGGGATGGGGCTAGCTGGAGGCAACTCCCCCTGGATCTCAGCTGGCTCTTGAGGAGCAGGTGACTTCTCTGCAGCCACATCTACTGGACTTTCAGGAGTGAAAACAACATGTTCTTCACTGCCTGAGCTGCTGGAGGACTCCTGAGTCACAGCAGCAGTCTTCCTCTTCTTCCTGGGAGGAGAGTCTTTCTTTGAAACTTGCTTTTCTGGGGTTGGAACTTCTTTGGACAGCACCCTTTCCCACCTAGAGAATATCCTTGAATCCATTCTCCTCATGTGATTGATTTTAGTTCCAGCAGTAGAGCTCATTACCTCTGGAATTGATCCAGCCAGGTAGAGACTTAGTATCCTGCCCAGATTGGGCTTCTTCAGACTTTCCTTCACTTTCTCAAATACAATCATAGACCAATCTGTTCTTAGGTTGAAGATAATTCTGGTCATGACATTGAACATGGAGGCTGACACCCTGTCATGTCCTCCTGGTTTGCTTAGTATAACTTTGCCTACAACTTCAGACAGGAATTTGCCTTGATTATTCATTCCCTTCCTGTTGAAAACTGATCCTATTTTCATCTTAGGATCAAGACCACACCAGGCAAGTGCTTCTTTGGTCTTAGATGTTGTTACTTCCTCTTCTTCTTGAGTCTTAGGTAGCTGAAGTACCTTTCTCAGACTTTTGGGTGATACCTTGACCTTGGTGCCATGCACCCTTGACTTAATTCTGTAGCCTGAGTCATCTACAGACGCTCCAGTAAGGAATTCTATAACTTCCTTCTTCCATATCTTGGTTGGTTCTGAAACCAAGTATTCCAGTCCTGAATCGGTGACTAGGGTTATCACCGATTTGATTTCATGATCACCGTCGTCGAATGCGCCTCGCACGAGCTCATAGCCTTCGTTAACATTCTCTTCCAGCTTGGGAGCCATTAGGGTTTGGAGAATTAGTCTTTAGAGAAGAGAAATGTCGACACAAGAGTTTTGGTCTCGAAACTTTTGAAAGCGTGTCGACAAACAAAGACAGAACCCTATTTATATCTGTTGAGTTTTGAAGATGAACAGGCGGGATAGCGAGCTAAACACGTGTCGACACTGGCATTAAGTGTCGACACTGACTTATAATGTCTCGACACACATGTGTCGACACAAGTTTAGTCAACAGATTTTATGTGTCGACACTTGGCTAAGTGTCGACACCACTATACTCGACATGTAGTCGAGACTTTACTTAGAAAATTCTGAGTAAAACTTAAGTGTCGACACCTTATTGGATGTGTCGACACCTACTCGACATGTGTCGACACTAACATTCTGAAGTGTCGACACCAACTTCCTAGTTGTGTCGACACCATTTTCCTGAAGTGTCGACACTTACTATTCTGTGTCGACATAGACTTGTCTATGTGTCGACACCTTTTTACTTAGCCAATTTTTGTTCTGTATACTTAGTCTAAGTTTATCATACCTAGTTCAATTTTGAACCTATTAAACTTAGCTTCATCTAAGGGCTTAGTAAACATATCAGTTATCTGATTATCAGTTTTAACATATTCAAGTGCAATATCATTTCTTTCTACATGCTCCCTAAGAAAGTGATATTTAATCTCAATATGTTTAGTTCTACTATGTGATACAGGGTTATTAGCTATGGAAATAGCACTTGTAGAATCACAATAAAGTGGAGTTCTACTTACCTGACATCCATAGTCTTCTAGCTGATGTTGAATCCACAGAAGTTGAGCACAGCAACTTCCTGCAGCTACATATTCTGACTCAGCTGTGGAGATGGCCACACTGGTTTGCTTCTTACTACTCCATGAAATGAGTCTTCCACCTAGGAATTGACAGGATCCAGTAGTGCTTTTTCTATCTTCTTTGCATCCTGCAAAGTCTGCATCTGAATAGCCTGTTAGATCAAAATCTCCATTCCTAGGGTACCAGAGGCCTAGATAGGGTGTGCCCTTTAGATATCTCAAGATTCTCTTAACTGCAGTCAAGTGAGACTCTTTGGGGCAGGCTTGATACCTGGCACAAACACATGTAGCATACATAATATCAGGCCTACTTGCAGTCAAGTATAGAAGGGAGCCAACTATCCCTCTATACAAGGTTTCATCTACAGGTTTCCCTGCATCATCCTTGCTTAGAGACATACTTGACCCCATAGGAGTCTTCATGGTACTGGATGAATCCATACCAAACTTCCTTATGAGTTCTAGGGTGAACTTTGACTGACATATGGACAAGCCACTTTCAGTCTGTTTAACTTGGAGACCCAAGAAAAACTTCAGCTCTCCCATACTACTCATCTCAAATTGACTTTGCATAAGCTTTGCAAACTTTTTGCAAAGGCTACTTTCAGTAGACCCAAATATAATGTCATCTACATATATTTGGACAAGTATTACTTTGCCTCTAGATTCCCTAAGGAATAGAGTCTTATCTATTTTCCCCCTTGAGAACTTGTTCTCAATGAGGAAACTAGATAGGGTTTCATACCAAGCTCTAGGAGCTTGCTTTAACCCATACAATGCTTTCCTAAGTCTATAGACATGATGGGGAAGAGTAGGATCAACAAAACCTGAAGGCTGCTCCACATATACTTCTTCTTTTAAATTACCATTAAGGAATGCTGACTTCACATCCATTTGGTATACTTTGAATCCTTGGTAGGTTGCATAGGCCAAGAACATCCTTATGGCTTCCAGTCTGGCTACTGGAGCAAAGGTTTGATCAAAATCAATACCTTCTTCTTGCCTATATCCTTTTGCAACCAGTCTTGCCTTATTCTTAATGATGACACCTTGTTCATCTAACTTGTTCCTGTAGATCCACTTTGTTCCTATCACATTGTGATCTTTAGGCTTAGGAACCAGATCCCAAACCTTGCACCTTTTGAACTGATTAAGCTCCTCCTGCATTGCTTCAGTCCACTGTGGATCTTGTATAGCTTCTTCAAATTTCTTTGGTTCTATTTGAGACAGAAAACTTGAATATACTACAGCATTCTGATTTCTGCTTCTAGTCTGAACACCTTGTCTTGGATCTCCAATGATCAGCTCTACTGGATGATCTCTTAGATGCCTGTTGGCTGGAGGCATCCTTACTTCTGGTTGAACTTCTTCAGCAACTTCATCAAGCTGAGTTTCTTGTACTTCTTCAGTTCTTGGTACATGTAGTTCTCCCCCTGGACATAAGCCATCTTCTTCTACTTGCTGTCTTGCAGCAGGTACATCTTCTATGGTTAGCTTGTCCATCTTCTTAGTAAGACCTGTGGGGCTGCACACACTACTAGACAACTCATTGTTAATAAGTTGTGACTCATCAAAAACTACATGCACAGATTCCTCTACAACTTGTGTAGTCAAGTTGTAGACTCTATAAGCCTTACTATTAGTGCTGTACCCAACAAACACTCCCTCTTGGGACTTGGCAGCAAACTTAGTTAAGTAAGACTTCCCATTGTTAAGTATGAAGCATTTACAACCAAAGATCCTAAAATAGGATAGATTTGGTTTCCTGCCTTTCACTACTTCATAGGGGGTCTTGTTTAACCTTTTAGTGATGGTAGCCCTATTTATCACATGGTATGCAGTGTTTACTGCTTCAGCCCAGAAATATTCTGGCAGTGATGAATCACTTAATAGGGTTCTACCATCCTCTATCAAGGTCCTATTTTTCCTTTCAGCAATGCCATTTTGCTGAGGTGTTCTAGGTGAAGAGAATTCTTGAAATATCCCATAATCTTCACACATCTTTGTCATGCTTTCAGACTGAAACTCTGTACCATGGTCACTTCTAATTTTGACCACAGTACAGTTCAATTCATTCTGAATTTGCTTAACAAAACTATAGAAGACACTAGGTGTCTCAGATTTCTGCTTTAAGAAGAATACCCAGGAAAACCTTGAGTAGTCATCAACAACTACAAAGGTGTAGACCTTCCTACCTAAGCTGTGAACTGGCATTGGACCAAATAGATCCATATGCAAGAGGTATAGACACCTCACAGCATCTTTGTTGTCTAAGCTTCTAAAGGTGGATTTAGTCTGCTTGCCCTTTTGACAAGCTGAGCAAATGCCATCTTTGACACACTTAACTTGAGGACCATTCCTCACTAACTCTTTACTAAAGAGTTTGCCAATAGTCTTGTAATTAAGATGAGCAAGCCTCTTGTTCCACTTGACACATTGAGAAACTGTCTCATCAGCTACAATACAAACTGGAGAACTATTGTTCTCAACCATAATTTCTAAACAATAGACATTTCTCTTCCTATAACCTGTCAAAATGATCTCTTGATCACTTGACCTCTTGATATGACAGCCATTTTTAACAAATGAGATGTCATACCCTACATCACTTAATTGACTTATACTAATGAGGTTGTGTTTCAAACCTTTAACATAAGCCACTTGAGTAATGGTAACAAGGTTAGAAGAAATGTTACCAAACCCTTTGATGATTCCTTTTTCAGAACCACCAAAGGTCACCTTTGTACCATTTTTGATTGGGATGTAGTCCTTCAGTAGTCCCCTAGTTCCAGTCATGTGTCTGGAACATCCACTATCCAAGTACCATGTTGGGGTATGGCCACTTGGATTCTCCTGCAAAACAAATTAATGAACCTTAGAACCCAAAGTAAACTTGGGTCCTTGGTGATTGTTAGTTTGCAATTTGACATAGCTACCTGCTGGCTTTCCAACAGGTAACTTGCTACCCAACTTGGCATTAGCATTGTGCCAACAATCCAAGGCAAAGTGGCCAACCTTGCCACAACACCAGCATTCAAACTTGTTGTACCTTTGCTTAGGTACAACCTTTGCTGTCTTGACTACAGCAGGCTTGTTGAATGTTGGGGCTTTGCCCTTGGACTTGGACTGATCCTGAACAGTCCTAGCTGGTTTAATAAAACCCAATCCAGCCTTTCCTTTATGATGAACAAATTCATCAATCAAGGGTAGCACTGATTTAGGTTTTGAAAACCTAGCAGCAAGCTCTTTTTCCTTTTGGAGATTTGTCTCCAATCTCTTAATTTGATCATTCTTAAATGTAATAGTACCCATCTGAATCACAGTAATGTGTTTCAGCCTGGCTACTTCATTCAGTTTTTGATCATACTGCTTCTCAAAATCTGTTGCAGCTGCCTTGAGATCAGCAATCTCCTTTGCCTGACTTTTGGCTAGGATCTTGCTTTTCTTATAGGCTTGCAACAGTACTTGGTATTCATCTAAGAGCTGATGAATATCTCCCTCAGATTCTGAAACACTTCCATCACTTGATGAAGATGATTCTGACTCTGAACTAGAACTGGAATCTGAACTTGGAGTTGGACTTTGTACCTGACTAGGTCCTGGCTGCTCCAGGATTTTGGTACTTTCAGTCAATGCCATCAGTCCTTGGCACTGAACCTCTTCTTGTTCAAAGATTGATTCCATGATCCGCATAAACTCTTCTTCTTCTTCAGCAAGTAGCCCTATATAGGCTTCAGCATCTGTCTCAGTGTCTGAAGAAGAAATATCTGAAAGAGTCTTCTCATTCTTTGCAACAAAGGACTTCTCCTTCTTTCCTTTGAAGTGAGTCTTCTTTTTGTCACTGGTTTCTTTCCTTCTTTCAGGACAATCTGCAATAACATGACCCTGTCTATTGCAGCAGTAACACACAATCTTAGACCCAGTTGCCTTGCTAGTCTTTGTCCTTTTCTTGTCCTTCTTTGAAGGCTTCTTCTCCTGATACTGGACTTCTTTTCCTTTGGAAAATGAAGGTCTGGACCTCCACTGTTTCTTCTTAAGAAATTTCTGAAAATGTCTGGTGAATGCAGCAAAATCTTCATCACTTTCACTGCTTGTAGATTTAGTGCTAACAGACTCATCAGATTCTGATTCAACTACCTCAGGAGGAGGAGTTGATGACTTAGTCCTGTTCTTTCTAGGTACTTCTGACTTAAAGGCAACAGTCCTTTCCCTGTGTTCAGTCCTTGTTGACTTTTCCTCCTCTTTTCTTACTGACAATTGCATCTCATAAGATAACAACTTGCCAAACAGTATGGGAGGAGGAATTTCTCCCAACTTTGCCATTTCTCTGATGGCACAGATCTTGGTGTCCCAGTCTTTGGTTAGGGACCTTAAGAATTTATCATTCAATTCATAGTTAGAGAACTCTCTTCCATAGGACATGAGTTCATTAACAATTCTATAAAACTTCTTGTAGCATTCAGTGATGCTATCTCCTTTTCCTTGCCTAAAGCTCTCATATTCTTGATTAAGCAAGGACTTCCTATCTTGTCTTACTTCTTCAGAACCTTCCATGTAGACAATGAGGGTATCCCACATTTCTTTTGCTGTTTTACAGTGAATAAGGTTCTGGAAGGTGGCATCATCAATTGCACTAACTATGATGTTCTGTGCCCTTTTGTCCATTGTAGCTAGGACAATCTCATCCTTGGTCATCTCAGAAAAATCCTTTGGAGTTCTCTGTGTAGCATCCAAGACTGAAATCTTCATGGGCACATAAGGCCCTTCTTTGACTGTGATGTAGATCCTAGGGTCAGAGGCCTCCATGAACAGCCTTACCCTTTCTTTCCAGATTCCAAAAATCTCTTTTCTGCATATGGGCAGTTTCATTGAACCCAATTCCTTGTGATTCTCTGAAGAACCCATGTTTCTTGATTTTCTTGAAACTGTGTGCTAACTTATACTGAATCTGCCAAACTGAATCTCCTCAGACAGTTAGTCCTTTTTGAGGAACCTCGCTGTGATACCACTTGAAAGATATGGTACCTAAACACCTAGAGGGGGGGGGTGAATAGGTGACCTAATCCGTTTTAACTTTTGTTTGGCAGCACAACAGCTATTTCACAGAATTCTACAGCTAACAGCAATTACAGCATATAAAAAGTAATTCCACAGCACAGCACAGAAGACACACTAATTTATAGTGGTTCCCCAATCTTTGGGTACATCCACTTTCCCCCTTCGCCTATCTAGCAGTGTACTAGATTCGGCCAAACTTCTCCACTAACTCAGAACCCAACTAGGCTCCTACCTCAGGCCCAAAGCCTTACACTCAGCCAAAAGGCCTACACTCAGCCACCCAGGCCTACACTCAGCCAATCAAGGCTTACACTCAGCCAATTAAGGCCTACACTCAGAGTTCTTCAACTCCTACACTCAGGCAACCAAGCCCTACCCTCAGCCTTTATAAAATAGGCTTACAATTCTCTCAGATCCAATGGATCCTACAGGTTAAAATAGAAAGTACAATAGTTAACTCTACAACTCAGAAAATAGGAGAGGAGTTGAGAGATTCTTGAAGAGTTCTTGGAAGAACTCAGTTAGATCCAAACTGACTTAGCTTCCTTCAAAGCTTCTTGATTAGAACTGAATTAGTCTGAATCTTCTGCAACTGTTCCTTGACCTCTGCTTCTTGAAATCCAGATGACTCTGAATTCTTCTTCTCAGCCTTAGTTCCAAAGACTGAATTCTTGGTTGGAGCTCTCTCTCTCCAACTTCTTAGATCTGCCGATACACAGCAAGATCTTCTTGTGTTGATATTTAATATACCACTTTTTACAAAGATCTGAACTCTCTCTTTTTCAACTACTTCTATATCACTTGATCAATCTTAATCTCCTTCTTTCTGTAAACTATGAGTGCCTATTTATAGGCTTCCTTCATGGTAACCGGCTGGTCCGGTTCATAACAGACTTCTGGTTTCTCTGACAGTTGATGTAGACCGGCTAGATCGGCAGCTGTCTTGTCAACCAGTCACTTCTTGAAATTTCTCTAACTGTCAGATAGTGTCGAGACTTTCTGTTCTTAAGTGTCGACACTTATAGACCAAGTGTCGACACATATTGTGTAAGTGTCGACACAAGTCTACAAGGTGTCGACACAATTCCTTGTATGTCTCGACACAGATTCTTCTGCATGTGTCGACACTGAAATTGAGTGTCGACACAAGTACTTGTACTTCATTCTTTAACTGTATTCTTCTAAGTGTCGACACATCTCCTTTGTATCGACACATCTTCATGTGTAGAAACTGTCAAGTGTCGACATTACTTCTTGGTGTCGACACAAGTCTTCACTTTTGTTTCTTCAGCTGAGTGTCGACACATTCCCTTAGTGTCGACACTTGTACTTAGAATATTTTGTAACTTTTCTGTTCTTTGCTAAGTGTCGACACAGCTCCTTGTGTCGACACTTTCTTCAAGTGTAGAGTCTTCAACTAAGTGTCGACACATTGTGCTGGGTGTCGACACTTCCTTCAAGTGTTGACTCTTCTGGTTGTGTGTCGACACATTGTGCTGAGTGTCGACACAAACTTCAAGTGTTGACTCCTTTGAGTGTGTGTCGACACATTGTGCTGAGTGTCGACACATTCTTCATATGTTGACTCTGCTGATTGAGTGTCGACACATTGTGTTGAGTGTCGACACTTGTACTTAGTCTCTGCAGAATTTTGCTGAGTGTCGACACAACTCCAAGTGTCGACACTTTCTGGTGTTGACTCAGCTCTTCTAGGTGTCGACACTTCTGCTAAGTGTCGACACAGCTTTTCTGCATTCTTCTACACTGAGTGTCGACACAGCTCCTTGTGTCGACACTTTCTGACTGGTGTCGACTCTTCTTCCCAGGTGTCGACACAATGACTCCAAGTGTCGACACTGCTTGTCTGGGTGTCGACACAAGCTCTCTCAAGTGTCGACACTTTCCCTCTGGGTGTCGACACATGGACTTAGAATTTTTAGCTTCAGTCCAGTGTATTCCTAACCTACACAAGTAACTCAAACAAACATCAAATACACTATGATGTACATCATTGAGTTAGGTGAGGCTTCTTCAAATCAGGTACATTTGACCAATGTACCCAACATTCGCAGGGTCTCCATCATGTGTCATCTCTCTCTGACCGCAAAAGCTTGGCCGCCGAGTTCTTACTCTGCATAACCACAACAACAGTCCTTCTCCGCTTGATCCAGATGACTGACCACTGAGGCCTTCCTCTGCCTAGCCGCAGTAGTCCTTCCTCTACCTGGCCACAACAGTCCTTCCTCTGCCTGACCACAAGGTTCTCCTTTATCTAACCGCTGAAGATTGACAACATAAGTCTGTCCGTTGAAGTCCTGCGTTGTCGCAATGGCCTTGAATGATGCTTTGTCTCTTCCCGCTTGTGCAACAACACCTCTTACTAAAGTTCGTGATGAGCTTTGGATCACCATCATCTCTTTTAATGGGAATAAAAACTTTGTTGAGTGGGTGCACTCCGTCTGTCGTGTTCTTCAGACAAAAGACTTCGTGTCGTTGGTTGTTTTCGAGTTTCTCTACGTAGTAGATTGCAACAGAGAGCATTGGGGACTAACCACAAGGTGCACCCCTAAAACTGGGCAGATGAGTGGTTCTGCCATCTTGGTGGCCTAGGAGCCAACTTGTACATAACTGGGTTATGTAAGTTTGTCTGATCGAATTTGGACTCGGGGAAGCTTGACACATGCCTGTGGCTTAAATTGACAGGGCGGTGTGAGCAACGAGTTGAGTGGAACAGTACCTGATGATTGCTTTGCTAACAAGTAATAACTTAATGCGATTTCATTCTAAATTCTAGTATAACTTTGTAGATGGGCATAAGCTAGATTGAATTAACATTCAGGCAAGTGCACCTATCAATCATAGTACAGGAGAAATCTATATCTCGTGTCGCATTCCACAGGGTCATTTCAAGTATTCGTACTCATCCTCACTCTATTATCGTACCTATAAGTAAAATTGATTTCTAACCTAAATTAACCTAACTATGACTATTGGATAAATCAGCATTGGAAGATTGAACATGAAAACAACCCGAAAGCTTATGATCAATTACATGAAAATATTCATTCATTCACTCAATTTTATTTAATCATGAAAGCATAAGACTCAAATTTGTTGTATTGTAAAGGGTAAATATTTATCAAATTCTCTCTCGAGCAATTCAAAATCTAAATCTAAGTTAGTAAATTTTCTCTCGAACAATTTATAATACTCATATTTGCATTGAATAAAACACCCTATCTATTACATAAATCCATGAAATCCTATCTCTAAAATATCATGAATTCATTTATTCGTACTCCAATTTTCCAAATAACATATCTCTCGATCACGAAATTCGAATTATAAAGAGATCTCACACCAAACTATGAACATGTAAATTTCATCATAAACATCCAATTTCTCAATCTAGAGATTTGCAATTCATGTAAGACAAATAAGAAATTCATAAATAGGATAAAGATCTTTGTTTGTAAGCCTACATACGAAAAAAATACTACAAATTTGATGTAAACAATGCGAGACATGATTAACAAATTGTTCAAATATAAGTTCATCCAAATTAAAACAATAAACAACGTTGAATCACCAAGAGAAAGGAAAGATTAAAAGGCATTAATGAATAGATAAAATGAATACAAAATATCCTTCAATCCTCCTTCTCTTGGATGCTCCACTTCGGGCTTCAGAAGTTCTCCAATTCCAGAATGATCCAAAAGTTTTTCTCTAATTTTTCTACAGGTTTTAAATAGTCCCTTTGCAAACAGGTCGGACACGGATTCCAACACGACGATGTGTCAGGCCGTGTGGACGGTTCCTAGGCGGTTCCCCACGAACAGGCGTGTCTGGTAGTGGGCCGTGTCAGATGACACGGGTATGCACACGACCGTGTTGTTCTTCATGTTCTTCAGACACGGGTTGGTTGGCAGTCGTGTTCAAATATGGCACGGGTAGGCACACGAGCATGTTCCTACCCGTGTGAGTCTCTGTCTCCTACGTCCAATTTCTTCAGCTCCAGGGTACATAGGACACGGGTAGGCACACGGACTTGTGTCCACCCGTGTGCGCCAAATTTTTGTCCTGTCATCATCCATGTTGACTCCGTGAACTCCTCTGTTTGCTCCAAGACTTTTAGTTCCACTAGTTAGCGCTACCTGCATATAAAAGTGAAGGAATAAATTAGATAACTAAATATAAGGAATAACAAAAATCCTAACTGTGCTCTCCGAATCATGATAAGGCAATTCTTTGACTTTTCTCGCGAAATTACTACAAAAGGAGATAGAAATAGTAGACATGATTATAATTATGATAGTAAAAAGTCTATCCTAATCGCACTCATCAAATACCCCCAGACTTAGATGTTTGCTTGTCCCTAAGCAAACTAATTCAAACACTTGGGTTACCAATAAATAATTTTGCCTCCGCACACTGGTTGCTATGAATTTAAGAGAACTTTGATGATGTAATTGCATAGGAAATAGTTTAGCAAACTTTTCTAAATATAACGTAATCTTAAAATTCTTCCAATATATCTATTAACTATATCTCACTCATTTTTTAGAAATAAGAGTATAGTCATCTATAACAAATATGAGGAGAAAATAACAATCTCAATAAGATACGTATTAGTATTTCAAAACTTATAAGTACCCATATTGACGGTCACGAGCTTACCCTTTTTACATCCTCTCCATGACACTAGTTAGACTCAGTAAGGTCGGATCCTTAGGACTTGTATGGTGGTGTAGCCTTTTTGGCTTAGGATAGAAGATTATAGGCGAGGTAATCAAAGATAAATGTGATGGGTTTTCCACACCTAAATCACGATTGAGCCTTTTGTTGGTATATACCTTAACATACATCGGTGTTATAAAATCACCCCCAGACTTTGCAATTAGCATACTTCCCATATTTTTTTGAAAGATACTCCAAACTTTTATTTTTCTTAACCAAGGGGCCATAGTAGGGATCATTCTGAGTGGGTGCAAGTGTACACACACTCAGGCCACATATCACCATGTCTTCTTTTTTCTTTTAAGCTTTGGGTTCATAGTAGGGATCATTCTAAGTGGGTGCAAATATACACGCACTCAGGCCACATATCACTATGAACAAAATCATTCCAAGAAGGTCTCAATGATAGGTGTGCTAATAGGTAAGGATTTAGCCTTGGTGAATTTTAGTGGTAGAACATCAAAAGGATGGGGATTAGGTTCAAATTGGGTGTGCAAGGGTATCATGTTAAAGGTTTTGGGTTTACAAGGCTCAAGCTATCTAATAGGGGGACTAAATCATTTCCGCCCTTACTAATTAACCTATGTAATGTTTTGAGGATCGATAGAGGATAAGTTCTGGATATCAATAGAGAGTATTTTTCATTTTGATTCCCTAATACCAAATTATAGAAAATGTTACACTCATCGACTCGCATTATTATAGATAAGTATATTTTCTAAAATAGAGTGATTGATAGTTAATAAAATAGCAGGTTAATCTTAAAAGTAAATTATATAGAGAAAATTAAGCTAATGAATTTCTATACTTAATTACGAATCAAGAAAGTTGAACACTCTATGAGTCTACATCAATTCATTTTAATCAGCGTGCGAAGTTAAATTAGATAGTTATAATCCCAAATGAATGGATTAATGGGAGCTTAAAGGAACCAAAAAAAATTTCGGGGGGGGGGGGGGTATAACAAACTGGAGTATTATGACAGTCAAATTAGAATCAATTGTAACCACGTGAACAGCCATTCCACCCCCAGACTTAAAATTTGCAATGTCCTCAGTGCAATGTAAAGAGCAGACAAAGATTAATTTCACTAAGAAATAAGAAAAAAAACTGCTATCATGAAAAGTAGAAGATCACAGTAATGAAACAGGAGCTGTAATGAAATGCACTGATATACAATAGCTGAAAGAATTACAATACATTGATATAAAGTAATAGTATAAGACACAAATACATAAAGACAACATGAGATAGAGACATGTCAGAAGTATGCGGGATGGTGGGTCTCATCGTCAGGGAAGGAAGGCGGGGCAGGAGCTGCCAGCTGGCTAGGAGCGATCCCCAAGTGGTCTCTGATCTGGATGAGGAGGGCCTCGGTCCGCTGCGGCGACTCCTCAATATGTTGTAGGCGCGGCGAGAGCTTGGTGTCGAAGAACTGTCGGTACTCCCGTGAATACTGTAAAAGAGGTGGAGGGGGAGCAGTAGAAGACTCGCCATGATCATAAGTGGAATGGGGTGGAGGTACCAAAGGCACATCGAGGTCAAGATCCACCTCGTCATCACTATCGTCCTGCACTAGCGGCGCACATTGCGCAATAGAATATGTGACGCCTCCCCGGCCCTGACGGGTGGTGACGAGGCGGAGGGAGCGAAGACTGGCCATGGTGATGGTCACGGTCTTCACGACCACTGTCACAGGGGGAGGGCTGATAATATGCCCATGTTCTTTGCCAAGTGAGTGATGCAGGGTGCTACACAAATAGACCCTTTGCGGGGGGTGTCGCCCTGATGGAGAATGAACTGGGCCAGTAGGAAGCCGAGGTGCAGAGGATAACATGGCGACATGCTATAGAGGTACATTAGGTCCTGTCGACTGACAACACCAGAGCTTTCGCCCCGGCAACTCAATGTGTGGCTAAGGAGGTGGTGTATGTAATGGAGGGAGGGTGAAACCAACGTAGAGGCCTTAGATTACTTGGCCACATAGGTGCTAGTGTCAAAAGAAAGCTGGCGCCAGATACCGCCGGCAATATCGCGAGAGGGGAGGTCGAAATGGAGCTCGGGGTAGGCAGCACTAAAGAGGAATGAATCCTCATACACCCCTAGATACTGGGTGAACTGGAGCATGGTGAGTGTGTAAAAGGTGCCGCCTACTCGAAATGAAATTACCACCTCGGCCGCGTGCGGTGTGTCAATGAAGTTAGGCCGAAAATTGAAATAAAACGAGGATAGGAACTCTAACGTGAGTTCCTTAAAACCTAACTCCTCTATGGAGAAAAACCGCTCCCAACCCATTACAGAGATTAATGCCCTTACATCCCCCGCTAAGTTTATTTCCTCGAGAACACTCTAGTCGATCGTGCAGATATCTTGAAATTTTTTGGACTGGAGGCGATTTTTGGCGGTTGATGTGCGCTGGGTCAGTAAATATTAGCAGAGCAGCGGCATCACGCCTCTCCGTTGACACATGCAACTCTGGATGGCGACGGCGATTGCCTTAGCTTCGTACAAACGACATGTTCAAGAAGCAGAGAATTCGAGTAACGGGTGCGAGATTTGGAGACAAAAACTCCAACTCGGGCTCAAACTGTGGGGAGAAATGGAGCTGGGAGAAATGGTGCTGGGTGTGGAAGTGAACAGGATGAGGATGACACGGCCCCCAATTTATAGTAGGCGAACACGGGTGCGCACACTGGCGTGTGCGTACCCGTGTTGAGGAATCTTGGCCTCGTGAAACACGGGCTGTGGGGGGCCGTGCGGTCAAACTGATAGGGGACAGTGTGGTAGGTGGACACGGGCCACAACACGGTCGTGTGTGGACCCGTGTCTGATCTGGCACGGCACATTAAAAATACACGGGTTGGTAGGCGACACGGCCGTGTGTCACCCGACACGGGCGTGTCGGATGTCTCGACACAGCGGTCTCAGCGATCGTTGAGCGAAGAGACATGGCTAGACACACGGGTTGGTAGGCGACACAGCAGTGTGTCAGCCGACACGGGCGTGTCGGATGTCTTGACACAGCAGTCTCGACGATCGTCGAGTGAAGAGACACGGCTAGACACACGGGTTGGTGTGAACCCGTGTTATTCTCGGGAAGAAATCGCCCTTTTTCGGAATTAATTCACACGGCTGGGCCTGAGGCTGTGTTGAGTACACGGCCACCCACACAGGTGTGTGGTGACCCGTATGCTCCTCCAAAATTGCATTCCTCCTAAAACAAATTTTTACAAAAATTTTTTCATTATATTTTACTAGACTTATACTAAAAACTTTTTATAAAATATAAATACTTACTATGGTTATTACTTTAACATAAACGTAATCTAGACGGAGGCAGGTCTCTAGACGAGTGAAGTCTCTAGGAAGCTCACCATAATAAGGCTTAAGTCAGTGTCCATTAACGTTAAAATCTCCATTTTCAGGGTGAGTTAGCTCAACTGTGCCGTAGGGAAAGACTTCTTTAACCTTAAAGGGTCCAGACCACTTAGACCTTAATTTCCCAGTGAATAAATGAAGTCTGGAATTAAAAAGGAGGACTTGGTCACCTTTTTGGAATGTCTTGGGTTTGCGAAGGTGACGGTCATGAAATAGCTTGGTCTTCTCCTTATAAATCATGGAGTTCTCATAGGCCATAGTTCTCCACTCATCTAATTCGTTAAGTTGAAGCTTTCGTTTCTCTCCTATAGAACTAGTGTCAAAATTCAAAGAACGTATTGCCCAATATGACTTATGCGATAATTCTATAGGTAGGTGGCAAGATTTGCCATAGACTAATCTAAAAGGGGTGGTCCATATAGGTGTTTTGAAGGCAGTCCTATAAGCCCACAAACAATCGTTAAGTTTCCTAGACCATTGTTTCCTATTCCCTTTTATAGATTTTTCTAGGATCCTCTTAAGCTCTCTATTGGAAACTTCAACTTGACCACTAGTTTGCGGATGATAAGGAGTGGTTATCCTATGTGTAACTCCATATTTTTCTAATACTTTATTTAGCTGTAAATTACAGAAATGTGAACCCCTATCGCTAATAAGTGCACGTGGTGTGCCAAATCGTGCAAATAAGGATTTTAAAAATTGGATTACTACCCTACTATCATTAGTAGGAAAAGCTTGTGCTTCAACCCACTTCGATACATAATCTATAGCTACTAAAATATATTTATTCCCAAAGGAAACTGGAAATGGACCCATAAAATCAATACCCTACACATCAAATACTTCACATTTAAGAATAAATTTTTGTGCCATTTCATGTAATTTAGAAATATTACATGCTTTCTGACAAGAATCACATGAAAGCACATACCTTTGGGCATCCCTGAATAGAAGGGGCCAATAAAAACCGGAATCAAGAACCTTTTTCGCAGAGCGATTCGCTCCATAGTGACCACCGACAGGGCCTGAATGACACTACTCCAAAATATTCCAACCTTCCTCTGTTGATACACAACTTTGTATAACAGAATCTGCACATATCCGAAAAAGAAAGGGGTCCTCCCAAAAGTAATATTTCAAGTCAGAGAAAAATTTCTTTTTCTGCTGATATGAAAATCCTTTTGGAAGGACCTTAGCCACAAGATAGTTTGCATAATCTGCAAACCATGGATAATCAAGATGTATATTTGTAGATATGTCAAATAGTGATTCCTCAGGAAATGTATCAGGAATTTCAAATTCATCTAACATTGATCGTAGTGAATTTTCTAAACGTGAAAGATGATCTGCCGCTAAGTTTTCCGCTCCTTGTTTATCCCTGATTTCTAAATTAAATTCTTGTAATAAGAGAACCCAACGGATTAAACGAGGTTTGGCTTCTGCCTTGGCTAGCAAATATCTAAGGGCAGAGTGATCCGTGTATACTACCACTTTGGAAAATGTTAAATATGATCTAAATTTATCAAAGGCGAATACCACTACTAGGAGTTCTTTTTCAGTAGTTGTATAATTCTCTTGCACATTATTAAGTATTTTGCTAGCATAATATATAGGGTGAAAATGTTTGTTTCAGCGTTGTTCTAAAACAACTCCTACCGCAAAACTACTAGCGTCACACATGATCTCAAATGGTTGACTAAAATCGGGCGTGATCATAATAGGAGAATTAATTAATTTCTCTTTTAAGAACTCAAAGGCATGTAGACACTCTTGTTCAAAAATAAAAGGTGTGTCTTTTTCTAAAAGCCTTGTAAGTGGTTTAGCTATTTTAGAGAAATCCTTAATAAACCGGCTGTAAAATCCCGCGTGTCCTAAGAAACTTCTCACTGCCTTAACAGAAGTTGGTGGTGGTAATTTCTCTACGGTCTCTATTTTCGCTCTATCAACTTGGATTCCTTGGCTTGAGATTTTATGGCCAAGTACTAACCCTTCTTGTACCATGAAATGACACTTCTCCCAACTAAGCGCTAGGTTCGTCTCCTCATACCTCGTAAGAACTTTCTCTAAATTCTCCAAACATAGATCAAACGAGTCGACAAAAATAGAAAAATCATCCATGAACACTTCCATGATATCTTCAACATACTCGTTAAAGATGGCTAGCATGCACCTTTGAAACGTGGCGGGTGCATTACATAACCGGAAAGGCATACGTCTATAGGCAAAAGTACCGAATGGGCAAGTAAATGTTGTTTTCTCTTGGTCTTCTGGTGCTATAGGAATTTGGAAGTATCCAGAAAGTCCATCTAGAAAACAATAATAGGAATGTCCTGATAAGCGTTCTAATATCTTGTCAATGAAAAGAAGAGGGAAATGGTCTTTCTTAGTGGTATCATTTAATTTCCTATAGGTAATACAGACATGCCAACCTGTTTCTATTCACGTTGGAATTAATTCATTCCTATCATTTGCTACCACTGTCAAACCACCCTTCTTAGGAACTACTTGGACAGGACTAACCCATGAACTATCCGAAATAAGGTATATAATACCAGCATCTAATAACTTAACAATCTCAGCCTTAACTACCTCTTTCATATTAGGATTTAGCCTACGTTGCGGTTGAATAGAAGACTTATAGTTTTCTTCCAAAAGGATTTTATGAGTGCAAAAACTAGGATTAATACCTTTTATATCAGATATTTGCCATGTTATTGCACCTTTACATTTCTTCAATACAGTTATTAATTTATCTTTTTCAGTATTAGACAGATTAAAGGAAATAATAACTGGATAAGAAGAATTAGTTCCTAAGAATGCATACTCAAGATGATCCGGTAATTTTTTTAGTTATACTATTGGTGGATTCTTAGTATTATTCTTAAGAGCTTCATAATCTTCTTGAGTGATCAAACTATATTCAGTCGTTCTATTCATTACAACACTATTATCTAGAAAAAATAAATGTTCAGTAATGTCTTTATTTTTTTCTTCTTCTAGAAAACAGTTAGTAATACAAATTCTAAATGATCTCTATAATAAAAATTAGAATTTATAGAAGTCATAAAATCATCAACATCATGAGAAAAATAGCAATAATCATCATTATCTAAAGATTGTTTCATAGTATTGCCAATTTGAAAAGTGACTTCATCTTCCCCTACTCGCAAGACTAATTTACCATCAAAAACATCAATAAGCGCCCTAGATGTAGCTAGAAATGGATGACCTAGTATGAGTGGTACTTCGATATTCTCATCCATATCTAGAATAACAAAATCAACAGGAAATATAAACTTATCTACCTTAACCAGTACATCCTCTACTATTCCTCTAGGATACTTAACCGATCGATCTGCTAATTGAATACTCATTCTAGTCGGGCTAAGTTCTCCTAGGCCTAGTTTTAGATATAATTTATAAGACATTAAATTTATACTTTCTCCTAAATATGCTAAAGCTTTATTGACTTGTAAATCTCCGATTAAACATGGAATTGAAAATGAACCGGGATCCTTAAGTTTTTGCGGTAACTTATTTTGCAAAATAGCAGAACATTCTTCACTAAGTGTTACTAACGATAATTCCTCTATTTTCCTTTTATTAGAAATTAAATCCTTAAGAAATTTAGCATACTTAGGCATTTGAATAATTTCAGAAAAAGGTAAATTGACATGTAATTGCTTAAACATAGAAAAAAATTTACCATACTGCGCATCCATGCGCTCCTTGTTAAGCTTTGCTGGGTATGTTATTGCTGGTTGGTACTCCATCAGTTGCACGTTCATCTCGCTTGATCCTTCGCCGCTAGACTCCATTTGGGGTGCTTCCTTCGCAGGCCTTGGGTCTTGTAACTCCTTTTCGCTCCTCAATTGAACGGCTTTTGCATGTTCCCTTCGATTTATCTCAGTGTTTCCCGGAAGTGTTCCTTGTTGCCTTTCAGAAACCATCCTTGCAAGCTGACCAATCTAATTCTCCAAATTCCGAATTGAACCCTCTTGATTCCGGAAGGCTACATCGGTAGTTTGCATGAACTTGGTAAGCATATCTTCCAATGTAGGATTCCTTGGTTCCGACTGTGGTTGTTGTCCAAACATGGGTTGCTTCCCTTGATTTCCTTATCATCCCCAAGAGAAATTGTGGTGGTTCCTCCATCCAAGATTATATGTAGAGCTATATGGGTTGTTGGCTTGATTGAAAGGAGGTCTAATATTGTTGCCCATATAGTCAACATGCTCTTGAACTTGAGGTTCACAACCAGGCATTCCACTGCAAGAAGGGTCCCATTGTTGAGGTGTCATGGAGGGTGATGCTAAGGCAAGGTTATCCATCTTTTGGTGAAGCTTCTCCACTTGAATAGATAAGGCGGTGACGACATCCACTTCATAAATTCCTGCCGGCTTGCTAGGCTTTTGTCTTACGGTAGTCCATTGGTAATTATTCATATCCATATCTTCTATCAACTGCTGAGCCGCTTCAGGTGTCTTGTTATTCAAAGTGCCTCCAGTAGCCGCATCAATCATCTGTTTAGTGGCCAGATTGAGACCATTGTAGAAGGTCTGAATCTGAAGAGATGGATGTAGAGCATGGTGGGGACATCTCCGCAAAAGGTCTTTGAATCGTTCCCATGTGTCGTACAACAATTCAGATTCCATTTGAACAAACGTAGAGATGTCATTCCTTACCTTTGCAGTCTTTGCTGGTGGGAAATACTTCATCAGAAACTTTTCAACCATCATGTCCCAAGTAGTAATCGACCCTCTAGGTAGTGAGTTCAACCACTGCTTCGCCTTATGCCTTAAAGAAAATGGAAACAATCTCAATCGAATGGCATCGTTGGAAACACCATTGATCTTGAATGTGTCGCATATCTCCAGGAATCCGGCCAAGTGGGTGTTAGGATCCTCATCTTGCATGCCATCATTCTAGACATACTGTTGAACCATTTGTATCACACTAGGCTTCAATTCAAAGTTATTGGTATCTATCAGTGGTCTAACGATGCTTGCCACGTTTACTTGGAGATTAGGTCTAGCAAAGTCAGACATGGTTTGCTCATTTTGGTTGGTCATGGTGTCTAAGTTTTCCGGATGATTCTCTCCTTGGTTCACTGTCTCCTCTTCTGATAGTCCGTTTGAAATGTCTGTGGTATTAATTCCCACGTCCCTTAGGTTAGTGTTACGGATAAGTCGTTCTGGATTAGGATGAAATGGTGCTAGCCCAGAATTTATGCCCCTGGTCATAGACTAACAGACTACAAAACAAAGATTAAGCGATATAATTATTCAAATACTAATTTACAACTATTTATTACTAAACAAAAATTGGTAGATTAATAAAATTTAGACTTTCGAAATATTGAAAACGTCCCCGGCAATGGCGCCAAAAACTTGATGATTGCTTTGCTAACAAGTAATAACTCAATGTGATTTCATTCTACATTCTAGTGTAACTATGTAGATGGGCATAAGCTAGATTGAATTAACATTCAGGCAAGTGCACCTATCAATCATAGTACAGGAGAAATCTACATCTCGTGTCGTATTCCACAGGGCCATTTCAAGTATTCGTACTCATCCTCACTCAATTATCGTACCTATAAGTAAAATTGATTTCTAACCTAAATTAACCTAACTATGAATATTGGATAAATCAGCATTGGAAGATTGAACATGATAACAACCCGAAAGTTTATGAGCAATTACATGAAAATATTCATTCATTCACTCAATTCTATTTAATCATGAAAGCATAAGACTATCAAATTTGTTGTATTGTAAAGGGTAAATATTTATCAAATTCTCTATCGAGCAATTCAAAATCTAAATCTAAGTTAATAAATTTTCTCTTGAACAATTTACAATACTCAAATTTGCATTGAATAAAACACCCTATCTATTACAAAAATCCATGAAATCCTATCTCTAAAATATCACGAATTCATTTATTCGTATTCCAATTTTCCAAATAACATATCTCTCGATCATGAAATTCGAATTATAAAGAGATCTCACACCAAACTATGAACATGTAAATTTCATCACAAACATCCAATTTCTCAATCTAGAGATTTGTAATTCATGTAAGACAAATAAGAAATTCATAAATAGGATAAAGATCTTAGCTTGTAAGCCTACATATGAATAAAATACTAAAAATTTGGTGTAAACAATGCGAGACATGATTAACAAATTGTTCAAATATAAGTTCATACAAATTAAAACAATAAAAAAGTTGAATCACCAAGAGAAAGGAAAGATTAAAAGGGATTAATGAATAGATAAAGTGAATACAAAATACCCTTCAATCCTCCTTCTCTTGGATGCTCCACTTCGGGCTTCAGAAGTTCTCCAATTTCATAATGATCCAAAAGTTTTTCTCTAATTTTTCTACAGGTTTTAAATAGTCCCTTTGCAAACAGGTCAGACACGGGTTCCAACACGAGCGTGTGTCAGGCCATGTGGACGGTTCCTAGGTGGTTCCCCACGAACAGGCATGTCTGGTAGTGGGCCGTGTCAGATGACACGGGTATGCACAAGGCCGTGTTGTTCTTCACGTTCTTCAGACACGGGTTGGTCGGCAGTTGTGTTCAAATATGACACGGGTAGGCACACGGGCGTGTTCCTACCCGTGTGATTCTCTGTCTCCTGCGTCCAATTTCTTTAGCTCCAGGGTGCATTGTACACGGGTAGGCACACGGCCGTGTGTCCACCCGTGTGCGCCAAATTTTTGTCCTGTCATCAGCCATGTTGACTCCATGAACTCCTTTGTTTTCTCCAAGACTTTCAGTTACACTGGTTAGCGCTACCTGCATATTAAAGTGAAGGAATAAATTAGATAACTCAATATAAGGAATAACAAAAATCCTAATTGTGCTCTCCTAATCATGATAAGGCAATTCTTTGACTTTTCTCGCGAAATTACTACAAAAAGAGGTAGAAATAGTAGACATGATTACAATTATGATAGAAAAAAGCCTATCATAATCGCACTCATCAGTACCTGCTCCAAGTGGTTCGGTTAAAGCGAACTAAAGTACATGAGACTTACCGTTGGCTTGGAGGGCGAGTCTTAGGCTTCGGTCGTAAAGACTAAAATGCTCGTGAGGTTTGTCGTCCTGAGGGTGGTGGTGAAGCCATGGAATGGACCAGATTCTCTGAGAATGTGCCCTGGGAGCACAGGGTGTGTGGCCGTGTGAGCCTATGCATGTGGTGATTGGTGCTTAAATTGTACTTTGACTATCTTATGTTGCTATGCTAATAAATTGCAGGGAAGGAGCACCACCGCCCCGGTTTGGGGGTGGGTTCGTTATAATTTGGTCAGCTTCAGCTGACCGTTGCTTTTATTTGCCACCGTTGCGATGGAATGTTGTTTACAGGTGCTGCAGAGCCTAGTACCAAGTAGCGGGCCGAAGCCCTGATTGCCGTGCAAGCCCTCGAATGCCAAAAGCCAATGTTTACTTTTATGCTCATGTGTGGCCGGCCTGCGTGCCGATGTTTGGAAGACATTCACTAATTAAGTAAACTCTTGTTAGGCCATAAGGCTGAGTACTTTGTGCATTTTATACGCTCATTCCTAATTGGTGTTTTTAGTGGACATTCATGTTGTGGCTGGGTTCTTATAACTGTTTTAAAAATCTTCTGCTAGAATGCTCTGAGTTAGGATGCGTGTTCCTTTGGCAGTAATTTGGTATTAATATGTAACTTTACTAGCTGTCCGTGGTATATGGCGTGGGGCCCCGACCAGACCTTCTGTTATATCCCATGTGACGGATGGGTGTGTTATAATTTGATATCAGACTATGGCTTCGGTCTTGCTTATTTGAATTCGTGGAAGAATTATTTTAAGAGGTGGTGAGCACATGTATGTGTGTCATGTGCGTCATCGTTATAACATGAAAAAACCCATGAATGTCCACTTAGGAATGAAAATACACTTGTTTTGAGGAACCTGGGTGTTCCAATGATTGTTTTTAGCAATCTATATGTCGCCTAATCGAGTTTTTTGCTATTATAGGTGACTAGGAGCGTTGCTGGACAATCGGAACGTCCACAAATGGCGGATAGAAGTGCACCTAATGATGTGCCTGTAACCCCTCCTTTAGCAGAAACCATTAGATTAGTGGTTGAAGCATTACTTGCAATGATAAACGCCCAGCAAGGAACTCAAGTGCAATATCCTGCCCCTGCAGTGGAGCAGGTACCGCTTCGAGAAGCAGAACCCAGAAGTGTGGAATAAGTGGTTGTAGAGCCGATGATACCTAGAAGAGCGACAGAGAAGCAGCTCAAACATGTTATGATCTTTAACCCTCCGGTGTTTTCGGGAACTGGAATGCCAAACCAGGCTGAAGATTGGCTCTCTCGGGTGAAGAGAGTCTTGAAAGCTACAAAAATGGAGGAATGGCAGAAGACCACCAGCCACCTTCCTGTTGGATGGAGAGGCGAGGTTGTCGTGGGAAGAGTTGGAGCTGCATCATTTGGTTGGAAGGCAACTCACAGATGTCTCGATGGACGAGTTTTCGAGGTTATTCTTGGCAAGATACCTCCCCTCAGCTCAGAGGATCGCTATGGAGAATGAGTTCCAAAATTGAAGTAAGGAAATAGTAGCGTGGATGAGTACCTCTACGAGTTTACACGATTGGGTCATTATGCTAGATCTACTTTGGCCGATGAGGAGCGTAAGACCAACCGGTTCTACGAGGGTTTGCTGGATGACTTAAGGCTACTACTCTCAGGGCCGATGACACAGGGTTTCCTAACTCTAGTCAATACAACCCGATCATTGGAGAAGGATCTGAAGAGAGTCTAAGAGAAGAAGGACTCTAGCACGAAGAAGATGGAGTTCAAGGTACCGACCTCCTTGAAGTCTGGTTTCCGTAGGTGGAATAAGAAGGCTAGGACTTCAAGTCCAGCCCCTTCTTTTGGTGCATCTGAGGGAACTACAGCCCGAACCCCGGGCGCATGCTACAACTGTTGAAAGACGGGGCACTTTGCCCGGGATTGTTGGAGCGGACGTCCAAAGTTCGAGAGGAAGCCGGGAGTAACATATGAGGAAAAGAGAAAGGCGGTGGAGTCGACCGCATCCCACTGTGCTCCAGCTCAACCCAGAGTATATAATCTTGGCCTTCAGGAGACCATAAAGCAGACCGACGTGGTGACAGGTATGAGTTAATTAAGAGTAGATTAACTTTATATATTTGTTATCCTTTTTCGTGTTAGATTATGTCTGCTTGTGCTAGGCTTATTTTGATTTTCAATTATCCGGCAAGAGCACTATTCGATACCGGAGCTTCGCATTCCTTTTTGTCCGAAGGATTTATATCGCGCATCGGAGTACCTTATTCGATGGCACGGGGCAAATTGGATGTGTTGTTGCCTAATGGGTGCTCGATGCGCGCTGATAGAGTATGTTGCGTAAAGATTCAGATTGGAAGTCAAGAGTTTGACTTGCAAGCGTCGCTACTGCCGTTAGTGGAGTTCAACGTGATCTTTGGGATGGACTGGCTCTCGAAGCAGCGAGCATATATTGATTGCAACTGCAAGGAGGTCAAATTTGGAACCGGTCGTGAGAGGACATTTGCGGGCATGAAAGGGTCGAGCAAGACTTTGATGTCTGCTCTCTAGGTAATTAAGGCAGTTCGTGCCAGAGCAGAGCTGTTTTTCACTTTAATGGAGGCTTTGAAGCCTAAGCCTAGTTTGGACAGTATCTCAGTTATATCTGAGTATCTTGACGTGTTCCCTGACAATCTCCCTAGATCCCCGCCTCAGCGAGAGATCGACTTCACCATCGAGCTAGTGCCAAGTGCCAAACCAGTGTCACGCTCCCCGTATCGGTTAGCGCCTAAGGAGATGGCAGAACTGAAAGTGCAACTTCAAGAACTGTTGGAACAAGGTTATGTGCGTCCAAGTTCGTCGCCTTGGAGCGCGCCGGTCCTCTTTATTAAGAAGAAGGACGGAAGTTTACGACTTTGTATCGATTATCGGGAGTTGAACAAGCTGACAAAGAAGAATAAGTATCTGATCCCAAGGATTGATGATCTGTTCGACCAGCTAGTGGGGTCGACTATTTACTCAAAGTTGGATCTGAAATCCGGATACTATCAACTGTGGATAAGGGAAAGTGAGATCCCCAAGACAGCTTTCAGCACGCGGTATGGGCATTTTGAGTTCACTGTCATGCCATTTGTGCTGACTAATGCGCCATCCGTGTTTATGAATTTGATGAACAGAACATTCAGAGAGTACCTGGACCAATTCGTGATAGTATTTATCGACGATATATTGGTGTACTCGCAGTGCAAGGAGGATCATTTCAAGCATCTACATATGGTGTTGGAGACATTGAGGAGGAATCAACTTTATGCCAAATTCTCCAAATGCGAATTCCTGTTGTCCTCGATAGCATTCCTTGGTCATATAGTTAGTGGAGAAGGGATTGCGGTAGATCTGACGAAGATAGTTGCGATATGAGAGTGGCCCTTGTTGTCTTTAGTGGCGGAGGTTCGGAGTTTCTTGGGACTTGCCGGCTACTACAGGCGCTTCGTAGAGAACTTCTCATGGATAGCGTTACCCCTCACGACTTTGACGAGGAAAGATCAAAAGTTCGTGTGGTCGCCGGAGTGTGCACAAGCTTTCGAAGAACTGAAAAGTCGGTTGACCACTGTGCATATTCTATGTTCGCCGAGTGGGACCGAAGGATTTGAGAATTATAGTGATACTTCGGGCAGTGGCTTAGGTTGTGTCATACTGCAGCATGGGAGCGTAATAGCTTATGGCTTGCGTCAGCTGCAGGTGTATGAGAGGAATTATCTGGTCCATGACTTGGAGTTAGCGACCATGATATTTGCCCCGAAGTTGTGGAGGCATTACTTGTACAGTGTGAAGGTCGATATCTATACGATCACAAGAGTCTGAAGTACTTGCTGGATCAAAAGTACCTAAACATGCGTCAGCGGAGGTGGATGGAGTTCCTGGGTGACTACACCTTCAAGATACATTATGTGCCTGGGAAAGGCAATGCGATTGCAGATGTGTTGAGTCGCAGGGCTCCCGCGCAGGCCAACTGGTTGTCGGTTCATGACGAGCGTTTGATTCAGGATTTGGAGGCGTTAGAGATCTCTTGTGTTGACAAGCAGATGAATGCTGAAGCTCAATTGAACTGGACAGAGGTGCGGTATGACCTTGCGGATAAGATTCGACAGGATTTATATTTGGATAGCAGCTTGAAGCAGATCATGAGTGAGGTTTTGGATGGGTCAAATTCCCAATTTTCTATTAAGGATGGAGTGTTGTGGAGGTACAGTCATCTATGCGTCCAAAGTGTGGGAAAACTGCGGGAGGAATTGATGTACGAGGCTCATCATACCAAGTACTCGATTCACCCAAGGAGCACGAAAATGTATTGTGATATGAAGAATTTGTTATGGTGGCCAGGACTTAAGAAGGATGTGGCACTTTATGTGGCAAGGTGTCAAACGTGCGCCCTGGTGAAGGTGGAATGCCAGAAGTCGGGAGGTTTCTTGAAGCCCTTGCCTATCCCAGAGTGGAAGTTCGATGATATTTCAATGGACTTTGTGCATGGGTTGTCGAGGTCGCAGAAGGGAAACGACGCCATCTAGGTGATCATAGATCAATTTATGAAAGTGTCGCACTTCATTCTGAATAGGAAGGATGATTCAGTGGATAAGCTGACAAAACTTTACGTTGATAACATTGTTCAGCTGTATGGTGTGCCCCGCAGCATCGTGAGTGACCAGGATGGGCGCTTCGCGTCCAATGACTGGAGGTTGGTGCAATAAATGTTGGGAATCAAGCTGAGTTTCAGCATGGCCTTTCATCCGCAGATGGATGGTTAGACCGAGAGGGTCAACGAGACGATGGAGGACATGATTCACATGAGCCCCTGTGAAAGATATTGTACCTAATCACCTAGAGGGGGGGGTGAATAGGTGACTTGAATCTTTTTAACTTTTTAGGCAGCAATCAGATAATAACACAGAATTCTATCTACTTTATCACAGCACACATTCAGCAATCACAGAATTTCGCAGCACACAGTAGACACACAGTTTTTATAGTGGTTCCCCAAGGTTTGGGTACATCCACTTTCCCCCTTCGCCTATCTAGCAGTGTACTAGATTCGGCCAAATTCCTCCACTATCTCAGAACCCCAAAACAGGTTCCTACACCTCAGGCCCAAGGCCCTATAACTCAGCTTCTTCACAAAGCTTACACTTAGCCACCAAGGCCTACACTCAGCCACCAAGGCCTACACTCAGCCACCAAGGCCTACACTCAGAGATTTAACTCTCCTACACTCAGGCACACATGCCCTACACTCAGCCTTTATAATTGCAGGCTTACAATCTCAGATCCCTAAGGATCCTACAAGTTATAATGAATACAAAACTATATACTCAACAACTCAGATGAAAGAGAGATAAGTTGTGAGTTTCTTGATGAGTTCTTGGAAGAACTCAGCTGAAATCAATCTGACTTGGCTTTATTCAAAGCTTCTTGAAAGTAGAACACAATAAGACTGATTCCTCTGCAGTTGATCCTTGATCTCTGCTACTTAAGATTCAGACCAATCTGAATCCTTCTTCTCAGCCTGGTTCTAGCGGCTGACTTCATGGATGGAGCTCTCTCTCTCCAACTTCTTAGATCTTCACTTGATAGCTAGATCTTCTTTGTATTACTTGATGTGTTGATCTTCTAATTATTCTGATCACTTGGATTTCAACTCCTATTTCTGTAGACAGTATAAGCCTATTTATAGGCCTTCTTCATGGTAACCGGCTGGTCCGGTTCATAACTGATTTCTGACAACTCTGACAGGTGATGTAGACCGGCTGGAATGGCAGCTGTCAAGTCATCCAGTCAGTTCTTGAAAATTCTGTAACTGTCTGTAAGTGTCGAGACTGTCTGTCTTTAAGTGTCGACACTTATAGACCAAGTGTCGACACAAGTTGACTAAGTGTCGACACTAGCCTACAAGGTGTCGACACAACTCCTTGTGTTGTAGATTCTATGTCTCGACACTGCTTCTTCTTCATGTGTCGACACTGATAATGTGTGTCGACATAAGTACTTGTACTTCAGTATATTGCTGAATTCTTCTAAGTGTCGACACAACACCTTTGTGTCGACACATCTTCATGTGTTGAACTAGTCAGTGTCGACACTGCTTCTTGGTGTCGACACATGTCTTCAGTGTTGATACTTGCTGAGTGTCGACACAGCTCCTTGTGTCGACACATTCTTCTTCTGTTGAGACTTCAGCTGAGTGTCGACACTGTTGAAGCCAAATTTGATCTCAACTGAAGTTCGAAGAAAAAGGGGTGCAGCCGAAACCTACTTCTCTCAAGTCTCACCCCTTGACTGGATTCTAAGGACCTAAGACTGACCCAAAAGCCTCAGCGGGGAGGTCCCACCTCACACCCGGAAGATCTCTGAGAGCTTCCCCTCCAAAGCCAAAGCTGGGCTAGGAGCTCCTCAGAAAGCACTAGAATTCCGGAGACAATGATCGCTTGCTTTCTAAGGAGCCCTTATGGGTCTATTTATAGTACTTTGCTGTCCTGAATTTACTGAAAAGCCCCTAGTTGGTCTGCCAATAGACGAATCCCGCTGTTTTTCTGAGGGTACTGAAGTAATTTCTCCTGAGGGCAATTAGGACATTCTTCCCAAGACCCTGGGCCCCACTCGGCGGGAACTGTGCCGAGACCCTTCTGCCCAGGGTATGGCGCGAACGTGCTCGCCTGGCTTAGGCGAGAACTCTCGGGATTGAGGCTTGGTTTGGGCGAGAGCGCTTCCGCGAAGCCCGCGCTTGGCGCTCTCGGCCCACGGTTTCTCTCTTATAGTATCCGGCGAGAGCGTTTCCGCCTTTTGTGGGCGAGATCCTCCTTAGGGCGGGACCACTTTGGTTAACCCTCCTGCGACCATTGTGCCTCCTTGTCTGGCTCAGCGAATATGGGGTTGTACACAATCCCCGCTCTTTTTGAGCTAGCGCCGCGCTCGAAAAGACATGTTCAACCCAAAATATTCGCTGAGCACGTGTCAACGTCAGGGAATCTTTTGGTGGGCCGCACGGTGTCTATAAATATGAGTGTCGATAGACGGTCATGACACTTCCCTCGAGCCGTCATTCTTCCCCGGAGCTCTCGCCCTCTCTCGCGCTATGCCTTCCAAGCGTGCCGATAAACCGCTTCCGCAAGATCTACAGGACCGCATCAACGCGGCGCAGGCGCGAGCTAGGGCTAACAGTGCCCTGGTCGCCCCATGGCTATCGAGACAACCGTCAGTCGCTGAGCCTTCTCTGCCGAAGAAGAAGAAGAAGAAGGCGAAGGTGGTTCAGCGGGACCTATCCCGCGAGAACAGGAGCCCGCCCACCCCGACCCCTAGTTGCGCGGACGGTTCCTCGCCGCGGAAGGTAAGCTTGATATACCCATCAGTCAACCAGTTGCTCAATTGTTTAACTTGATCCCTCTCGCAGGAGACGGTTCCCGAGGCTGCCGCGTCCCCGCGAGAACGTTCGGACCCACCCTCTAGCCATCACGATGATCAACCACGGGTTCCCGAGGCGCCTCCTCCGCTAGACCCGAACACCGCTGGTAAAGGTTTCCTTCTTGGCTTCGCCTGGTATTTTTAAATACTGACCTGATTCCTCGCAGCGCCAGTTTCCGCACCTCCAGATCTCGTCACCCGGGATGGTGGAGCGAGAACTGCTAATCAGTCTGCCCATGCGGTTGACTCCTCCCTACCGGCGAGAGGAAAAAATGCCGAGATCCCTGCTCCACCGCTAGACTCTAGCCCTCCAGCGGTTGAGGAGACCCGTTCCCCCGTTCTTGATCAGGCCGGGATCACCATCCGCAAAGTCTACCCCCCAGGCAAAGGAAAGCCAATCCACCTCCTCTTTGGAGCAGAGGGGGGGGGCCGGGCCTTCTCGCCTGCCGTCGACCGGGGGGCCTCGTCACTCCGAAGGTATACAGCCGTTTTATCGCTGCTACCCTTTAGTTTCCGCTAAAATGGGGCTTTTTTCGACAGGGGACAAGGACTCGCGGCCTGGCGCTAAGGTAGAGGAAGAAGAAGAAGAAGAAGAAGAAGAAGAAGAAGAAAGAGAGGGAGAGGACGGCGAGAGCTCTCCCTTCCCTTCATCTGACGAGATGGAGGAGATCCTGACCGGTGCCGGGAGCACGAAAAGACGAGGGAAGAAGGTTGTCGCCATTCTGTCGAAACTCATCCGGCGAGAACGGGTCCGCGACCTTGCGGCCCGAGAGTTTCGCCAGTCAGTGGAGAAGAGGCTGGAGTCCTTGGAGCGAGACTTCCTTCTAGGCGAGATGGACCGGCCCGGGGGAGCTACCGCTGGGTCTTCACCTGAGAGATGCATCGAGAGAATCCGGGATCTGTCTCGCCGGGTTGACCTAGGATGCAGCGTTCTGTCATCCTACTTCAACCCGCAGGCGCCCCCCCGGACCAAGTTGCGGGACCGAGGCAAATGGCGTTGGGAGCAAGGGAAATGCCGCTGGGAGCCGTACTGAAGCGCGAGACCTCCCCTCCTCTTCCTCCGGCCTTCCCTTCTCTAATGTACCCTTACTTTCTTTTTCGCTTGGAGTTGTAACTATTGTTCCCGCACTTTATTCGCTTATTATATTATTATTATTTTTTATCCCGTTCCCGCTCAGCGAGAGCGATGGCTCTGTCTTTAATATTTTTGTATGCGTATGAGTTATCTTCCCAGCTCCTTGGGGTGGCGAGAACCACCTTGCTTCCGCCTACTTTTCCTGCCGCATGACACTTCGCAACGTTAGCGCCAGCTGTTTAATCGGTCGCTGTCAGATTCGGGCGGGAAAAATGAAGCGTCGCTGACCTAGGACGCGGCGGCTGTACCCTCGCCGCCTTTCTGAAAACAACCATCATTACCACGATTTCCTATAAATAGGAGGCTCACCTACCACATTCATTACTCTGACTCCAGTCTCTCTCCTCCTTGCTGTTGTTCTCGCAGTCTTCGCAAAGCTCTCGCCCCTTTTCTGTCTTCCACTTCCGTTCTCGCCTTGTTCTCGCTCTCGCCTTCTCCCCGTAGATCTCGCCTTCAATCCCTATTGCGATGCCGGGTGGTGGTGAAGGACGATCCAACTGTGCGGAAGCCTTCCAAAAGCATCTCTACCCTTCCTGTACTCTCACTCTGGAGGAGTTCAATCTGACCAAGGCCCAGCACGTTCCCGCTGGCTTCGTCGCGCGGCCCCCGGGCAGTCATGACAAGGTCAACACTGCAGGGGAGGGGGAGCTCGCCATCCCTATTGAACACTTTGAGGTGGGCTTCCGCCTTCCGCTGTGGCCTGAGATGCGACAGGCTCTCCGGTACTACGGGGTGGTTCCCGCGCAGCTGAATCCTAATTCGGTTGCCATTCTCGTGGCATTCATATGCTACATGCGTTCCGAGAGGATCGAGTTCAGCCTGCCGATCTTCCGCAAGCTGTTTACCTTCCGCGCGAAAGGAGGCGTGGTGTTATTCTCCGGGCAGCTTCTGAAGACGGTCGGTCTCGCCAACAAGCATCATCATTGGGGCGAGAAGTTCATCTACGTCTCCGGCGACTTCGGGAACGTACCCTTGGCCCCCATCCAATATGAGGATGCCGCCTACAAGCCTCCGTCCTTGGGCTCCCGCGAGGGCGCCCTCCTTGAGTTCTTCGGAACCAAGGACTTCGACGTCCTCCACCTCCGGCGAGACGTTGATTCTCTTCCCCCTGTACTTCCGGGAGAAGGTAGGGTCTCGCCTTCATTTGTCTATTTCTTGCCTTTTCCGAGATTAGAACTTATCACTGTTGTTTTTTGCAGGAGAGCGCGAGATCCCTCTCCGCCAGCCTTTCGACGAGGCTCGCGCCGGAGGGAGTCAGCCTTCGAAGGACCCGCTAGCTCTTGCGAAAGCCGCCGCGCAAGCCTGCCGAACGGAGCCGGGCGTCCCCCCCTCGAGCGGTGTTGTGAAGCGAAAACCGGTTGCTTCCGCACCTCAGCCAATCAAGAGGCCCAAGACCACGGATACCGAGAAGGGCAAGGCTGTGGTTGTCCAGCCCGTCCAACCTCTCCCCCCCGGCCGCTCCTTCGAGGAGGTCTTGGAGGCAGCAAGCAGGGTTGCGGCCACCAGGGGCGGCCTGGGGACTCCTGCCGAGAACCCTCGGACCCCTGGCGCCGCCGAGAGCGAGGGTGCCGCCGCCGGGACCTCCGGCCAACCCCCGTCTGAAGAGGTGCCGCGGGGTCATCGTAACTTTGGCCTCGGCGTGAGGTGCCTGGACGCGGAGAACAAGCCGCTGCTGCAATGGGACCCTGACGCCAACAAGGTCACGGTCTCGTCCCTCTTGCCGAGCTGGGCAGAGCGAGACGAGGTCACCGGCGAAGCTTTCGCCTTAGGATATGGCCTCTAAAGCCGGGAGGGCGCTAGCGTCTTCGATAGGATGTCGACCCGGCTGTTGGCATATGACTCCACTCGCGCTTTAATGCGTGGGCTGGAGCTTGCGCACATGTGCGCCCGGCGGAGCATTACGATAGACCGCAACTTCCAAGATATGTTCAAGGCCAGGGAGGATGCGGTGGCCCAGGCGGCCTCTCTGTCCAAGGAGCTGGCCGAGACCCAGCAACTACTATCCTCGCGCCAAGCGGAAGGGGTAAGCGAGACTTTTCATAATCAGTTGTTCTCGCAATCCTAACCTTTCTCTTATGCTAACCTCCCGTTGTTCAGGATTCCGCTCAAGCCGCACTTCGCGAGGAGCTGTCTCAGGCCCGATATGACAACGTTCTCCTGCGAGAGCAGATCGCGCGCCTCGAGGCGAGTGCAGCCCCTCCGCCGGACGAGAGATTGAAGAGCGAGTATTACTCGGCTTATGACATCGACAAGCTCCTTCAGGGGAACGCGCAAGCCACCGTAAAGTTGACGCTGGAGACGCTGCACGACATCAACTGTTGGGACGGAAGGGGCAAAGACATTACCGCTCCACAACTTGTCCCATGGCTCTTCGAGCCCATCCCAAAGCCCTCTAGCGCCCCCAATACCCCTCCCTCGGATGTCCCAAAGTCCCCTGCAGCGGATGGCGAGACCTCCGGGGGGAGCTCCGGCGGAAGCTCCAGCGGAAGCTCCAGCGAGACTTCAGAAGGATACAGCTTGTCCCCTTGAGGGTCCTCTTCTTGCTTTTGTTCTTCACTCCTATGTAAAGCGCGAGACGCTATCATTTTGCACCTGTATATAGTATTTGTTAATGCAAATGTTTTTTTCTTGCGAACATTTTTTGTTATTCGCGAATGTGTTTGATGTGATCGTCGTAGTCGAATGCTTTCGGCGTAGGCTTCCGCCAAGGCCCTTGGCCTTCTTAGGAAATTCGTAGCGATGAATCAGCAAGAACCCGCGGTAACCGGCCAGCCGGAAGCGTGACTCTCGAATCCTTAAGACGGGACCGTCCCCTCTAGACTGCGCGAGTCCCCACTAGCCCATCGTTGACGATCTCGCCTATTTGTTCGAGAACACTGAGAGGAACCCTTTTGGCGGAAGCCTCCCCACCTCGAGTTCCCTTCAATAGGGAATCTTCTGCCGAGACCTATCCCTGCCGAGATCTCTCTCCTCTTTTTCACTTGTCATTTGGTGTTCCCAACGTGCTTCCTGCCTTTCATTAACCAAGCCAACCAGACCAAACCTATTCCCCACAGGCGAGCCTTCGGACCTGCCAGCTAGATGAGAGCCTGCGCAGCGGGTCTACCTGGGGCCGAGCCGAGCTCGGGGTGCTGATGAAGATCTCAAACCAACCGAACCTATCCCCCGCAGGCGAGCCTTCGGACCTGCCAGCTAGATGAGAGCCTGCGCAGCGGGTCTACCTGGGGCCGAGCCGAGCTCGGGGTGCCGATGAAGATCTCAAACCAACCGAACCTATCCCCCGCAGGCGAGCCTTCGGACCTGCCAGCTAGATGAGAGCCTGCGCAGCGGGTCTACCTGGGGCCGAGCCGAGCTCGGGGTGCCGATGAAGATCTTGAACCAACCAAACCTATCCCCCACAGGCGAGCCTTCGGACCTGCCAGCTAGATGAGAGCCTGCGCAGCGGGTCTACCTGGGGCCGAGCCGAGCTCGGGGTGCCGATGAAGATCTTGAACCAACCAAACCTATCCCCCACAGGCGAGCCTTCGGACCTGCCAGCTAGATGAGAGCCTGCGCAGCGGGTCTACCTGGGGCCGAGACGAGCTCGGGGTGCCGATGAAGATCTCAAACCTAACCGAACCTATCCCCCGCAGGCGAGCCTTCGGACCTGCCAGCTAGATGAGAGCCTGCGCAGCGGGTCTACCTGGGGCCGAGCCGAGCTCGGGGTGCCGATGAAGATCTCAAACCAACCGAACCTATCCCCCGCAGGCGAGCCTTCGGACCTGCCAGCTAGATGAGAGCCTGCGCAGCGGGTCTACCTGGGGCCGAGCCGAGCTCGGGGTGCCGATGAAGATCTTGAACCAACCAAACATATCCCCCACAGGCGAGCCTTCGGACCTGCCAGCTAGATGAGAGCCTGCGCAGCGGGTCTACCTGGGGCCGAGCCGAGCTTGGGGTGCCGATGAAGATCTTGAACCAACCAAACCTATCCCCCACAGGCGAGCCTTCGGACCTGCCAGCTAGATGAGAGCCTGCGCAGCGGGTCTACCTGGGGCCGAGCCGAGCTCGGGGTGCCGATGAAGATCTCAAACCTAACAATCCTATCCCCCGCAGGCGAGCCTTCGGACCTGCCAGCTAGATGAGAGCCTGCGCAGCGGGTCTACCTGGGGCCGAGCCGAGCTCGGGGTGCCGATGAAGATCTTGAACCAACCAAACCTATCCCCCACAGGCGAGCCTTCGGACCTGCCAGCTAGATGAGAGCCTGCGTAGCGGGTCTACCTGGGGCCGAGCCGAGCTCGGGGTGCCGATGAAGATCTCAAACCTAACAATCCTATCCCCCGCAGGCGAGCCTTCGGACCTGCCAGCTAGATGAGAGCCTGCGCAGCGGGTCTACCTGGGGCCGGGCCGAGCTCGGGGTATCACAAAACATTCAACTATATTATGCCATGAAAAATTCGGCACTAGCTAAAGGAGAATCAATTGGTATAATATAACAAGTTTAATCTTAAGATACATGGTTACATCCTTCCCCCCTCAGGGGTAGAAGCGTTTTAGATCATCACCACTCCAAGTGTGGCTTAGGGCTCTTCCCTCCACGTCCTGGAGGTAGTATCCCCCTGTTCCGAGGACTTCCTTCACTATGTATGGACCTTCCCAGTTTGGGTGGAGCTTACCCACGGGAGCCGATCTTCCTGCCGCGTCGACCTTTCTCAGCACCAGATCCCCTTCTGTGAACTGCTTGACCCTGACGTGCTTGTCAAAATGCTTGGCCATCCGTCGCTTGACTTCTTCTTGCCTGATAGCCGCCACGTCTCGTAGTTCCTCCATCATATCTAACGAGAGGCACTGCCCCTCTTCATTTTCCACCCTCCAAGCCTCATCACCTTCGCCCGCGGCTGTGACTCGCGGGGACTGGACCTCAAACTCCACCGGTAGGACGGCTTCACACCCATGAGAGAGCTTGAAGGGGGTCTCACCAGTGGCCGTGTTCGGAGTCGTTCGTAGTGCCCACAGGACCGATGGGAGCTGTTCCACCCAATTTCCCTTCAAGTTTTCCACCTTCTTCTTTAGTAGATTTACAATGATTTTGTTTGCTGCCTCTACTTGACTGTTACTCCGAGGGTGATGGACGGAGGCAAACCGGAGATCTATTCCCAGTTGAGCGCAGAAGCTGATGAACTCCTCGCTGGCAAACTGGGGGCAGTTATCGGTCACTATTGCTTGGGGCAACCCATGTCTACAAATGATCTCCCCCCAGATGAAGTTCCTTATAACCTGCGAGGTGACCTTGGCTAAGGCTTTAACCTCTAGCCACTTCGAGAAGTAATCAATCATGACCAAGAGGAACCTCCTCTGTCCACTAGCCGGAGGAAAGGGCCCAACTAAGTCCATTCCCCAGATAGCAAATGGCCATGGCACCGTGATACTCCGGAGTCTTTGAGCTGCCAAGAGTTGAAGGGGGGCGTAGAGTTGACATTTTTGACACCTCCTTGCAAACTCCATGGCATCCTTCCTTAGGGTGGGCCAGAAGTACCCCTGTCTGACCACCCTGGCCTCCAGTGTCCTTCCTCCAGAGTGACTGCCGCACTCGCCCGAATGCACCTCCCTTAAAATCTTCGGGATTTCTTCTTCGGTCGCACATCTGGCTAGAAGCCCTGACAACATCTTACGATGCAGACCCCCCTCCATCATCAAGTAGTGAGCCGCCTTACGCTTGAAGCTTCTCCCAACCTTGGTCCCCTCGGGCAGTTCACCGGTGGTTAGGAAGGCCACAAATGGATCCACCCACGAGGGCTGTCGATCCACCATCATCAACTCTCCCTCCTCTATAGCCGGTCGGAATAGCTCCGTCAAGGTCCCTCCTACCTGAGGTCCGAACTTGGCCAGTCGATCGGCGGCTACACTTTCTTCCCTTGGAATATGTTGAATTGAGAAAGACCGAAATCCTCCGATGATCACCCTTACCTTGGAGAGGTATCTGATGAGGGTTGGCTCCCTAGTTTCAAACTCTCCCCGGATTTGCGATGTCACTACCTTTGAATCAGTGAAGACTTCTACCTCCTGAATCCCCAGCTCCTTTGCCAGGCGAAGGCCAGCAATAACAGCCTCATACTCCGCTTGATTGTTGGTCACTGGGAAATGTAAAATGACTGCTTGCTCTATGGTCACCCCCTGGGGACTCGTCAACACCACCCCCGCCCCTAGGGAGTGCCTTCCTGAGGCCCCATCAACCGTCAACTTCCATGCTTCTCGCGGTTGCTGCTCTTCCCCCTCAACCTCAACAACGTAGTCTACTAGAAAGTCCGTCACTGCCTGTGCCTTGATGGAGAGCCTTGGTACAAAGGAGATGTCGAACTCGCTTAGCTCAATGGACCACTTAGCCAACCTCCCCGAGTGCTCCACTCCTTCAAAAATCTTGCGGAGGGGGTGGTCGGTCACCACCCTAATCGAATGCGCTTGAAAGTACGGCCGGAGCTTTCTGGCCGAGATGATCAAGGCATAAGCGAGCTTTTCCAGGATGGGGTAGCGAAGCTCTGCATTTCTCAATATTCGACTGACGTAGTAGATGGGAAGCTGCTTCTTTCCTTCTTCTCTTACTAGGACGGAGCTTACCGCCTCCGCCCCTACTCCGAGGTACAAGGTCAAGTCCTCCCCATCCTTTGGGCTCTGAAGGAGGGGAGCCTGAGAGAGTTGCCTTTTCAGCCCTTGGAAAGCCTCTTCGCACTCGGCCGTCCATTCGAACCTTTGATTTCCCCGCAGCACTTTAAAGAATGAAGAACACTTGTCTCCTGCCCGGGAGAGGAACCTGCTTAGCCCAGCCAGCTTGCCTGTCAAGCGCTGGACCTCCTTGACGTCGCGAGGTGACTCCAAATCCAGGATGGCCTTGACTTTGTCCGGGTTGGGCTCCACTCCTTCCGGAGTCAGGAGATGCCCGAGGAACTTCCCGCGGCTTGCCCCGAAGACACACTTCAAGGGATTCAGCCTCATTTTAAATCTTCTCAGGGTGGCGAATGTTTCCTCGAGGTCTTGCAAGTGCGAAATTATGCATTTACTTTTGATCATTAGGTCGTCGACGTAGACCTCCAAGTTCCTCCCTCTCTGATCCCGGAAGACCCGATCCATCATGCGCTGATAGGTAGCCCCTGCGTTCTTTAACCCAAAGGGCATCATCTTGTAACTGAAGCACCCCTCCCTTGTGATGAAGGACACATCCTTGGTGTCAGGAGGGTGCATCCGGATTTGGTGGTAACCTGAAAAAGCATCTAAAAAACTCATGACAGAAAAACCGACGGCTGAATCAACCAGCGCGTCGATCCGAGGCAGGGGATAGCAATCCTTAGGGCATGATTTATTCAGCAAAGAAAAGTCTACACACATCCTCCATTTACCACATCCTTTTTTCACCATTACCACATTGGAGATCCAGCCTGGATACTGGATCTCTGAGATGAAGCCCGCCTCCAGGAGCTTCTTGACCTCCTCGCGAATGGGCTCCTCTAGCTTGGTGGCGATGACCCTCATCTTCTGACGGATGGGGCGGGCGCGGGGATCCAGGTTCAGGCGGTGGCAGGCTACGTCGGCGTCGATGCCGGGCATGTCCGCCGCGCTCCAAGCGAAGATGTCAATGTTGCTTTGGATGCAAGCTCGCACCTGCTCCCGGGCCTCAAGACTCAACCCCCCGCTGATCCGCACCCTTTGCACCTCTCCTGCTTTGGTGAAGACCTCCATCTCTACCACTTCTTCAGCCGGTTCCAGCCGCGACTGTTCCCAACCGATCCTCGCATCTTCCTCGAGCTCCAGCTCTCCTTCTTCCTCCTCGATCTCCATCGCTTCCACCCCTCTCTGCTGCTGCTGCTCGGCTCCTACGCCCCTCGGGACCTCCCCCTCGACTTCCTCTGCCGCTTCCCCCCCTACTTCCATCGCCCCTTCCGGGCTTTCCTGCTCCTCGTTCACCTGGACCCCCTGCACATCCTCTCGCAGCTTCCCTGTCTCTCCTTCTCCGACTTCCTCTCCAGCTATCTCTCCAGCTTCCTTTCTTACCTCCTCAAGGACCATCTCCTCTTCCTCCACAACCTCTTCTAGGGCCGCCATCTCAATTTCCAATTCTTCCGCCTCCGTCATCCACGAAATGGTGTTGACTGCCGTAACGTAACACTGTCTTGCCACCTTCGGGTCTCCTCTGACCCTGACCTGCACCCCCCCATTGTTGAACTTGAGGCATTGATGGAACGAGGAGGGGACGCAGCGAAAGGCGCTGATGAGGGGGCGCCCAAAGATGGCATTGTAGCTGCTCGGGGCGTCCACGATCACGAACCTGCAGTTCCGCGATACGCCCCCCAACCTTACGTGCAACCCTACTCCTCCTTCAACCTCCTTCCTCTCCCCGGAGAACCCGAACAGAGGTCCGTCCGATGCTAAGACCCTCTTCCCTTCGACCCTCATCTCATCGAAAGCCTTCTTGAAGATGACGTTAACTGAGCTCCCGTTATCTACCAGTATCCTTGAAACGGTATAGTTCTCCACTGCCGTCTGGATCACCAGGGCATCGCAGAATGGATCTTCATAGTCTGGCATGTCCGCTGATGAGAAAGTGATCTTTTCTTCTGGTGGAGGAACCTGGGAGGTTGAGGCTACCCCTCTCCGGTACATGGTTTGAAGGCTCCCCTTACGGGTTGCCTCAATCCCCACTCCTCCATGAATCACCCCGATTCCTCCCCGGGTCCCTACATCCACCCGGTCTTCACACCTGTCCTCCGCTTCACCCTGCTGCACCTCCACTATCCTCATCGGTGGATCTTGCCTCCCTGTCCCTCTGGCACCCCTCAACTCTAAGAACTCCGGGCAGGTGGCCGTTGTGTGCCCCTCCTCCTGGTGGAAGTCACAAAACAGCAACGCCTCCCCGCCCCTTCTCCTGTCTCCCCTTCCTCTTCTTCCTCTTCGAGCTCCCCTGGCTGCTCCTCTCCCTCTTCCTACTTCCATTGCCTCCTGCGGTGGTGGGGGACGATCCCTCGGCTCCTGCCTCCATGCCGGTCGATCGAACCTCCGGGGCTCCCGTAGGTTATCTCTCCCCCGATAGCCTTCTCCTGGACCTTGGGGGCGACCCTCCTGGGGCCTCCAACCCAACCGATTGACTGGCTCCCGGGCCCCCCAACCCTGCTGCTGCCCAAACCTTCGGGGCTCCTCCCTTCTCCTATCTTCTCTCAGCTCCCTCTGCTCTCTTGATTCCTTCTGTCTTCCTGCTGCTGGTTCCTTCCCGTCCTCTTCTGCTAGCTTGGCCAACTTCCTGGCGAATGCTGGGTTTGCTCTCTCGAAATCAATCTCCTTTGCCGCCCTCTCCATGAGCTCCTCAAAGGAGAGGGGGGGCATCCTCTTCAACTCCATGCTAAAAAATCCCGGTCTCAGCCCCAGGGTGAAGGCCAACATCAGCGCGTACCCTGGAACCTCCTGGACCAGAAGGATCTCTTCCTGGAACCGGTCGACATAATGACCCAACGTCTCATCCGGCCTCTGCCTCACGGCAAACAGACACTCTGCTTCCTTCTTTCGCTTCTTTGAGGTTGAGAATCTTAACAGGAAACTTCTCCGTAGATCTTCGAAACAGTAGATTGACCTTGCTGGCAACTGGTGGAACCAGTCCCGAGCTTTCTCTTTCAACGTGATGGCGAACAGCCGGCACTTGAAGGCGTCTGTCATCTGCCTTATTGACACAACGTCTTCAAACCACTGTACGTGCTGCACCGGGTCATCCTTCCCTGAGTAGTAGGACATGTCGGGCTCCCGGAACCCCTCCGGTACCGGAGCCGAGATGATGAGCTCGCTAAACGGGCTCTCGCCCCCTGCCTGGCGAGAGGGCACGTCTCGCGGCCTCGGCTGGCTCGCCCGATCCGCGAGACCGTGCCCTGGGAATAGTTCCCGCACCGCCGCCTCCTTCTCGCCTGGCTCCGTCAATGCCTCCTTGCCCGGGCGCTGGCTCTGGCCTGGGAATAGCTCCCGCGCAGCCATATCTCTCTCGCCAGCCTCGCCCGGGACCTCCTTTCCTGGGCGCTGCCCTGGGGCGTTCTCGCCCAAGAGCGGAACCTCTTCTATCGGGACCTGAGGGGTGGCCCACTCGCCTCTCGCCGAGAAGGCCAAACTGATCGTTTGCAGAACCTCTCGCCTAAACTCATCCAGCATCCTCCTCGTCGCTTCCTCTCCCCGGGTGGGGGAGCCTCCAGAACCTGACCCTTCACCTTCACCTCCGGCCATGGGACAAAACTCAAGGCTTTCTTGAATCGGCTGCCTTCCACGCTCACCGCACCTGAACTGTTGAAGCCAAATTTGATCTCAACTGAAGTTCGAAGAAAAAGGGGTGCAGCCGAAACCTACTTCTCTCAAGTCTCACCCCTTGACTGGATTCTAAGGACCTAAGACTGACCCAAAAGCCTCAGCAGGGAGGTCCCACCTCACACCCGGAAGATCTCTGAGAGCTTCCCCTCCAAAGCCAAAGCTGGGCTAGGAGCTCCTCAGAAAGCACTAGAATTCCGGAGACAATGATCGCTTGCTTTCTAAGGAGCCCTTATGGGTCTATTTATAGTACTTTGTTGTCCTGAATTTACAGAAAAGCCCCTAGTTGGTCTGCCAATAGACGAATCCCGCTGTTTTTCTGAGGGTACTGAAGTAATTTCTCCTGAGGGCAATTAGGACATTCTTCCCAAGACCCTGGGCCCCACTCGGCGGGAACTGTGCCGAGACCCTTCTGCCCAGGGTATGGCGCGAACGTGCTCGCCTGGCTTAGGCGAGAACTCTCGGGATTGAGGCTTGGTTTGGGCGAGAGCGCTTCCGCGAAGCCCGCGCTTGGCGCTCTCGGCCCACGGTTTCTCTCTTATAGCATCCGGCGAGAGCGTTTCCGCCTTTTGTGGGCGAGATCCTCCTTAGGGCGGGACCACTTTGGTTAACCCTCCTGCGACCATTGTGCCTCCTTGTCTGGCTCAGCGAATATGGGGTTGTACAGACACATCCCCTTAGTGTCGACACTTGTACTTAGAATATTTTGTTGAACTTTGCTATTCTTTGCTAAGTGTCGACACAGCTCCATGTGTCGACACTTTCTTCAAGTGTTGAGTCTTCAGCTGAGTGTCGACACATTCTTTCTTGTGTCGACACTTTCTTCAAGTGTTGACTCTTCTGTTGTGTGTCGACACATTGTTCTGGGTGTCGACACTTATACTTAGGCTCCGTTTGGGAGGACTTATTTTCACCGGTCAAGCGGTCACGATCGCATGAACCGAACCTTAATTAAGGTCAAGTTCATGCAGTCGTGACCACTTGACCGGTGAAAATAAGTCCTCCCAAACGAAGCCTTAGTCTCTGCTGACTTTTGCTGAGTGTCGACACAGCCTCCAAGTGTCGACACTTTTTGATGTAGACACAGTTTCACTGGGTGTCGACACAGCTCCTTGTGTCGACACTACTTCACTGCATTTTACTCCATTGAGTGTCTACACAGCTCCTTGTGTCGACACTTTCTGTCTGGTGTCGACTCTGCATCCCTGGTGTCGACACAATGACTTCAAGTGTCGACACAAGTCTTCTTAAGTGTCGACACTTTCCCTCTGGGTGTCGACATATGGACTTAGAAACTTTTGCTTCATTCCTGCAAATACTTAACCTGCACAAGTAAACTCAAAACACATCAAATACATTTTGATGTATATCATTGAGTAGGATGAGGCTTCTTCAAATCAGGTACATTTACACCAATGTACCTAACAATCTCCCCCTATTTGGAGAAGTCATAACCCTTAGTCAATGATATACACCATTCATAATAAAATTACAAAATGATGTAAGGCAGGATTATATATAGCAGGGCAAACATAAACATGTATCAATCACACATGTATACATAGACATCATCACAGAACAATTATGAAACAAATTTATCACATAGTAAATTTATCACACAGACATTGTTCTAAAAGCTTGTCATATTTATATTTCCAAAAGTTTACAGAATGTTAACATCAAAAGATTACATAGTAAACTTAAGAAAATTTCTATGCTATTTTTGTTCAGCATCTTTAATCACTATTCCTTTTCCTGACTGAATCTTGGCTTGCATAGGAGCTTCAGCATCTTCAGTTTCAGCAGGCTTCTTCCCTTTCAGCTCCTTCTTCTTAAGTTCCTCAGCTTTAATCTTTTGCCTTTCAAAATAATGATAACGCTTGTGAAAGTACTTGCTAGGCTCCTGAGCAGTAGGAGGTAGCTTTCCCATCTTGTCCTTTCTTCTGTATTGGACTATGGCTTCTTGCCTTGTCTCATGTTTCCTCCATTCCACTTCAGAAAACCATTTATTTCTGTCTTGAATGTTATCTTTTGCAGCTTTCCATGCAGTTAAAATAATGTTCCTGGAAGTGGGGCTCCACTGCTCAAAATCTGGTCTTTGTTCAGCTTGTTCCCTGAACCTCTTCTTAAACAATCTGGTTTCTTGTTCAGCTTGCTCCTTCAAAATTGCTTCCTGTAAGGCCTCAGATACTGGCTGAACTACTTTGTCAAGAATGACCTTCTGAGTACCATCAGGTGGACTATATATTGAATGTATATCAGCTTGAACCATGTCAAATCTGGTGGAGGATAGATCACTTGAGCTACTTCTGGTTGCTCACCTCCAAGATAGGCAGGGTTGACTCCAGATTCTGCAACATCATTGTCATCACATAGAGGAGGATATCCAAGAGTGGCTCTGATGGAATTAGAAATCCATTTTGCATGCTCAGAGCCAGCTTTGACTAAGACCCTCTCCCCCTTTATGACTTCTCTTTCCATGTGATCCCTTAAGTCATCTTTTTGAAATTGGATTTGGGCATTCAGATAATTGACTCCATCTCTGTAGAAAGGTTTTAGCCTTTGGAGTTTGTCAGTTATCACCTTTTGAGAGTCTTGGATGGCAGTCTGTACAGCAGTTAAGCTTTCTTGCAGTACTTTATCAAAATCTGCCTTTGTAGTAGCAATAGAAGTAGAAGGTCCAGCAGCTATGTTCTTCATTTCTGTGATAATTGCATTATGGGATTCTGTCAAATTGTCATTCATCCTTATTTGATTCTCAATAACATAACCCTGCTTTAGTGCAATGTCATCTACTTGTTCCTTGATCTTTTCTTGATGAGTTGCTAAAAAGACTACTGCATTCCCTCCTTTGTGGAAGCAGTCAGTCATTTCTTTCTTATTTTGATTCATCTCAAATCTAATAGACTTGATTTCTTGGGCTAAATCAAATTGAAGTGATTTATTCCCCTCATCCACATAAGTCTCTATAGCTTTTCTGTGGTCATCCAGCTTGATCTGCATAGCAACCATCAGTGCACTATAATCAAAAGTTGGGGCTGGCTGTAGTGGAGGCTGTGGAGCAATGGTTTGCAATGCCTTCTTATAAGTTTGGCTCCTTCTCTTGAATACCTGAAATTTCTTCTTCTTAGCCCTTGTAGCCTCCTCATCTTTAGAAGCTGAGGTGCTGGCTATATCTACCCTTTCCTTTGGTAGTTCCTCAACAGCTTGGGGCTTCTCAGTCTCTTGTCTTGCAGGCTCTTCAAGAATTACAACTTGCTCCCCCTCAATTGGAGCATTCTCCCCCTCAACAGTTGCATCTTTGTCATTCTCAAGGTCTGCCTGATCTAGATTTAGAAATAAATCTTCCATTGTAAATTCTTGTGGTGAATGAGCTGGAGAAATTCTTGGCTCTTCAACCACTGGATCAGAAACTACTTGAACTTCAACAGATGTGTCTGCCATGACAACATCTGGGACTTGACTATGATTCTATGGTTGCTGATAAACATCAGACAAATCAGTATCCTCTATAGGAAAATCTAAAGCATTAAGCTCAGTGATTACCTCTAGAATTGTGTTTGTAGCTTGCTCACTCTCAAGAGGAGTGGGCTCTTCCACAACTAGTGGCTCCCCCTGGACTGCAACCTTGTGTATGGGGCTAGCTTGAGGTAGCTCCCCCTACCTTTCAGCAATCACTTCAGTTCCAGTGTCTTCAACATCAGGTGTGAAAACCACTTTCTCTTCACTATCAGAGCTGCTTGTTGGAACTTGAGCTACTGGAGCAGTTTTCCTCTTCTTCTTTAGAGGTGATACTTTTTCAGGAATTACCTTCTCAGGGGTTGGCATCTCCTTAGACAACACCTTGTCCCATCTGGAGAATATCCTCAAATCCATCTTTCTCATATGGTTGATTTTGCTGCCTGCAGCTTGTTGCATAACCTCTGGTATGCTACCAGCTAGGTATAAACTTAAGATCCTACCCAAGTTGGGTTTCTTCAGACTTTCCTTGATATTTTCAAAGACTATAGCAGACCAGTCAGTTTTCAGATTGAAGATTATCCTGGTCATAATGCTGAACATATGGGCAGATATCCTGTCATGCCCTCCTGGCTTACTCAAAATCACTTTGCCAACTATTTGTGATAGAAATTTCCTTGTGTGTTCATACCTTTTCTATTAAACACAGATCCAATTTTCATCTTTGAATCTAGTCCACACCAAGTTAGAGCTTCTCTGGTTTTTGAAGCAGTAACTTCATCCTCTTCCTTGGTTCTTGGTAACTGTAATACTTTCCTCAAACTTTTAGGTGATACCTTCACCTTTGCACCATGGACCCGGGATTTGATCTTGGATCCAATGTCGTCTACCTTAGCTCCATTGAGGAATTCCAGTACTTCCTTCTTCCAGATATTTGTAGGCTCAGAAACAAGGAATTCTAACCCCGAGTCTGCAACTAGGGTTATCACATTCTTTATTTCTTGGTCTACATCACCAAACGTATCGCGCACCAGTTCATATCCCTCATTGACGTTCTCCTCGAGCTTTGGCGCCATTAGGTTTGAAGAATTTGGACTGGAGAGAAGAGAGGTGTCGACACACAAGTTTGGTCTCGAAACTTTTGAAAGCATGTCGACAGACTAAGGCAAAATCCTATTTATACCCTTCTAAGTTTGAAGATGAATAGGCGGGTCAGCTAACTTAAATTGTGTCGACACTGTGGATAAGTGTCGACACAGACTTATAATGTCTCGACACCTATGTGTCGACACAAGTTTAGTCAACATGAATATGTGTCGACACCTGATTATGTGTCGACACCACTCAACTCGACATTTAGTCGAGACTTTACTTAGAGAATTCTGAGTAAATACTAAGTGCCGACACCACATTGGATGTGTCGACACCTACATGTCATGTGTCGACACTAATATTCTGAAGTGTCGATACCAACTTCCTAGATGTGTCGACACCTTTTCCCTGAAGTGTCGACACCACTTTTCTGTCTCGACACAGACAACTCTGTGTGTCGACACTATTTTACTTAGCTAATTCTATAAACTTATTCTAAGTTTATCATACCTAGTTCAATTTTAAACCTATTGAACTTAGTTTCTTCTAAGAGCTTAGTATACATATCAGCTAGTTGATTATCTGTTCTAACATATTCTAGTAAAATATCTTCTTTTTCTACATGCTCCCTAAGAAAATGATATTTAATTTCAATATGTTTTATTCTACTATGGGATACAGGATTATTGGCTATTGATATAGCACTAGTAGAATCACAAAAGAGTGGAGTTCTACTTACCTGAATTCCATAGTCCTCAAGCTGATGTTGTATCCATAGAAGTTGAGCACAGCAACTTCCAGGAGCCACATATTCTGACTCTGCAGTGGAGATAGCCACACTTGTTTGCTTTTTGCTACTCCATGAAATTAGTCTTCCACCTAGGAATTGACAGGTTCCAGTTGTGCTTTTTCTATCTTCTTTGCATCCTGCAAAGTCTGCATCTGAATAACCTGTTAGTTCAAAATCCTCATTCCTAGGGTACCAGAGGCCTAGATAGGGAGTGCCCATTAGATATCTCAATATCCTTTTGAATGCTGTCAAATGAGACTCCTTAGGGCATGCTTGAGACCTTGCACAGACACATGTAGCATACATGATATCTGGTCTACTTGTAGTCAAATAGAGTAAGGAGCCAACTATCCCTCTATACAAAGTCTCATCTACAGGTTTCCCTGCATCATCTTTGCTAAGAGACATACTTGACCCCATAGGAGTCTTCATGGTACTGGATGAATCCATACCATACTTCCTTATGAGTTCTAGGGTGAACTTAGACTGGCATATGGATAAACCATTCTCAGTCTGTCTAACTTGGAGTCCCAAGAAAAACTTAAGCTCTCCCATACTACTCATCTCAAATTGTCCTTGTATTAGTTTTGCAAACTTTTTGCAAAGACTACTTTCAGTAGACCCAAATATTATGTCATCTACATATATTTGGACTAGTATTACTTTGCCTCTGGATTCCCTAAGGAATAGAGTCTTGTCTATTTTCCCCCTTGTGAACTTGTTCTTAATGAGGAAACTATACAGGGTTTCATACCAAGCCCTAGGGGCTTACTTTAACCCATATAAAGCTTTCCTAAGTCTATAGACATGATTAGGTTGAGTTGAATCAACAAAACCTGATGGCTGTTCCACATAGACTTCCTCTTTAAGATTACCATTCAGAAATGCTGACTTAACATCCATCTGGTAAACTTTAAATCCTTGAAAAGTTGCATAGGCCAGGAACATCCTTATGGCATCCAGTCTGGCTACTGGAGCAAAGGTTTGATCAAAGTCAATACCTTCTTCCTGCCTATATCCTTTAGCAACCAATCTTGCTTTGTTCTTAATGATGACTCCATGTTCATCCATCTTATTCCTGTAGATCCACTTGGTCCCAATTATGTTGTGGTCTTTATGTTTAGGAACAAGTTCCCAGACCTTGCACCTCTTGAACTGATTCAGTTCTTCTTACATTGCTTCAATCCAATGTGGATCCAGGATGGTTTCTTCAAACTTCTTTGGCTCAACTTGGGATAGAAAACTTGAGTAGAGCACTGCATTCAGATTTCTGCTCCTTGTTTGTACCCCTTGTCTTGGATCACCAATGATTTGCTCTACTGGATGATTTCTAAGATGCCTTTTGGCTGGAGGCATCCTGACTTCTGGTTGAACCTCTTCAGTTTCATCATCTTGCTGTACTCCTTGAACTTCATCTGCATCAGGTACATGTAGTACTCCCCCTAGACAACAGCCACTTTCTTCTACCTGCTGTCTTGCTGTAGGTTCTTCTTCTATAGTGAGCTTGTCCATCTTCTTACTAATACCTGAGGAGATGCAAATACTACTAGACAACTCATTGTTAATAAGTCTAGATTCATCAAAAACTACATGTATTGACTCCTCTACAACTTGAGTAGACAAGTTGTAGACTCTATAAGCCTTACTGTTATTGTTGTACCCAACAAAAATTCCCTCTTGGGACTTGGCAGCAAACTTAGTCAAGTAAGACTTTCCATTGTTAAGTATGAAGCACTTACAACCAAAGATCCTGAAATAGGATAGGTTTGGTTTTCTGCCTTTCACAACCTCATAGGGGGTCTTGTTGAGGCTTTTAGTAATGGTAGCCCTATTAATAGCATGACATGCAGTATTAACTGCTTCAGGCTAGAAATATTCTGGTAGTGATGTATCACTTAACAGGGTTCTACCAGCCTCAATCAAGGTTCTATTCTTCCTCTCAGCAATGTCATTTTACTGAGGTGTTCTTGGTGAAGAAAACTCTTGAAATATCCCAAAGTCTTCACATAGTTTTGCCATACTATCAGACTGAAATTCAGTACCATGGTCACTCCTTATTTTGACCACTGTACTGTTTAATTCATTCTGAATCTGTTTGACAAAGCTATAGAAGACACTAGGTGTTTCAGATTTCTGTCTAAGAAAGAACATCTAGGAAAACCTTGAGTAGTCATCTACAACTACAAAGGTATAGACCTTCCTACCTAGGCTGTGCACAGGCATAGGACCAAAGAGATCCATATGCAAGAGGTATAAACATCTCACAGCATCTTTGTTATTAATGCTACTAAAGGTGGATCTTGTCTGCTTGCCCTTTTGACAAGCTGAGCATATTCCATCTTTAACATACTTAACTTGAGGATCATTCCTCACTAACTCTTTGCTAAAGAGTTTGCCAATTGTCTTGCAGTATAGATGGGCTAGCCTCTTGTGCCATTTGATACAATGAGAGACTTTCTCATCAGCTATAAGACACACATGAGAACCATTGGTCTCACACATAATGTCTAGGCAGTAGACATTCCTCTTTCTATAACCTGTCAAAATGATCTCTTGATCATTTGACCTCTTGATATGACAACCATCCTTAACAAATGAGATGGCATACCCTACATCACTTAATTGACTTATACTTATTAGGTTGTGTTTCAACCCTTTAACATAAGCCACTTGAGTAATGGTAACCAAGTTACTAGAAATGTTACCAAACCCTTTGATGATTCCTTTTTCAGAACCACCAAAGGTGACTTTTGGACCATCTTTGATGGTATGTAGTCCCTTATTAATCCTTTAGTTCCAGTCATATGTCTAAAACATCCACTGTCCAAGTATCATATTGGGGCATGGCCACTTGGACTCACCTGCAAAACAGATTAGTGAACCTTAGAACCCAAAGAATTCTTGGGTCCTTGGTACTTGTTAGTTTGCATCCTGACAAAGCTACCTGCTAGTTTTCCAATAGGCAGTTTGCTACTCACCTTGGCACTAGCATTGTGCCAACAGTCCATGGCAAAGTGGCCTACCTTGCCACAACACCAACACTCAAACCTATTGTACCTTTGCTTAGGTACAGTCTTAGCTGTATTATCTACAGCTGACTTATTGAGTGTTGGGGCTTTGCCCTTGGACTTGGACTGAACAGTCCTTGTAGGTTTTGTAAATCCCAGTCCAGCTTTACCTTTGTGATGAACAAATTCATCAATTAAAGGTAGAACTAACTTAGGTTTAGAAAACCTAGCAACTAGATCTCTCTCCTTCTGAAGAATAATCTCCAGACTCTTGATTTGATCATTCTTATATGTTATAGTCCCCATCTGAATCACAGTTATGTGCTTCAGTCTGGCTATCTCATTAAGCTTTTGATCAAACAATTTCTCAAAATCAGTTGCAACAGCTTTGAGATTAGCAATTTCCTTTGCCTGACTTTTGGCTAGGGACTTGCTCTTCTTATAAGCTTGCAATAGAACTTTATATTCATCTATCAACTGATGAATATCTTCTTCAGATTCAGATGCACTCTCATCACTTGATGATGATGAATCTGATTCTGTACTAGCACAAGAAATTGAACTAAAAGAACAATGTTGTACCTTACTAGGTCCTGGCTGCTCCAGGATTTTGTCATTTTCTGTCAATGCCATTAGCCCTTGGCACTGACTGTCCTCTTGTTCATATATAGAATTTATAATCTGCATGAACTCTTCTTCTTCCTCCTCAGCAAACAGTCCTATATATGCCTCAGTTTTTGATGAAGAAATATCTGACAGGATCTTGTCCTTTTTGGCAACAAAAGACTTTTCCTTCTTGCCCTTGTATTGAGTCTTTTTCTTGTCATTAGACTCCTTTATTTTCTCTAGACAGTCTGCAACAACGTGTCCTTGTCTATTACAGCAATAGCATACTATTTTTGAAAGAGTTGCTTTGCTAGACTTAGTCTTTTTCCTGTCTTTCTTTGAAGACTTTTTATTCTAATAAAAGTCTTCTTTTCCCTGTGAAGTAGATGGCCTTGTCCTCCACTATTTCTTCTTTAAGAACTTCTGGAAATGTCTTGTAAAGGTAGCAAAGTCCTCATCACTTTCACTGCTTTCAGACTTTGTACTTGCTGACTCATCTGACTCGGTTTCAGCAACCTTTAAAGGTGGAGTTGGTGACTTACTCCTGTACTTTCTAGGGGCTTCTGTTTTGAATGCCACTGTCCTTTCCTTATGTTCACTTCTTGTTGATTTCTCCTCTTATTTCCTCACTGTCAACTGCATTTCATAAGACAGCAGTTTGCCAAACAGTGTAGGTGGTGGAATTTCTGCTAACTTTGTCATTTCTCTAATGGCACAGATCTTGGTGTCCCAATCTTTTATAAGGGACCTTAAGAACTTATCATTGAGTTCATAATAACTGAACTCTCTGCCATAGGAGATGAGCTCATTCACAATCCTATAGAACTTCTTATAGCATTCAGTTATGCTATCAGCTTTTCCTTGTCTAAAACTTTCATATTCTTGGTTTAGCAAGGATTTTCTGTCTTGCCTTACTTCTTCAGAACCATCCATGTACACAATAAGAGTATCCCACATCTCTTTAGCTGTCTTACAGTGTATCAGATTCTGAAAAGTTGCATCATCTATGGCACTCATTATGATGTTCTGAGCCCTCTTATCCATTGTGACTACTATTATTTCATCCTTTGTCATTTCAGAGAAATCCTTAGGTGTTCTCTGATTGGCATCCAGTACTGAAACCTTCATGGGCACATATGGCCCTTCTTTCACTGTTATATAAATCCTAGGGTCTGAGGCTACCATAAAGAGTCTCATCCTTTCCTTCAATATACCAAAGATCTCTTTTCTACAAATTGGTAGCTTCATGGATCCCAATTCCTTATGATTCTCAGAGGAACCCATGGTTCTTGAATTTCTTGATTCTGTAATTGTACTTAGACTGAATCTGCCAACAGGATCTACTCAGACTGTTAAGTCTCTTTTTGAGTAACCTGCCTCTGATACCACTTGAAAGATATTGTACCTAATCACCTAGAGGGGGGGTGAATAGGTGACTTGAATCTTTTTAACTTTTTAGGTAGCAATCAGATAATATCACAGAATTCTATCTACTTTATCACAGCATACATTCAACAATCACAGAATTTCACAGCACACAGTAGACACACAGTTTTTATAGTGGTTCCCCAAGGTTTGGGTACATCCACTTTCCCCCTTCGCCTATCTAGCAGTGTACTAGATTCGGCCAAACTCCTCCACTATCTCAGAACCCCAAAACAGGTTCCTACACCTCAGGCCCAAGGCCCTACAACTCAGCTTCTTCACAAAGCTTACACTCAGCCACCAAGGCCTACACTCAGCCACCAAGGCCTACACTCAGCCACCAAGGCCTACACTCAGAGATTTAACTCTCCTACACTCAGGCACACAGGCCCTACACTCAGCCTTTATAATTGCAGGCTTACAATCTCAGATCCCTAAGGATCCTACAAGTTATAATGAATACAAAACTACATACTCAACAACTCAGATGAAAGAGAGATAAGTTGTGAGTTTATTGAAGAGTTCTTGGAAGAACTCAGCTGAAATCAATCTGACTTGGCTTTCTTCAAAGCTTCTTGAAAGTAGAACACAATAAGACTGATTCCTCTGCAGTTGATTCTTGATCTCTGTTACTTAAGATTCAGACCAATCTGAATCCTTCTTCTCAGCCTGGTTCCAGCGGCTGACTTCTTGGATGGAGCTCTCTCTCTCCAACTTCTTAGATCTTCACTTGATAGCTAGATCTTCTGTGTATTACTTGATGTGTTGATCTTCTAATTATTCTGATCACTTGGATTTCAACTCCTGTTTCTGTAGACAGTATAAGCCTATTTATAGGCCTTCTTCATGGTAACCGGCTGGTCCGGTTCATAACTGATTTCTGACAACTCTGACAGGTGCTGTAGACCGGCTGGAATGGCAGCTGTCAAGTCATCCAGTCAGTTCTTGAAAATTCTGTAACTGTCTGTAAGTGTCGAGACTGTCTGTCTTTAAGTGTCGACACTTATAGACCAAGTGTCGACACAAGTTGTAACACCCCCTATCCGTCGCATAGCATATAGCAGTAGGTCCGGCCGGGGCCCGACGCCATATACCACAGACAGACCGGGTGGTTACTTATGGAAACCATCCAACCAATCTCAACGTCCTACACAGAGCATTCTAGCGGAAGCAGTTTATATAGGAGTTGCAAAACAAGAACCCAGCATCGAGCATGAATGTCCACTAACAAGAAAATAGGAATGTTATTACAAAATACTCAAAAATCGGCCTTAAGGCCTTACAGATGTTTCACTTGTCTGTTACATGATTTACCAACCTCGGCACGCAGGCTGGCCATACATGAATAAAATAGAAAACACTTCTACTTGGGCCTTCGAGGGCCAGCTTCGCAAAGAGGGCTTTAGCCCGCTACTGACTGCTTGGTCCAGCTGCACCTGCAAGCAAACAAACCACCGCACGGTGGCAAACAAAGCAACGGTCAGCAATGCTGACCAAATTATAACGATCCTGCCCCCAACTCGGGGCGGCGATGCTCCTTCCCTGCATTTCCTTAACATAAGCGAGTAATATAAAACCATAGCCATAACATCACAGACGTTGGCTCGTAAGGCCACACGCCCCGTGCACTCAGGGCACATTCTCGGTGAACCGGTCGATGTTACGTCAATTAAAGCCATTAACATTCCGGACTCACCACCGCCACTAAGACGGCCAAACCTATGAGCAATTTGTCTTCATGGTATTGGTCACGTCAATTTAAGCCATTGACCACCGAAGACCCCATCTATGCCAACGGCGAGTCCCATGTAACCTTAGGTCGCTCTAACCGGACGACATAAAGCGGGTACGGCTCCATCTAACCCGTGCTCACTTCGCAACGACAATTTAAGCCATTTGCGCGGGTCAAACTTTCACCGAGTCCCATTCTACCGCAAGTCACATAACTCAGTTATGTTCGAGTTGGCTCTCAGGCCTCCAAGTTGGCAAGATCTCGTATCCGCCCAGTTTTCCGGGTGCACCTTTGGGTTAGTCCCCAAGGCTCCCTGCTGCAATCTACCGCGTAGAAAACCCGAAAACAACCAATAGCACGGAGTCTTCTCCGGCCTTATGCAATGCAACATCACCGATCCGGACTAACATGTCCGGGTAGGCTTCAACCAAAATGCCTATGTCCGTTCTCGCATACGGACTCTAAACAACGGGGACTTTACATATCTACCCGAAGGAACGCCTCCAACTCTTCGCAAACTCGCGAGAGCGGGCTTCCTATGCTAAGAAAGATGCTAAGAAAGAGAGCTTTTAGTGCTCAAGATGAGGATCGTTACCCTTGCGTTCCTCTTTGGCGCCATCGAAAAGTAATCGGATAGAAATCACCGCACTTGCGTTGCCTCCGTGGATCCGGAGTCGGCTTGCGATTCGGAGCTCCGAAGCTCCTACAATGGCGGATCTAGCTCTTCTTCTTCCAATGGCTTTCCTCTTTCTCCAAGGGTTTGGAGAGATGAAAAGGGTAAGAAAGAATGGATTTTTCTAAGTCAAACCCCGGTTATATCCTCTCAGGAACCATCCCCAGCCGTCGGATCTCAACCTAAGAAAACGAGCGGCTTGATTCGGGGCTGAAATGCTCAAACTGGACCGAACACGGCCTGGCACACGCCCGTGTCCAGGGCCGTGTGCCGCATTCGCCGTCAAAATCGAATCTTCAGAACCCGCACACGGGTATCGAACACGCCCGTGTTCGAGCTGACACGCCCATGTTCCAGCTGACACGGCCGTGTAGCCGGCCGTGTACACCATGATTTTTCCCCCGTTTTCAACCCGAGCACTGCACGGGTTCTAGGGCACGCCCGTGTCCTTGCCCGTGTCAACTTGACACGGCTGGGCCCCCAGGCCGTGTACACGGGACAATTCGTCGAGTGGAGATCGACGACTCGATGACACGGCCTTGGACACGCCCGTGTCCTAGGCCGTTTGCCTTGTCTCGACGATCGTCGAATGAATCTCGACGACTCCCCGGGACGATCGTCGACACGGGTTGACACGCCCTGCGACACGCCCGTGTCGCAGGCCGTGTGCCCATTCTCGACGAATCGTCGAGTATAACTCGAAGATTTCACGGCTAAGTGTCGACACGGGTCGACACGCCCTGCGACACGCCCGTGTCGCAGGCCGTGTGCCCCTTTCTCGACGAATCGTCGAGTATAACTCGACGACTTCGCGACTAAGTGTCGGCACACACTTGACACGCCCTGGGACACGCCCGTGTCCCAGGCCGTGTGCCTTCAGCCTGAAACCAAAACTGGCCCAAAACGTCCCCCTTTGCTCCTTTGAGTTTCGGGGCATTACAACTCTCCCCCTCTTAAAAGAATTTCGCCCACGAAATTACATAAAGGAAAGATATACAAAACAACATTTGTACCTGAGCGGAACAACTCCGGATACTCGTCAAGCATAGTCTGCTCTCGCTCCCAAGAGAGCGCCTCACGACCGCAATTGTCCCACCGGACTTTGACCATCCTGATCTCTTTATTGCGTAGCCGCTTGACCTCCGAGTCCTCAATCCGCACGGGCTTGACCTTTGTTGTTAGCCCACTTTCCACCGGCACTTGATCGAACGCGATCACTTGCGTAGGCTCTTGCACCACCTTCCGAAGTACCGAAATGTGGAATACATCGTGTAAACCACTTAGCTCCACTGAAAGCTTCAACCTATAGGCCGCTTCTCCAACTCGCTCCAGAACCTCGAACGGTCCAAGGCACCTCGGGCTTAGCTTTTTCAATCGTCGCACCCGCGAGATACCCTTGAACGGCTCGATCTTTAAGTATACATAATCGCCCACAGCGAACTCCACGTTCCTGTGCTTGGCATTATAGTACTTTGCTTGGCGGTCCTGAGCGATAAGCAACCTCTCCCGAATGGTTCTTACCAGGGAAGTAGCATCCTCCACTTCCGATCGCTTATATAACTTTGACTCGCCCGTTTCTAACCAAGACAACGGCGTGCGACATCTTCTACCATATAGGGCCTCGAAGGGCGACATCTGAATACTCGCTTGGTAGCTATTGTTGTATGCGAACTCCACCAAATAAAGGTGGCCTTCTCATTGCTTTCCGAAATCCAAGACACACATGCGAAGCATGTCTTCCATGGTCCTATTGACCCTCTCGATCTGCCCATCCGTTTGCGGATGGAAGGCTGTGCTAAACTTCAGCTTTGTACCCAACAATTGCTGCACCAGCCTCCAATCATTGGACGTGAACCGCCCATCACGGTCACTCACGATGCTGCGGGGCACACCATGAAGCCGTACTATGTTATCCACATATAGCTTTGCCAGTTTCTCCACCGGATCATCCTTCCTATGCGGAATAAAATGCGACACCTTCGTTAATCGATCAACAACCACCCAGATGGCGTCGTTCCCCTTTTGCGACCTTGGCAAGCCATGCACAAAGTCCATAGAGATGTCGTCAAATTTCCACTCCGGAATAGGCAAGGACTTAAGAAATCCTCCCGGCTTTTGGCACTCCGCCTTTACCAAGGCGCAAGTTTGGCACTTCGCTACGTATAGCGCCACATCCTTTTTCAAACCCGGCCACCAAAATAGTTTCTTTACATCACGGTACATCTTCGTGCTCCCTGGGTGAATCGAGTACTTGGTATGGTGTGCCTCGTACAACAACTCCACCCGTAAATTGCCCACACTTGGGACGCACAAACGACCGTCTTTCCACAGCAATCCGTCCTCCACGACGAATTGATAATTTGACCCATCCAGAGCCTCTATCATGAACTGCTTCATATGAGCATCCATATCCAAAGCCTGTCGAATCCGATCAGCCAGGTCATATTGGACTTCAGTCCAATTCAGAGCTACTTCAGCACTTGCTTGCTTATCCACACAAACAATATCCAACGTCTCCAACTCCCGCACCAACCGCTCATCATGCACCGATAGCCAATTGGCTTGAGTTGGGGCTCGGCGACTCAACGCGTCTGCAACCGCATTCCCTTTGCCAGGCACGTAGTGGATCTTGAATGTATAGTCTCCCATAAACTCCATCCATCTACGCTGTCGTATATTCAGATCCTTCTGATCAATCAGATGCTTCAAGCTCTTGTGACCGGCGTAGAGATCCACTTTCACACCGTATACAATTATGCCTTCATAGCTTCAAGGCAAAACTCACGGCCACACCGTATACAATTATGCCTTCATAGCTTCAAGGCAAAACTCACGGCCACACCGTATACAATTACGCTTCCGTGTTGCAGTAGCACGCAACCCAAACCGCTGCCCTACGCATCATTTAAAAAAATCTCATTGCCTTCGGTTCCACTTGGCGAAGTCAGCACAGGCGTCGTAGTCAACCGACATTATAACTCCTCAAAAGCTCGCGCGCACTCCGGCGTCCAAAAGAACTTATGCTCCTTCCTCGTCAAAGTAGTGAGAGGTAACGGTATCCGCGAGAAGTTCTCCACGAGAGACTATAGTAGCCGGCAAGCTCCAGCAAACGCCGGATCCACCGCAATACCCTCTCCACTCACTATATGCCCGAGGAACGCCACTGAGGATAGCCAAAACTCGCACTTCGAGAACTTGGCATACAACTGATTTCTCCTTAGCGTCTCCAACACCAAAGGAAGACGCTTGAAGTGATCTTCCTCCTTTTGCGGGTACACCAAAACATCGTCGATGAAGACGATCACGAACTGGTCCAAGTACTCCCTGAATGTCCTGTCCATAAAAATCCATGAACACTGACGGCGCATTAGTCAGCCCAAACGGCATGACCGTAAACTCGTAGCGCCCGTGTCCTGTACTCAACATTATCTTAGGGATATCCCTCTCCCTTATCTATTTAGAGTACGCCGTTGACCCTACCAACTGATCACAAAGATCATCGATCCTTGGGATTGGGTACTTGCTCTTTTCCGTCAACTTGTTGACCTCCCGATAATTAATACGCAGCCTCAACCTTCCATCCTTCTTCTTAATAAATAGGGTCGGTGCGCTCCAAGGCGAAGGACTTGGACGCGCATACCCTTGCTCCAACAACTCTTGCAGTTGAACTTTCAGCTCCGCCATTACCTTAGGCATTAGCCGACACGGTGATCGTGACACAGGCTTTGCACCTGACACTAGCTCGAGCTTAAAATCTATCTCCCGCTGAGGCGGGGCTCCAGGAAGATCTGCGGGGAATAGATCAGGGTATTCCGATACCACTGAAATACAATCCAACGCGGGCTTCGGCTTTGCAACCTCTACTAGTGTAAAGAACAGTTCTGCTCCAGCACGAACCGCCTTCACCACCTGAAGAGCAGACGTCAACGTCTTGCTCGACCTCTTTAAGCCCGTAAAAGTCGTCTCACGACTTGCTCCCAGCTTGACTTCCTTGCTACCGCAATCTATATGGGCCTGCTGCTCCGAGAGCCAGTACATGCCAAATATAACGTCAAACTCCACCAACGGAAGTAACGACGCTTGCAGATCGTACTCCTAATTCCCAAACCACAAACTAAGAGCAACGAATTCTACCCTCGCAGAATGAGCACCATTGGACTATAACGCATCCAATTTATTTCTTTCCATCGAAGGAGGTACTCCAAGGCACAATAAAATTTCTAATAAAGGAACGCGAAGTTCCCTAAACGAACGGTGCTCTCGCAGATAAAGTAAAGTCGCAACAGAGCTTAGCACAGTAGTCCTGAGCTAATATGCATAACAAGTATTTAAAGCAAAACTATCTTTAAACCATACATGTCGTCACGACGACGGGCTTTCTCCAGGGCTTTAGGCAATCACGAGCATAATGCCCCGGCTCCCCACAGTTGTAACATGTGCCCGGGGTCTGACCCGTAGTCGCCCCAGAAGTACCAGAAGGAGCTGAGCCCGAAGTCCTATGCTTCTTATACCATTTTTGATATGCCGACTTTGAGGTGTTAGGCACTTTGAATGCCGTTTCCTTTGCACTGACATCCTTGACTGCTCCTGACATAGGATTCTTACCCTTCCGAGCACCATTCCAACAGTCTCGGGCAAAGTGCCCTTTCTTTCCACAAGTATAACAAGTGTAAGTAGCTTTACTAGTTGATTTCATAACCCCTTTCTCCAGCATTCTGCTGGATGCAGCTCTTATGGGGTTTGTATAGTTCGATACCATAGTCGCTGGCATCGGGAGGGTCTTCTTCAACTCTGCCTCCAATGATCTGGCTGATTCCACCAAGGCTCGGAATCCCAATAACTTTGGTCCTAACAGTAGGACTCGTAACTCGGCGCGTAGGTCATTATAGAATCTATCGACTGTAGCTTGCTCATTATACGACTCAAAGCATGGGTAGCGACTTATCATAAGAAAAGCTTGCAAATATTCCTCAACCGTGTGCTCCCCCTGCACTAAATGCATATTCAGCTGCTGCCCCAATGGTCTACCAAAGGTCATCTGCTGCATCGCGCCCACCGGCGTTGAAGCCACAACAGGGGCGCAGGGTTGTACATTTCCTCCTAGCTGTGCACCCGTCACTGCGAACACCGCTTCTACAATCCTTCTAACGGTTTCATACGAAGGAGGAGGCTCAAACACCTCACCGGGTGCACTATGCTCCTCAGAAACCGGACATTCAGGCTGTCCAGCACCGCTTCCGGTCACCTATAGTGGTACAAACACCGTTAAGCGACCAAATAAAATTGCGAACAGCAATTATAGGAACACGCAGGTTCCTCAAGCACGAGTATTTTCATTCCTAAGTGGACATTCATGGGTTCTTTTACCATTATAACGATGACGCACACACTGTGCTCACCACCCCGTAAAAAGAATTCGGCCACGAATTCAGCTTAAGTCCGACCAAAAACCAGTAGTCTGATACCAAATTATAACACCCCCTATCCGTCGCATAGCATATAGCAGTAGGTCCGGCCGGGGCCCGACGCCATATACCACAGACAGACCGGGTGGTTACTTATGGAAACCATCCAACCAATCTCAACGTCCTACACAGAGCATTCTAGCGGAAGCAGTTTATATAGGAGTTGCAAAACAAGAACCCAGCATCGAGCATGAATGTCCACTAACAAGAAAATAGGAATGTTATTACAAAATACTCAAAAATCGGCCTTAAGGCCTTACAGATGTTTCACTTGTCTATTACATGATTTACCAACCTCGGCACGCAGGCCGGCCATACATGAATAAAATAGAAAACACTTCTACTTGGGCCTTCGAGGGCCAGCTTCGCAAAGAGGGCTTTAGCCCGCTACTGACCGCTTGGTCCAGCTGCACCTGCAAGCAAACAAACCACCGCACGGTGGCAAACAAAGCAACGGTCAGCAATGCTGACCAAATTATAACGATCCCGCCCCCAACTCGGGGCGGCGATGCTCCTTCCCTGCATTTCCTTAACATAAGCGAGTAATATAAAACCATAGCCATAACATCACAGACGTTGGCTCGTAAGGCCACACGCCCCGTGCACTCAGGGCACATTCTCGGTGAACCGGTCGATGTTACGTCAATTAAAGCCATTAACATTCCGGACTCACCACCGCCACTAAGACGGCCAAACCTATGAGCAATTTGTCTTCATGGTATTGGTCACGTCAATTTAAGCCATTGACCACCGAAGACCCCCATCTATGCCAACGGCGAGTCCCATGTAACCTTAGGTCGCTCTAACCGGACGACATAAAGCGGGTACGGCTCCATCTAACCCGTGCTCACTTCGCAACGACAATTTAAGCCATTTGCGCGGGTCAAACTTTCACCGAGTCCCATTCTACCGCAAGTCACATAACTCAGTTATGTTCGAGTTGGCTCTCAGGCCTCCAAGTTGGCAAGATCTCGTATCCGCCCAGTTTTTCGGGTGCACCTTTGGGTTAGTCCCCAAGGCTCCCTGCTGCAATCTACCGCGTAGAAAACCCGAAAACAACCAATAGCACGGAGTCTTCTCCGGCCTTATGCAATGCAACATCACCGATCCGGACTAACATGTCCGGGTAGGCTTCAACCAAAATGCCTATGTCCGTTCTCGCATACGGACTCTAAACAACGGGGACTTTACATATCTACCCAAAGGAACGCCTCCAACTCTTCGCAAACTCGCGAGAGCGGGCTTCCTATGCTAAGAAAGATGCTAAGAAAGAGAGCTTTTAGTGCTCAAGATGAGGATCGTTACCCTTGCGTTCCTCTTTGGCGCCATCGAAAAGTAATCGGATAGAAATCACCGCACTTGCGTTGCCTCCGTGGATCCGGAGTCGGCTTGCGATTCGGAGCTCCGAAGCTCCTACAATGGCGGATCTAGCTCTTCTTCTTCCAATGGCTTTCCTCTTTCTCCAAGGGTTTGGAGAGATGAAAAGGGTAAGAAAGAATGGATTTTTCTAAGTCAAACCCCGGTTATATCCTCTCAGGAACCATCCCCAGCCGTCGGATCTCAACCTAAGAAAACGAGCGGCTTGATTCGGGGCTGAAATGCTCAAACTGGACCGAACACGGCCTGGCACACGCCCGTGTCCAGGGCCGTGTGCCGCATTCGCCGTCAAAATCGAATCTTCAGAACCCGCACACGGGTATCGAACACGCCCGTGTTCGAGCTGACACGCCCGTGTTCCAGCTGACACGGTCGTGTAGCCGGCCGTGTACACCATGATTTTTCCCCCGTTTTCAACCCGAGCACTGCACGGGTTCTAGGGCACGCCCGTGTCCTTGCCCGTGTCAACTTGACACGGCTGGGCCCCCAGGCCGTGTACACGGGACAATTCGTCGAGTGGAGATCGACGACTCGATGACACGGCCTTGGACACGCCCATGTCCTAGGCCGTTTGCCTTGTCTCGACGATCGTCGAATGAATCTCGACGACTCCCCGGGACGATCGTCGACACGGGTTGACACGCCCTGCGACACGCCCGTGTCGCAGGCCGTGGGCCCATTCTCGACGAATCGTCGAGTATAACTCGACGATTTCACGGCTAAGTGTCGACACGGGTCGACACGCCCTGCGACACGCCCGTGTCGCAGGCCGTGTGCCCCTTTCTCGACGAATCGTCGAGTATAACTCGACGACTTCGCGACTAAGTGTCGGCACACACTTGACACGCCCTGGGACACGCCCGTGTCCCAGGCCGTGTGCCTTCAGCCAGAAACCAAAACTGGCCCAAAACGTCCCCCTTTGCTCCTTTGAGTTTCGGGGCGTTACAACTCTCCCCCTCTTAAAAGAATTTCGCCCACGAAATTACATAAAGGAAAGATATACAAAACAACATTTGTACCTGAGCGGAACAACTCCGGATACTCGTCAAGCATAGTCTGCTCTCGCTCCCAAGAGAGCGCCTCACGACCGCAATTGTCCCACCGGACTTTGACCATCCTGATCTCTTTATTGCGTAGCCGCTTGACCTCCGAGTCCTCAATCCGCACGGGCTTGACCTTTGTTGTTAGCCCACTTTCCACCGGCACTTGATCGAACGCGATCACTTGCGTAGGCTCTTGCACCGCCTTCCGAAGTACCGAAATGTGGAATACATCGTGTAAACCACTTAGCTCCACTGAAAGCTTCAACCTATAGGCCGCTTCTCCAACTCGCTCCAGAACCTCGAACGGTCCAAGGCACCTCGGGCTTAGCTTTTTCAATCGTCGCACCCGCGAGACACCCTTGAACGGCTCGATCTTTAAGTATACATAATCGCCCACAGCGAACTCCACGTTCCTGTGCTTGGCATTATAGTACTTTGCTTGGCGGTACTGAGCGATAAGCAACCTCTCCCGAATGGTTCTTACCAGGGAAGTAGCATCCTCCACTTCCGATCGCTTATATAACTTTGACTCGCCCGTTTCTAACCAAGACAACGGCGTGCGACATCTTCTACCATATAGGGCCTCGAAGGGCGTCATCTGAATACTCGCTTGGTAGCTATTGTTGTATGCGAACTCCACCAAATAAAGGTGGTCTTCCCATTGCTTTCCGAAATCCAAGACACACATGCGAAGCATGTCTTCCATGGTTCTATTGACCCTCTCGATCTGCCCATCCGTTTGCGGATGGAAGGCTGTGCTAAACTTTAGCTTTGTACCCAACAATTGCTGCACCAGCCTCCAATCATTGGACGTGAACCGCCCATCACAGTCACTCACGATGCTGCGGGGCACACCATGAAGTCGTACTATGTTATCCACATATAGCTTTGCCAGCTTCTCCACCGGATCATCCTTCCTATGCGGAATAAAATGCGACACCTTCGTTAATCGATCAACAACCACCCAGATGGCGTCGTTCCCCTTTTGCGACCTTGGCAAGCCATGCACAAAGTCCATAGAGATGTCGTCAAATTTCCACTCCGGAATAGGCAAGGACTTAAGAAATCCTCCCGGCTTTTGGCACTCCGCCTTTACCAAGGCGCAAGTTTGGCACTTCGCTACGTATAGCGCCACATCCTTTTTCAAACCCGGCCACCAAAATAGTTTCTTTACATCACGGTACATCTTCGTGCTCCCCGGGTGAATCGAGTACTTGGTATGGTGTGCCTCGTACAACAACTCCACCCGTAAATTGCCCACACTTGGGACGCACAAACGACCGTCTTTCCACAGCAATCCGTCCTCCACGACGAATTGATAATTTGACCCATCCAGAGCCTCTATCATGAACTGCTTCATATGAGCATCCATATCCAAAGCCTGCCGAATCCGATCAGCCAGGTCATATTGGACTTCAGTCCAATTCAGAGCTACTTCAGCACTTGCTTGCTTATCCACACAAACAATCTCCAACGCCTCCAACTCCCGCACCAACCGCTCATCATGCACCGATAGCCAATTGGCTTGAGCTGGGGCTCGGCGACTCAACGCGTCTGCAACCGCATTCCCTTTGCCAGGCACGTAGTGGATCTTGAATGTATAGTCTCCCATAAACTCCATCCATCTACGCTGTCGTATATTCAGATCCTTCTGATCAATCAGATGCTTCAAGCTCTTATGACCGGCGTAGAGATCCACTTTCACACCGTATACAATTATGCCTTCATAGCTTCAAGGCAAAACTCACGGCCACACCGTATACAATTATGCCTTCATAGCTTCAAGGCAAAACTCACGGCCACACCGTATACAATTACGCTTCCGTGTTGCAGTAGCACGCAACCCAAACCGCTGCCCTATGCATCATTTAAAAAAATCTCATTGCCTTCGGTTCCACTTGGCGAAGTCAGCACAGGCGTCGTAGTCAACCGACATTATAACTCCTCAAAAGCTCGCGCGCACTCCGGCGTCCAAAAGAACTTATGCTCCTTCCTCGTCAAAGTAGTGAGAGGTAACGGTATCCGCGAGAAGTTCTCCACGAGAGACTATAGTAGCCGGCAAGCTCCAGCAAACGCCGGATCCACCGCAATACCCTCTCCACTCACTATATGCCCGAGGAACGCCACTGAGGATAGCCAAAACTCGCACTTCGAGAACTTGGCATACAACTGATTTCTCCTTAGCGTCTCCAACACCAAAGGAAGACGCTTGAAGTGATCTTCCTCCCTTTGCGGGTACACCAAAACATCGTCGATGAAGACGATCACGAACTGGTCCAAGTACTCCCTGAATGTCCTGTCCATAAAAATCCATGAACACTGACGGCGCATTAGTCAGCCCAAACGGCATGACCGTAAACTCGTAGCGCCCGTGTCTTGTACTCAACATTATCTTAGGGATATCCCTCTCCCTTATCTATTTAGAGTATGCCGTTGACCCTACCAACTGATCACAAAGATCATCGATCCTTGGGATTGGGTACTTGCTCTTTTCCGTCAACTTGTTGACCTCCCGATAATTAATACGCAGCCTCAACCTTCCATCCTTCTTCTTAATAAATAGGGTCGGTGCGCTCCAAGGCGAAGGACTTGGACGCGCATACCCTTGCTCCAACAACTCTTGCAGTTGAACTTTCAGCTCCGCCATTACCTTAGGCATTAGCCGACACGGTGATCGTGACACAGGCTTTGCACCTGATAATAGCTCGAGCTTAAAATCTATCTCCCGCTGAGGCGGGGCTCCAGGAAGATCTGCGGGGAACAGATCAGGGTATTCCGATACCACTGAAATACAATCCAACGCGGGCTTCGGCTTTGCAACCTCTACTAGTGTAAAGAACAGTTCTGCTCCAGCACGAACCGCCTTCACCACCTGAAGAGCAGACGTCAACGTCTTGCTCGACCTCTTTAAGCCCGTAAAAGTCGTCTCACGACTTGCTCCCAGCTTGACTTCCTTGCTACCGCAATCTATATGGGACTGCTGCTCCGAGAGCCAGTACATGCCAAATATAACGTCAAACTCCACCAACGGAAGTAACGACGCTTGCAGATCGTACTCCTAATTCCCAAACCACAAACTAAGAGCAACGAATTCTACCCTCGCAGAATGAGCACCATTGGACTATAACGCATCCAATTTATTTCTTTCCATCGAAGGAGGTACTCCAAGGCACAATAAAATTTCTAATAAAGGAACGCGAAGTTCCCTAAATGAACGGTGCTCTCGCAGATAAAGTAAAGTCGCAACAGAGCTTAGCACAGTAGTCCTGAGATAATATGCATAACAAGTATTTAAAGCAAAACTATCTTTAAACCATACATGTCGTCACGACGACGGGCTTTCTCCAGGGCTTTAGGCAATCACGAGCATAATGCCCCGGCTCCCCACAGTTGTAACATGTGCCCGGGGTCTGACCCGTAGTCGCCCCAGAAGTACCAGAAGGAGCTGAGCCCGAAGTCCTATGCTTCTTATACCATTTTTGATATGCCGACTTTGAGGTGTTAGGCACTTTGAATGCCGTTTCCTTTGCACTGACATCCTTGACTGCTCCTGACATAGGATTCTTACCCTTCCGAGCACCATTCCAATAGTCTCGGGCAAAGTGCCCTTTCTTTCCACAAGTATAACAAGTGTAAGTAGCTTTACTAGTTGATTTCATAACCCCTTTCTCCAGCATTCTGCTGGATGCAGCTCTTATGGGGTTTGTATAGTTCGATACCATAGTCGCTGGCATCGGGAGGGTCTTCTTCAACTCTGCCTCCAATGATCTGGCTGATTCCACCAAGGCTCGGAATCCCAATAACTTTGGTCCTAACAGTAGGACTCGTAACTCGGCGCGTAGGCCATTATAGAATCTATCGACTGTAGCTTGCTCATTATACGACTCAAAGCATGGGTAGCGACTTATCATAAGAAAAGCTTGCAAATATTCCTCAACCGTGTGCTCCCCCTGCACTAAATGCATATTCAGCTGCTGCCCCAATGGTCTACCAAAGGTCATCTGCTGCATCGCGCCCACCGGCGTTGAAGCCACAACAGGGGCGCAGGGTTGTACATTTCCTCCTAGCTGTGCACCCGTCACTGCGAACACCGCTTCTACAATCCTTCTAACGGTTTCATACGAAGGAGGAGGCTCAAACACCTCACCGGGTGCACTATGCTCCTCAGAAACCGGACATTCAGGCTGTCCAGCACCGCTTCCGGTCACCTATAGTGGTACAAACACCGTTAAGCGACCAAATAAAATTGCGAACAGCAATTATAGGAACACGCAGGTTCCTCAAGCACGAGTATTTTCATTCCTAAGTGGACATTCATGGGTTCTTTTACCATTATAACGATGACGCACACACTGTGCTCACCACCCCTTAAAAAGAATTCGGCCACGAATTCAGCTTAAGTCCGACCAAAAACCAGTAGTCTGATACCAAATTATAACACCCCCTATCCGTCGCATAGCATATAGCAGTAGGTCCGGCCGGGGCCCGACGCCATATACCACAGACAGACCGGGTGGTTACTTATGGAAACCATCCAACCAATCTCAACGTCCTACACAGAGCATTCTAGCGGAAGCAGTTTATATAGGAGTTGCAAAACAAGAACCCAGCATCGAGCATGAATGTCCACTAATAAGAAAATAGGAATGTTATTACAAAATACTCAAAAATCGGCCTTAAGGCCTTACAGATGTTTCACTTGTCTATTACATGATTTACCAACCTCGGCACGCAGGCCGGCCATACATGAATAAAATAGAAAACACTTCTACTTGGGCCTTCGAGGGCCAGCTTCGCAAAGAGGGCTTTAGCCCGCTACTGACCGCTTGGTCCAGCTGCACCTGCAAGCAAACAAACCACCGCACGGTGGCAAACAAAGCAACGGTCAGCAATGCTGACCAAATTATAACGATCCCGCCCCCAACTCGGGGCGGCGATGCTCCTTCCCTGCATTTCCTTAACATAAGCGAGTAATATAAAACCATAGCCATAACATCACAGACGTTGGCTCGTAAGGCCACACGCCCCGTGCACTCAGGGCACATTCTCGGTGAACCGGTCGATGTTACGTCAATTAAAGCCATTAACATTCCGGACTCACCACCGCCACTAAGACGGCCAAACCTATGAGCAATTTGTCTTCATGGTATTGGTCACGTCAATTTAAGCCATTGACCACCGAAGACCCCCATCTATGCCAACGGCGAGTCCCATGTAACCTTAGGTCGCTCTAACCGGATGACATAAAGCGGGTACGGCTCCATCTAACCCGTGCTCACTTCGCAACGACAATTTAAGCCATTTGCGCGGGTCAAACTTTCACCGAGTCCCATTCTACCGCAAGTCACATAACTCAGTTATGTTCGAGTTGGCTCTCAGGCCTCCAAGTTGGCAAGATCTCGTATCCGCCCAGTTTTCCGGGTGCACCTTTGGGTTAGTCCCCAAGGCTCCCTGCTGCAATCTACCGCGTAGAAAACCCAAAAACAACCAATAGCACGGAGTCTTCTCCGGCCTTATGCAATGCAACATCACCGATCCGGACTAACATGTCCGGGTAGGCTTCAACCAAAATGCCTATGTCCGTTCTCGCATACGGACTCTAAACAACGGGGACTTTACATATCTACCCGAAGGAACGCCTCCAACTCTTCGCAAACTCGCGAGAGCGGGCTTCCTATGCTAAGAAAGATGCTAAGAAAGAGAGCTTTTAGTGCTCAAGATGAGGATCGTTACCCTTGCGTTCCTCTTTGGCGCCATCGAAAAGTAATCGGATAGAAATCACCGCACTTGCGTTGCCTACGTGGATCCAGAGTCGGCTTGCGATTCGGAGCTCCGAAGCTCCTACAATGGCGGATCTAGCTCTTCTTCTTCCAATGGCTTTCCTCTTTCTCCAAGGGTTTGGAGAGATGAAAAGGGTAAGAAAGAATGGATTTTTCTAAGTCAAACCCCGGTTATATCCTCTCAGGAACCATCCCCAGCCGTCGGATCTCAACCTAAGAAAACGAGCGGCTTGATTCGGGGCTGAAATGCTCAAACTGGACCGAACACGGCCTGGCACACGCCCGTGTCCAGGGCCGTGTGCCGCATTCACCGTCAAAATCGAATCTTCAGAACCCGCACACGGGTATCGAACACGCCCGTGTTCGAGCTGACATGCCCATGTTCCAGCTGACACGGCCGTGTAGCCGGCCGTGTACACCATGATTTTTCCCCCGTTTTCAACCCGAGCACTGCACGGGTTCTAGGACACGCCCGTGTCCTTGCCCGTGTCAACTTGACACGGCTGGGCCCCCAGGCCGTGTACACGGGACAATTCGTCAAGTGGAGATCGACGACTCGATGACACGGCCTTGGACACGCCCGTGTCCTAGGCCGTGTGCCTTGTCTCGACGATCGTCGAATGAATCTCGACGACTCCCCGGGATGATCGTCGACACGGGTTGACACGCCCTGTGACACGCCCGTGTCGCAGGCCGTGTGCCCATTCTCGACGAATCGTCGAGTATAACTCGACGATTTCACGGCTAAGTGTCGACACGGGTCGACACGCCCTGCGACACGCCCGTGTCGCAGGCCGTGTGCCCCTTTCTCGACGAATCGTCGAGTATAACTCGACGACTTCGCGACTACGTGTCGGCACACACTTGACACGCCCTGGGACACGCCCGTGTCCCAGGCCGTGTGCCTTCAGCCAGAAACCAAAACTGGCCCAAAACGTCCCCCTTTGCTCCTTTGAGTTTCGGGGCGTTACACAAGTTGACTAAGTGTCGACACTAGCCTACAAGGTGTCGACACAACTCCTTGTGTTGTAGATTATATGTCTCGACACTGCTTCTTCTTCATGTGTCGACACTGATAATGTGTGTCGACACAAGTACTTGTACTTCAGTATATTGCTGAATTCTTCTAAGTGTCGACACAACACCTTTGTGTCGACACATCTTCATGTGTTGAACTAGTCAGTGTCGACACTGCTTCTTGGTGTCGACACATGTCTTCAGTGTTGATACTTGCTGAGTGTCGACACAGCTTCTTGTGTCGACATATTCTTCTGCTGTTGGACTTCAGCTGAGTGTCGACACATCCCCTTAGTGTCGACACTTGTACTTAGAATATTTTGTTGAACTTTGCTGTTCTTTGCTAAGTGTCGACACAGCTCCATGTGTCGACACTTTCTTTAAGTGTTGAGTCTTCAGCTGAGTGTCGACACATTCTTTCTTGTGTCGACACTTTCTTCAAGTGTTGACTCTTCTGTTGTGTGTCGACACATTGTTCTGGGTGTCGACACTTATACTTAGTCTCTGCTGACTTTTGCTGAGTGTCGACATAGCCTCCAAGTGTCGACACTTTATGATGTAGACACAGTTTCACTAGGTATCGACACAGCTCCTTATGTCGACACTGCTTCACTGCATTTTACTCCATTGAGTGTCGACACAGATCCTTGTGTCGACACTTTCTGTCTTGTGTCGACTCTGCATCCCTGGTGTCGACACAATGACTCCAAGTGTCGACACTACTTGTCTGGGTGTCGACACAAGTCTTCTTAAGTGTCGACACTTTCCCTCTGGGTGTCGACACATGGACTTAGAAACTTTTGTTTCATTCCTGCAAATACTTAACCTGCACAAGTAAACTCAAAACACATCAAATACATTTTGATGTATATCATTGAGTAGGGTGAGGCTTCTTCAAATCAGGTACATTTACACCAATGTACCCAACACCCGGGATTTCGGAAAGCGGTGGGAAGATCACCTGTACATGGTGGAGTTTGCTTATAACAACAACTACCAAGCGAGTATTCAAATGGCGCCCTTCGAGGCTCTATATGGTAAAAAATATCGCACGCCATTGTCATGGTTGGAGATGGGTGAGTTGAAGCTGTACAAGTGACAAGAAGTGGAGGACGCCACTTCGTTGGTGCAAACAATTCAAGAACGATTGCTGATCGCTCAGGACAGGCAGGATAAATACTATAACGCCAAGCATATGGACGTTGAGTTCGCTGTTGGTGACTGGGTGTATTTGAAGATTAAGCCGTTCAAGTGTGTCTCACGGGTACGACACTTGAAGAAGCTGAGTACGAGATACCTTGGACCGTTTGAGATTCTAGAGCAAATTGGTGAAGCAGCTTATCGACTAAAGTTATCAATGGAACTGAGTGGTCTACACGACGTATTCCACATATCGGTGTTACGAAAGACGGTGCAAGAGCCTTCACAGGTGATTGCGGTCGATCAAGTACCCGTTGATAGTGGGTTGACGACGAAGGTCAAGCCCATTCGCATTGAGGACTTTGAAGTCAAGTGACTTCGTAACAGAGACATTAGGATGGTCAAGGTCCGGTGGGACAACTGCAATCGTGAGGAGCTTTCATGGGAGCGAGAGCATACCATACTTGAGTAGTATCCCAAGCTCTTCTACTCAGGTACCGTTTAAGTTTGAGTACTTTTCATTCTCTAATTTTGCGACGAAATTCTTTTAAGGGGGAGAATTGTAACGCCCCAAAAGTCGGAATTGATCTGGTAGCGTTTTAAGACCAATTTGGGGCCTGATAAGGGTCAAATGGCCTTGGACACGGGCGTGTCCATGGCCGTGTCATGCTATGAGTTTGGCAAATTTTCGTGTGGTCGACGAAATGCGTTCGACGATCTTTGGTGGTCGAGCACACGGACTGAGACACGGGGTGTCCAGGGCCGTGTCCTGCTCTGTGATGGCAGAGTGATGTCGAGAGAGGCATACGACCTGGGACATGGGTGTGTCCAAGTCAGACACGGGCAACTCCAGGGCCGTGTCCTTCTCTGTGTTAGCCAGTCTGTGTCGCGCGTGGTACACGGCCTGGAACATGGGCATGTACTTGACGACACGGGCATGTCTAAGACCGTGTCCTGGTCGGGACGCGACGATTTCTTGTGTCGCTTGAGGGACATGCCCCATGACACGGGCATGTCATCAGCTGACACGGGCGTGTCGAGCAGTACACGGGTGTGTCTGAGCCAGTCTCCTATTCTACATTTGACGATCGTGTTCAGATCGTGAGACACGGACTGTGACACGAGCATGTCACATGCCGTGTTCGGCCCAGGAAATTGATTTTAAGGGCGAATCGAGGGCGTTCATTTTACTTAGATGGGATGCGACGGCCTGGAATGGTTCCTGCAGTGTTAAGGCCGGGAATGTGGCGTGAAACCCTCATTCCTCTTTAAGTTTTCTCTTTCTAAAGGTTTAGAGAGAGGGGAGAGCAAGGTTGAAGAAGAAGGAGAAATTCGGCCGCCGGTGGAGATTCGGAGCCCCAAATCGCAAGCCGTGTCTGGATCCTTGGAGGCGAGGCCGTTACGGTGCTTTTCATCCATCTAAGTTTCTTCTCTTCTCTATGGCTCCCAAACGAACTTCTAGGGTAACGATTCTCTTCTTGGACATATGAAGTCCTCTTCCTTTCTGCATAGGAAACCCGCTCTCGTGAGTATGCTGTGAGTGTGAGGTATTCCTTCGGGTGGATATGAATAGTCCACCTAGTTTTGCATGTAGAGTACAGAATCGAAGTACGAATATAGGCATGTTATGTGAATCCTACCCGGACAAGTTGGTCTAGATCGGTGATGTTTCATTATGCATGAATTGCCGTAGAAAACTTTGTGTTGTTGGTTGTTTTTGGGTTTCTCTATGTGGTAGATTACAACAGGGAGACTTGGGGACTAACCCCGAGGTGCACCCGGAAAACTGAGCAGATGCGTGGTTCTGCCATCTTGGTGGCCTAAGAACCAACTTGTACATAACTGGGTTATGTAAGATTGTCTGATCGAATTGGTACTCGGGGAAGCTTGACCCAAGCTTGTGGCTTAAATTGACAGGGCGGTGTGAGCAACAGTTTGAGTGAAACCGTATGCTCTCCAAGTGGTTCGGTTAAAGCGAACTAAGGTACATGGGACTTGTCGTTGGCTTTGAGGGCGAGTCTTAAGCTTCAGCCGTAAAGACTAAAATGCTCATGATGTTTGCCAACCTGAGGGTGGTGGTGAAGCCACGAAATGGACCGGATTCACCGAGAATGTGCCCTGAGAGCACGGGGTGTGTGGTCGTACGAGCATACGCCTGTGGTGATTGGTGCTTAAATTGTACTTTCACTATCTTGTTTTTCTATGCTAATAAATTACAGGGAAGGAACGCTGCCACCCAGGTTTAGGGGTGGGGTCGTTATAATTTGGTCAGCTTTAGCCGACATTTGCTTTTGTTTGCCATCGTTGTGGTGGAATGTTGTTTGCAGGTGCTGCGGAGCCTAGTACCAAGTAGTGGGCTGAAGCCCAGATTGCTGTGTAGGCCTTCGAAGTCCAAAAGCCAATGTTTACTTTTATGCTCATGTGTGGCTAGCCTGCGTGCCGATGTTTGGAAGACATTCATTAATTAAGTAAACTCTTGTAAGGCCATAAGGCTGAGTACTTTGTGTATTTTGTACGCTCATTCCTGATTGGTGTTTTTAGTGGACATTCATGCTATGGCTGGGTTCTTATAACTATTTTAAGAATCTTCCGCTAGAATGCTCTGAGTTAGGAGGCGTGTTCCTTTGGCAGTAATTTGGTATTAATACGTAACTCTACTAGCTGTCGGTGGTATATGGCGTGGGGCCCCGGCCGGACCTTCTATTATATCCCATGTGACGGATGGGGGTGTTATAGGGACAAACCCCTGAATGCACTCAGCCAGTTCGATCTCGGATTTGGCAGCTGTGTCGGGACCTGCTGGGCTCTGAAGACCCTTCTCCCCTTACCGCCGCCTTATGGTGACACTAACTCACGGGTTAGTCGACACTACAAGATGCCGATTCTGTCGGCTAGTACGATCATATAACCTGTTCGGACAATTGAGAAATAGTTGTATAAAAGCGGTGTATAAAACAGCTAGTCCACAAGTCACAGCACTATCATCTATAATGAAAATGAAAGCACAATAGAGTCCAGAATGAGTACAACAAAAGAGAAAAGGGCTTATGCCCTACACATGATATCAAATCTCTCTCTCAAAATGACAACAAAGCGGAAGCTAAACTATCATCAGAAAACTCGTCCCACCTGACGACGGGCTGCAGTAGTAGTAGGTGGTGGTGGTATCAGCTCCTCACGTCCTGCCATCTCGTCCTGCTAGTCATGCTGGTACTCCATCTCCTCGAGCTCCTAAAATGATTTGGTCACAACCGACCGTTAGTCATAAAAACTAAGCCATTTCCTCCACACCTCGCCCCCACAACTCCAGGCACGGAGCGGGAGGACGAAGCGGAGGATAACAAGGGATATAAAAAAAGAAGCATGTGATAGTGGAGCTATACTAACAAGTATATATAGTATTAATCTATTTCTACTCTAGCAGTTCTATATATATATCACATGTAAGGTATGATGAACTGTACGAAAAGTAAGTAAGGTGATGTAAGTAAACAAGATACTGTAAATAAAACAGAGTAAAGAATGACAAGTAGAATATGCTATTAATAAATTACCATTACAGAAGTACCTTAACTTATATGAATGAACATACAGACTTATAAGTTAGGGTTTCCAAATATAACTTATCATATAAAAGAGCCCATAATAATTTATATGATAAGGATCTATTGTGCGTATGACCTAGTTATGAATGTATGATATGCATGTATTTTATGATCCATGCAAGTGCAACTCACACACACGACTCCGTGATCACAGACCTTTAGTTCTCATATTTTGGAGCTAGCATCACTCTCTGGTACCACCATTGTGGCTACAGCAGCAGTGTAGCGGGCGTCTCCACTCCTAGGCGGGTATACACACTACCAGACCTAGACCTCCCATACGCCTCTGTCAACGTCCTAGGTGTACTCTAGAGTCTTTACGTACTATTTGTTGGCTACCTACCAGTCATTTTGGTCGAGTGTGCGTTTTTGGGGATCGTCCTCCAGACCGCAGTGCAAAACAACCCACTGGCCTCTCAAACCATCACACCTCGCTAGAGTCACCGTACTTCCATCAATGTGATGATTGGCACAGTACCGCATGACATGCCACAAGTTTATTTTTATGCACATGCAAGATATTCCAACCCGAGCCTCCAGCTCGCAGGACCAACCTATCCTGAAACCCTCCAACCCATAACAGGTGAGATTGCACATCAATGTCTTAGTCCTGAATCCATCCAACCCTTCACGAGTGAGATTGCACATCAATGCCTTAGTTTTCAATCCCTCCAACCCTTCACAGGTGAGAATGTTACCATGTTCTCTTAGTCTATTAGACTACTCTTGACTAATGTTTGTTATACCTAGCAATTTAGGGTTAATCCCAGGACTGCCCAAGGCATGCCCGGTGAAGGGCTCTCGGGGGAACTAGGAACTACCATGCGATGAAGCCCAAAGCTCCTTTTCTCAAGGATATTTACTTTTATTAATGTCTACCCATGATCCATACCAACTCTCATTATTACTCTAGGGCAAGCCTAAATATTTAGAATGTTATCAGGAGAGTGACAGTCTTCCACCGATCTCCGTTCTAGCCACTATCCTTAGGATTTTGCACTCTACCACTCGTTATCAAGAAGTGATCTATTGGATACCAACCAGGGTTTATCTTCCCAACATAGATTCCATCTCAACCAACAACCTTATCCCCGGTGGGTCCTAGTATCATATGTTATATGTACTAAGCGCACCCGTGACCTAATATTGACCCGTATGACGTGTCTTCCAAACTCTTGGGCCAACTGCTCCTAATTATTTATCATAGATTGCTTTGGTGTATGATGTTGACCATCCTAGGTTTCACTATTTTTCTAAGGAGTTAAGGGTATAAATTAATTCTTTTAATTGAGTGACCTGAGTCACCTTGCACATGATGTACAATCTATAATGGTCCAGCCTACCTAAGAAATTTATCAGATGTTCCTTGAGGTTAAATATGACTTCCTACCAAGTTTCATAATTTTCCCATGTAAAATTCCATTTAATATCTATTTAATAATAAACCACAAATTGACTACTTTCCAAATAAAGTACAGTATTTATACAATCAAAAATTTTAGGAAACTTACTGAGGATCCATGTTGATATAACAAAGCTAAATGCAGAATTTCAAAATCCTAAACAGTGATTTGACGCAACTTATATCCATAAAAATAATATTACCAAAATATCATTATTAGGGTTTTCAGCATATAGAGATTTCCAAAAAATCTCAAATATTTTAACAGAGATTTAATCCCAGAGATAAACTACTGTAAATTTTTCCATAAAATTTAAAAAACAATTTCCCTTATTTTTAATTAATTTCAAGAATGGGCAAAATGATAAATTCTCCTTAAACTCCAAATTAACATTACCTAACAGTCCTACAGATTTTTTCAGAGGTGAGCTATGTCCTAATAAAGTTTGTGACAAAATTTCAGAATTTAATAAATTCATATGTCCAAGATTCAAATTTATTTCCTAACTAGGCATATTTTCCAATAATTGCAAATAATGAGATTGTTGATCACAAAAATCCTAACCTTCCTATGGGAGGTATATTTCATCCTTATAAGCCTCTTTCCAGAGTGTCATGGACATGCAATAGTCCAAATGTGCTAAATTCCCTTTTTCTATTTTTACTATAGGCACCCCAAATGTGAACATACTTATCTCATGCATGTGGGATTTCCCAAACATGCAGAGGTCAAAATGACCTAAAATTTCTACCATAGTCTTATATTGACTTAATGGACATGACACCAAAATCTGGGGCCATTTGGAGTCATATATCTAGAAAAATACGCTTAATTTAAATATTAGTATTTCACCAAATACTATAGCAAACGTCGGACCAAAAATTCTCATTTTTGGTCAGCGCCTAGGTTTAACCTAATCACAAGCATGACCAAAAGTTTCAGTCATGATGACTCATGGTTCATCTTGGGCATTTATTTTAAGATCTGTCCTAGCCTAGGACCAGTCATGCTAGAATGATCATACAAGGAGTTCTACTTTACCAAATCATGACTTTAGTGTGTCATTTTAAGGTAAGACATAGGCCTACATTTTTCATGTTGATAGATGCCTCTGAATATGCCTCTAACAAGACTAAAATTAACATGCAATATCACTGTAAAAGTGTGACAAAATACACTATTCATAAATAATCATATTAATTAATTTAAATGGGTTAAAACCGACGGGATCAGCTCATTGTCCCCATCAGCCAACGACCATGATTCAGTCTTCCTGGGCCGATCTGTTTAGCTTATTCCAGCCATCTTAGCCTCCGCCGCCGGCTAATATCGCCACCACCTCTGTTGAGGTGGGACCATTCGTTTTCCAACGATGTGGTCGTCGGAGGTGGCTTCTCCGACGAACCCGAGCTAGAAGAAAAGCTCAGAAAATAACGTACTTGATCACATAGTTTCGGGCTCAATTGAGCTCGATGTCTCGCCTAATTGATCTAGAAAGCTAGTACGGGGTGAGGTGAGGCTAAACGAACCAGTAGTCAGGCTTGGCGGCTTGTGTGGTGGTGGTGCGCCATGGTCGTCGATCTCTCCGGCGATCTAGCCAGATCCTTCGTTTCTCTAGCAAAATCCTTGCCCCAGGTATCGAACTCCACTCGTCTGAGCTCTCTGAGAGCGATGGTGGGCTTAGTTTCGACTTTGAGTGGTTGTGTGAGGAGTTTTGATTAAGGTGGTGGCCAGCCATGAGCATAAGATGCTCCTCCTTGCTGCCAAGTGTCCACCAGCCCCTCAATCCTACTGAAAAGATCCTTGGGAGTTCAGCCATGAGCTTGGGCAGAGGGAAGGAGGGCTACATGGCCTCCATCCCCTCTTTCCCTCTCTCCTCTCTTCTCATTTTCTCCAAAATTCCTAAGCTGCCCCCATGCATGTATTCTCTCTCCTAATTTTGGGGGTTAGGGGTTGTCATTGACCTCTTGGGCTAGTCACGGGCCTTGAGCCATAGGCTTAGTCCATTAGGAATGGGCTTGACTCATATCATTTTCTCTCTTTAAGCCCTAAGTTGACTTGTTGACTTTTTAGGTTGACTTGGTCAACATGATGAGTGGGCTGGCCCCACTTGATGGTCATGGACCCAGTGGTACCACCCAACTTGGGTTGGGCCATGGTGGTGCCCCACTTGGACTAATTGGGCCTTTAGGTATTGGTTTGACCAAATTAAAGTTAGGGTTGACTTGGATCAACTTGGGTCAATAAGTGACCCAATGACATGGCTCATGGTTCACTTAGATTGTTATTAGGGTTAGGGGTATAGTAATGGGGCCAATGTGTTGCTAAGATCCAAATTTGGGCTAGTTTGACTTGAGTTAACTTGAGTCCTATAGTGGGTCCTATGTGACTACACCCTGACTCCCTAGGTCAACCTAGCCTAAACGTTATGCCCCCGCCACATATCCTAACCCAATCTAAGTTAAGGGTCTAATTGTAAATGAGATGTTACAAAAGCATCTACTTTCTTTTTGCAGTGGATAGATCTTTGAAAGACGAACGAACCTCGGGACCTTCTACCACTAAGGCGAGGTGGACGAAAGTCCTTCTTCACCTCTTAGGCGAGATGAATAAAGGTCCTTTTGCACCTTCACCCGAATGGACCCTGTCCTCTTGAAGCTTGAATGAATAAAGGTTTTTCGCCACCTCCAACTGAACATAAACCGATCCTCCTAAGGCACGAACGAACAAATGTTTTATGCTACATCCTCCTGGATAGACTCCAGTCCTTCTGAGGCACGAACGAACAACAGTTCTTCACCACCTCTGCATGGATGGACCCTGGTCCTCTTGAGGCATGAACGAACAATAGTTCTTTGCCACCTTAACTTGGACGGACCTCGGTCCTACTAAAGCACGAACGAACAAAGTTCTTTGCCACCACCACCTGGACGGACTCCGGTCCTCCTAAGGTGCGAACGAACAAAGGTTCTTTGCTATCTCCACTTAGACGAACCCTGATCCTCCTGATGTGTGAAAAAATAAAGGCTCTTCTCCACCTCCACCTGGACAGATCTCGGTCCTATTGAGGTGCGAATGAGCAAATGCTCTTTGCAACCACCATATGGATGGACCTCGATTCTCCTGAGGTGCGAACGAACAAAGTTTCTTCGCCACATCCACACGGACGGACCCCGGTCCTCCTAAAGCATGAATGAATAAAGATTCTTCGTCACCTCCACCTTGAAGGACTTTGGTCCTCCTAGGGCTCGAACGAACAAAAATTCTTTGCCCTTTCAACTAGATGGACCAAGGTCCATGGACACCTTTAAGGAAACGGATCCCGAGTCCTCCCAAAGTACGAACAGACAAATGTTCCTCACCAACTCTAAAGAAATGGAAATAGAGTCAAGCGGAGGAATACACGAACCTAGGTTCTCAGATAACTCATGAAATGAACGGACCTTGAGTCTGAAAGTGCAAGTTAGATCTGATATACTCTAGAGTGGGGGGGGGGGGGTGAATAGAGTATGGTGCTTGCTAAGAACTTTTTACAACAGTTGTTGTATTCCTAAGTGAACAAGGAAGCAAATGAACTACAACAACTATCTAATCAAAAAGCAATCACAAACCACAACCAGAAAATAAAAAAAAGTAAGCAACCAGATGACACAAGGAGCTATAGTGGTTCCCCAATCAATATGGGTACATCCACTCTTCTACCACCCTAGGTAGGAATCCACTGCAGGATGAGTTGATCAGGTGTCCTGCGCCCCAATGAGCTTTTGATAAGGTGCTCAAAAACCAAACAAGATTTTTTTGATCAGGTGTCTTGCCACCACTGAGTTTTGACAAGGTCTCAGAAACCAGCACAAACTTTTGAAGGGAGTTTGATAAACCCTTTACAACAGAGAGAGAGAGAGAGATGGATGAGATGATCTTCTATGTCAACAATCAGAGAGAAGATAGTGGATGTTGTCAAAGCTCCCCCTGAGATCTTGAGTTGTTCAGGAAGTGAAGCTTTGCAGTAGGGTGATAGGCCTTCAAAAAATTTGATCTCCAGCAAAAGATGATTTCAGCAGCAGCTGAAATGTGTGTTGTCTGGAGTCTTGAATGATGATGGCCTTTGAACACTGGAATCAAAAGGGATCTGAAAATTTCAGTATGTTGATCTCCTTTTGTGATGGTGTTCTTGTATGAATTCTAAGACTGTTAATATCTGCAGCTCTTTTCCTTGTTGTTGTTGTTGATGATGTTATTCTATGTTATTCTTTTTCAGCAGAATATGAATATCTCTTTTATTCCTTAGATCTGAATGAATAATTCTCTGTCCAAGATAGTTGTTAGTCTGTCATAAATGACTTCCTTAACTGCATTTTGTCTTCTGGAGGAAAGTCCAATAAAAACATTCCTTTAAAAATCCCTTGAAACTTGCTCCAGATTAATTGAAACGGCTACAAGATCCTTGACATAAATGCTGAGAATAATTCCATAACTGTCTGAATTTGAAACTTGAAAAACGTCGATCTCTTCAGAAAAATGTCGAACTGAGCTCCACTATCGTTGAACTGAGCTCAGAGACAGGACTTAGACTGAAACATAGATCGTCGATCTGAGCTCAACTATCGTCAAACTGAGCTCAGAGATAGAGAAACAAACTAGAGACAAGAACGTCGATCTGAGCTCGAAGATCGTCGAATGGAGTGTTGAAACACCCTATTACTAATTTGGGTCAGGATCACTATGTCTTTAGGAAACCTATTTTTGACCTCTTGTATAGATCTAAAGGTCAATTAGAATTGAGTCTAAGGGTTAGTAGTTAGGTTTGGAAGCTGCCCTCAAGACCAAGGTTTTTCAGTTTGGAGACTAAGTCATTTCGTCGAGCTCAGTACGCCGAATCGTCGAACTCAAATCAACGATCGTTGAGCTCACTTCGACGGATCGTCGAACTCCATTCGACGATCGCTGAGCTCAACTTCAACAAATCATCGAACTCCATTCGACGATCTTCGAGCTCAGTTCGACGATCTTGACTCCAGTATTGATTCTCTATCTCTGAGCTCAGTTCGACGATAGTTGAGCTCAGATCGATGATCTCTGTTGCTGTCTAAGTCCAAATCGCTGAGCTCAGTTCGACGATAGTAGAGCTCAGTTCGACGTTTTTCTGAAGAGTTAAATGACTTTCAAGATTCAAATTCAGAACAGTTAAGGAGTTATTGTCAGTAATTAATTCAGAAGATTTTGTAGCCATTTTCATTTATTCTGGACCAAGTTTCAAGGGATTATAAAGGAATATTTCTTTGGAATTTCCCCCAGAAGACAATTGTAATTAAGGAAGTCATTTTATGACAGGCCAACGGCTATTCTTGACAGAGGATCATTTCTATTCAGAAACAAAGGTAATAAAAGAAAAAGCTTTTTTTTTGAATACTGATAACAGACAAGAGATAAATCTGTAGAGAGTGCACAAGAAGAAGAAGAGAAAAATATTCTCTGCTACAACTTTTCTCTCGAACAACATCTTTTTCAACAATAATCTCTCAAGAGAAAAAGAAAGAAAGCTGTAGACATTCTCTGTCTAAAAGAATTCATACAAGAACACACAACCAAGGAGATCAACCAACTGAAATTTTCAGATCACTTTTAATTCAAGTGTTCAAGGTCATCATCATTCAAGATTCCAGACACCTAACATTTCAGCTGTTGCTGAAATCATCATTTGTTGGAGATCAATCTCTGAAGGCCTATCACCCTACAGCAAAGCTTCATTTCCCGATCAACTACAGATCTCAGGGGGAGCTTTGACAACATCACTGAATCCACACAGTCTTCTCAGCTGCTCTGAGAAAGAGAAGACTTCCATCACTCTCTCATCCTCATCTCTGTAAAGGGTTTTTCAAACTCCTTTCAAAAGTTTGTGCTTGGTTTTTGAGCACCTTATCAAAAGCTCATTGGTGGCAAGACACCTGATCAAAAAATCTGATTTGGTTTTTGAGCACCTTATCAAAAGCTCATTGGTGCTCAGGACACCTGATCAACTCATCCTGCAGTGGATTCCTACCTAGGGTGGTAGAAGAGTGCATGTACCCAAGTTTAGGGGAACCACTATAGCTCCTTGTGTCTTCTGGTTGCTTATCTTCATTTTTGTTTCTGGTTGTGATCTGTGATTAGTTAGGATCTGTGATTAGTTAGGATCTGTGATTATTTCTTTTGTAGATTGTGATTAGATAGCTACTGTGTTTTGATTTACTATTTGCTTCCCTGTTCACTCAGATACAACAATTGTTGTAAAAAGTTTTTAAGCGACATACTCTATTAACCCGCCTCTAGAGTATATCAGATCTAGCTTGCACTTTCAATTGGTATCAGAGCCAGGTTGGTTAAACATACCACACCTTGGTGGTTGCACAGGCTAACACCTGAACCTAAAGATTCCTAGTTAGATCTGTTTTCCTTTGATTTTGTTATTAGATTATCTCCTCATAAATCATGGCCCAAAATAAAGATTATGCAAGCACCAGACCTCTAGTGTGCAATCTGTCTAAGTTTCCACTTTGGAAAGCAAGGATTAGACTATACATGAATTCTATTGACGAGGACATTTTTAATTCTATTTTGACAGTTTGTCCAAGACCTCCAAAGAACATAAGCACAAATGCTGTTCCACCTCCATCAGGAACAGATGCTGATATCAAGAAGTGGAAGGTAGCAGATGCAAAGGCTACGAATATCTTAGCCCAGACCATGTCTGATGATATATTCCAAAAGGTGGCGGAATGCAATTCAGCAAACGAAATCTGGGATAAGCTATCTGAAATAGTCTCAGGATCAGCTGATGAAAGAAAGGACAGGAGATCCCACCTCATATCCCAATATGAGAACTTCAAGAAGGGAGAAGCTGAGTTAGTTGGAGATATGTATAATAGACTCAGTCTGATAGTCAATGAACTCAAGACTTTGGATAAAGAGATCTCACTGACTGAACTAAATGATAAAATCCTAATGTGCTTCCCAAGCACTTGGGATTCAAGGATCTGGCCAATCAAGGATGCCAGAAGTCTGAATGAGATCACCACAAAAGCACTCTTAGGCAAGCTCAAATCTTATGAGCTGCTCATTAAAAATAGAGAAGAAGAGCAGAAGGCTGCCTCACCAGCCACAAGAAAAGAAAAGATAATAGCCTTCAAAGCAACTGAAGATTAGCCTGAAGACAAAGTCACAGGCAATGATGAGCTGCTTAGTCTATTGGCCAAAATATTTTACAAGATGGCCAGAAAGGACTTCAGAAAGAGATCATATAAGGAGCATTATAAGCCAAGGTATGATAAGTCAAATAATAAAGAAATTGTTTGCTTTGGTTGCAGGAAACCAGGGCACATTGTACCTGACTGTCCAGAAAACAAAAACAAGGATAGAAGGGACAAGAAAGAAAGAAGAAATGACAGAGACTTCAAGAAGAATGGCAATGGAAAACCCTTCTCAAGCAAGAACAAACACACAAGGAAGGGATTTGTTGCTGAATACTGGAGTGAAATTGAAGAGGAGTCAGAAGCTTCATCCAGCTCCAGTGATGATGAAGATGATGCTGAAGAGAAGGAGTTCTGCATGATGGCAATCAATGCCTCCCAACACAATTCAGATGCAGAAGACTCAGAGTCAGACTCAGAGACTCAACTTGAAGAGTACCAGGTAATTAGTTCTTTTGATTTCAATTTAGAGGACTTTAAGTATGAGTTTAAAGCACTGTGTTTATACTTACTAAAATCTGAGAAGGAAATTATTTCTCTCAGAAATCAATTGTCTGAACATAGTTCCTTAAGATCAGAAAATCTCAAACTCCCTGAGGAGTTGGAGTGCTGTAGGGAGCAGATAGCTTCACTGAAAGGTGAGATATTTGAGGCCAATAAGCTTGAAGAATCCCTTAATGGGAGAAGTACCAAGCTGATGGACATAACAAGCATAGTGAACTCCAAATTTAATAGTACACTGGGCTTGGGTGCTTCATCCAGCCAACCTATAGTTCTAACAACTCCAATCAAGTTCATTTCTGATAAAGGGAAGGGAGTTGTAGAGGTAGCAAGGAAAAATTCTGATCTGCCTAAGAAAACCAAGTTCCAGCAGAAATCGTCGAATGGAGCTTGACGATCGCCGAACGCAGATCAATGATCTCAGGCAAAATCGTCGAATGCAGGTCGACGACCTCTAATTCCTGAACTCTACCACAGTCGACCGTCGAACGGAGCTCGACGATCTGACCCAAGATCATCGAACGCAACTCCACGATCGTCGAACAGAGATCAGAGCTCTGGAAATTCCTTCAAGGGCAAATCAAAATCCAATCCTATGGGTCCTTCATCCCAAAGCCTTAACCCTTATAATGAATGGATAATACCTCCAAGGAGATATCATCCTGAAGGTTATAAGAGTCAACCTAGGATGTCTCTTATTTCTTAGTTTAAAGGTTATCAACCTAGGCCCAAGGTAAACTAGGTCAAAAATAAGTGAATTATTTTATGTGCAGGTGAAGACCTATCCAACATCAAACCAACAATGGTATTTGGATAGTGGGTGCTCTAAGCACATGACAGGAAACAAGGACAACCTCACATCCTTTAAAGTCAAGCTTGGACCCAAAGTCATATTTGGTGATTCAAACTTTGGACAAACTAAAGGATATGGTGCAGTCCAGATTGGAACAGTGATATTCAAGAAGGTAGCCTATGTGGAAGGACTGAAGCATAATTTGATAAGTATCAGTCAGCTATGTGATGAAGGCTACCAGGTGACTTTCAGCAAAGCCCTATGCATGATCAAGTTAGAGGACAACATAACTGTGTTGACAGGTAAAAGGAAAGGTAACATCTATTTAGTAGACTTTCTTTCAACTAAAGTAGATATTTGCTTGTTTAACTCTATTAGTAGACCTAATGAATTATGGCATAAGAGATTAGGACATATAAACCTTAGAACCATTGCTAGGCTATCCAAGGACAACCTTGTTAGAGGACTACCTTCTGGCCCCTACAATAAGGAAGGACTCTACAAGGCTTGTCAATTAGGCAAGCAAACTAAAAATAGTTTCAAATCACTTAATAAGAGTGATTCACCTAGGATCTTGTATCTGTTACACATGAATCTTTTTGGACCCATTACAGTACAAAGCCTAGGAGGGAAATCTTACACTTTAGTAGTTGTAGATGACTTCTCTAGATTCATATGGGTGTTCTTTCTGAGGTAGAAGTCTGATGACTTTAAGTGTTTGACAGAGTTTCTCAAATGTATACAGATTGAGTTCAATACTCACATTGCCCTGATCAGAAGTGATCATGGGACAGAGTTTGATTCTCTTCTTATGCAAGAGTTCTGTCAGAGTGAAGAGATTAGGCACACCTTCTCAGCTCCTAGAACTTCTCAACAAAATGGGGTAGCTGAAAGGAAAAATAGAACCCTTATTGAAACTGCCACTACATTATTGTCAGATGCTCACCTTCCTCTATCTTTTTGGGCAGAGGCAGTGAACACCTCCAACTATGTGCTGAACAGAAGTTTAATACATAAACTAAAGGGAAAGACTCCCAATAAATTACTCAAAGGGAAGAAACCTAAAGTTGATTATTTTAGAATTTTTGGCTGTATTTGTTATATTCATAATAATGACAAGAGATATTTAGCAAAATTTCAAGCTAAAGTTGATGAAGGAGTGTTTCTGGGATACTCTATGATCAGTAAGGCTTATAGGGTATATAATAAATCATTTCTTAAATTTGAGGAATTTGTTCACATATCATTTGATGAATCTAACATATCTTTCAAGGAGAAGAACACTTCTACCATAGAACGTTTGCAGGTACATTCTCTTGCTGAAGATTTGAACAGATTACAGGTTACTCAAAAAGAGGAAAGCAGTGAAGATGAAGAAAGCATTCAACATATTGAAGAGAAACAACTTGAAGAGCCAGTTGTTGTACCACAAGAGGAAACAACAACACAGGTTTGTGAACAATCAACACCCCCTGTTGATTTAGTAACATCAAGAGACCATCCAATTTCTCAAGTAATTGGAGACATCTCAGCTGGTGTGCAAACCAGAAATCAGGTCAACCAAAACCTGTTGCACACTTGCTTCCTATCTCAAATTGAACCTCAATCCATTCAAGATGTAGAGCAAGATCCACACTGGATCATTGCAATGCAAGAAGAGTTGCATCAATTTGAAAGGAACAAAGTTTGGGAACTAGTGCCAAAGCCTAAGGATCAGTCCATTGTTGGAAAAAAGTGGGTGTTCAGAAACAAATTGGATGATCAAGGAGTAATTGTAAGGAACAAGGCAAGGCTAGTTGCTCAAGGATACTCTCAAGAAGAAGGCATAGACTATGACCAAACTTTTGCACCAGTTGCAAGATTGGAAGCATTCAGAATCTTCTTAGCTTATGCAGCACACAAAGGCTTCAAGGTATATCAGATGGATGTAAAAAGTGCATTTCTAAATGGAGACATCAAAGAAGAATTCTATGTCAGACAACCTTCAGGTTTTATCTCTCCAACCCATCCTGATTATGTTTTTAAATTGAACAAAGCATTATATGGTCTCAAGCAAGCTCCTAGAGCATGGTATGAGACTCTAGCATGCTTCCTTCTGAAAAATGAATTTATAAGGGGTAGAGTAGACCAAACTCTTTTCATTAGAATCCATAAGTCTCATACCCTACTAGTACAGATTTATGTAGATGATATTATCTTTGGCTCTACTGATTCGAATTTGTGCAGAAGGTTCTCCAACCTAATGCATTCTAAATTTGAAAGGAGTAGCATGGGTGAGCTATCCTTCTTTCTAGGATTGCAAGTCAAACAACATGCTAAAGACATCTTTATTTCTCAAACCAAGTATGCAAATGAATTGGTCAAAAAATTTGGTATGTCTGAAGCATTTTGTATGAAAACACCTATGCCTACTAATGCTATATTGGATGCTGATGAACATGGGAAACCTGTTGATCAGACAACATATAGAGCAATGATTGGCTCTTTACTGTACCTTACAGCTAGTAGACCAGACATAATGTTTGCTACATGCATATGTGCTAGATTCCAAGTAAGCCCTAGAGAGTCACACTTCACATTAGTTAAAAGGATTCTAAGGTATGTTAAAAGTTGTCCAAATCTAGGTCTCTGGTATCCAAAAGATTCAGCATTTGAATTAACTGTATTTTCTGATGTAGATTATGCTGGATGCAGAATTGACAGGAAAAGCACCACTGGAACTTGTCAGTTCCTTGGTGACAGACTTGTCTCTTGATTTTGCAAGAAACAAACTTCTGTGTCAACTTCAACTGCTAAAGCTGAATATATGGCTGCAGGCAGTTGTTGTTCACAAATATTGTGGATTCAAAACCAAGTCCTAGACTATGGCTACAACTTAGAGAAGTCAAAAATCTTTTGTGATAACACCACTGCTATTTCTATAGCTCAAAATCCAGTCCTCCATAGTATGACAAAACACATAGAAATTAGGCATCACTTTTTAAGGGATAATGTTGAGAAGAACAAAATTGAACTTTAATATATCCCAACTGATTTGCAAAGGGGAGATATTTTCACCAAACCCTTGGATGAAAAGAAACACACCTTCTTCCTTTATCAGGTAGGAATGTTAGATGGAGGAAGTCTAAAATAATATCCAAGATCTTAAAACTTTAACAATTGACCAAGACTAGACAAACATCTTGATTTTTCTAAGTGTCTAGAGTGTATTTCTGGTCTCTGAACTGCGCTCGACGATTTTCCCCCAGATCGTCGAACGGATATCGACGATTTCCGAAATCGTCGACCTAAGTTCAGCACTTCTCAGATAGTGCCCAACTATCTTTCAGGTCAACGATCGTCGAATGTCGCTCGACGATGTTGTTCTCTAAACTATCGTCGAACGGAGCTCGACGCTCTCCGATATCGTCGAACGGAGATCGACGATATTGAAGACCCTTCAGATTCCTTTAGAAGCCCCGATCGTCGAACTGAGTTCAACGATCTTTCCTTTTCTGCGTCGAACCCTAATATAAAATTCATTTTTCGGCCGTCGTTCTCCTTCTGCGCTTTCAATCTCTCTGCAAAAATTCTCTTTCCCTCCAAACATCTCTACACTTGGTCGTTTTGTTTGTTGATTTTTGCAGGTAACCATGGCCGTCTCTGTTGCCGTTCTAGCCGCAATGAAATTCGATGTCAGATTTGATATAGACCTGGAGTCCTTCAGCACCACTGATAACTTTTTTCAAGATATTCTGGAACTTTTCAAGGAGCAGAAGCTTGTTACCATAATGTCCACAAGAATCAAACTAGCTGCTGATGAGATTAAGGAGTGGGTGTACACTGCCCACAACCAGGACCAAAACACAGTGGTCGGTTCAATTTCTAGAACCCAGGTACCTTTGACTCCTGCTATTCGGACAGAGGTTTTTGAATTAAGTTCTGGAAGAGATTATGCTGAATTGTCTGGAGAAGAATTTTCTGATTTACTTGTAAGAATGGGTCACTCTGATGTTAACCCTAGCAAGCTACTGAAAAAGAACCTAGCTGTGGAATACAAGTTTTTGGCTGATGTAGTGGGAAAGGTTCTGCTGGCCAAGCATTCAGCACATGATACTATCTCTAGGTATCAGCTGTGCTTGATGGGTGCCATTGTGGATAAGAAGCAATTAAACTGGGGAGAGGTCTTCTTTGATCTGATCAAGAAGAAAATAAACAAGAATTTTGTAAATTATGGGAGGATTCTAGGGCTGTTTCTCCATAACAGATGCCCTGCCCTACTAGTATCCTCTGGGATGCATATCAATGCTTCAAAGAGGCTGTCATGTGCCCTCTTTGGCAAATGGGACAGGCAGATAACCAAGCCCAACATGCCTTCTGCAAGCACAACTTCAGGCACAAGGACTGTATCAGTCTCTTCCCCTCAAGTCTCTGCCCTTGCAGATGACTTGCCTGCTGCTTCTTCTCCTCCTCCAGCTCTCATTCCATCTCCACCAGCACACTCCACCATTCCACTCTCATCCACAATCATTATCTCCAGCCCATCTCCAACATCAATACCATCTCCAATCCCAACTCTTCCAATAACAGAAGAAATCTTCCATCCACTATATCACTACCATCAACCAGACATTTCCATATCATCCCACATTCCATCATTCAATCTTCTAGATGATTCCTTCATGAATGACTCACCTTCATCCCCTCCTGATCTACCCTCCTCATCCACAACATATCAACAACTTCTACAAGATATCATTTTTCAACCCTCATTCACACCCTCTATCTCCATACCATTTTCTTCCATTTCTACAATCCCCACACCTCAACCCTCACTTCTACCATCCACCAGCTCTCCTTCACCATCTCCAGTTGCTCCTCCATCCTTCTCTACCTCAGCTCAAGTCCCTGCTGAGCAAGCAGATATTCCAGCCTTAGCTGACAAACTATATGAACTGATAGATCCCAGGCGATCACTTCTATTGGAGACCTCCTTGGCTCCACTTCTTCAGTCAATTGCAGCCCTTTCTGCCAGGCTATATTCCATCTTTCCTCCTCAGGCAATCCCTTCCTTTGGATGCCTTGATCCAGCTCTCTCTAAATCTAGGCAGGGGGAGATGCCTTATGAAGTTAGATTGCCTGCTGCTGCTGCTGCCATTTCTTCAGTTCCTTCTGCTGCTGCTATCTCTTCACCTCAAGCTCCAGTTTCAACACCACCTCAAGCTGAAACACCACCTTAAGTTGATGTCTTCTCAGTGGACCTCAGGTCCTTATTATAGTTTTTGATTCAACTTATTTCAGCTGTCTTCCAGTGAGTAATGCAGTTCAGCCATCAGAGGATCTTTCCAAGGCCATTGTGCCCTTCTCAAGTTGTGACACCAGTGTTATAACTTCATTTGTAAATTCAGTTTATGTTGCTGCTACTCCTACTGCATATATTGTTGCTATTTCTGTTGCTGCTGTTGTCAGTGATGATGCTGCTGATGTTCTAGTTTCTGAGGATATGCAGACAGAGACATATGATTTTGAGCCTACTGTTATTGCTGATGTTATTCCTACTGTTATTACTGATGCTGAGGTTCCTGTATCTGAAAGTATTTTCTCTGAATCTGTTACTGCTCCAGTCACTACTGTCATTACTGCTGCTATATCTTCTGCAAGTATTGCCCCAGAAAGTTCTGTATCTGTTGTTACTACTGCTGCTGCTACAACATCTGCCAGTACAATATCTATTGTGCATGCTGCTGCTACAACTGCTATCTCATCTGCTCCAACCCAACTTCAAAAAGAATATATGAAAAAGATTGATGCTTTATATGATGTGCAAAGTTCTGAAAGTGATGAATTTAGGACTGATTCTGATGACTCTTCTGCCACTATAGCCAGGAAAAGAAAGGCAAGGAGCAAAGCTATGAAAAGGGTGCCTCCAGCCAAAGTCAAATACACCAATGACATACCTTATTACATTCTTCATGACTGCCCCATTACTGAACATTAGATGTTTTATTCCAAGAACCAATTGAAAGCTATGAAGAAGAAGAGGAAGTATGAGAAAGGATCTTCTCAGTTTCATCATCCTCATCCTCCTCCACCACCTCCTCCTGATGCAGGTGCAGGTGGAAACTCAGCTACTCATCCTTATGCTAAAAGCCAAACCCCCTATCAGCCTCATGCAAGATCTCAATATAGGGGAAGCCAGTCCAGAGGTTCTCAACCAAGAAGAGGAAATTATAGAGGAAGCCAAAGGGAATTCCAAGTCTACTCAAAAGGCTATTCAAGGCAACATCCATACTCTAGGGAAGGACAAGCTTCATCAGATACAACTTTAGGTCCTTTTCCCTACAAGCTGAAAGAAGTAGTCTCATCCAGGACTCCTCAAGATAATCCTTCCAACAGATATGAACCTCCAGTGCCCTTTGAGAATCCAGAGAATAACCCTACTGCATGGACTGCTAGAATGAAAGAGTTAGTTGCCTTGGATCTGATCAAGAAAGCCAGAGAGCAAGGCAAGGACTCCTCCAACATTTCTACTATGTCTGAACAAAGAAAGAAGGAACTTGAAAGATATGCCTCAAGCAAATTTTTTGATTCTGAAAGATATATGGAGCTGCATCCTGAAGCTGCGGTACCAAGGCCTAAACAACAAACTTCTTTAGGTGTAGCTGATGATAGAAGGTCAAAGAAAGAAGCTCTTAATCCTAATAGAGAAATTAAGATTATAAAGAGCAAGGAGAAGGAATAATTCTGTAAGGTGTCAGTTATTCTGATTTCTGATTTCTGTCTGAGATAATATATCTGTGATTCTGCTTTGTTGTTGTTTATTGATGTTGTGTATGTTGCTTTTAATTTTTTCAAATTCTATAAATAGTAATCCTAACCCAAATAGGGGGAGATTGTTGGAACACCCTATTACTAATTTGGGTCAGGATCACTATGTCTTTAGGAAACCTGTTTTTGACGTCCTGTATAGATCCAAAGGTCAATTAGAATTGAGTCTAAGGGTTAGTAGTTAGGTTTGGAAGCTGCCCTCAAGACCAAGGTTTTTCAGTTTGGAGACTAAGTCAATTCGTCGAGCTCAGTACGACAAATCGTCGAACTCCAATCAATGATCGTTGAGCTCACTTCGACGGATCGTCGAACTCCATTCGACGATCGCTGAGCTCAACTTCAACAAATCGTCGAACTCCATTCGACGATCTTCGAGCTCAGTTTGACGATCTTGACTCCAGTATTGATTCTCTATCTCTGAGCTCAGTTCGACGATAGTTGAGCTCAGATCAACGATCTCTGTTGCTGTCTAAGTCCAAATCGCTGAGCTCAGTTCAACGATAGTAGAGCTCAGTTCGACGTTTTTCTGAAGAGTTAAATGACTTTCAAGATTCAAATTCAGAACAGTTAAGGAGTTATTATCAGCAATTAATTCAGAAGATTTTGTAGCCGTTTTCATTTATTCTGGACCAAGTTTCAAGAGATTATCAAGGAATATTTCTTTGGACTTTCCCCCAGAAGACAATTGCAATTAAGGAAGTCATTTTATGACAAGCTAACGACTATTCTTGACAGAGGATCATTTCTCTTCAGAAACAAAGGGAATAAAAGAAAGAGCTTTTTTTTGAATATTGATAACAGACAAGAGATCAATCTGTAGAGAGTGCACAAGAAGAAGAAGAGAAAAATATTCTCTGCTACCACTTTTCTCTAGAACAACATCTTTCTCAACAATAATCTCTCAAGAGAAAAAGAAAGAAAGTTGTAGACATTCTCTGTCTAAAAGAATTCATACAAGAACACACAACCAAGGAGATCAACCAACTGAAATTTTCAGATCTCTTTTGACTCAAGTGTTCAAGGCCATCATCATTCAAGACTCCAGACACCTAACATTTCAGCTGTTGCTGAAATCATCATTTGCTGGAGATCTCTGAAGGCCTATCACCCTACAGCAAAGCTTCATTACCTGATCAACTACAGATCTCAGGGGGAGCTTTGACAACATCACTGAATCCACACAGTCTTCTCACCTGCTCTGAGAAAGAGAATACTTCCATCACTCTCTCATCCACATCTCTGTAAAGGGTTTTTCAAACTCCCTTCAAAATTTTGTGCTTGGTTTTTGAGCACCTTATCAAAAGCTCATTGGTGGCAAGACACCTGATCAAAAAATCTGATTTGGTTTTTGAGCACCTTATCAAAAGCTCATTGGTGCCCAGGATACCTGATCAACTCATCCTGCAGTGGATTCCTACCTAGGGTGGTAGAAGAGTGCATGTACCCAAGTTTAGGGAAACCTCTATAGCTCCTTGTGTATTTTGGTTGCTTATCTTCATTTTTGTTTCTGGTTGTGATCTGTGATTAGTTAGGATCTGTGATTAGTTAGGATCTGTGATTATTTCTTTTGTAGATTGTGATTAGATAGCTACTGTGTTTTGATTTACTATTTGCTTCCCTGTTCACTCAGATTAAAACAATTGTTGTAAAAAGTTTTTAAGCACCATACTCTATTAACCCCCCTCTAGAGTATATCAGATCTAGCTTGCACTTTCAATTGGTATCAGAGCCAGGTTGGTTAAACATACCACACCTTGGTGGTTGCACAGGCTAACACCTGAACCCAAAGATTCCTAGTTAGATCTGTTTTCTTTTGATTTTGTTATTAGATTATCTCCTCACAAATCATGGCCCAAAACAAAGATTATGCTAGCATCAGACCTCCAGTGTGCAATCTGTCTAAGTTTGCACTTTGGAAAGCAAGGATTAGACTATACATGAAGTCTATTGATGAGGACATTTTTAATTCTGTTTTAATAGTTTGTCCAAGACCTCCAGAGAACACAAGCACAAATGTTGTTCCACCTCCATCAGGAACAGATGCTGATATCAAGAAGTGGAAGGTAGCAGATGCAAAGGCTATGAATATCTTAGCCCAGACCATGTCTGATGATATATTCCAAAAGGTGGATGAATGCAATTCAGCAAAGGAAATCTGGGATAAGCTGTCTGAAATAGTCTCAGGATCAGCGGATGAAAGAAAGGACAGGAGATCCCACCTCATATCCCAATATGAGAACTTCAAGAAGGGAGAAGCTGAGTTAGTTAGAGATATGTATAATAGACTCAGTCTGATAGTCAATGAACTCAAGACTTTGGATAAAGAGATCTCACTGACTGAACTAAATGATAAAATCCTAATGTGCTTCCCATGCACTTGGGATTCAAGGATCTGGCCAATCAAGGATGCCAGAAGTCTGAATGAGATCACCACAGAAGCTCTCTTGGGCAAGCTCAAATCTTATGAGCTGCTCATTAAAAATAGAGAAGAAGAGCAGAAGGCTGCCTCACCAGCCACAAGAAAAGAAAAGACAATAGCCTTCAAAGCAACTGAAGATCAGCCTGAAGACAAAGTCACAGGCAATGATGAGCTGCTTAGTCTATTGGCCAAAAGATTTTACAAGATGGCCAGAAAGGACTTCATAAAGAGATCATACAAGGAGCATGATAAGCCAAGGTATGATAAGTCAAATAATAAAGAAATTGTTTGCTTTGGTTGCAGGAAACCGGGGCACATTGTACCTGACTGTCCAGAAAACAAAAACAAGGATAGAAGGGACAAGAAAGAAAGAAGAAAGGACAGAGACTTCAAGAATAATGGCAATGACAAACCCTTCTCAAGCAAGAACAAACACACAAGGAAGGGATTTGTTGCTGAATCCTGAAGTGAAACTGAAGAGGAGTCAGAAGCTTCATCCAGCTCCAGTGATGATGAAGATGATGCTGAAGATAAGGAGTTATGCATGATGGCAATCAATGCCTCTCAACACAATTCAGATGCAAAAGACTCAGACTCAGAGACTCAACTTGAAGAGGACCAGGTAATTAGTTCTTTTGATTTCAATTCAGAGGACTTTAAGTCTGAGTTTAAAGCACTGTGTTTAGACTTACTAAAATCTGAGAAGGAAATTATTTCTCTCAGAAATCAATTGTCTGAACATAGTTCCTTAAAATCAGAAAACCTCAAACTCTCTGAGAAGTTGGAGTGTTGTAGGGAGCAGATAGCTTCACTGAAAGGTGAGCTATCTGAGGCCAAGAAGCTTGAAGAATCCCTTAATGGGAGAAGTATCAAGCTGATGGATATCACAAACACAGTTAACTCTAGATTTAATAGTACACTGGGCTTCGGTGCTTCATCCAGCCAACCTATAGTTCTAACAACCCCAATCAAGTTCATTTCTGATAAAGGGAAGGGAGTTGTAGAGGTAGCTAGGAAAAATTCTGATCTGCCTAAGAAAACCAAGTTCCAGCAGAAATCGTCGAACGGAGCTCGACGATCGCCGAACGCAGATCGATGATCTCAGGCAAAATCATCGAACGAAGGTCGACGACCTCTAATTCCTGAACTCTACCACAGTCTACCGTCGAACGGAGCTCGACGATCTGACCCAAGATCATCGAACGCAGCTCCATGATCGTCGAACAGAGATCAGAGCTCTGGAAATTCCTTCAAGGGCAAATCAAAATCCAATCCTATGGGTCCTTCATCCCAAAGCTTAACCCTTATACTGAATGGATAATACCTCCAAGGAGATATCATCATGAAGGTTATAAGAGTCAACCTGGGATGTCTCTTATTTCTTAGTTTAAATGTTATCAACCTAGGCCCAAGGTAAACTAGGTCAAAAACAAGTGAATTATTTTATGTGCAGGTGAAGACCTATCCAACATCAAACCAACAATGGTATTTGGATAGTGGGTGCTCTAAGCACATGACAGGAAACAAGGACAACCTCACATCCTTTAAAGTCAAGCTTGGACCCAAAGTCATATTTGGTGATTCAAACTTTGGACAAACTAAAGGATATGGTGCAGTCCAGATTGGAACAGTGATATTCAAGAAGGTAGCTTATGTGGAAGGACTGAAGCACAATTTGATAAGTATCAGTCAGCTATGTGATGAAGGCTACCAGGTGACTTTCAGCAAAGCCCTGTGCATGATCAAGTTAGAGGACAACACAACTGTGTTGACAGGTAAAAGGAAAGGTAACATCTATTTAGTAGATTTTCATTCAACAGATGTAGACATTTGCCTGTTCAATTCTGTTTGTAGACCTAATGTTTTATGGCATAAGAGACTAGGACATTTAAACCTTAGAACCATTACTAGGCTATCCAAGGACAACCTTGTTAGAGGACTACCTTCTGGCCCCTACAATAAGGAAGGACTCTGCAAGGCTTGTCAATTAGGCAAGCAAACTAAAAATAGTTTCAAATCACTTAATAAGAGTGATTCACCTAGAATCTTGTATCTGTTACACATGGATCTTTTTGGACCCATTACAATACAAATCCTAGGAGGGAAATCTTACACTTTAGTAGTTGTAGATGACTTCTCTAGATTCACATGGGTGTTCTTTCTGATGAAGAAGTCTGATAACTTTAAGTGTTTGACAGAGTTTCTCAAATATATACAGATTGAGTTCAATACTCACATTGCCCTGATCAGAAGTGATCATGGGACAGAGTTTGATTCTCTTCTTATGCAAGAGTTCTGTCAGAGTGAAGATATCAGGCACACCTTCTCAGCTCCTAGAACTCCTCACCAAAATGGGGTATCTGAAAGGAAAAATAGAACCCTTATTTAATCTGTCACTACATTGTTGTTAGATGCTCACCTTCCTCTATATTTTTGGGTAGAGGCAGTGAACAACTCCAACTATGTGCTGAACAGAAGTTTAATACATAAACTAAAGGGAAAGACTCCCAGTGAATTACTCAAAGGGAAGAAACCTAAAGTTGATTATTTTAGAATTTTTGACTGTATTTGTTATATTCATAATAATGACAAGAGATATTTAGCAAAATTTCAAGCTAAAGATGATGAAGGAGTGTTTCTAGGATACTCCATGATCAGTAAGGCTTATAGGGTATATAATAAATCATCTCTTAAAATTGAGGAATCTGTTCACATATTATTTGATGAATCTAACATATCTTTCAAGGAGAAGAACACTTCTACCATAGAACCTTTGCAGGTACATTCTCTTGCTGAAGATTTGAACAGGTTACAGGTTACTCAAAAAGAGGAAAGCAGTGAAGATGAAGAAAGCATTCAACATATTGAAGAGAAACAACTTGAAGAGCCAGTTGTTGTACCACAAGAGGAAACAACAACACAGGTTGGTGAACAATCAACACCCCCTATTGATTTAGTAACATCAAGAGACCATCCAATTTCCCAAGTAATTAGAGACATCTCAGTTGGTATGCAAACCAGAAATCAGGTCAACCAAATCTATTGCACACTTGCTTCCTATCTCAAATTGAACCTCAATCCATTCAAGATGCAGAGAAAGATCCACACTGGATCATTATAATGCAAGAAGAGTTGCATCAATTTGAAAGGAACAAAGTTTGGGAACTAGTGCCAAAGCCTAAGGATCACTCCATTGTTGGAACAAAGTGGGTGTTCATAAACAAATTGGATGATCAAGGAGTAATTGTAAGGAACAAGGCAAGGCTAGTTGCTCAAGGATACTCTCAAGAAGAAGGCATAGACTATGACTAGACTTTTGCACCAGTTGCAAGATTGGAAGCTATCAGAATATTCTTAGCTTATGCAGCACACAAAGGCTTCAAGGTATATCAGATAGATGTAAAAAGTGCATTTCTAAATGGAGACATCAAAGAAGAAGTCTATGTCAGACAACCTCCAGGTTTTATCTCTCCAACCCATCCTGATTATGTTTTTAAATTGAACAAAGCATTATATGGTCTCAAGCAAGCTCCTAGAGCATGGTATGAGACCCTAGCATGCTTCCTTCTGAAAAATGAATTTATAAGGGGTAGAGTAGACCAAACTCTTTTCATTAGAACCCATAAGTCACATACCCTACTAGTACAGATTTATGTAGATGATATTATCTTTGGCTCTATTGATTCGAATTTGTGCAGAAGGTTCTCCAACCTAATGCATTCTAAATTTGAAATGAGTAGCATGGGTGAGCTATCCTTCTTTCTAGGATTGCAAGTCAAACAACATGCTAAAGGCATCTTTATTTCTCAAACCAAGTATGCAAATGAATTGGTCAAGAAATTTGGTATGTCTGAAGCATCTTGTATGAAAACACTTATGCCTACTAATGCTGTATTGGATGCTGATGAACATGGGAAACCTGTTGATTAGATAACATATAGAGCAATGATTGGCTCTTTACTGTACCTTACAGCTAGTAGACCAGACATAATGTTTGCTACATGCATATGTGTTAGATTCCAAGTAAGCCCTAGAGAGTCACACCTCACATTAGTTAAAAGGATTCTCAGGTATGTTAAAAGTTGTCCAAATCTAGGTCTCTGGTATCCAAAAGATTCAGCATTTGAATTAACTGTATTTTCTGATGATGATTATGCTGGATGCAGAATTGACAGGAAAAGCACCAGTGGAACTTGTCAGGCTTGTCTCTTGGTTTTGCAAGAAACAAACTTCTGTGTCAAATTCAACTGCTAAAGCTCACAAATATTATGGATTCAAAACCAACTCCTAGACTATGGCTACAACTTAAAGAAGTCAAAAATCTTTTGTGATAACACCAGTGTTATTTCTATAGCTCAAAATCCAGTCCTCCATAGTAGGACAAAACACATAGAAATTAGGCATCACTTTTTAAGAGATAATGTTGAGAAGAACAAAATTGAACTTTAATATATCCCAACTGATTTGCAAAGGGGAGATATTTTCACCAAACCCTTGGATGAAAATAAACACACCTTCTTCCTAAATCAGTTAGGAATGTTAGATGGAGGAAGTCTAAAATAATATCCAAGATCTTAAAATTTTAACAATTAACCAAGACTAGATAAACATCTTGATTTTTCTAAGTGTCTAGAGTGTATTTCTGGTCTCTGAACTGCGCTCGACGATTTTCCCCCAGATCGTCGAACGGAGATCGACGATTTCTGAAATCGTCGACCTGAGTTCAGCGCTTCTCAGATAGTGCCCAACTATCTTTCAGGTCAACGATCGTTGAACGTCGCTCGACGATGTTGTTCTCTGAACTATCGTCGAATGGAGCTCGACTCTCTCTGATATCGTCAAACGGAGATCGACGATATTGAAGACCCTTCAGATTCCTTTAGAAGCCCCGATCGTCGAACTGAGTTCAACTATCTTTCCTTTTCTGCGTCGAATCCTAATATAAAATTCATTTTTCGGCCGTCGTTCTCCTTCTGCGCTTTCAATCCCTCTGCAAAAATTCTCTTTTCCTCCAAACATCTCTACACTTGGTTGTTTTGTTTGTTGATTTTTGCAGGTAACCATGGCCGTCTCTATTGTCGTTCCAGCCGTAATTAAATTCGATGCCGGATTTGATATAGACATGGAGTCCTTCAGCACCACTGATCAGTTTTTTCAAGATATTCTGGAACTGTTCAAGGAGCAGAAGCTTGTTACCATAATGTCCACAAGAATCAAACTAGCTGCTGATGAGATTAAGGAGTGGGTGTACACTGCCCACAACCAGGACCAAAACACAACGGTCGGTTCAATTTCTGGAACCCAGGTACCTTTGACTCCTGCTATTTGGACAGAGGTTTTTGAATTAAGTTTTGGAAGAGATTCTGCTGAATTATCTGGAGAAGAATTTTCTGATTTACTTGTAAGAATGGGTCACTCTGATGCTAACCATAGCAAGCTATTGAAAAAGAACCTAGCTGTGGAATACAGGTTTTTGGCTGATGTAGTGGGAAAGGTTCTACTGGCCAAGCATTCAGCACATGATACTATCTCTAGGTATCAGCTGTGCTTGATAGGTGCCATTGTGGATAAGAAGCAATTAAACTGGGGAGAGGTCTTCTTTGATCTGATCAAGAAGAAAATAAACAAGAATTTTGTAAATTATGGGAGGATTCTAGGGCTGTTTCTCCATAACAGATGCCCTGCCCTGCTAGTATCCTCTGGGATGCATATCAATACTTCAAAGAGGCTGTCCTGTTCCCTCTTTGGAAAATGGGATAGGCAGATAACCAAGCCCAGCAGGCCTTATGCAAGCACAACTTCAGGCATAAGGACTATATCAGTCTCTTCCCCTCAAGTCTCTGCCCCTGTAGATGACTTGCTTGTTGCTTCTTCTCCTCCTCCAGCTCTCATTCCATCTCCACCAGCACCCTCCACCATTCCACTCTCATCCACACTCATTATCTCCAGCCCATCTCCAACATCAATACCATCTCCAATCTCAACTCTTCCAATAACAGAAGAAATCTTCCATCCACTATATCACTACCCCTCAACCAGACATTGCCACATCATCCCACATTCCATTATTCAATCTTCTAGATGATTCCTTCATGAATGACTCACCTTCATCCCCTCCTGATCTACCCTGCTCATCCACAACATATCAACAACTTCTACAAGATATCATTGATCAACCCTCATTCACACCCTCTATCTTCATACCACTTTCTTCCATTTCTACAATCCCCACACCTCAACCCTCACTTCTACCATCCACCAGCTCTCCTCCACCATCTCTAGTTGCTCCTTCATCCTTCACTACCTCTGCTCAAGTCCCTGCTGAGCAAGTAGATATTCCAGCCTTAGCTGAGAAACTATATGAACCGATAGCTCCCAGGCTGTCACTTCTATTGGAGACCTCCTTGGCTCCACTTCTTCAGTCAGTTGCAGCCCTTTCTGCCAGGATATCTTCCATCTTTCCTCCTCAGGCAATCCCTTACTTTGGGTGCCTTGATCCAGCTCTCTCTGAATCTAGGCAGGGGGAGATGCCTTATGAAGTTAGATTGTCTGCTGCTGCTGCTGCTGCCATTTCTTCAGTTCCTGCTGCTGCTGCTGTCTCTTCACCTCAAGCTCCAGTTTCAACAACACCTCAAGATGAAACACCACCTTAAGTTGTTGTCTTCTCAGTGGACCTCAGGTCCTTGTTATCAGTTTTTTATTCAACTTATTTCAGCTGTCTTCCAGTGAGTAATGCAGTTCAGCCATCAGAGGATCTTTCCAAGGCCATTGTTCCCTTCTCAAGTTGTGACACCAGTGTTATAACTTCATTTGTAAATTCAATTTATGCTGCTGCTACTCCTGCTGCATATATTGTTGTTGTTTCTGTTGCTGCTGCTGTCAGTGATGATGCTGCTGATGTTCCAGTTTCTGAGGATATGAAGACAGAGGCATATGATTTTGAGCCTACTGTTATTGCTGATGTTATTCCTACTGTTATTACTGATGCTGAGTGAAAGTGCAGTTAGATCTGATATACTCTATAGGGGGGTGAATATAGTATATGGTGATTTTAAAACTTTTACAACTGCTATTGTATTTTAGGTGTGTGTGTGTGTGCAGCAAATACAATAAATCAGAAAACAGCAAAGGAATAATCACAGCACAATCACAGAGCAAGGCCAGAAAACAAAAAGGAAAAGAAAGCAACCAGACGACACAAGAATTTTATAGTGGTTCCCCAAATCTGGGTAGTCCACTCTTCTACCACCCTGGTAGGAATCCACTGCAGGAAGGGGTTGATCAGGTGTCCTGACACCAATGGGGTTTTGATCAGGTTCCCAAAAACCAAACCCTCAAGTCTTTTGGAGGGAGACTTGCAACCAGAATAATTTTGAAGGGAATTAAAACCCTGTACAGAGGTGGAGTGAGAGGGTGATGAGGTCTTCTCTTTCTCAAGTCAACTGAGAAGACTTGTGGATGTTGTTTAGCAGCTTTGCTCCCCCTGAGATGTGGAATGGTTCAGGACGAATACTGGAGCACTGCTTCAGGGTGATAGGTCTTCAAAGACCTAGACTTCCAGGTCCAGAGAAATTCTTCAGGAACTCTTACAACTGATATGAATGTATTGTTATGAAGTTCTCCTGAGTAAGAGCAGATGAAGAAGACTCTTGATATTGATGTAATGTTCTTCTTCTTCTTCTAGATCAATTTCTCTCTGGGCCAAGAATGAAATCCTTTTCTTGTGTTGTCTGAATCACTATCTGTCTTTTTCTTGTTATGCATTGGTGTTCTGTGATTGTTGTCTATCTCTTTTTTTTGTTTCTGTATCGCTGTCTATTATGGAGAGCATTCGAATTTTGAATGTCGAGCAGTAATTACAAACGCCTGGAAAGGAAGCAGCAATTAATTATTTCCCCAACTGTTTCCATGGAAAAATGTCATGTGATAATCCAAAATTAACTGCGCATCCTAACGGTAGTATATGTGAAGAACTGCCATTAATTGTACAGGAATCAGCGCCATGAAATGAGACGAGAATGGAAGAAGACCTAGTCTGGAATCGTCGACCGAAGAACAGAATTCGTCGAACAGAGTCTTGAATTCGTCGAGCTGAGCTGAGTTCGTCGAGCTGCGCTGAGTTCGTCGAGCTGAGCTAAGTTCGTCGAGCTGACAGTCTTCATTCGTTGAATAGGCAATATTCAATATCAGACAAACATCATTCGTCGAGCAGAGAATAAACTTCGTCGACCTGAGAAAAATTCTGGACTTGGACGAAATACTCTGCATCTGCTGAAAAACTGTGTCGACACAAAATGGTGTCGACAGATTGATCTTGGTGTCTACACAACTCCTCTAGTGTCGACAGATTGGTCTAGGTGTCGACACAAAACCTCTGGTGTCGACACAAGCTGATGTCGACTGAAATCCTGTGTGTCGACACAAATCGTCTGGTGTCGACACAAGCCCTAAGTGTCGACACAGATTCTCTGAGCACAAAAATCGTCGAGTACAGTTTTAGCATTCGTCGACCTGAGAAGCTGTGAACTTGAGGTCCAAGTTCGTCGAGCTCAGAAAATAATTCATCGACCGAAGCATGAAGCTAGACTTAGAGAAATTTTGAAGTAGTCCTGAGAATGCTTGAAGTAGAACCTGGGGTTTGTCGAGCTCAGTACTGCGAATTTTCTCACGATCGTCAAGCGCACAACTTCCTTCGTCGATCTGAGTTCGATGAACGTTGAACTCATTTCACTTAGTCTGAGTATCTAATAGATCTGGAGTTCCTGAAGGTCTTGAAGAAGGCTGGTCCATCTGTAGTTAAGATAGAGGACTGTCCTAGACTCTAAGACACAAACTTGACCCAGACTATACATGATGGGTCACATCCTAAGTCAGTGAACCTAGCCCAAATCAATTAGGGATAAAACACTGAGGTTCCTGTATCTGAAAGTATTTTCTCTGAATCTGTTACTGCTCCAGTCACTACTGTCATTACTGCTGTTATATCTTCTGCAAGTATTGCCCCAGAAAGTTCTGTATCTGTTGTTACTACTGTTGCTGCTACAACATCTGCCAGTACAATATCTATTGTGCTTGCTGCTGCTACAACTGCTGTCTCATCTGCTCCAACCCAACTTCAAAAAGAATATATGAAAAAGATTGATGCTTTATATGATGAGCAAAGTTCTGAAAGTGATGAATTTAGGACTGATTCTGATGACTCTTCTGCCACTATAGCCAGAAAAAGAAAGGCAATGAGCAAAGCTATGAAAAGGGTGCCTCCATCCAAAGTCAAAGACACCAATGACATACCTTATTACATTCTTCATGACTGCCCCATTACTGAACATTGGATGTTGTATTCCAAGAACTAATTGAAAGCTATGAAGAAGAAGAGGAAGTATGAGAAAGGATCTTCTCAGTTTCATCATCCTCATCCTCCTCCACCACCTCCTCCTGATGCAGGTGCAGGTGGAAACTCAACTACTCATCCTTATGCTAAAAGCCAAACCCCCTATCAGCCTCATGCAAGATCTCAATATAGGGGAAGCCAGTCCAGAGGTTCTCAACCAAGAAGAGGAAATTATAGAGGAAGCCAAAGGGAATTCCAAGTCTACTCAAAAGGCTATTCAAGGCAACATCCATACTCTAGGGAAGGACAAGCTTCATCAGATACAACTTCAGGTCCTTTTCCCTATAAGCTGAAAGAAGTAGTCTCATCCAGGGCTCCTCAAGACAATCCTTCCAACAAATATGAACCTCCAGTGCCCTTTGAGAATCCAAAGAATAACCCTACTGCATGGACTGCTAGAATGAAAGAGTTAGTTGCCTTGGATATGATCAAGAAAGCCAGAGAGCAAGGCAAGGACTCCTCCAACATTTCTACTATGTATGAACAAAGAAAGAAGGAACTTGAAAGATATGCCTCAAGCAAATTTTTTGATTCTGAAAGATATATGGAGCTGCATCCTGAAGCTGTGGTACCAAGGCCTAAACAACAAACTTCTTTAGGTGCATCTGATGACAGAAGGTCAAAGAAAGAAGCTCTTAATCCTAATAGAGAAATTAAGATTATAAAGAGCAAGGAGAAGGAATAATTCTGTAAGGTGTCAGTTATTCTGATTTCTGATTTCTGTCTGAGATAATATATCTGTGATTCTGCTTTGTTGTTGTTTATTGATGCTGTGTATGTTGCTTTTAATTTTTCCAAATTCTGTAAATAGTAATCCTAACCCAAATAGGGGGAGATTGTTGGAACACCCTATTACTAATTTGGGTCAGGATCACTATGTCTTTAGGAAACCTGTTTTTGACCTCCTGTATAGATCTAAAGGTCAATTATAATTGAGTCTAAGGGTTAGTAGTTAGGTTTGGAAGCTGCCCTCAAGACCAAGGTTTTTCAGTTTGGAGACTAAGTCATTTCGTCGAGCTTAGTACGACGAATCGTCGAACTCCAATCAACGATCGTTGAGCTCACTTCGACGGATCGTCGAACTCCATTCGACGATCGCTGAGCTCAACTTCAACAAATCGTCGAACTCCATTCGACGATCTTCGAGCTCAGTTTGACGATCTTGACTCCAGTATTGATTCTCTATCTCTGAGCTCAGTTCGACGATAGTTGAGCTCAGATCGATGACCTCTGTTGTTGTCTAAGTCCAAATCGCTGAGCTCAGTTCGACGATAGTAGAGCTCAGTTCGATGTTTTTCTGAAGAGTTAAATGACTTTCAAGATTCAAATTCAGAACGGTTAAGGAGTTATTGTCAGCAATTAATTCAGAAGATTTTGTAGCCGTTTTCATTTATTCTGGACCAAGTTTCAAGGGATTATCAAGGAATGTTTCTTTGGACTTTCCCCCAGAAGACAATTGCAATTAAGGAAGTCATTTTATGACAATCTAACGGCTATTCTTGACAGAGGATCATTTCTATTCAGAAACAAAGGGAATAAAAAGAAAAAGTTTTTTTTTAATACTGATAACAGACAAGAGATCAATCTGTAGAGAGTGCACAAGAAGAAGAAGAGAAAAATATTCTCTGCTACAACTTTTATCTGGAACAACATCTTTCTCAACAATAATCTCTCAAGAGAAAAAGAAAGAAAGTTGTAGACATTTTCTGTCTAAAAGAATTCATACAAGAACACACAACCAAGGAGATCAACCAACTGAAATTTTCAGATCTCTTTTGATTCAAGTGTTCAAGGCCATCATCATTCAAGACTCCAGACAACTAACATTTCAGCTGTTGCTGAAATCATCATTTGCTGGAGATCAATCTCTGAATGCCTATCACCCTACAGCAAAGCTTCATTTCCTGATCAACTACAGATCTCAGGGGGAGCTTTGACAACATCACTGAATCCACACAGACTTCTCAGCTGCTCTGAGAAAGAGAAGACTTCCATCACTCTCTCATCCCCATCTCTGTAAAGGGTTTTTCAAACTCCCTTCAAAAGTTTGTGCTTAGTTTTTGAGCACCTTATCAAAAGCTCATTGGTGGCAAGACACCTGATCAAAAAATCTGATTTGGTTTTTGAGCACCTTATCAAAAGCTCATTGGTGCCCAGGACACCTGATCAACTCATCCTGCAGTGGATTCCTACCTAGGGTGGTAGAAGAGTGGATGTACCCAAGTTTAGGGGAACCACTATAGCTCATTGTGTCTTCTGGTTGCTTATCTTCATTTTTGTTTCTGGTTGTGATCTGTGATTAGTTAGGATCTGTGATTAGTTAGCATCTGTGATTAGTTCTTTTGTAGATTGTGATCAGATAGCTGTTGTGTTTAGATTTACTATTTGCTTCCCTGTTCACTCAGATTACAATAATTGTTGTAAAAAGTTTTTAAGCACCATACTCTATTAAACCCCTCTAGCGTATATCAGATCTAGCTTGCACTTTCATGGAGTTCGACGACTTGTTGAAGTTGAGCTCAGAGATCGTCGAATGGAGTTCGACGATTCGTCGAAGTGAGCTCGGCGATCGTCGAATGGAGTTCGACGATTCGTCGTACTGAGCTCGATGAAATGACTTGGCCTCCTGAACTGAAATATCTAGTCTTGAGGGCAGCTTTCAAACCAAAATACTAACCCTTAAACTCAATTCTAATTGACCTTTAGATCTATTCAAGGAGGTCAAAACAGATTTCCTAAAAGACATAGTGATCCTTGCCCAAATCAGTAATAGGGTGTTCCAACAATCTCCCACTATTTGGGTTAGGATTATTATTTATAGATATTGGAAAAAATAAAAACATACAAAGTAGAAATATAACAAACAAGATATTGTAGAAACACAGACATTATATCAGATAGTTCAGAAAACAAAATATGCTGTCATCTTACAGAATCATTCTTTTTCCTTGCTCTTTATAAGAACTATTTCTCTGTTGGGATTGTGAGCTTCCTTCTTAGATCTTCTATCATCAGCTGCACCTAGAGAGGTTTGTTGATTTGGCCTGGGCACTACAGCTTCTGGATGCAGCTTCATATAGCATTCTGAATCAAAAAATTTACTGGAGGAGTATCTCTCAAGTTCTTTCTTTCTTTGATCTGATAAAGTAGTGATATTTGAAGTATCCCTTACTTGTTCTCTATCCTTCTTGATTTGGTCCAAAGCAGCCAATTCTTTCATTCTTGCAGTCCATGAGGTGGGATTATTTTCTGGATCTTCAAATGGAACAGGAGGCTCATATCTATTTGAAGAATTATCTAGAAGAGCTCTGGAGGAGACTAGTTCTTTCAGCTTATAAGGGAAGGGACCAGAAGTAGTGTCAGATGGACCTTATCCTTCCCTTGGATAAGGATGTTTCCTGGAATATCCTTTGGAGTACACTTTGAGTTCTCTCTGATTTCCTCTGTACTGTCCTCTTCTGGACTGGTAACCTCGAGATTGATTTCCTCTGTACTGGGATCTTCCTTGAGGTTGATATGAAGTTTGGCTTCTGACAGAGGATTGGAAAGCAGAACTACCACCTGCACTTGCATCAGGTGAGGGAGGAGGAGGATTAAAATGGGAAGATCTTTTGTCATACTTTCTTTTCTTTTTCATAGCCTTCAGTTGATTCCTAGAGTATTGCATCCAAGGTTTTGTGATAGGGCAATCATGCAGTATGTAGTATGGAATGTCATTTGTATCTTTCACTTTTTCTGGAGGAACTCTCTTCATAGCTTTGCTTCTGGATTTCCTTTTCCTTGCAATTGTAGCAGAGGAATCATCTGAGTCATTCCTAAACTGATCACTGTCTGAGCTTGGAGGATTCTCATACACTACATCAATCCTTTTGAGATAATCTTTTTGTTATTGAGACTGAGCAGAAGAAACAACAGAAACAGCAACAGTAGCAACAACAACAGCAGGAAGTGGAGTAGAAGCAATACTGGCAGAAGGAGTTATGACAGCAGATTCAGATACAATAATTTCAGAAATAGAAGCTACAGCAGTAATAGCAGGCTCAAAAACAAATTCCTCTGTCATATGCATGTCCTCAAAAACATCAATATCAGAACTAACAGAAACATCAATAACAGCAGTAGGAGCAGCAGCAGTAGGAGCAGCAGAAGAAGCAGTGTCAGCAGCATTGAAGGAATGTATATAAAAGCTTATCAAGCTGGGGTAACATCTGGAAATAGGCACAATGGCCTTAGTAATATCTTCAGAATGCTGGACTAGAAGGTAGTTGAAGTACACAGAGTCAAAAACTGACAACAGTGACCTGAGGTCCACTGTGATGAATGCAACAGATGCAACTGGAGCTTGGACTGAAGATTCTACAGCAGGCAATCTTTCAACTTCATAAGGCATCTCCCCCTGCCTAGATTCAGTGAGAACTGGATCAAAGCACCCATAAGAAGGGATTGCCTGAAAAGGAAGAAAAGAAGAAAGCCTGGCAGACAGTTCCTGAACTGTTTTTAGAAGTGGAGCCAAAGAGGTCTCCAGCAAGAGGGATAGCCTTGGAGCTATCAGCTCATATAACCTATCTGTAAGGGCTGGAAGATCTACTTGCTCAAGAGGGACTTGAGCAGAGGTAGGGATGGATGAGGTAGAAATGAAGGGTGAAGCAGCAGGAGATTTTGCAAGAGAACCTGTGGATTGGGGAAATGATGGCTGGGAAATTGGAATTGTGGAGATGGAAGAGAGTGGAATGGAAATGGATGGTGTGAAGGATGGTTGAGTAATGATGTCTTGAAATATTTGTTGATAAGAGGTGGATGATTATGGTGGCTCAGGAGGGGATGAGGGAGAATCATCCATATAGGAATCATCTATAAGGGTGAAAGATGAAATATGAGAGGATGAGTCAATATCTAGGTGTGGGTAGTGATGTAGAGGATGAAATAGTTCTTCAGTGAGTGGTGGAGTTGGAGAAGGAATTGAAGTTGGAGATGGGGTGGAAATTATGATGGTGGATGTGATGGTGGTAGATGAAACAGGAGGTGGAGGAGGAGGAGAAGAAGCAGACAAGTCTTCTGCAGGGGCAGAAACCTGAGGGGAAGAGACTGAAGCAGTCCTTGTGCCTGAAGTAGAAATTGCAGAGGGTATGCTGGGCTTGACAATCTGCATGTCCCATTTTCCAAATAGGGCACAGGTAAGCCTCTTGGAGGAATTGATGTGCATCCCACTGGAAACAAGTAGTGCAGGGCATCTATGGTGTAGGAACAGCCCTAAAATCCTTCCAAAATTAACAAAGTTCTCGTTAATCTTTTTCGTAATCAAATCAAAGAAAACTTCTCCCCAGTTGAATTGCTTCTTGTCCACCAGGGCACCCATCAGACAGAGCTGATACCTAGATATGGTATCATGGGCTGAGTGTTTGGCCAACAATACTTTTCCAACAACATCAGCTAGAAATATGTACTCAACAGACAGATTTTTCTTCAGCAATTTGCTAGGGTTTACTTCTGAGTGTCCCATCCTTTCAAGCATATTAGAAAATTCTTCTCCAGAAAGCTCAACAGAATCTTCTCCATATTTTAATTGAAAAACCTCTGTCAAGGCAGCAGGTGTTAGAGATACCTGGGTTCCTGAGATGCTTCCAACCACTGTATTCTGATCCAGGTTATGGGCAGTATACACCCATTCCTTTATCTCATCTGCAGCTAATTTGATCCCTGTAGTCATGATGGTAACTAGCTGTTGTTCTTTGATAATTTCCAGAATGTCCTTAAAGATTTGATCGGTGTTGTTGAAGGAATTCATGTCGATATCAAATCCAGCATCAAATTTCATTACGGCCAAGATGGCGACTGAAACTGCCATTGATTCCTGCAAAAATGAACAAACAAACGACCAAGTGTAGAGAAGTTTGGAGGGAATGAAAAAATTTGCAGAGAGTATGAAAGCGCAAAGGGAGAACGACGGCCGAAAAAATGAGTTTTATATTAGGGTTCGACGCAGAAAAGGAAAGATCGTTGAACTCTGTTCGACGATCTGGGCTTCTAAAGGAAACTGAAAGATCATCAACATCGTCAATCTCCGTTCGACGATATTGGAGAGCATCGAGCTCCGTTCGACGATCGATGACCTGAAGAAAGATAGTTTAGCACTATCTGAGAAGCGCTGAACTCTGGTCGACGATTTCGAAAGTCGTCGATCTCCGTTCGACGATCTGGGGGAAAATCGTCGAACGCAGTTCAGAGATCAGAAACACTCTATACACTAGAAAAAAAAACTTGATTTGCCTAGTCTTGGTCATTTTTATAATTTTAAAATCTTGGATCTTATTTTAGACTTCCTCCATCTAACATTCCTAACTGATTCAGGAAGAATGTATGTTTCTTTTCATCCAAGGGTTTGGTGAAAATATCTCCCCTTTGCAAATCAGTTGGGATATATTGAAGTTCAATTTTATTTTTCTCAACATTATCCCTTAGAAAGTGATGTCTAATTTCTATGTGTTTTGTCCTACTATGGAGGACTGGATTTTGTGTTATGGAAATAACACTAGTATTATAAAAAAATATTTTTGACTTCTCTAAGTTGTAGCCATAGTCTAGGAGTTGATTTTGAATCCACAAGATTTGTGAACAACAACTACCTACAGCCATATATTCAGCTTCAGTAGTTGAAGTTGACACAGATGTTTGTTTCTTGCAAAACCAGGAGACAAGTCTGTCATCAAGAAACTGACAAGTTCCACTGGTGCTTTTCCTGTCTATTCTGCATCCAGCATAATCAGCATCTGAAAATCTAGTTAAGTCAAATGCTGAATCTTTTGGATACCAGAGACCTAAATTTGGACAACTTTTTACATACCTAAGAATCTTTTTTACTAAGATTAGGTGTGACTCTCTAGGGCTCACTTAGAATCTAGCATATATACATGTAGCAAACATTATGTCAGGTCTACTAGCTGTAAGGTACAATAAAGAGCCAATCATTGCCCTATATGCTGTCTGATCAACAGGTTTCCCATGTTCATCAGCATCTAATACAGCATTGGTAGGCATAGGTGTTTTCATACATGATGCTTCAGACATACCAAATTTTTTAACCAATTCTTTTGCATATTTGGTTTGAGAAATAAATATGCCTTCAGCATGTTACTTGATTTGCAATCCTAGAAAGAAGGATAGCTCACTCATGCTACTCATTTCAAATTTAGAATGCATTAGGTTAGAAAACCTTCTGCACAAATTTGAATCAGTAGAACCAAATATGATATCATCTACATAGATTTGTACTAGTAGGGTATGAGACTTATGGGTTCTAATAAAAAGAGTTTGGTCTACTCTACCCCTTATAAACTCATTTTTCAGAAGAAAGCATGCTAGGAACTCATATCATGCTCTAGGAGCTTGCTTTAGACCATATAATGCTTTATGCAATTTGAAAACATAATCAGGATGAGTTGAAGAGATAAAACCTGGGGGTTGTCTGACATAGACTTCTTCTTTGATATCTCCATTGAGAAAGGCACTCTTTACATCCATCTGGTATACTTTGAATCTTTTGTGTGCTGCATATTCTAAGAAGATTCTTATGGCCTCTAACTTTGCAACTGTATAAAAGTCTGGTCATAATCTATCCCTTCTTCTTGAGAGTACCCTTGAGCAACTAGCCTTGACTTGTTCCTTACAATGACTCCTTGATCATCCAATTTATTTCTGAACACCCACTTTGTTCCAACAATGGAGTGATCCTTTGGCCTTGGTACTAGTTCCCAAACTTTGTTCCTTTCAAATTGATGCAACTCTTCTTGCATTGTAATGATCTAGTGTGGATCTTGCTCAGCATCTTGAATGGATTGAGGTTCAATTTGAGAAAGGAAGCAAGTGTGCATCAGGTTTTGGTTGACCTGATTTCTGGTTTGCACACTAGCTGAGATGTCTCCAATTACTTAGGAGATTGGATGGTCTCTTGATGTTACTAAATCAACAGGAGATGTTGATTGTTCACCAACCTGTGTTGCTGTTTCCTCTGATGGTACAATAACTGGCTCTTCAAGAAGTTTCTCTTCAAGATGTTGAATGTCTTCTTCATCTTCACTGCTTTCCTCTTTTTGAATAATTTGTAACCTGTCCAAGTCTTCAGCAAGAGAGTGTACCTGTAAGGTTCTATGGTAGAAGTATTCTTCTCCTTGAAAGACATGTTAGATTCATCAAAAGATATATGAACAGATTCTTCAATTTTAAGAGTTGATTTATCATATACCCTATAAGCTTTACTGATCATGGAGTATCCCAGAAACACTCTTTCATCAGCTTTAGCTTGAAATTTTGCTAAGTATTTTTGTCATTATTATGAATGTAACAAATACAACTAAAACTTTTAAAGTAATCTACTTTATGTTTCTTCCCTTTGAGTAATTCATAGGGATTCTTGCCCTTTAGTTTATGTATTAAACTTCTATTCAACACATAGTTGGAGGTGTTCACTGCCTCTGCCCAAAAGGATAGAGGAAGGTGAGCATCTGACAATAATGTAGTGGTAGATTCAATAAGGGTTCTATTTTTTCTTTCAGCTACCACATTTTGTTGAGGAGTTCTAGGAGCTGAGAAAGTGTGCCTGATCCCTTCACTCTAACAGAACTCTTGCATAAGAAGAGAATCAAACTCTGTCCCATGATCACTTCTGATCAGGACAATGTGAGTATTGAACTCACTCTGTACGCATTTGAGAAACTCTGTCAAACACTTAAAGTTATCAGACTTCTTCCTCAGAAAGAACACCCATGTGAATCTAGAGAAGTCATCTACAACCACTAAAGTATAAGATTTCCCTCCTAAGCTTTGTACTGTAATGGGTCCAAAAAGATCTATGTGTAACAGATACAAAATCCTAGGTGAATCACTCTTATTAATTGACTTGAAACTATTTTTGGTTTGCTTGCCTAATTGACAAGCCCTGCAGAGTCCTTCATTCTTATAAGGGTCAGAAGGTAGTCCTCTAACAAGGTTGTCCTTGGATAGCCTAGCAATGGTTCTAAGGTTTATATGTCCTAATCTCTTATGCCACAATTCATTAGGTCTACTAATAGAGTTAAACAAGCAAATATCTACTTTAGTTGAAAGAAAGTCTACCAAATAGATGTTACCTTTCCTTTTACCTGTCAACACAGTTGTGTTGTCCTCTGATTTGATCTTGCATAAGGATTTGCTGAAAGTCACTTGGTAGCCTTCATCACATAGTTGACTGATGCTGATCAAGTTATGCTTCAGTCCTTCCACATAAGCTACTTTCTTGAATGTGACTGTGTCAATCTGAACTGCACCATATCCTTTTGTTAGTCCAAAGTTTGAATCACCAAATATTACTTTGGATCCAAGCTTGGCTTTGAAGGATGTGAAGTTGTCCTTGTTTCCTGTCATGTGCTTTGAGCACCCACTATACAGATACCATTGCTGGTTTGATGTTGGATAGGTCTTCATCTGCACATAAAACAATTTATTTGTTTTTGACCCAGTTCACCTTGGGCCTAGGTTGATAACCTTTGAATTCAGAAATAAAAGACATCCCTGGTTGACTCTTATAGCCTTCAGGATGATATCTCCTTGGAGGTATTATCCATTCAGTATAAGGGTTAAATCTTTGGGATGAAGGACCCCTAGGTTTGTAATTTGATTTACATTTGAAAAAGTTTTCAAAGCTCTGATCTCTGCTCGACGATCACTGAGCTGAGTTCGACGATCTTGGGTCAGATCGTCGAGCTCCGTTCGAAGGTCGGTTGTGGCAGAGATCAGGTTTTAGAGATCGTCGACCTGAGTTCGACAATTTAGCCTGAGATCGTTGATTTACATTCGACGATCGTCTAGCTCCGTTCGACGATTTCTGTTGAACTCTTGTTTTCTTGGGTGAGTCAGAATTCTTCCTAGCTACCTCTACAACTCCCTTACCTTGATCAGAGATAAATTTAATTGGGGTTGATAATACTATAGGTTGGTTGGATGAAGCACCCAAGCCCAGTGTACTATTGAATCTTGAGTTCACTGTGCTTGTGATGTTCATTAGCTTGATACTTCTCCTATTGAGGGATTCTTCAAGCTTCTTGACCTTTGATAGCTCACTTTTTAGTGAGGCTATCTGCTCCCTACAGTATTCCAACTCCTCAGAGAGTTTGAAGTTATCTGATTTTAAAGTACTGTATTCAGATAATTGATTTCTGAGAGAAAAGATTTCCTTCTCAGATTTTAATAAATCTAAACATAATGCTTTAAATTCACACTTGAAGTCCTCAGAATTGAAATCAAAAGAACTTATTACCTAGTCCTCTTCAGATTGAGTCTCTGATTCAGATTCTGACTCTTCTGCATCAGAATTTTGTTGTGAGGCATTGATAGCCATCATACAGAATTCCTTTTCATCAGCATCATCTTCATCATCACTAGAGCTGGATGAAGCTTCTGATTCTTCTTCTGTCTCACTCCAAGTTTCAGCAACAAATTCCTTCCTTGTATGTTTGTTCTTGTTGGAGGAGGGTTTGCCATTGCTGCTCTTCTTGAAGTCCTTTTCTTTTCTCCTTTCTTTCCTGTCATTTTTGTCCTTGTTTTTATTTTCTGGACAGTCAGGCACAATGTGGCCTGGTTTCCTGCAACCAAAGCAAATAATTTCTTTGTTATTTGATTTGTCATACCTTGGCTTGTCATGCTCTCTGTATGATCTTTTCCTGAAATCCTTCCTGGCCATTTTATAAAACCTTTTGGCCAGAAGGCTTAGCAGCTCTTCATTGGGGACCTTGTCTTCAGGCTGATCTTCAGTGGCTTTGAAAGCTATTGATTTCTCCTTTCTTATAGCTGGTGAGGCAGCCTTCTGCTCTTCTTCTCTATTCTTGATGAGCAGCTCATAAGACTTGAGCTTACCCAAGAGAGCTTCGTTGTGATCTCATTTAGGCTTCTGGCATCCTTGATTGGCCAGATCCTTGAGTCCCAAGTGCTTGGGAAGCACATTAGTATTTTATCATTTAGCTCAGTCAATGAGATCTCTTTGTCCAAGGTTTTCAGCTCATTGACTATGAGACTGAGTCTATTATACATGTCTGCTACTGACTCAGCTTCTCCTTTCTTGAAATTCTCATACTGGGTTATGAGATGAGATCTTCTATCCTTTCTCTCATCAGCAGATCATGAGACTATCTCAGATAACTTATCCCAGATGTCCTTTGCTGAGTTGCATTCAGCTACCTTTTGGAATATCTCATCAGACATAGTCTGGGCTAGAATGTTCATAGCCTTTGCATCTGCAACTTTCCATTTCTTGATCTCTGCATCTGTTCCTGATGGAGGTGGAATAGCACTTGTACTTGTATTTTCTGGAGGTCTTGGACACACTGTCAAAACAGAATTGAAAATGTCTTCATCAATAGAGTTCATGTACAGTCTAATCCTTGACTTCTAAAGTGCAAACTTAGATAGATTGTACACTGAAGGTCTGGTGCTAGCATAATCTTTGTTTTGTGCCATGTTTTGTGAAGAAATAATTTTAATAACAAAATCAAAACAAGCAGATCTAACTAGAGGGATCTTTGGGTTCAAGTGTTAGCCTGTGCAAACACTAAGGTGTGGTATTTTAACCAACCTGAAAGATGTGGTATTTTTAACCAACCTGGAAGATGTGGTATTTTTAACCAATCTGGAAGATGTGGTATTTTTAACCAACCTCGCTTTGATACCAATTGAAAGTGCAAGTTAGATCTGATATACTCTAGAGGGGGTGAATAGAGTATGGTGCTTGTTAAAAAAATTTAGAACAGTTGTTGTATTCCTAAGTGAACAGGGAAGCAAATGAACTACAACAACTATCTAATCAAAAAGCAATCACAAACCACAGCCAGAAAACAAAAGAAAGTAAGCAACCAGATGACACAATGAGCTATAGAGGTTCCCCAATCAATCTGGGTACATCCACTCTTCTACCACCCTAGGTAGGAATCCACTGCAGGATGAGTTGATCAGGTGTCCTGGGCACCAATAAGCTTTTGATAAGGTGCTCAAAAACCAAACCAGATTTTTTGATCAGGTGTCTTGCCACCACTGAGTTTTGACAAGGTCTCAGAAACCAGCACAAACTTTTGAAGCGAGTTTGATAAACCCTTTACAGCAGAGAGAGAGAGAGATGGATGAGATGATCTTCTCTGTCAACAATCAGAGAGAAGATAGTGGATGTTGTCAAAGCTCCCCCATAGATCTTGAGTTGTTCATGAAGTGAAGCTTTGCAGTAGGGTGATAGGCCTTCAGAAAATTTGATCTCCAGCAAAAGATGATTTCAGCCGCAGCTGAAATGTGTGTTGTCTGGAGTCTTGAATGATGATGGCCTTTGAACACTGGAATCAAAAGGGATCTGAAAATTTCAGTATGTTGATCTCCTTTTGTGATGGTGTTCTTGTATGAATTCTAAGACTGTGAATATCTGCAGCTCTTTTCCGTGTTGTTGTTGATGATGTTATTCTATGTTATTCTTTTTCAGCAGAATATGAATATCTCTTTTATTCCTTAGATCTGAATGAATAATTCTCTGTCCAAGATAGCCGTTAGCCTGTCATAAATGACTTCCTTAACTGCATTTTGTCTTCTGGAGGAAAGTCCAATAAAAACATTCCTTTGAAAATCCCTTGAAACTTGCTCCAGATTAATTGAAACAGCTACAAGATCCTTGACATAAATGCTGAGAATAATTCCATAACTGTCTGAATTTGAAACTTGAAAAACGTCGATCTCTTCAGAAAAACATCGAACTGAGCTCCACTATCGTTGAACTGAGCTCAGAGACTGGACTTAGACTGAAACAGAGATCGTCGATCTGAGCTCAACTATCGTCGAACTGAGCTCAGAGATAGAGAAACAAACTGGAGACAAGAACGTCGATCTAAGCTCGAAGATCGTCGAATGGAGTTCGACGACTTGTTGAAGTGGAGCTCAGAGATCGTTGAATGGAGTTCGACGATTCATCGAAGTGAGCTCGGCGATCGTCGAATGGAGTTCGACGATTCGTCGTACTGAGCTCGACGAAATGACTTGGTCTCCTGAACTGAAATATCTGGTCTTGAAGGCAGTTTTCAAACCTAAATACTAACCCTTAGACTAATTCTAATTGACCTTTAGATCTATACAAAGAGGTCAAAACAGATTTAATAAAAGACATAGTGATCCTTGCCCAAATCAGTAATAGGGTGTTCCAACAGAGTCTTTCTACTCCTCAGGACAAGAGTAAACAAAAAATCGTCCTCTGAGTCCCTCCTCAGAACAGACCCGAATCTTCTCGCGCCATCAGGCAAGAATGGGTTTCAAGTCCATCTACGCTGCTAGGACAAGGGGGCAAATGCCACAACATCCATCACATTGCACGAAGCCCCTCACCAAGTGCAAGGCTGAGCTTAATATCGTGTTCGTCCTGCCGTGATAGACCTACCCTCGTAATCATCACCACAGGGCCACTCAGCCATTCGACACAGCTATGACCCAAGGACATAAGATTCCCTGTATTCTGCAATCGCGAAAGTTTGCATTATTTTGACATCCTAAGGTATAAACGCAATCAACGACCTTCGCTTTGAAAGGCTCTGACTCAAATTTCGCAAAGAACGGACACCAAGTCCTTCTATGATTCCACACAAGAATGGACACCAAGTCCTTCCGCATCTTCCCAAAATAATGGACCCGCTAGACCTTCCACATCACCCAGATAAGGGGGCGGAATGCCCCTCCACATCGCATCCATGTCCCTACCCCCAACGCTAATGCCCAGCGACAACCGCTCAAGCTAACGCGCATCTTCATACCCGGGCACCAATGCAACGTGAAAATCCACACACTCCCGCACCAACACAACGAGCAAAGCATGAAACCTTCAACTCACAAAGCAGACGCGAGCGACGTCAATTCAACATACATAGCTAGGCTAAATGGAAAGAACTTTTTGCGTCGTAAGAAAAATTGACGTGTGATGTACACTTAGTGAATAATCCAAATTCCATGCCCCCGAAACAAAATAATCAAGGACAAAAATTTTCGGGCTCGCCATTTTGCAGATTACGACCAACAAAAAATTGGGAGAATTGGATGAGATTCTCCCTGAGATTTTGGAAACCAAAGACACAGAGGCGAGTAGACATGACCAAACGAGCGCGCGCACGGAGCCGCGCTCGCTCAAAGACTCTAAAGCACTCTGGAAGGAGGGCAAAGCCAAGCACGCACTCACGCAAATGCCACACACGTGGGGGCAACGCGCCCGCATATGAGCAGCTGACCCGCGCGTGCGAACTGTGTGGCCAGCACGATGCGCGCATGGTGGCGGTCGTTGTCGCTGCCGGTCGCCTCCTCCACCTCTGTCCGTCTCTACCGTCTCCGACCGTCGCTGACCACCGCCACAGTCCAACAACCTGCTCGGGCCGCCTGGGGGGTACTTTTGTCATTTCATGAAAATTGGTGTTCCAGATGACCGAAACGGAGCGACGCCATTTATCATCTCAAAATACGTCAGGAAACAATTACGAGCATGTCCCTCTAGAAAACCATAAAAAAGCCCTCATGCCTTCATTTGAGGACAAACAACTCTAAAGACTAGAGAGAGCTCTGAGGTTTTCCGACGATAACGTGAAATTTAGATCGTTTCTCTTCTTGGAATTCGCTCTGCTCCCTCTCTAGGTTGCTTAACACTTAATGATCAATGCTTAACGCTCATGTGGATGCACCCGTGTGCGCAAGAGAAGACGCCATAGGAATGCTATCCTGGACGCTCGCTTCACAGCTCCGCGGACTCCAAAGCTTCAAGTGCTTAGCCATTTTTCAAGACGAACGCTCTCATCCAAGCCCCATGATTTAATCATTTTTCCAGTCGAGAAGAAGGCGCATATGAGTACTTCAGAGAACACTCTCGTCAGAGCTTCGTGGATTTTGATTATTTTCTCACTTTTCCTGTATTTAGAGCTTGTAACATAGAGATGACCTTTCATCCTCCATGGAGACTTCCACCACTTATAAACCAAAAATTGTTTGATGAATTTTGGCCCGACACAGATCCAGTCACACAATTTTTGACCCTTTCTGTATTTTCTACAGTAAAAAGCCTCATGTTATTGCTGTTATTTTTCATTGACTGTTTGCGCGCTCGGTCCAACTTCAAATTAAGGCGGTCCGATTCTTTGGACCAGAGGAAAACCCAGTGGCCCGCAATAATATTATATTTAAAATTACTCCTTATTGAAAATAACTATTTTAAAGAAATTCATATGTTATTTCATAAATTAGGTTTTTGACATTTTGCATCCCAAAATACTGGGTTTTGTCACCTTGCATCCCAATTACCGATTTTTAGCACTTTGTACATCCAGACCGAAATTTCAAGGATATTTAGGTTTAGACAGTACCAAAAATGATCTTTTTGACATATGGAACCCCAGATATTGGTGCTGCCCGAACCTAAATAATTTTGAATAAGCATTTTTTGGTGCTGCATGAACCCAAATACCCTTAAAATTTTGGTCTGAAGATGCAAAGTGCCCGAAATCGGTAATTTTGGGGGAAGTGCACACGTTATAAATAATTCGCCCTCAACAAATAAGAGATCCATTTCACGGTCCAAATTTTTCTGAGACGGATCCAACAGATTCACTAATCTCGAACCTTTTATATTTTCTTAAAATCAAAAAAAATCTGCACCAGAAATGAACAAATGAATCCCCTCTCAGAAATGGAGAGTTCCTGATCCCTACAACTTAAGTGCTTGCTACGCGTAGAAAACACCTCCGCCACGCTCCTTCCCGCCGGAGAATGCGAGGGCAGAATGTTGGAAGCTTTGACCTTCTTGTCTATTTCTACACGTTCAACAAAAAAAAAGAGATTTGATATTGTGCGGAATCAACACCTTTCCCACCTTCAAGGAATCAACACCTTTCGCTGACGCCGGCGGCCCTGACCAGTAAATATTTAAAAATTGTCTGTAGGATTACTTATTAACAGGTTCGGCTTATAACATTTTAGGCTCTTGTTGGAGTAGTGGTTTTCTTTGACACGGGTTCCAGCGCCGGACTTGTAAATTTAACTCCTTTAGCTTTCCCATTCTTCCTCACAAGTCTTCTCCTTCTCCTCCTCATCCATCTTTTGAGCTCTAAATTGAGGTAATGATCATTTCTTATGCATATTTTCACTAATTTTGTTGATGCGGGGTTTGATTTCCCTTCAATCTTAGGCATGGGATTGAGAAGATGGAGAGCTGTAGCGCTGCTTATGTTTGTTCTTGAAGTGTTGCTTCTAAGAGAAGCGCATGCTCATAGAGATGAGGAGCTGGGAAGAAGATGGCTTGTACAATCAGGTTCCTATATCAATCATTTCTTATTGTTCTGTTTGAGCAGCCAATGGCCATTGAGGCTTTGATTTGAACTCTTGTTTTGTTATATTGAAAAAAAATGAAAAATTGCAGGGAGAATTTTGGTGGAAAGTGGGAACATTTCAGAGTTTAATTTAACACGCAGAACACAAAGAATTGATCCTTTGGATCACTTGAAGAAGTATAAAGGAGGATTTAACATCACAAACAAGCATTACTGGAGTGTAAGAATTGTGTTTCTTCCTGTTTTGATTTTGAATGGCCGTTGTGAAACTGAGCTTTGAATAATATTTCATTTCACAGTCGGCTGTCTTCACGGGTAAATTTGGATATGTTATTGGAGCGGCATGGCTTGTTGGTGGACTTATTTATGCTGCAGTTCTGTTAATATCATTGATTTGCTTCAGTAAAAAAGGAGGATATGAGAGAAATAGGCATAATTCCTTTAAGAGGGGCTCCAATTTTTATCTCATCTTCCCAGTTTTATTCACCTTACTTGCCATGTAAGTATATCAGAATCCAGTTGTCTTGAAAGAAAAACTTGTGCTTGAAAGAAATTAAGCAATTTTTACATGACATATCAATAAATTTCTGCAGAATTGCATCTGGAGTGGCACTAGGAGGCAGCTCAAAGTTTCATTCTAGAGCCATTAAAGTCAAAAATGTTGTGGTGGACACTGCAAACAATGCATCAGGGACAATATACACTGTGACAGAGGCTGTCGAAATTCTGCAAAACGACACTCAGCTAAGCCAAAATGCTGAAGAATCAAGCAGCCTGGAATTGGCATCGAAGAGGCTTAATGATGAAGCCAGAAGGATAGAGAGGAAGGCTGAGAGGATCATGTACTGGGTTAGTAAAGGTCTCAATATTCTGTAAGATTTCTAACTGTTGTGAAAGAAATTGGGTTTGAATAGAATTGTTGAACTTTTCATACTATTCTTAACAGCTGATGAAATTTACTTTATTTGTTGCAGAAATGCAGTCACTATTGCCACTGTTTCTCTGAATATAGTTGCCATTCTTGCATTGCTTGGTGAGAGAAATTTGAATTCTAGACTGCTTTCTAAAAAGTTGAGATCTGTCATTATGAAATTTACAATTGATAAGTTGTTTGTTATTGTGATGTTGCAGTGTCAGGAGCTCTTAAGTTTCCTCGAGTTGTTCGAATGTAAGTAGTCTGAACTGAAATCTCATCCTCACACATTGGGCCCTCATGTTCGTGAGGCGAAAACAAGATTTCTGATTGCATTCTTTTGTGCTCTTGGACTTTCTCACCCCTAAAGCTAGCTCAAAGGGTGAGACTTCGGCTCCATTTGGTACTGCGGTAGTGGTCATGAATGCGGTGGTTATGAACCGTCATTCGCGAACGCCCGACCTCACCTATGGAACTTCATCCCCTTTTATGTTCAAAACTAGTTTTCTATTTTCGGTGGTGGTTGTAACCGTTGTCATGCCAAACATACATTCAAAGACGGTTGTGATTTTGTCCAAACTCATCGGAGCAAAAACGCCTCGCCAAATGGAGCCTTGAGGAATTTCATCATTTTCTAAAAGAAAATTTCCAACAAGACTTTCCCTCCCATTTATAAACCAACTACCCTCCCATTTCACAGAGGTTCCTCTGCGGGATTACCCCAACAATCATTAGCTTGGAAAACTAAGTAGCAAATTGTACACACTGCACACTTGAATATATAATAAATCATTCATTATAACAGGCTTATCATTCTTTGCTGGCTGCTGACTTTCCTCTTGTGGGTCTATTTTGGACTCTATTATTTCCTTGGAAAGTAAGTTTTTTATGTTCTTGTAACTTTGAAAGTGCCACTACATCCACATTTGTAAGGTTAGCTGAGCTAAATGCTATGATTCTACTTTCAGATTTGCTGGTGATGTATGCATTGCTCTAGATGAGTACAAGCAAAATCCCGAAAAGAGCTCACTGAGCTCAATCCTTCCCTGCAATGACCGTGGTTCGGCTGCGACGACCCTTCATGATGTTAGCGAGCGAGTTCACGATCTAGTTCAGCAGGTACTAACATTCATTGAAATTTTTTGGGCATATAACTTCATTAATTCAATGTGTCTACCTGATAAATTTGGCAAAACCTACAGGTGAACTCAAACATAACCTCACTGAAACCATCATTCCCAGAGCTAAAATACATCTGTAATCCATTTTCCGGGCCGCCTGAGTACAACTACCAAGCTGAGAATTGCTCTTCAGAAACCATCACAATAGGACAAATACCCCAGGTGACAACTTTCTCTTTTTTTTACTCCATTTTATGTCCCCTAAGTGATGTTACTAATGATTCTGAAACTTATAAACTTCAAATCCAAGGTTATAGAGAATTTTGCGTGCTCCGAAAGCGATGAAGGAGGCTGTAAGCCTGGAGAATTCATACCTGCTCATGTGTACGATGATGTGCTACTCTACACAAAATCTATGCAGGATATCCTTGACTCATATCCAGTAATGAAGAGTCTGATCAATTGCCAGTTAGTGAAGGATGCCTTCTCTAATATCTTATTCAAACAGTGTCAACCACTGAAGAAGTATGTGCATATGTCATGGGCATCTTTGGCAGTTCTTTCAACATTTATGGTGATTCTTATTCTGCTCTGGGAATCAAAAACTACTCCTCAAAATCGTAAACTCCGGTCATCTGATGGATCAGTGCAGCCCAGTTCTACACCAAGAGAACCGATTGAAGTCGATGAAGCTGAAGAAGTTGAAGTCTTTTCAGGCATTACACAACATAAGCAAGAGCCATAGTTGAGTGCAAGTTCTAACAAGAATTATAGTAGACAATTGCAATAAGGAAATTTTGTAGCATACACTTGTTTTTTTATCGATTGTTCGACAAGATAGATAGTGCGAGGCGATTAATGGATGGAGATGGGCATGAAAGTTGTCGTCCACCGTAGGCTTGAAATAATTCATCTCACTTGCTTCTGTAAGTTGCTTGGCTGATGTAAAATATATGAATGAGAGCTCAACTTAGAGTAGTTTCATTTGTAAATATTAAGCTATTAATTTATAAGTCAAGGATAATGTGTTCTTTTCTCCTCAAGAACTCCGACCATTGTTTAAAGTTCACTGTAAACATATAGAATTAAGCTTCTATTTATGGTGATCCAAACCAAGCATTCTAAATATGATTTTTATTTTATCTATCAGTGCAAATCTTTATATAAAGACAATGATCATGTGAGAAGTTAAGTTAAATTTCTGCATATGGACGAGTGCCCCTGTCGATATTTCCGCATATCTACTAGTGTGCCTCCTGAGTTTCTGTTAATGTCGACGAGAGTTGCTGCCATGTCAAGAAGAGTTGTTGTTGTCTGCTGATATCGACAGGATGCAGATGTCGTCTGGAGTTCCCGCCGATCCCTGATATCATCGATTGCTTCTGTTGAATTTTCTCAAAGCGGTCAGCAAGGTAGCCCAAACCAAATTAATATCCTCGGTACTACCCAGTTCGCACTTTGATCTTGCGGAAACCCAAGGAACAAGGTTAACACCAACAAACAATGGAAGCACAAACAGATCTTTTATACATTTCACTTCTTTACAAGGCGAGGTATACGTAGCGAGACATGATTTCGCTAGTACACAAGCTATAACAGAAAGTTCAAAAAACAAGCCGGGAGGACAGCCCCGGAATCCGCCGAGACCGCCGAAGTCGCCAAGTCCGCCGAAGCCGCCCGAGCTGAAGCTACAATCCGCCGAATAGACACGGAGTCCGCCGAAGCCGCGAGGCCGCGCGGACACACCGTTATTCGCCTCCTGCTGATGAACTGAGGAATAGACCGCCGTCTACCCGCCTGAGCCTGGAGGACAGGTTATTGGAACCGGCAAAGTTGAAAACAGAGAACTGACAAGCCGCAGAGCGACCCGCTGAGACCGCAAACTTCCAAGTACTTGACCGAAGTCAAAGCCAAACTCCTGGCTCCTTGAAGCTACCCGCGCAGCCTGCACACAACAATAGTTAACTCTGAATCAATCCGCGCGGACAGAAAACTGAGACTGCAGCATCTCACCGAACCCAACTTACTGTTCACTCAGTTACTGTAGACGTGCCGGGGGGTCCTATTTATAGACGAGGTGAGGAGTGTGGTCATCGCCCTAGAGATAGAGCCACCACCCTAGCCCGCGCGCTAGCTAAACCACCGTCCGCTGAGTCCGCAAGGACTTAGCCGGTTCCAAGGACCAACCCGCCAGGAGCAAGGCAACTTTGGTGAACCCTCTTCAGTCCGCCCAAGCTATGCGGACAAGGCATCAGCCCGCAAAGCCTTCAACCACTGCAGGACAGCAGCCCCCTTCAGTGACTGTCCGCATAAACCAGAGGCAGTCCGCATAGAACAAGACTCAAGCCTCCATCCGCCACAAGTCCATGACCAAAGGCAGAGTTAGCAATAGTCCGCCCGGTCAACAGCGGACTTGGCGGATACTCCGGACACCCTGGTCTTGGCACAGAGTGTGACCAAGTCCAGAACCACCAAAGGCCTAATGCGAGCATGGAGGACATAGCTCCGTCCGCCAAACATCCTAGCAACACAGACCGCCAACACTCCGCCAAGGAGAAGCAGTCCGCAAGCTACTTGCACACCTGCCCAATGCAACGGCCACCTGCCGGACTCCACACATCAGTCCTCTATAGACCTCCACAGCAGTGCACCTGCTGTACCACCAGAGCTTAGCAAGGCCACAGCCAAGCTCTAAGCCCAGTCCGCAACAACACACACCACGGACACCCAGTCCGCAAGCTTCCCGCGAACATGAGCCAAACCGCCGGTTTACACAAGCTTGCAACGCGGCCACTGAACAACGCACCAGTCCGCAAGCCTTTATCCGCTCAGGCCGCTCCTTGGCTAAACCAATCAGCCAACGCCCTATCCGCAGATAACAGGCCGCACAGTCCGCAGACTTCATCCACAACCCACTCAGAAGAACAGCCAGCTTCCACTAGACTTATCACCAGGCCGCAGTCCGCCCAGTCCGCCCAGTCCGCCGACGTTGTCCGCTCAGGCCGCCCGACCTGCCCATCAACCACTTCCACTTCACAATTTTCAACACTCCCCCTTGAAGTGAGAAGTGGTGATCAAGCCCAGCAAGCTGCGCAACCGCTCAAAGGGCCCCTTCGACAGTGGCTTCATGAAGATGTCAGCAAGATTGTCTTCACTTCGAACATGCCCGACCAATAGAGATCCCTCCAACACCTTCTCCCGTATGAAGTGATGATCGATCTCAATATGTTTGGTCCTGGCGTGACACACTGAATTGTTTACCAGCTTGAGAGCACTCTCATTATCACCCCGGAGTAAAGTTGGCCCTTTCACTTCTTCATGAACATCCTCTATAAGCCTCCTCAACCAGATGGCTTCCCGAGCAGCCAATGCCGAAGCCTTATACTCTGCCTCCGTAGTTGAGACTGACACCGAGTCCTGCTTCTTGCTACACCACGAGATGCTAGCTGAGCCGCAAGTGAACACATAACCTGAAGTTGACCTCCGATCATCCGAATCACCGTCATAGTCAACATCCGTGTACCCAAGCAAGGCAAAATCCGAGTCCCTTCTATAGAGAAGTCACATGTCTGAAGTTGACTTGACATACTTCAACATGTGCTTTGCCGCCACTAGATGAGATTTCCTTGGTTCAGCCATGAACCGACTTACTCGGCCAACAGCATAAGCAATATCTGACCTTGTAATAGTCAGGTAGATCAAGCTCCCAACAAGAGCCCTGAACACCAAGGGATCATGAAGAACCCTTCCCTCATCTTTCCGAAGCTTCAGCCCATGTTCCAGTGGAGTAAAGCAACTCTTCCCTTCGCCCATGCCAAACCGCTTCACAATGCGATCTGCATATCCTCTTTGGCAAATGAGTATACCGCTCTTCTTCCTCTCCACTTCAAGACCGAGAAAGTGATGAAGCTCTCACAAATCTTTCATCTCGAAGCGTATAGCAAGCTCAGCCCTGAGCCTTGCTACTTCCCCCTCTGAATTCCCTGTGATGATCATGCCATCCACATACAGTAGGACCAAGACTTGAAGCTCCCCACTCTTCTTGACGAACAAGCTAGAGTCCGAGTTAGAGGCAAGATACCCGCAAAATTGCAAATACTCTGTTATCTTCCCATACCAAGCTCTAGGAGCTTGCTTCAACCCGTAGAGAGCCTTCCTGAGCTTGCAGACATAGTCCGGATGATCTTCAGAAACGAAACCAAGTGGCTGATCCATGAAGATGTACTTGTCAATCTCTTCGTAAAGAAAGACATTCTTCACATCGAGTTGCCACAACCTCCATCCCTTGCTAGCAGCCAAGGCGATCACCACTCTAACTGAAGTCATCTTCGCAACCGGACTGAATGTCTCCTCATAGTCTTCTCCATACTGCTGTGAGATTCCTCGAGCAACGAGGCGAGCTTTGAACCTATCAATGCTCCCATCAGCCTTCTTCTTCAACTTATACACTCACTTGCAAGTAACCGGAGTAATGTCATCAACCTTGGGCACAAGGTCCGAGGTTTCATTCTTCTTGAGAGCATCAATCTCTTCCTTCATGACATCTTCCCACTCCTTAACTCCAGTGGCCTCGTTGAAGTTTGCAGGCTCTCGCTCATCCAGAGGACCTGCAAAGAAGCAGAAGACAAAGCTCATTGCATTCCCATCACAGTACCGAGCCGGAGGCATAATAACCCTCTTCGATCTCCGAAGGGTCGGCTCCTTGCTCACAACCTTCGTTGCTTCTTCAAGCTCAACTCCTACTTGTGGCAAGCTTTGGGCAGTGCTCCCCCTGCTTCCTGAGCCAGAAGGCTCAGCCTCGGAGTTAGAAGCAACAGGAGCTGCTGGTGAAACAGCAAGCTCCTCTTCCAGGCCATCAACAGCTACTACCGGTGCTTCATCAACCTTGCTACTTCCGGTTAGCTCAGCCGAGCCACCTCCATACGACGTCAGCTCGTCAAAGACAACGTCTCTTGACACCATGAATTTCTTCGTCGCAGGATCCATGCATTTCCATCCCTTCTTCCGCTCATCGTAGCCAACAAAGACAAGCTTCCTTGCCTTCGCATCCCGCTTAGTCCGTGAAGCATCCGGGGCATGCACATAGCAGGTTGAACCGAACACCCTAAGGTGTCCCACACTCGGCTTCTCCTTCAGCAACAACTCAAAAGGAGTCTTCATGTTGATCGGGCTGAGCGGCATTCTGTTGATGACATAGGAGACACAAGACATCCCCTCCGCCCAAAAGGACCTTGGAATGTCTTTCGCATGAAGCCAGCATTTGCAGGTCTCCGTCAGATGACGGATCTTCCGCTCTGCTACTCCATTTTGTTGTGGAGTGTGAGCACAAGTAAGCTCTCGTTGGATCCCGTGCATCCTGCAGAAGTTAGAAAACTCGGAGGAGATAAACTCACCACTGTTGTCTGTTCTAAGCTTCTTGATCGGCAAGCCAAGCCGGCCTTCTACCAACTCCTTGAACTACACAAACAAACGGAAGGCTTCTGACTTCTCTTTCGAGAAGTACACCCAAGTATACCTTGAGTAGTCATCGATCAAGACAAGCATGTATCTGCTTCCACCAAAGCTGGCAGTGACCGTTGGTCCCATCAGGTCGCCATGAATGCACTCCAATGGTTGCTTGCTCCTTATTTGTGATTTATCAAACGGAAGGCGATGTGCCTTACCATATTGACACCCCGCGCAAACATGCCTGTCACCAAAGGAGGATAACTTAGGCAGACCTCTCACCAAACTTCTACTAGCCATAGCCTTCAGCTTGTCCATGCCTACATGCCCCAGTCTCTCATGCCAGATAACAGCGCTATCATTGACTCTCATTCGATCAACATATGAATTGGTTGCAAGAACAAACAAGTTCTTAACCCTCCTTCCTACATGAGCAACATCAGCCTTAACCGCTGATACGTTGTGAAGAAACTTCACGTCTGTTGGCACAAATAGAACGTGATACCCAGCGTCCACCGCGTTGGTCACCGAGAAGAGTTTCTTCTTCATGCCCGGTACGTGATACACACTCCTTAACGTGAGCGGCCCCTGATCACTACCCAAAGACACAACCCCCTCTTTCTCTACTGCATAAACAATATTATCAGCAGTGATAATAGCTTCATTACCTGAGTATGCTTGCATGGAGGTGAACTTTGACTTGTCTCTGGTGAGGTGATGACCACACCCGGAGTCCACAATCCACTCGCTGTTGAAGTTCTCAGCAGACAAGGCACGGACACAAGTGCCCGTCATGAAAGCTCCGCCCCATTCTGCTTCCTCACTCCTCGAGCAAGCTTCATCCTTTCCTGCAGCATGCCCAGGCTGCAGTTTGACCTTGCAGTCCCGCTTGAAGTGCCCTCGCTGATGACACCGGTAGCACTTCAAGTTCTTCTTCCAGTCCTTAGGAGCATTGCTCCTCTCCGGCTGATAAGACGTTGAAGGCTCCTTCTCATCAGCGACCTGCTTCTTCTTCCCTTCCCATCCTTTCTTCTTCTTGCCTGAGAAGAGAGCTTCACTGTCTTCCTGATTGATATTAACTCCAGCCATCTGCCTTGCCAAGCTCTCCTGTGAAGCAAGCAGGTTCTCAAGCTCCTGCAAAGATGGCTGAGTAGCCAAACCTTGAACAGATATTACAAAGGCCACATACTCCTTCCGCAAGCCGCGGATTATGTGTCTTTTCATCTTAGCCTCAGAGATAGGCTCATCAGGATCAAGTGCCGACAGCTATGCACACAAGCTCTTCATCTTTAAGAAGTATTTCGAGATGGAAAGGTCTCCTTGAGTTGTCCTAGCCAACTCATTCTCCAGAAACTGAAGTCGCGTTACATTCTTCTATTGAACAACTCATCAATGGTTGTCCAACTATCAGCAGCCGACTCACATCCAATGATGTGATCAAACAGTTCTGGTGACACGACCCTTTTGAGAATAAACTCCGTCTTAGCATTTGTTTTTCTCCTGAGCCTAATCTGCTCAGCAGTACCGAAAGCAGCTGTCACTTCCTGTCTGTCGTCACCACCGACGACCTCCCATTGCTCCTCACCAAGAAGATAACTCTTCATGCACGACTTCCACTTCTTGAAGTTAGTCGGCGTTAAGAGTTCAATGCCCAGACCTCTTGCATAACTCTCTTCCATTGCAACACCTGTTGGCAACCTTTCAGAAGCTCCGAGCAATAACACAGGTTAATCACCACTCAAGCACAGAGTAACAACACTGGTTGACCACTACTCACGCAACTGAATCTCGCTTTGATACCATGTTGAATTTTCTCAAAGCGGTCAACAAGGTAGCCCAAATCAAATTAATATCCTCGGTACTACCCAATTCACACTTTGATCTTGCGGAAACCCAAGGAACAAGGTTAACACCAACAAACAATGGAAGCACAAGTAGATTTTTTATACATTTCACTTCTTTACAAGGCGAGGTATACGTAGCGAGACATGATTTCGCTAGTACACAAGCTATAACAGAAAGTTAAAAAAACAAGCCGGGCGGACAGCCTCGGAATCCGCCGAGACCGCCGAAGTCGCCAAGTCCGTCGAAGCCGCCCGAGCTGAAGCTACAATCCGCCGAATAGACACGGAGTCCGCCGAAGCCGCGAGGCCGCGCGGACACACCGTTATTCGCCTCCTGCTGATGAACTGAGGAACAGACCGCCGCCTACCCTCCTGAGCCTGGCGGACAGGTTATTGGAACTGGCAAAGTTGAAAACAGAGAACTGACAAGCCGCAGAGCGACCCGCTGAGACCGCAAACTTCCAAGTACTTGACCGAAGTCAAAGCCAAACTCCTGGCTCCTTGAAGCTACCCACGCAACCTGCACACAGCAACAGTTAACTCTGAATCAATCCGCGCGGACAGAAAACTGAGACCGCAGCACCTCACCGAACCCAACTTACTGTCCACTCAGTTACTGTAGACGTGCCGTGGGGTCCTATTTATATGCGAGGTGAGGAGAGTGGTCACCGCCCTAGAGATAGAGACACCGCCCTAGCCCGCGCGCTAGCTAAACCACCGTCCGCTGAGTCCGCAAGGACTTAGCCGGTTCCAAGGACCAACCCGCCAGGAGCAAGGCAACTTTGGCGAACCCTCCTCAGTCCGCCCAAGCTATGCGGACAAGGCATCAGCCCGCAAAGCCTTCAACCACTGCAGGACAGCAACCCCCTTCAGTGATTGTCCGCACAAACCAGAGGCAGTCCGCATAAAACAAGACACAAGCCTCCATCCGCCACAAGTCCACGACCAAAGGCAGAGTTAGCAATAGTCCGCCCGGTCAACAACGGACTTGGCGGATACTGAGGACACCCTGGTCTTGGCACAGAGTGTGACCAAGTCCAGAACCACCAAAGGTCTAATGCGAGCATGGCAGACATAGCTCCGTCCGCCAAACATCCTAGCAACATAGACCGCCAACACTCTGCCAAGGAGAAGCAGTCCGCAAGCTACTTGCACACCTGCCCAATGCAACGACCACCTGCCGGACTCCACACACCAGTATGCCATAGACCTGCACAGCAGTCCACCTGCTGTACCACCAGAGCTTAGCAAGGCCACAGACAAGCTCTAAGCCCAGTCCGCAACAGCACACACCGCGGACACCCAGTCCGCAAGCTTCCCGCGGACATGAGCCAAACCGCCGGTTTACACAAGCTTGCAACGCGGCCACTGAGCAACGCACCAGTCCGCAAGCCTTTATCCGCTCAGGCCGCTCCTTGGCTAAACCAATCAACCAACGCCCTATCCGCAGATAACAGGCCGCACAGTCCGCGGACTTCATCCACAACCCGCTCAGAAGAACAACCAGCTTCCACTAGACTTATCACCAGGCCGCAGTCCGTCCAGTCCGCCCAGTCCGCCGACGCTGTCCGCCCAGGCCGCCCGGCCTGCCCATCAACCACTTTCACTTCACAATTTTCAACAGCTTCTGTCATGGAACTCAAGTTTCTTATCAAATTTGTTTTATTTTAGGTAAGACTTTTATAATGCCTGTAATATATATTGAGATAGATCTGACGGTCCTGATTAATTCCATGAATCTATAGTTCATTCCTATTAGAGACCTCCATATTTCTTTATATATATATAGTTATTTACCGGGACCTTCCCTCAAAGTTTGCATAATTACAACTTGCACTCATAACTTTCAAAATTGCAAAAACCTCCCCTCAATGTTTACATTTCATAACATCTATGCACAAAAGTAGCCCCTTAGATTAAATCTTCAGAGGGGGGGGGGGGGGGGGGGGGGTCTGTTTGTGCATGAATGTTATGAAAAGTAAACATTGTGGGGGAGGTAATTGTAATTTTGAAAGTTAGAGGGGTGCAAGCTGTAATTACGCAAATTTCGAGGGGAGGTCCCGACGAATAACCATATATATATATATATGTATATGTGTGTGTGTGTGCGCGCGCGCGTGTGTCTGTGTGTTTGTATTTTTTTAAGCAGTTAATCAAGTAGTTTTGTTTTCTCCTCTCTGGGTTTCTTTTCACTGCTGCCATGCGTGAATTCCTTATGCCAGAATTTTAGTGGGTCAAAGATCTGGAGAAGTAGAAGATGTGAAAGTATTATGCTTTCCGAAACTCAAAGGTAAACCCTCCTCTCCTCCATCACATGATATCATAGGGAGGTTCGCTCTGTCCCGTTTACGTTTGGGGCGTGCCCTAGTTTTTTTCCTCTCGCAAACTCAAAGCTTTCTTTCTATAATTGAAGAAGCTTTCTTCAAATAATTGAAAATCTTTGTTGTTTGTGACTTTCAAAGGAGTTGTTTGAAGTGTTTTTGTGGCGGATTTTGTGTAGATCCGATTTTCTCAAGTTAGGGTTTGTTTGAGATAGTTCGTTTTGGGTATTCTCTCTGCATTCAGAACTGAATTTATCCTATAATGACATGATGAAGCCCCAACTACCTTGTTTTGACGGAAATAACTATCATAAATGGAGTGTCTTGATGAATGCCTTGTATGAATTGTAAGATCAATGAAATCTTATTGAAAATGGTTTTGAAGAAACAGAGGATGGGGATGCTCTTACTGTACAGCAGATGAATGAACTTCAAAAGCTGAGAAAGAAAGATAAAAATGCACTATACTATATTCTTCAATCGGTTAATGAAGTTATCTTTGAGCGGATCTCTTCATCTAATTCTGCTAAGGAGGCGCGAGTTACTATATACACTGTATATAGAAGGGAAGACAAAGTGAAACAAGTGAGACGTCAAACCCTTAGATGTGAATTTGACCAGCTAAGGATGAAGGAGTTGAAATCGGTTGAATTTTTTTCGAGTTATCGCTCTTGTGAATCAAATGTTCGTTGATGGTGAAAATGTTGCAACTAAAACAATGATAGAGAAAATTCTGAGAAGTTTATTGAGCAAGTTTGAGAACATTGTGGTTACAATTGAGGAGTCAAAGGACTTATCTACCTCGACCATTGAAAGCTTAATGAGATCTCTCCAGTCTCATGATCTTAGGGTGAAGCAATATGATGCTAGTATTATCAAGCAGGCATTTCAGACTCAACTTTATGTAAGAGGAAGCAACAAAGGAAGAGGTAGGGGAGATTCTCGGTTCGAGGAAGAGGAAGACAAACTGAAGGTGATCATGAAAAACATCATTCTCAACAACAAAGTTCTTAGAATAGAGGAAAAAAACACAAGTAGAGGTTGAGTAGTGGAAGACCACTATCTCAAGTTCAATGTTATATTTGTCAGAAGTTTGGACATACAACCAAGTACTGTAGAAAGAGAGAGGCTGAAGAGATTAAAAATTCTACTTTTATGCATGAGAAAGTTACTTTTACTTCTTATGTGAAGGAGAATTGTGTGAATGAAGTGTGATACATTGATAGTGGTTGTAACAATCACATGATAGAAAACAAAGACCTCTTTGTGAGTTTGGGTGATTCATTTTAGATAGATGTCCGAATTGGTGATGATAAGAAGCTATCTGTTCATGGTCATGGAGACATCTTAGTGAAGACAAAGAAGGGGATGAAGTGCATCTGTAGTGTCTATTACGTGTCTGGTTTGAAACACAATCTGATTAGTGTTGGGAAATTTCTTGTTAATGGTCTTGGTGTCCACTTTATGGGCGACGTTTGTGAGATCAAAGATAAAGATTACACTTTTTTTGGAAAGGTATGTGTGACACCTAACAAGATGTTCCCTCTAAAGTTCAATGATGAGATGGTGAATTATTTTAATACTATTGTGAAAGATAAATCATGGTTATGGCAAAATTGATTTGGTCATTTGTATTTTGAGTCCTTATCTCAAATGGGCATGAAGAAGATATTTCGCGACTTATCACTCATTGAACGTGGTGAGAAAGTTTGTAAAGGATGTGCTTACTGAAAGCATGCACGAACTTTATTTCCAAGTGGAAGTGCATGGATAGCTTTAAAACCTTTGGAGCTTATTTATTCAGATATATGTGGACCAATGAGGACTACTTATATTGGAGAAAGTAGATATGCTGTATTCATAGATGATTTCAGTAGAAAGATTTGGGTATATATTCTGAAAGAAAAATCTGATTTGTTTGGGTACTTCATGAAGTTCAAAGATCTTGCGGAGAGATAAAACTATTCGTTCCGAGAGAGGGGGAGAACATCTCTCTAGTGATATCAAATATTTTTTTAGCAAAATGAAATCAGGAATTCGTTGAGTACAAGCTATGCATCACAACAAAATGGTGTAGCAGAAAGGAAGAACAAAACCATCATGGAGTCAACTCAAAGTATACTTAAGGCAAAGGGGATGCCAAATGCTTATTAAGCAAAGGCAGTTGCATGTGCTGTTTATTTGTTGAATCGCTCTTCATCTAAGAGTGTCCTAGGTTGTTGTGCAATTGGCACCGGCCCGCGAGTACGGAACTCGTCGCGGACAATAGCAACGGAAGCAAATTTTGAGCAAATAGTGGCGCACACCAAACAATAATAACAGTACGAGATTCCAAAATACAGAAACACAAGAGATTTACGTGGTTCAGAGTTAAGCTCCTACATCCACGGGGAGGGCGCGCCGGATCCACTAATCAAAAATAATATCCGATTACAACACAGGCACTCAACGATCCTCAGCGGATCGACACTAACCTAGAATAGAAATGAATGAACAACAATAAATAAGAAAGAGGGAAGAAAACTCCCCTATGCCGGCCGCAAGAAATGGCTAATCGGAGCCGCCACCCTCTCTTCCTCCCCTGGACGCTGCTGGCGAGAGACCGACACATCCTAGATGTCGCCGGAGAAAAAATTCGACCTCTGCCCGCCCTTGCCGTCGTCGGATCTCCAAGATCGCCGGAGAAGAAGCCCGTCGATCCACTCGATGTTGCTGGATCTTGATCCCTGCTGTCACCGGAGAAGAATTGCGCTCGGGATCGCTGATGTCGCCGGAGAAGAAGTCGCCCGCCTCCGCCGCTGGATCCCTGCAGTCATCGGAGAAGAATCGCGCTCGGGATCGCTGCTGTCGCCGGAGAAGAAGCCGGAGAAATCGCCCAAAGGGCCGATCGGCGCCGCTGCCCTCTTCATCGCTCCTAGACGTTGCTGGCGTGAGACCGCTGCAACCTAGATGTCGCCAGAGGAAAGAGACGAAGACTTTGCCGATCTTGCCGCCGCCGGATTTCGGAAGTCGCCGGATAAGAAACTGTCCGCCGCCGATCTTGATGTCGAACGCCGCTGGAGGAGAAACCCGAGATCGGGCCCTATGCCGCCGCTCTTGATCGTCGAAGTCTGCCGGAGGAGAACCCTAGACCGGGCTTGCCTTACGCCGCCACAGAAGGAGGCCACTCCCGATCTTGCCGCCGCCGGAGTAGAAGTCCTAGACCGGGCTTGCCACTGCGCCGCTGTCGCCGGAGAAGAAGCGCCTCGATCGGGAATCCCGATCCTAGCCGAAGTCGCCCGAGAAGAAGTCATCGTTCCTCTCCCTCCTTTCGCTCTTTTCTCCCGATGGATTCAATTAGTTTAGATAATTAACTCATGTATACATATATATATGAGGAGAACAGTAACCGAACATGTCCAACTGGACCGGTCCGGTTTGGAGCATCAAAAAACAACAATCTCCACCTTGATGGTCCACGAACACTAATACTGCCTAAAACACACAGACCCCTACTGGCGACTACAAGCCCCCTCTCCCTGGGGCCGACACGATCAGCATGAGCCGATATGAGCCAAGTCCAAGCAATGCTTGAACTTGATTCCGGTCAGAGGCTTGGTCAACATATCCGCTATGTTTTCCTCGGTCGGGACTTTCAGCAACTGAATGTCCCCTCCTCCGACAAACTCCCTCAACTTATGATAACGAACGTCAATGTGCTTGGTCCTTGTGTGGTAGATCGGGTCTTTAGCATGACATATTGCACTCTGACTATCACAAAGAAGCTTTACAGCCTCCTGAGAAACTTGCAGCTCTACTGTGAGACCTTTGAGCCAAATGGCTTCCTTCGTGGCCTCCATCGCAGCGATATACTCCGCCTCTATAGTGGACAGAGCGACTATATCCTACAAAGTAGCCTTCTAACTTATGGGACCTCCACCTAGAAGGAAAATGTATCCAGTCGTGGATCTCCTTCTATCTAGGTCACCCACGTAGTCGGAATCTACATAGCCCTCTAACACACCCGCAACATCACTCTTCCTGAAGAGTAATCCGACGTTGGGTGTCCCGTTCAGATATCACAAAATCCATTTGACAGCTTCCCAATGCTGTCGCCCTGGATTTGCCATATATCTGCTCACGACGCTCACTGCCTGAGCGATGTCTGGTCTAGTGCAGATCATCGCATACATCAGGCACCTCACCGTATTCGCATACGATACACTCAACATCTCCTGTCATCCGTTCTCAGTGGTAGGGCACTGAATGGATGATAATCGAAAATGTTGTCCCAAGGGGGTTGAGACAGCCTTGGAGTCACTCATACTGAATTTCTCCAATACCTTCTTAATATACCCAGTTTAAGATAGCCAGAGCATGCCGCGCTCTCTGTCTCGACGAATCTCCATCAAAAGGATCTTCTGCGCATGTCCGAGATCTGTCATCTCGAACTCTGAGCGTAGCTTCTCCTTTAATAAGGAGATCTCCTGGGCTGATTTGCACGCGATTAACATATCATCGACGTACAAAATCAGTATTAAGATATCCCTATTCGCCAGGAATCTAAAATACACACAAGTGTCGTACTGACTCCTGGTGAACCCCAATGAAGCCATGATGACATCGAACCTCCGGTTCCACATCCTCGGTGATTGCTTCAAACTGTAGAGAGATGCTCTAAGCTTGCACACCTTCTTTTCATTGCCGGGTTTCACAAACCCCTCAGGCTGCAATATATAGATCACCTCATCTAGAATCCTGTGAAGAAATGCAGTCTTCACGTCCAATTGCTCCAACTCCATATCGTGGAGTACCACAAAGGCGAGCAATAACCTAATGGAGCAATGCTTTACGATAGGCGAAAAAATTTCATCGAAATCTATGTCTTTCTTTTGCGCAAAGCTTTTTGCGACAAACCTGGCCCTGTATCTCCAGGGGTCCTTCCCAGAAGTAGACTCCTTCTTCCGGAATACCCATTTGGAGCTAATCGCCTTAGCTCCTTTCAGGAGATGCACCAGCTCCCATGTTTTATTCTTGTTTAGAGACTCGATCTCTTCCTCCATGGCCACCATCAACTGAGAGCTTTCCTTGATCTCGATGGCTTCCTTGTAGGATCTGGGGTCGGAGGAGATAATCTGGAAAGCGTATGCTACAGAATCCTGTAGCCTGAGAGGCACTCTGACCTCTCGCCTAACCCTTCCCCTAGCAATCGTATACAGATCCTCCTGAGCGGGTTGTACAGTGTCTGATCCATCAGATTCAGATGAATCATCCTGATGATCGGTACTGCTAGTACCCTCATGCTCCACTCCCCTATCTGCAGCTCTGCTACTACTCTCAAGCTCCACCTCCACTAGTGGACTCCGAGTCTTCTCCACCTCCTTCGCTTGGGACTGAGACTTCTTCAATATAGAACCCTCATCAAACACCACATCGCGCCTCACCTCAGTCTTTTTGGTCTCGGGATTCCACAACTTGAATCCTTTAGTGCCAGTCTTTCGACCCAAGTAAATGCACTTCCTGGACTTAGCATCAAGCTTTGTTCGCTTTGTGTCCGGCATCAGGGTGTATACAGGACATCCAAAGATATAGATGGCAGAATACGTGACTGGCGTACCTGACCATACTTCCTGTGGGCACTTTAAGTCTAATGACATCGATGGGGATAGATTCACTAGATACCGTGCAGTGCTCACCGCCTCAGCCCAGAAGGGCTTGGGCAGGTCAGCGTATAGACACATGCACATGGCCCTCTCTAGAAGTGTCCTATTCATCCTTTCGGCGACGCCGTTCTACTGCGGCGTGCCAGGGATGGTTAAGTGCCTAGTGATAGTCTCCTGATCACAATACCCCTGAAACTCCGACGATGTGTATTCGCCACCGTTGTCGGATCTCAGATACTTCACCCTCTTCCCCGTCTGATTCTCCACCTGGGTCTTCCAGATCTTAAATTTCTCAAACACTTCGGATTTTTGTTTGAGGAAGTAGATCCAAACCTTCCTGGAGTAATCGTCGATGAATGTCACGAAATAACTCGCGCCTCCAAGTGACGGCACCGGGGATGGCCCACATATATCCGAGTGTATATATTCCAGGACATCCTTACTGTGCCGACTCGATGTCATAAACTTGACCTTGCGCTGCTTTCCTAGAACGTAGGTCTCACAAAAGTCAAGTCTGCATATTTTGACTCCCTTCAGGAGTCCTCTCCTATGCAGCTCTACGCGACCTCTTTCACTCATGCGGCCAAGCCTAGCATTCCACAGCGCAGAGATATCCTCATCAGACATCGCGGCAACGACCGCATCACCAGCTATCGTGGTGCCTATCAACCTTAATCGTATCAGTACGCTCCCCCTTCATGAGGACTAGTGCGCCTCTCTTCACCCTGATAGATCCTCCTTCGCCGGCATAGGAATACCCGGCTGCCTCTAAGGTACCTAAGGAGATCAAGCTCTTCCTTAGGTCAGACACATACCTCACATCGGCGAGTGTCTGAATCGCTCCATCAAACATTCTGATCCGGATAGTCCCAATCCCCATAGTCCTGCACTTAGAGTTGTTTCCCATCAGGACCCGACCTCCATCGCACTCCCTGAAAGTGATAAAGCACTCTCTGCGTGGGCACATGTGGTATGAACACCCAGTGTCCATGATCCAGTCGTCCGTGATCTCATGACTCTGTGACACGTGCAAGACATCTGCGTCGCTATCGTACCCGGCTGCTATAGCGGCCTGCTGAGGCTCAGGTGCTTTGCCCTTGAGTTTCCTCTTAGGGCAGTTCACCTTCCAATGCCCCTCCTCCTTGCAGAAGTGGCATTTGTTGTTCTTGCCTCTGGACTTTGATCTAGGTCGAGAGTCCTTCTTGCCTCGCTCCTTCGATCTCCCTCGGGATGAGTCTTTGCTCTTCACTAACAGACCCTCGCTCACCCTCGACCTAGAACCGCTCCACTTCTCATTAGAAAGAAGCATCGTCACCACTTCCTCCATGTTAAGGGTATCCTTCCCATACAAGATGGTGGTGACTAAATGATCGAACGGCCTCGGGAGTGAGGACAAGAGGAGAAGAGCCTGGTTTTCCTCCTCGACCTTCACATCCATACTCCGCAGCTGGGATACCAGCTTGTTGAACACATTCATATGGTCCAACAACTGCGTTCCCTCGGACATCCTTAAACTATACAATTGTTTCTTAACGTATAGCTTATTCGTAAGTGATTTGGACATATAAAGCTCTTCAAGCTTTTTCCATAGATCCGCTGTAGTCTGCGCCTCGACTACACTGTACATGACCTCGTCTGCCAAGCACAGCTGTATAATGCTGATGGTCTTGAGATCTAGCTCATCCCACTCGTCATCATCCTTCACCTTGGCCTTCTCCTGTCCAAGGAGTGCCTTGTGAAGTTCCTGCTGCACGTGTACGGCCTTTATGCACTTTTGCCAAAGGCCGAAATCAATCTTGCCATTGTATTTTGGAATCTTGAATTTGGACGCCATTGAATTTGCTCACTGGTCCCAGGATCGGAACCTCACTCTGATACCAATTGTTGGGCAATTGGCACAGGCCCGCGAGTACGGAACTCGTCGCGGACAATAGCAACGGAAGCAAATTTTGAGCAAATAGTGGCGCGCACCAAACAATAATAACAGTACGAGATTCCAAAACACAGAAACACAAGAGATTTATGTATTTCGGAGTTAAGCTCCTACATCCACGGGGAGAGCGCGCCGGATCCACTAATCAAAAATAATATCCAATTACAACACAGACACTCAACGATCCTCAGCGGATCGACACTAACCTAGAATAGGAATGAAAGAACAATAATAAACAAGAAAGTGGGAAGAAAACTCCCCTATGCCGGCTGCAAGAAATGGCCAATCAGAGCCGCCGCCCTCTCTTCCTCCCCTGGACGCTGCTGGTGAGAGACCGCCGCAGCCTAGATGTCGCCGGAGAAGAAAGTAGACCTCTGCCCGCCCTTGCCGCCGCCGGATCTCCAAGATCGTTGGTGAAGAAGCCCGCTGATCCGCTCGATGTTGCTGGATCTTGATCCCTGCTGTCACCGGAGAAGAATCGCGCTCGGGATCGCTGGTGTCGCCGGAGAAGAAGCCGCCCGCCTCCGCCGCTGGATCCCTGCAGTCGCCGGAGAAGAATCGCGCTCGGGATTGCTGCTGTCGCCGGAGAAGAAGCCGGAGAAATCACCTAAAGGGCCGATCGGCGCCGCTGCCCTCTTCCTCGCTCCTGGATGCTGCTGGCGTGAGACCGCCGCAGCCTAGATGTCGCTGGAGGAGAGAGACTAAGCCTTTGCCAATCTTGCCGCCACCGGATCTCGGAAGTCGCCGGAGAAGAAACCCCCCCCCCCCCCCCCCCCCTCCCAAACCCCCCCCCCCCCCCCCCTCCCCCCCCCCCCCCCCCCCCCCCCCCCCCCCCTCGATCTTGATGTCGAACGCCGCTGGAGGAGAAACCCGAGATCGGGCCCTATGCCGCCGCTCTTGATCGTCGAAGTCCTCCGGAGGAGAACCCTAGACCGGGCTTGCCTTACGCCGCCACAGAAGGAGGCCGCTCCCGATCTTGCCGCCGCCGGAGAGGAAGCCCTAGACCGGGCTTGCCGCTGCGCCGCTGTCGCCGGAGAAGAAGCACCTCGATCGGGATCCCGATCCTAACCGAAGTCGCCCGAGAAGAGGCCGCCGTTCCTCTCCCTCCTTTCGCTCTTTTCTCCCGATGGATTCAATTAGGTTAGATAATTAACTCCTGTATATATATATAGGAGGAAAACAGTAACCGAACCGGTTCAGTTTGGAGCATCAAAAAACAACACCAGGTATGACTCCTTATGAAGCTTGGAGAGGTGAAAAGCCATGTGTTAGTCATTTACATATTTTTGGAAGTATTGCTTAGTCCCATATGCCAGAAAAATAGAGAGGTATATTTGATGATAAATCTGAGAAGTGCAAATTTGTTGGGTATTGTAAACATACAAAGGTTTCAAACTGTATAGTCTAGTGACTATGAAGACCATCATTAACAGAGATGTTATGTTTAATGAAGAAGAATCGTGGAATTTGACAAAAATAAAATTCCAATATTCATACTACTTGAAGAACGAGAGAAATGAATTGATGAAATTGAGGATTCAGAAGAACTTTCTTCTGAGGATAACATGTCTCTTGGTTCATCCTCATCATCCTCGAGTGGAATGTTTCGTCCTTCTCCAAAGAAAATGAGAAGTCTACGAGATATCTTTAACAGATCTCAAATATATTGAGTAAAGAATGAGCAAATTTTGCTTTATTTGTTGATGATGATCTAGTGGAATTTGATGAAGCAGCTCAAAGTGAAAAATGGAGGAAGGCCATGGATTAGCGGATTCATTCTATTATGAAGAATGAAACTTGAGAGCTTATTGAACTGCCAGAGGGTCATAGGTCTATTAGTACAAAGTGGATCCATAAGACCAAGCAAAATGAGGAGAGAAAAAAATGAGAAGTACAGGGCGTAGTTGATTGTCAAGGGATATAACAAAGATATGAATATGATTATAGTGAGGTATTTGCTCCGGTTATATGTCATGAATCGATCAGATTGATTTTAGCACTTGCACCTTAACATAGTTGGAAAGTAAATCAAATGGATGTAAAAACAACATTCTTAAACGATGTCTTGGAAGAAGTGTATATCAATCAGCCTCCCGACTATATTCAAAAGGGAGAACGAAAAGTTGTGATTGGTACAATAGAATTGATAATTATTTTTTGAAAAATAACTTCTGGAGATGTGCTCGTGCGCACACTCTCTATATTAAGGAAGATATACTTATTTTTAGTGACTGAATTAATTTGGTCACTAAAATCACTAGTTTTTAGCAAGCGAATTAATTTATTCACTAAAATTTCTTATGGCGAACAAATTAATCTGATCACTAAAATCCAATTTATTGACGGAATTAATGCAGCCACTAAATATGTATATTTAGTGATGAAACTGATATGTCACTAAAAATATTTAGTGGCTGGGCTTTCTTCATCACTACAAATATTTAGTGACCGTTGTATTTTGGTCACTAGAACTTCTTTTAATGACCGATATGATTTAGTCACTAAATATTCACATTTAGCGACGAAACTCTTTTGGGCACTAAAAACGTTAGTGGTGGGGCTTTCGCGACCACTTTGTGATGCGATGAATTGGGTCACTAAATATCTTTAGTGACCAAAATTCAATATTTAGTGACCAAAATTTCGTTACTAAAAGTCAATTTTCTAATGTGGTTACTCAGGGTAAGTCTTTTATTGATTCGGGAACTACTAATCACATGAAAACAATCCTCATTTGTTCTCTTATTTGGACAAACATAACCGATCTCCTCTGATTTTTGTTGTGGATGGTACTCCATCTCCTATGTACGGGACTGGTACAGTCTATATCACTCAGTTTCCGCAGTTTGAGGACACGCTCTATGTGCCATCTTTTTGTGCAATTTACTTTCTGTTCCCGCTCTTTGCAAACAACTAAACTGCGCGGTTACCTTTACATCCAATACTTATTTTTTTCAGGATCCTCATTACAAGGAGATGATTGATACTGAGACTAAAATCAATGAGCTCTTTTTCCTAGAAAATGTCACTGCTTTCTCTTCTTCTCTTGTTCCATGACATCTTTGTCTTGGTTATCCTCCTCCTCGCCTCATCTACCAACTCCTATCAGATTTACCTCCAGATGACTCCTCTCTAAACTATGAAGCCTGTCAACTTGGAAAGCATCATCGCTCCTCCTATCTAGCAAGACAAGGATATAGTTCTTCTCGTCCCTTTGATCTTGTTCATTCAGATATTTGGTGTCCTTCTTGTAACAACCCAAGTTTGACAACAAAAACTTTTGGTCACCATCGTCGGGCGACAGTGGGTATCGCCGGCGGCGATAACAATGGCACTCAACCCCATAAAGCGTTGAGTGAGCTCAACACACTCGATGCCTTTCGACGAATCGTTGAGTAAGAGACTATAGTGTCGCGATAGTGGGTATCGCACGACGATAGCCCCAGCTCTCAATGCTCTTGACGCCTTAAAGCGATGAGTGAACTCAATGCACTGAACGTCGTAAAACCGTTGAGTAAGCTATCAGAACGACGATAGTGGATATCGCCAGGCGATACTGCCACGTATGTGTGGACACGTGTCATATGGCCGGGCGGCGGCCAAAGAGCGGTGGTTGACGGGGGTCAAAGCGGCTATCAACGATATCGCCAAGACGATAGAGTTAAGGTTGACTATTCAACCAAAATCGTGGCCTTTGCTCCCTTTTGATGAAGTGATCCTGTGGCTGGGATTAATCCCAAGGCCACTTATGCAGAGGAGTAGAGGAATGAGAATTCATTCTCTTCTTGCCACTTTCTCTCCCTCTTTCATCGAAGTTCTTGAGAGAAAGAGCTACGGGTTGGAGCTAAGGGCTAGAGCTGAGCTTGAAACACTTGGTGAAGGAGATCCAGTGAATGGAATCAAATTCCGAGACTAGATCCGCGAAGAGGAAATAGAGGTGCTCCTTTCCAACCGGACAAAAAGCTTCGCCATGGCTCCGAAATGGATTACAAGAGTAACAATTTTCTCCTTGGACATGTGAAGTCCTCAATTTGCATACGTGCATGGAACCCCTCACCAAAAGGTGAAGAAAGGTGGTTTCTAGTGGGTGGATCGGTGTGATCCCTGATTACATTTGCATATAGATCCAGAAATTTGCAGTATGGAATAGGTATGCTGTGTGAAGCCCATCCTGGCAGGTTGGTCTGAATTAATGATGTTTTATTTTGCCTGCCGGAGAAGACTCCGCATATAAATGAGTAGTTTATGGGGTCTGTGAGCGATGCCTGTGAAATGGGAGTTGCAGGAAGTACTGTGGATGATCTCCAAGAAAATAACCAAGAAATTCCACATTTTGCAAAACTGTTGGATATCGCAAGACGACAGTGAGTATCGCCGGTGATAGCTCCCAGTGAGCTATGTTTGTGAGGTCTGTCTCAGGGAGACCTGGGGGTCATGTATGAAAAGTTGTGTAACGCCCTGAAACTCAAAAGAGCGACGGGTGGCATTTTGAGCCAAGTTTGCAACTTGGCAGGGGTTACACAGCCAGAGACATGGGCGTGTCCCAGGGTGTGTCGTGCTCGGGTCGACGATCTGGTCGAGAGGTCGACGAATTTTGGAGTCGACGATCGTCGAGCAGCGAACACGGCCTGGGACACGGGCGTGTCACAAGCTGTGTCCTTCGCGGGTTGAAGCTGGGCTGCGGCATGGTTGTTACACGGGGTCAGCATACGAGCCGTGTCGAGTAGACACGGGGGTGTCAAATGGGACACGGGCGTGTCCAAGACCCGTGTTCTTCTCGGGTTGGTGTTAGGCCTGTGTCGATGGAGGAACACGGCCCACTACACGGCCGTGTACTGGATGGCACAGGTGTGTCAATCCGGACACGGGCGTGTCGAGAACCCGTGTTCTTTTCGGGGCGCGTTGGTTTCGACGGCGAATGGGAAACACGACCATAGACACGGGCATGTCACAGGCCGTGTTCGGCCCAGATTTTGGATTTCAATGGCGAATCGTGGCCGTTCGTTTCCTTATTTTGGGATCCGACGGCTGGGGGTTGTTCCTGCTGGGATATACCCGGGAATAGGGTTTCAAAGCCCTCATTTCTCTTACTCAATCTCTTTCTAAAGATCTAGAGAGAGGGGAGAGCAAGGAAGAAAGAGGCTAGATCCGGTCACCGGCGAAGCTTCGGAGCTCCAAATCGCGAGCCGACTTCGGATCTACGGAGGCAAGGAGATTGCGGTGCTTTTCATCCGCATAGATTTCCATGGTGCCAAGGAAATATGCTAGTGTAACGATTCTCATCCTATGACATGTGAGTCCTATTTTCCTTTGTATAGGAAACCCGCTCTCGCGAGTTTGCGGTGAGTTGAGACGTTCCTTCGGGTAGACATGAATAGTCCTTGTTGTGTACATGTAGAGTCCATAATCGAGAACGGATATAAGCATGATGTGTGAAGCCTACCCGGACAAGTTGGTCTGGATCGGTGACGTTGTATTATATGAATGGCGAGAGAAGACTCCGCGCGAATGTTTGTTTTTCGGGTTTTCTTCGTGGTAGATTGCAATAGGAAGCCTTGGGAATTAACTCCAAGGTGCACAAGAAAACTGCGCAGATGCGTGATTCTGCCAATATGGTGGCCTGGGAGCCAACCTGAACATAATTGGGTTATGTGATGTGTGTAAACGATACTAGACTCGGGGAACCTTGACCCACGCAGATGGCTTAAGTTGACGTTGCGGTGTGAGCAACGGGTTAGGAGGAACCGTACCCGATCTATGTGGTTCGGTTAGAGAGACCTAAGGTATGTGGTACTCGTCGTTGGAATAGATGGAGGGTCTTAAGTAGTGGCCAGAAAGACCAAATGCTCATGAGATATTGCCGTTCGGGGGACGGTGGTGAGTCAGCTGTCTTGGACCGTGTTCATCGAGAATGTGCCCTAAGAGCACGGGGTGTGAGGCCGTGTGTGCCCATGCCTGCGATGAAGTGTTTATTCACTATAATGCTTTGTTATGCTAACAAAATGCAGGGAAAGAGCATCGCCGCCCCGATTATGGGGGCGGGATCGTTATAATTTGGTCAGCATAGCTGACCGTTACTTTTGTTTGCCACTGTTGCGGTGGATTATTGCTTGCAGGTGCTGCGGAGCCGAGCGGTAAATAGCAGGCTAAAGCCCAAGTGCTGAGCCGGCCCTCGAAGGCAAAATTTTGAGTGTTTACTTGTTTTATTAATGTGTGACCGGTCTGCGTGCCGTGGTATGGAAGACACATTTTATTCGAGTAAACAATTGTAAGGCCTTAAGGCCATTGTACTGTGTATTGTACTTCATTCCTATTGGGTTTTGTAGTGGACATTCATGTTGGTGGCTGAGTTCTTTAATTTGCAACTTTTAATAATTACTTTCGCTAGAATGACTCTGTGTAGGACGGTGGTATTAGTTGGATGTTATCCCATTGAGTAACCACCCGGTCTGTCTGTGGTATATGGCGTCGGGTCCCGGCCGGACCTACTGCTATATGCTATACGATGGATAGGGGGTGTTACAATTTGGTATCAGACTACTGGTTTCGGTCAGGCTTAAATGAATTTGTGGACGAATTCTTTTAAGGAGTGGTGAGCACATGTGTGTGCGTCATCGTTATAACATCAAAAGAACCCATGAATGTCCACTTAGGAATGAAAATACACGTGTTTGAGGAACCTGCGTGTTCCTATAATTGCTTTTTGCAATTTTGTTTGGTCACTTAATGGTGTGTTGTACAACTATAGGTGACCAGAAGTGGTGTAGGGCCGTCAGAACGCCCAGTTTCTAAGGCTAGTAGCGCACCAAATGATGCTCCTGCAACAACTCCCTCGGCTGAAACCATACGATTGGTTGCCGAAGCAGTATTTGCCATGATCAATGCGCAGCCTACAAGGCAAATGTAGCAACCCGCTCCTACGATGGAGCAGGTACCGCTTCAAAGGGATGAACCAAGAAGAGTGGAGCAGGTAGTGGTGGAGCCTTTGGTGCCGAGGAGAGCAACTGAAAGGCAGCTCAAGCACGTTATGAGCTTCAATCCTCCAGTATTTTTCGGGGTTGGGAACCCCATCTCAAGCTGAAGACTGGCTCTCCCGAGTGAAGAGAGTCCTGACAGCTACTGAAACGGAGGAGTGGAAGATGACCACTATAGCTACATTCTTGTTGGACGAGGATGCGAGGCTATGGTGGGAAGGTCTAGAGCTGCATCACTTGAGAGGAAGGCAACTCATGAACGTCTCGATGGAAGAGTTTTCGAGATTGTTCTTGTCTAGGTACCTCCCTTCGGCTCAGAAGATTGCGTTGGAGAATGAGTTCTTGAAATAGGTGCAAGGAGAGAGTAGCGTGGATGAGTATCTCCACGAGCTCACTCGATTGGGTCGGTACGCTTGCTCCACATTCGCGGATGAGGAGCGCAAGACAAACCGATTCTATGAAGGTTTGAGAGATGACTTGATGCTACTGATCTCGGGGCCTATGATGCAGGACTTCTTGACCCTGGTCAATACGGCCCGGTCTTTGGAGAAGGACTTGAAGAATGTTCAAGCAAAAAAAAAACTCTGGTGAGAAGAGGACAGAGTTCAAGGTGCCGGCTAACCCAAAGTCTGGGTACCGTAAGTTCAACAAGAAGGCTAGGACTTCGGGCCCAGCCCCTTCTTTTGGTGCTTCTGGGGAGACTACGGGTCGGACCCCGGGCGCATGTTTTACTTGTGGGAAGCCGGGGCACTTTGCCCGTGACTGCTGTAGCGGACGTCCTAAGTCCGAGAGGAAGCCGGGAGCAACTTATGAAGAGAAGGGCAAGGCGGTGGAGTCAACCGCGTCCCATTATGCTCCGGCTCAACCTATAGTTTATAATCTTGGCCAGCAGGAGGCCATTAAGCAAGCGAATGTGGTGACAGGTACGGTATAAATTTATAGCAAGTTAATTTTTAAATACTTGTTATGCGCGTGTTACCTTACCACTGCTTGTATAGGCTTTGTGTTGATTTGTGAGTATCCGGCTAGAGCACTCTTTGATATGGGAGCTTCACACTCCTTTTTGTCCGAAGGATTCATATCGTGCATCGGATTACCTTCTTCGATGGCGAAGGACAAACTGAATGTGTTGTTGCCCAATGGGTGTTCGATGCGCGAGGATAGAATCTGTGGCGTTAAGATTCGTATCGGGAGTCAAGAGTTCCGTTTACATGCGTCATTACTACCGCTGGTGGAGTTTGACGTGATATTTGACATGGACTGGCTCTCGGAGCATCAAGCTTTTATTGACTGCGATCGCAAGGAAGTTAAGTTGGGAACAGGTCATGAGACGACTTTTACGGGCTTGAAAGGGTCGAGCAAGACTTTGATGTTTGCTCTTCAGGTGGTGAAGGCGGTTCGTGCTGGTGCAGAGCTGTTCTTTACACTAGTGGAGGTTGCAAAGCCTAAGCCTACGTTGGACAGTATTTCAGTTGTATTCGAGTACCCTGATGTGTTCCCTGGCGAACTTCCTAGAGCCTCGCCTCAACGGGAGATTGATTTCACCACCGAGCTAGTGACAGGTGTTAAACCTGTGTCACACTCTTCGTATCGGCTAGCGCCTAAGGAAATGGCGGAGCTGAAGGTTCAACTGCAAGAGTTGTTGGAGCAGGGGTATGTGCGACCAAGTTCATTGCCTTGGAGTTCACCGGTCCTTTTTGCAAAGAAGAAAGACGGAAGCTTAAGACTTTGTATTGATTATCGGGAGTTGAACAAGCTAACATAGAAGAACAAGTACCCGATCCCGAGGATTGATGATCTGTTTGATCAGTTAGTCGGGTCGACGGTGTACTCAAAGTTAGATCTCAAGTCCGGGTATTATCAGCTGAGGATAAGGGAGAGTGATATCCCCAAAATAGCTTTTAGTACGAGATACAGGCATTGCGAGTTTACGGTCATGTCATTTGGGCTGACGAATGTGCCGTCGGTGTTCATGGATTTGATGAACAGGACTTTCAAGGATTACCTAGACCACTTTGTGATCGTCTTCATCGACGACATATTGGTGTACTCGCAAAGTGAGGAGGATTACTTTAAGCATCTACATTTGGTGCTGGAGACGCTGAGGAGGAATCAATTGTACGCCAAGTTCTCCAAATGCGAGTTTTGGTTATCCTCAGCGGCGTTCCTTGGTCACATATTTAGTGGAGAGGAAATTACGGTGGATCCGACGAAGATTGTTGCGATACGAGAGTGGCTTGTGCTGTCTACGGTAGCGGAAGTCCGGAGTTTTCTGGGGCTTGCCGGCTATTACAGGCGCTTCGTGGAGAACTTCTCGCGGATAGTGTTACCCATCACGACTCTGACGAGGAAAGATCAGAAGTTTGTTTGGACGCCGGGGTGCGCACGAGCTTTTGAGGAGTTGAAGGGTCGGTTGACTACGACGCCTGTGCTGAGTTTGCCGAGTGGGACCGAAGGCTTTGAAATCTATAGCGATGCTTCGGGCAGTGGCTTGGGTTGTGTGCTGCAGTAGCATGGAAGTGTGATAGTGTATGGCTCGAGACAGCTGAAAGTGCACGAGAGGAATTATCCGGTCCATGACTTGGAGTTAGCGGCCGTGATTTTTTCTTTGAAGCTGTGGAGGCACTAATTGTATGGGGTGAGGGTCGATATCTATACCGACCACAAGAACTTGAAATACTTGTTGGATCAAAAAGATCTAAACATGCGACAGAGGAGATGGATGGAGTTCCTGGGGGACTACACATTCAAAATTCACTATGTTCCTGGGAAAGGCAATGCGGTTGCGGACGCGTTGATTCATAGGGCCCCAGCTCAAGCCAATTGGCCGTCGGTCCATGACGAGTGGTTGGTTCGGGAGTTGGAGGCGTTGGAGATCTCTTGCGTAGACAAGCAATAAAGTGCAAAAGCGCTATTGAACTGGATGGAAGTTCAGTATGATCTGGCTGATCGGACTCGGCAGGCTTTGGATATGGATGTCTGCATGAAGCAACTCATTATAGAGGCTTTGGATGGGTCAAATTCCCAATTTGTTGTTGAGGATGGATTGCTTTGGAAAGACGGTCGTCTGTGTATCCCAAACATGGGAAATTTGCGGGTAGAATTGTTGTATGAGGCGCATCATACCAAGTACTCGATTCACCCGGGGAGCACGAAGATGTACCGCGATATGAAGAATTTGTTCTGGTGGCCAGGACTTAAGAAGGATGTGGCACTGTATGCGACAAAGTGTCAAACATGCGCCTTGGTGAAGGCGGAGTGCCAAAAGCCGGGAGGATTCTTGAAGTTCTTGCATATTCTAGAGTGGAAGTTCGACGACATTACTATGTACTTTGTGCACGGTTTCCAAGGTCGCAGAAGGGGAACTACGCCATTTGGGTGGACGTAGATCGTCTAACGAAAGTGTCGCACTTCATTCCGCATAGGAAGGATGATTCCGTGGAGAAACTGGCGAAGTTATATGTGGATAACATAGTGCGGCTTCATGGTGCGCCCCGCAGCATCATGAGTGACCGAGATGGGCGGTTCACGTCCAATGATTGGAGGTTGGTGCAGCATATGTTGAGAACAAAACTGAGTTTCAGCACAGCCTTTCATCCGCAAACGGATGGGCAGACCGAGAGGGTCAATAGGACAATGGAAGACATGCTTCGCATGTGCGTTCTGGACTTCGGAAGGCAGTGGGAAGATCACCTATACTTGGTGGAGTTCGCGTACAACAATAGCTACCAGACAAACATACAAATGACGCCCTTCGAGGCCCTTTATGGTAGAAGATGTCGCACGTCGTTGTCTTGGTTGGAAACGGGTGAGTCCAAGTTGTACAAGCGCCAAGAGGTGGAAGATGCTACGTAATTGGTTTGAATGATTCGAGAGAGGTTGTTAATCTCTTAGGACCGCCAGGTTAAGTACTATAATGTCAAGCATAGGAACGTGGAGTTCGCTATTGGCGATTGGGTGTACTTGAAGATTAAACCGTTCAAGGGTGTCTCGCGGGTGTGGCGATTGAAGAAGCTAAGCCCGAGGTACCTTGGACCGTTTGAGGTTCTGGAGCGGATTGGGGAAGCAGCTTATCGATTGAGGCTATCAGTGGAGCTTAGTTGTCTACATGATGTATTCCACATATCGGTGCTGCGAAAGGCGGTGCAAGAGCCTTCACAAGTGATTGCGGTCGATCAAGTGCCGGTCGATAATGGGTTGACGATGAAGGTCAAGCCCGTACAAATTGAGGACTCGGAAGTCAAGCGGTTACGCAACAAATAGATCAGGATGGTCAAGGTCTGTTGGGACAACTGCGGTCAGGAGGAGCTCTCGTGGGAGCGAGAGCAGACCATGCTTGAGGAGTACCCAGAGTTATTCCACTCAGGTACCGTTTAAGTTTTATGTTTATCTTTCCTTTATGTAATTTCATGACGAAATTCTTTTAAGAGGGAGAGAGTTGTAACGCCCCGAAACTCAAAAGAGCGACGAGTGGCATTTTGAGCCAAGTTTGGAACTTGGCAGGGGTCACACGGCCTGAGACACGGGCGTTTCCCAGGGCGTGTCATGCTCGGGTCGACGATCTGGTCGAGAGGTCGACGAATTTTGGAGTTGACGATCGTCGAGCAGCGAACACGGCCTGGGACACGGGCGTGTCACAGGCCGTGTCCTTCACGGGTTAAAGCAGGGCTGCGACGTGGTTGTTATACGGGATAAGCACACTGGCCGTGTTGGGTAGACACGGGCATGTCAAATGGGACACGAGAGTGTCCAAGACCCGTGTTCTTCTCGGGTTGGTGTTGGGCCTGTGTCGATGGAGGAACACAGCCCACTACACGACCGTATACTGGATGACACGGGCGTGTAAATCCGGACACGGGCGTGTCGAGAACCCGTGTTCTTTTTGGGACACGTCGGTTTCGACGGCGAATGGGGAACACGACCCGGGACACGGGCGTGTCACAGGCCGTGTTCGGCCCAGATTTTGGATTTCAATGGAGAATCGTGGTCGTTCGTTTCCTTATTTTGGGATCCGACGGCTGGGGGTTGTTCCTGCTAGGATATACCCGGGAATAAGGTTTCAAAGCCCTCATTTCTCTTACTCAATCTCTTTCTAAAGATCTGGAGAGGGGAGAGCAAGGAAGAAGAAGGAGGCTAGATCCGGTCACCGGCGGAGCTTCAGAGCTCCAAATCGCGAGCCGACTTCGGATCTACGGAGGCAAAGAGATTGCGGTGCTTTTCATCCGCATAGATTTCCATGGCGCCAAGGAAAAATGCTAGGGTAATGATTCTCATCCTAGGACATGTGAAGTCCTCTTTTCCTTTGCATAGGAATCCCACTCTCACGAGTTTTTGGTGAGTTGAGGCGTTCCTTCGGGTAGACATGAATAGTCACCGTTGTGTACATGTAGAGTCTGTAATCGAGTACAAATATAGGCATGATGTGTGAAGCCTACCCGGACAAGTTAGTCTGGATCGGTGATGTTGCATTGCATGATTGGCCGGAGAAGACTCCACGCGAATGTTTGTTTTTCGGGTTTTCTACGCGGTAGATTACAACAGGGAGCCTTGGGGATTAACTCCAAGGTGCACCCGAAAAACTAGGCAGATGCATGATTCTGCCAACATGGTGGCCTGGGAGCCAACCTGAACATAACTGGGTTATGTGATGTGTGTAAATGATACGGGACTCGGGGAAGCTTGACCCGCACAGACGGCTTAAGTTGACGCTGCGGTGTGAGAAATGGGTTAGGCGGAACCGTACCCAATCTATGTGGTTCAGTTAGAGAGACCTAAGGTACGTGGTACTCGTCATTGGCATAGATGGAGGGTCTTAGGTAGTGGCCAGAAAGACCAAATGCTCACGAGATATTGCCGTCCGGGGGACAGTGGTGAGTCAGCGGACTTGGACCATGTTCACCGAGAATTTGCCCTGAGAGCACAGGGTGTGAGGCCGTGTGTGCCCATGCCTGTGATGAAGTGTTTATTCACTATACTGCTTGGTTATGCTAACAAAATGCAGGGAAAGAGCATCGTCGCCCCGATTATGGGGGCGAGATCGTTATAATTTGGTCAGCATAGCTGACCGTTGGTTTTGTTTGCCACCGTTGCGGTGGATTGTTGCTTGCAGGTGCCGCGGAGCTGAGCGGTAAATAGCTGGCTAAAGCCCAAGTGCTGAGCCGGCCCTCGAAGGCCAAATTTTGAGTGTTTACTTGTTCTATTCATGTGTGACCGGCCTGCGTGCCATGGTATGGAAGACACATTTTATTCGAGTAAATAATTATAAGGCCTTAAGGCTATTGTACTTGTGTATTGTACAGAATTCCTATTGAGTTTTGTAGTGGACATTCATGCTGGTGGCTGAGTTCTTTAATTTGAAACTTTTAATAATTGCTTCTGCTAGAATGACTCTGTGTAGGACGGTTGTATTAGTTGGATGTTATCCCATTGAGTAACCACTCGGTCTGTCTGTGGTATATGACATCGGGCCCCGGCCGGACCTACTACTATATGCTATGCGACGGATAGGGGGTGTTACAAGTTGAGATCCTGTAGTGCCCATCTTTGGTGGCCATGAGTGCCGACCTATTTTGGTGTAAAGCCCGTCTTGCGAAGGCAATGAGGGCTAGTATATGAGTTGAGCCTTAGAGGCCAACTATTATGGCAGTGAGTGTCATAATAATGATGTGAGCCGTAATGCCCAGTTCTAAAGGCCGTTGAGCCGATTGAGGAAGGGGAGGTCCACCCATATCTTGTCTATTTCCTTGATTGTTTCGGCATTCAGAAGTGGCATGATGATCTGATTAATGGGAAGAGACTGAACTGTACCTATGTTATGTCTACCCTGATTAGATTACGTAAGTAATTGGCTGCCGTCGGATAGCATAATGAGAGTCTTAGGCCTGGGGCCGAAAAGACTAAAATGCTCAAGAATGAACCATTAATTCTAAGACCTCTGAACGGGAGGTGGGATCCGGGAAGTCCGGTACACCATGAATGTGAATGGGGCGTGTGGCCGTTAAGCCGACGTCTGTGGTGAATGGTTCTTGACTGCACATGGTTATTGCCACTATATATATTTACTGTTGTTGCAGGGAAGGAGATTCGCTGCCCCGAGTAAGGGGTGTGGTCATTATAAATTAGTCGGCTAAATGCTTACCGTTGCCTTGTTTGTCATCCTTGTGGTGGATTGTCACTATGCAGGTGCTGGAGAGCCGAGCGGGAAGTAGCAGGCTAAAGCCCCAGAAGCTATTCCGGCCCTCGAAGGCCAAGCGAAGTTTATTTCTTTCATGTGTGCCCGGCCCGCGTGCCGATGTCTATAATGCACGCCTTGCAAAGAGTAAATGTAAGGCCTTAAGGCCAGAACAGTTTTAATCACTATTGACTGTCGCCGGGCGACAGTGACTATCGCCTGCGATAGTGACTTTTGTGTATTTTTGTTTAACATTTCTGTATTTATATAATGGACATTGCTGTTGTACTTGAGTTCAAAATATAACCCCCAAGGCTTCCGCTAGAATACTTTGAGTTAGGATTTGAGTAGTTTTTGATATTAACATGTAACTCCGCCGACTGTCTGTGGAATATGGTGTGGGGCCCTGACCGGACCCTCTATTATATTTCATGTGACAGATGAAGGTGTTATAATTTTGGTTAGCTTGTCTTGGTCTTCCTTCATCAATTTTGTGGTCGAATTCTTTTGAGGGGTGGCGATCACGTGTATGTGCTTACTGTTATTACAAAATGAACTCAAGAATGTTCACTTAGGAATGCAAATACACATGTTTGAGGGACTTGCACGTTTCTATAAATGATTTTGACAATATTCTTAGTTGCTTAATTGTGTGTTTCATATTGTAGACAACTAGAAGTGGTGCGGGGCAGCAAGAACCCCAACGCTCGGTGGAGAGTAGTGCATCAAATGAGGTGACAACACCTCCTCCTTTTGCGGAAACTATACGGTTGGTTGCTGAAGCCGTGTTCGCATTAATCGACCCGCAGGCCGCAGCCATGAGGTCAGAGACAACCTCCTACCCCTGCGGTGGTCCAAGAACCAGTTGGCGTAGTTGAGCAGTAGCGGTGAGATAAGTGGTCGTTGAGCCAGTGGTCGCAAGGCGAGAGACAAAGAAGCAATTTAAATATGTTTTGAGTTTCAATCCTCCTGTGTTTATGGGTACTGGAACCCCTACACAAGCCAAAGATTGGCTCTCAAGAATAAAGAGAGTCCTGACGGCAACTTAAATAGATGAGTGACAAAAAGTCATTGTGGCTACCTTCTTGTTAGTGCTGGAGGTGTGCTGCTCTTTCCTCCTTTTTGGATACCACTTGAATCTGCCTCTGTCAGTGCTGGACTTGCTCCCCCTCAACTGAAGCATCCTATATCATACTTCCTGGTAGACATTCTAGTCTGTACTAGTCTGGATAGTACTTGAACATGATACCACTGAAGGTATACCACTTGAAATGTCTTCATTCCACTAAAGAATAATTCCACCTGCAAGAAATAGTATAACCTGCAACAACATGAGGAGCAACTGAAGCTATACTAGGTTCAACATACCCAATTCAAACTTGAAGGTGTTAAACTTTGCTTTATCTAGTGACTTAGTGAAGATGTCAGCTACTTGCTTGTCTGTTGGCACAAACTCAAGGTTGATATCTTCACATTCCACATGCTCCTAATGAAATGATATCTTGTCTCAATATGTTTAGTACTGCTGTGTGAGACAGGATTCCTAGCAATTGAGATGACACTAGTAGAGTCACAATCTAAAGGGCTTCTACTTTTCTGGAGGTTATAATCCTGGAGCTAATGCTGGATCCACAGCAACTGAGCACAACAGCTACCTGCTGAGATGTACTCTAACTCTATAGTTGAGATTGCAACACTTGTTTGCTTCTTGATGCTCCAAGACACTAGTCTTTATCCCAAGAATTGACATGTGCCAGAAGTGCTCTTCCTGTCCTCTTTGCAGCCTGTAAAATCTATATCTGAATAGCCTGTTTGTTCAAACTCCCCATTTCTAAGGTACCATATGCCAAGATCTGGTGTGCCCTTAAGATACCTCAAAATTCTCTTTGTAGCAGAGTAATGAGATTATTTAGGGCAAGCGTGATACCTAGCACAAACACATATAACGTACATAATGTCTGACCTACTTGCAGTTAAATATAGAAGGGAGACAATTATCCCTCTATACAAAGTTTCATCAACAGGTTTCCCTGCCTTTTCTTTGCCTGTAGGCATACTTGACCCCATGAGAGTTTTCATGGTGGAGGCAGTCTGCATACCAAATTTTTTGATTAACTCCCTATTAAACTTAGACTAGGATATAAACAAGCCATTATTAGTCTGTCTTACTTGGAGTCCCAAGAAGAACTTAAGTTCACCCATACTGCTCATTTCAAACTTCCCTTGCATAAGTTTGACAAACTTCCTGCAAAAGTTATCATCAATAGATTCAAAGATAATGTCATCTACATATATCTGGACTAGGATGATCTTATCCTTAGATTTCCTTAGGAATAGAGTCTTGTCTATCATCCCCATTGAAAATTTGTTCTCAATGAGGAAGCCAGACAATGTCTCATACCATGCTCTTGGGTCTTGCTTCAGCCCATATAGAGCTTTCCTAAGTCTATAAACATAATCATGAGAGTTAGGAATAATAAAACCTAGAGACTGCTCAACATATACTTCTTCCTTTATGTCACCATTCAGGAAGGCTGACTTCACATCCATCTGGTAGATCTTGAATTCCTTATGTGCAGCACATGCAAGGAACTGTCTGATGGCTTCCAATCTTGCTACATGGCAAAGGTTTGATCAAAATCAATACCTTCTTTTTGTCTGTACCCCTTAGCTACTAGCCTTGCTTTGTTCTTGATTATAATGCCATTTTTATTAAGTATATTCCTGTAAATCTACTTGACTCCAATGATATTATATTATGTCCTTGTGGTCTAAGAACCAGCTTCCAAACCTTGCATCTCTTAAGCTGGTTGAGTTCCTCTTGCATTACTGCAATCCAGAACTGATCTATATTGGCCTCTTGAAATTTCTTTGGCTCAACCTATGACAGGAAGCTTGAGTATAGTTTTGTGCTGACACTTCTGCTCTTGGTCACCACTCTTTGGTTGGCATCACTAATGATCTAATGTCTTGGATGATCCCTCAGATGCCTGATTGCTGGTGGCAATCTTGCTTTAGCTTCAGCTATTGGGGCAGCTTCTTGCTGATCTTCATCCACCTCACTTATGTCTTGCAGTCCTTCTACTGGAATGTCCATTCCATCAACTTTATCTTGGACTAATGGAGCAGCTTCTTTGAGAGTTAGCTGGTCCATCATCTATTCTGTACATGTAGTACTAGAAGAGGAGCTTGACAGCTCACTGTTAATCATAGTAGACTCATCAAAGACTACATGTATAGATTATTCTACAACTTGGTTTTTCAAGTTATAGATCTTATATGCTTTACTATGATTATTGTACCCAACAAAAATCCCATCAAAGGACTTGACAAAAAACTTAGTCATATAGGACTTCCCATTGTGAAGCATATAACACTTACTACCAAAGATTCTGAGATAGCTCAGGTTTGGTTTTTTGCCCTTCAAGATCTCATAAGGAGTCTTCTTGTGGCTCTTAGTGATAGTGGCTCTTGGTGTTCTTGGAGAAGAAAATTCTTGATGAATCCCTAGCTCTTCACAGAACTTTGTCATGCTATCAGACTGGAATTTAGTCTCATGGTCACTTCTGATTTTGACCACAGTACTGTCAAACTCATTCTGAATTTACTTCACAAACTTCATGAAGACATCAAGGGTTTCATTCTTTTTCTTAAGAAGAACACCCAAACATACCTGGAATAGTCATCAACCACCACAAGGGTGTAGACTTTCCTACCAAGACTATGAACTGACATAGGACCAAACAAGTCCTTATGCAAGAGGTATAAACACCTCACAGTGTCTTTGGTCCAATGCCCATGAAGGAGGCTTTGGTCTGCTTGCCCTTTTGGTATGCGGAGCAAATGCCCTCCTTGGTGCACTTCACATTAGGACCATTCCTAGCTAGCTCTTGACTAAAGAGCTTGCCAAGAGTCTTATAATTCAAATGACCTAGCATCTTGTGTCATTGTACACAATATGAGACTTTCTCATTTTCCACTAGATAAATAGGAGAGTCTGTATCTAGACAAAGAAAGTTTAAACAATAAACATTTCCACTCCTAGTACCTGTCAAGATGACCTCTTGGTCACTTGACCTCTTAATCTGACCCTCATCCTTGAGGAAGATAATAACATAGCCAAGATTAGAGAGTTGGCTTATGCTTATGTTATTGTGTTACAACCCTTCAATATAAGCGACTTTTGTGATGGTGACTATGCCATTGGTAATCCTACCATAGCCTCTTGTCATCCCTCTATCTGAACCACTAAAGATAACCTAGGGTCCATTTTCACTAGAGTGCACTCCTTTAAGTTGATCATTGTCCCAGTCATGTGCCTGGAACAACACTATCTAAGTACCATATATGGGTATGGGCACTTGGACTAACCTGCTTCACACAATTCATTTTACCTTAGGACCCCAATATCTATTGGGTCCTAGGTGCATGTTAGCCTGAAAATGAACTTGTCTACCAACAACATTGCAAACTGGTGGACTAACAGCTACTCTTGGCACAATTGAATTGTGCCAGCAGTCTATAACAAAGTGACCCACTTTACCACAACACCAACATTGATGAATGTTGTATCTTCTTTTTTGTACAGACTCTTCATTGTGGTTAACTGCTGATGGAACAGTAGGAAGTGGTGCGGCAACCTTCTTCAGATTTCTTTCAGCAAGGATTTGACTGAAGGTGAGTCTTCTAGCTAGCATGTTTGGCCTGCTCTGAGTGCCGACAACAGTAAACATCTTTTCAGAAAGCATGCTCTTGATAGCGTCAGACACAGCCAAACCAGGCTTGTTGTAAGACTGGACCTTGGTCTGAGTCTTTTCTGAATGATCCTGAACCTTTACTGTAGCCATATTCTTGAGAGTGGGGGCTGGGGCACTAAAGACAAATGGTCCATGATGGTCAATTTGAATTTCTTCATGGGCAGCCTTAAGGGCACTCACCATACTATACCTTCCACCATAGCCGTGAACATTTTTGTTCACACCAATGGATCTGCCATTCATACAGTGACCAAAGATATTTTCTTGGTCATACATGTTTGAAGGCAACTAAACTTTCTTAAAAGGATTGGGAGGTATGGAAGCCAGAGGCTCAAAAGGAGCTTTGCCCTTCCTTTTGGAAGGGGCAACCCTTGTATTTCCCTTAAACCCAACCCCTTCTTACCCTTCTGAGAGATGAAGGAGTCTATCAAGGGCAACACTATATTGGGCTTAGAAAAACTAGCTACAATTCTCTTCTCCCTCTGGAGCTTCTCTTCAAGGTCCCTTGTTAGACTATTCTTGAACTTAATGGTGCCAATCTGAATGAGAGTGATGTTTCTCAGTTGACTCACTTCCCTTACTTTCTAATCCAGCAGAGTTGTTGTTTCAGTCAGCTGGGCAGCAGCTAGCTGAAGAGAGGTTATCTCCACAGCTTGCTTTTTAGTCAACTTCTTGCACCCCTTAAATGCATCTAGAAGTTCAACATATTTGTCAATAAATTGATTGACATCTCCTTCTGATTCTGAATCATCTTGACCACTAGATAAAGAGGATTCTGTACAAGGACTAGTCTTATATCTAGACTCAGAAGAAGAGCTTGATAGAGAATTTACCTTGCATTATAGGTTGATCCTAGATGGATTCCTCATCATTCATTGCCATCAGCCCATAACAGCTGTAGACATCTTTGTTGGGTACATTGATTTAAATGTACCTGATTTGAAGAAGCCTCACCCTACTCAATGATATACATCAAAATGTATTTGATGTGTTTTGAGTTGCCTTGTGCAGGTTAAGTATTTGCAGGGAAAGCTGAAAAGTTTCTAAGTTCATGTGTCGACACCCAGAAGGAAAGTGTCGACACTTAAGAAGACTTGTGTCGACACCCAGAGAAGCAGTGTCGCCACTTGGAGTAATTGTGTCGACACCAGGGACGCAGAGTCGACACCAGACAGAAAGTGTCGACACATGAAGGCTGTGTCGACACTCAATGAAGAAATTTCCAGTGAAGAAGTGTCGACACTTAGAAGCAGTGTCGACACCCAAAGGAACTGTGTCTACATCAGAAAGTGTCGACACTTGGAGGCTGTGTCGACACTCAGCAAATTTCAGCAGAGTCTAAGTATAAGTATCGACATAATAAAGAATGTGTCGACACTCAGCAGAAGACTCAACACATGAAGAATGTGTCGACACAATGAAGAATGTGTCGACACACTGCAGAAGACTCAACACATTAAGAAAGTGTCGACACAATGAAGAATGTGTCGACACACTGCAGAAGACTCAATACATGAAGAAAGTGTCGACACTAGGAGGCTGTGTCGACATTCAGCAAAGTTCAACAAAAAATTCTAAGTACAAGTGTCGACACAAAGGATATGTGTCGACACTCAGCCAAAGTCTCAACAGAAGAAGAATGTGTCGACACAAGGAGCTGTGTCGACACTCAGCAAGTATCAACACAGAAGGCATGCGTCGACACCAAGAAGATGTGTCAACACTGAATAAGTTCAACACAAGAAGATGTGTCGACACAAATGAGTTGTGTCGACACTTACAAGAATTCAACTAAGTACTGAAGAACAAGGAGTTGTGTCGACACACAATTTCTGTGTCGACACATATTGAAGAATCTATGTCGAGATATAAATTCTACAACACGAGTTGTGTCGACACCTTGAAGGCTAGTGTCGACACTTAGTCTACTTGTGGCGACACTTATTCTATAAGTGTCGAAACTTAAAGACAGACTGTCTCGACACTTTCAGACAGTTACAGATATTTCAATAAGTGATTAGATGACATGACAGCTGTCATTCCAACCGGTCTACTGCAACTGTCAGAGATGTCAGAAAGCTGTTAGAAACCGGATCAGCCGGTCATCATGAAGAAAGTCTATATAAAGGCTTATACATTCAACAGATGCAAGGTTGTTGGAAAGCAATTCATTGAATACCTTCAAGTGAAGATCTAAGAAGTTGGAGAGAGAGAGAGCTCCTTCCAAGAAGTCAGCCGTTGGAACCAGGCTGTGAAGAAGGTTTCAGATTGAGATCTGAAACTTAAGTTAGCAGTGATTGAAGATCAGCTGCAGAGAATCAATCCTATTGTGTTCTACATTCAAGAAGCTTTGAAGAAAGCCAAGTGAGGTTGATCTCAGCAGAGTTCATTCAAGAACTCATCAAGAACCTGTCAACTCATCTCTCTTTTTCTGAGTTGTAGGTATATACTTTGTATTCTAAATTTCTTGTAGAATCCTTAGGGATCTGAGTTGTAAGCCTGTAATTATAAAGGCTGAGTGGTAGGGCCTGTGTGCCTGAGTGTAGGAGATCTATTTCTCTGAGTGTAGGCCTGTTGTGGCTGAGTGTAGGCCTTGTGGCTGAGTGTAGGCCTTGGTGGAGGCTGAGTGTTGGTCTTTGGAGAAGACTGAGTTGTAGGGCCTTGGGCCTGAGCTGTAGGAACCATTTGGGGTTCTGAGTGTAAGATCTGAGGATCTGAGGAATAGTGGAGGAGTTTGGCCGAATCTAGTACACTACTAGATAGGCGAAGGGGGAAAGTGGATGTACCCAAACCTTGGGGAATCACTATAAATCTGTGTGTTCACTGTGTGCATGTTATTCTGTGATTGCTAATTGTTTGCTGTGAAGAAGTAATTATAAATCTGTGATATTATCTGCAATCTGCCTAAAAGTTTAAAAAAGATTTAGTCACCTATTCACCCCCCCTCTAGGTGATTAGGTACAATTTCTTTCAAGTGGTATCAAAGCGAGGTTACTCAAAAAGGACTTAACTGTCTGAGTAGATTCTGTTGGCAGATTCAGAATAAGTAAAGTGCAGAATCAAGAAAATCAAGAAAATGGGTTCAACAAAGAATCATAAGGAACTTGGATCCATGAAGTTGCCCATTTGCAGAAAAAAGATTTTTGGCATCTGGAAAGAAAGGGTGAGACTGTTTATGGAAGCCTCAGACCCTAGAATATATATCACAGTTAAAGAAGGGCCATATGTGCCTATGAAGGTTTCAGTCCTGGATGCAAATCAGAGAACACCTAAGGACTTTTCTGAAATGATAAAAGATGAGATTATTCTGGCCACCATGGACAAGAGGGCTCAGAATATCATTGTGAGTGTCATAGATGATGCTACATTTCAGAACTTGATACACTGTAAGACATCTAAGGAGATGTGGGATACTTTGATAGTATATATGGAGGGTTCAGAAGAAGTTAGACAAGACAGAAAGTCTTTGTTAAACCAGGAATATGAGAGCTTCAGACAAGGCAGGTCTGATAGCATAACAGAATGCTATAAGAAATTCTATAGGATAGTTAATGAGTTAATGTCATATGGAAGAGATTTCAGTAATTATGAGCTAAATGATAAGTTCTTGAGGTCCCTAACAAAGGATTGGGACACCAAGATCTGTGTCATAAGGGAAATGACCAAGTTAGCAGATATTCCTCCTCCGACATTGTTTGGAAAACTGCTATCCTATGAGATGCAGTTGATGGTAAGGAAGGAGGAGGAGAAGACTACAAGAAGTGAGCATAAAGAAAGAGCAGTGACATTCAAGACAGAAGCCACCAAGAAATACAAAAGTAAGTCTCCATCTCCACCTCCAAAAGTGGCTGAGACTGAGTCAGATGAATCAAAAGGCAGGAATTCTGAAAGCAGTGAGAGTGATGAGGATTTTGCAGCTTTCACAAGACACTTTCAGAAGTTTCTAAAGAAGAAACAGTGGAGGTCAAAGCCATCCACTTCATAGGGAAAAGATGACTATTATCAGAACAAGAAGTCATCAAAGAAAGACAGGAGAAAACCCAAGTCAAATAGAACTTCATCTTCAAGGATAGTTTGTTATTGTTGTAACAAACAAGGACATGTTGTTGTTGACTATCCAGAGAAGAGGAGAGAGTCAACAGATAAGAAAAAGACTCAATTCAAGGGCAAGAAGGAAAGGTCCTTTGTTGCCAAGAAGGACAAATGCCTGTCAGACATATCTTCTTCAGAAACTGAGTCAGAAGCTGAAGCATACATAGGACTGTTTGCTGAAGAAGAGGAAGAGGAGTTCATCCAGATAATGAACTCTATATATGAGCAAGAGGAAATTCAGTGCAAAGGACTGATGGCCTTAACAGAAGGTGACAAAATTCAGGATCAGCCTGGACCTAGTCAGGTACAAAATTGTTTTTTAAGTTCAATTTCTAGTGCTAGTTCAGATTCAGTTACATCAGCATCAAGTGATGTCAGTGGATCTGAATCTGAAGGGGATATTCATCAGTTGATTGATGAATATAGAGTTCTGTTTCAAGCTTTTAAGAAAAGCAAATCCTTGGCCAAAAGTCAGGTTAAGGAGATTGCTAATCTTAAAGTTGCTGCAACTGATTTTGAGAAGCTGATTGATCAAAAGTTAAATGAAATAGCCAAACTGAAGAACATAACTTTTATTCAGATGGGAACTATAACATTCAAGAATGATCAAATCAGAAATCTGGAGATTAGTCTTCAGAAGGAGAGAGACATAGTTGCAAGGTTTTCTAAACCAAAGTCTGTTTTACCTTTGATAGATGATTTTGTACATCAGAAGGGTAAAACTGGATTAGGGTTTACACAACCTGCTAGGACTGTAAAGTCCAAGTCTAAGGGCAAAGCCCCAGTACTCAATAAGTCTGTTGTAGATAAAACAGCTAGGGTTGTACCTAAGCAAAGGTACAATAGATTTGAGTGCTGGTGCTGTGGCAAAGTAGGTCATTTTGTCATAGACTGTTGGCACAATTCTAGTGTCAAGATGAGTAGCAAACTGCCTGTTGGGAGATCCGCAGGTAGCTTTGTTAAGAGGCAAACTAACCAGCACCAAGGACCCAAGAATTCTTTGGGTTCTAAGGTCAACTAATCTGTTTTGCAGGTAAGTCCAAGTGGCCATTGTAACACCCCCTATCCGTCGCATAGCATATAGCAGTAGGTCCGGCCGGGGCCCGACGCCATATACCACAGACAGACCGGGTGGTTACTTATGGAAACCATCCAACCAATCTCAACGTCCTACACAGAGCATTCTAGCGGAAGCAGTATATAAAAATTGTCAACAAGAACCCAGCATTAAAGCACGAATGTCCACTAGTACAAATTAGGAATGTTATACAAAAATACCCAAAACCGGCCTTAAGGCCTTACAAAAAGTTTCACTAGAATATTACATGTTTTACAAACCACGGCACGCAGGCCGGTCATACATGAATAAAGCAGTAAACACTTCTACTTGGGCCTTCGAGGGCCAGCTTCGCAAAAAGGGCTTTAGCCCGCTATTGACCGCTTGGTCCAGCTGCACCTGCAAGCAACAAACCACCGCACGGTGGCAAAACAAGGCAACGGTCAGCAATGCTGACCAAATTATAACGATCCCGCCCCCAACTCGGGGCGGCGATGCTCCTTCCCTGCATTTCATTAGCATAAGCGAGCAATGTATATAACCATAGCCATTTCATCACAGACGTTGGCTCGCACGGCCACACGCCCCGTGCACTCAGGGCACATTCTCGGTGAACCGGTCGATGTCACGTCAATTTAAGCCATTAACATTCCGGACTCACCACCGCCACTTAGACGGCCAAACCTATGAGCAATTTGTCTTCCTGGCCTGGGTCACGACAATTTAAGCCATTGACCGCCGAAGACCCTAATCTATGCCAACGGTAAGTGCCACGTGCCTTTAGGTCTCTTTAACCGAACGACATAGAACGGGTACGGTTCCATCTAACCCGTGCTCACATCGCAATGGCAATTTAAGCCATTTGCGCGGGTCAAACTTCCACCGAGTCCCATTTCCATCACAAGTCACATAACCCCGTTATGTTCAAGTTGGCTCTCAAGCCACTAAGTTGGCAAGATCTCATATCCGCCCAGTTTTCCGGGTGCACATTTGGGTTAGTCCCCAAGGCTCCCTGCTGCAATCTACCGCGTAGAAAACCCGAAAAACAACCAATAGCACAGAGTCTTCTTCGGCATTATGCAATGCAACATCACCGATCCAGACCAACATGTCCGGGTAGGCTTCACACATCATGCCTATGTCCGTTCTCGCATACGGACTCTAAACAACGGGGACTTCACATATCTACCCGAAGGAACGCCTCCAACTCTCCGCAAACTCGCGAGAGCGGGCTTCCTATGCAAAGAAAGAGAGCTAATCATGCTCAAGATGAGGATCGTTACCCTTGCGTTCCTCTTTGGCGCCATTGAAAAGTAATCAGATGAAAACAACCGCACTAGCGTTGCCTCCGTGGATCCGGAGTCGGCTCGCGATTCGGAGCTCCGAAGCTCCTCCAATGGCGGATCTAGCTCATTCTTCTTCCCTTAGCTCTCCTCCTCTCTCTCCAAAGATTTAGAAAGAGAACACTTAAGAAAAGTGAGGGTTTTCTAAGTCCATCCACGGGTATATCCCTTCAGGAACATCCCCCAGCCGTTGGATCTCAAAACAAGGAAACGAACGGCTTTGATTCAGGGCTGAAATGCCCAATCTGGACCGAACACGGCCTGGCACACGCCCGTGTCCAGGGCCGTGTGCCTCATTCGCCGTCAAAATCGAATCACCTGGAACCTCACACGGGTATCGAACACGCCCGTGTTCGAGATGACACACCCGTGTTTCACCTGACACGGCCGTGAGGCCGGCCGTGTACCCCATGATTTTTCCCCTTTTTCAACCCGAGCACTGCACGGGTTCTAGGACACGCCCGTGTCCTTGCCCGTGTCACCTTGACACGCCTGGACCCCAGGCCGTGTACACGGTCTCGACACTTCGCGGCTAAGTGTCGACACGGGTCGACACGCCCTGCGACACGCCCGTGTCGCAGGCCGTGTGCCATGTCTCGACACATTGTCGACACCAAAGTGTCGACTTCGCGGGATGAGTGTCGACACGGGCTGACACGCCCTGCGACACGCCCGTGTCGCAGGCCGTGTGCCATGTCTCGACACAATGTCTAGATCAATGTGTCGACTTCCCGCCTTAGTGTCGACACAGGCTTGACACGCCCTAGGACACGCCCGTGTCCCAGGCCGTGTGCCTGCAACCAGAACTGAAACTGGCCCAAAACATCCCCCTTTGCTCCTTTGAGTTTCGGGGCGTTACAGCCATGCCTCAATATGGTACTTGGACAGTGGATGTTCTAGGAACATGACTGGAACTAGGGGATTGATAAAGGACTACACACCAATCAAGGATGGTCCTAAAGTCACCTTTGGTGGTTCTGAAAAAGGAATCATCAAGGGTTTTGGTAACATTTCTAGCACCCATATAACAATTACTCAAGTGGCTTATGTTAAAGGTTTGAAATATAAACTTATTAGTATAAGTCAACTGAGTGATTTAGGATATGACATCTCATTTGTCAAAGATGGTTGTCATATCAGGAGGTCAAATGATCAGAAGATCATTTTGACAGATTACAAAAAGAGAAATGTCTATTGCCTAGACATTATGTGTGAGAACAATGTTTCTCCAGTGTGTCTTGTAGCTGATGAGAAAGTCTCTCATTGTGTCAAATGGCACAAGAGGCTAGCCCATCTTAACTACAAGACAATTGACCAACTCTATAGCAAAGAGTTAGTGAGGAATGGTTCTCAAGTTAAGTGTATTAAAGATGGAATATGCGCAGCTTGTCAAAAGGGCAAGCAGACTAGATCCACCTTTAATAGCATTGAAAACAAAGATGCTGTGAGGTGCTTATACCTCTTGCATATGTATCTTTTTGGTCCTATGCCAGTTTACAGCCTAGGTAGGAAGGTCTACACATTTGTGGTTGTAGATGACTACTCAAGGTTTTCCTGGGTGTTCTTCCTTAGACAGAAATCTGAAACATATAGTATCTTCTATAGTTTTGTCAAACAAATTCAGAATAAGTTAGACAGTACAGTGGTCAAAATAAGAAGTGACCATGGTACTGAATTCCAGTCTGATAGTATGACAAAACTATGTGAAGAATTTGGGATATTTCAGGAATTTTCTTCACTAAGAACACCTCAGCAAAATGACATTGCTGAGAGGAAAAATAGAACCTTGATTGAGGCTGGTAGGACCCTATTAAGTGACACATCTCTACCAGAATATTTCTGGGCTGAGGCAGTTAATACTGCATGCCATGTAATTAATAGGGCTACCATTACTAAAAGGCACAATAAGACCCTCTATGAGATTGTGAAAGGCAGAAAACCAAATCTATCCTATTTCAGGATCTTTGGTTGTAAATGTTATATACTTAACAATGGAAAGTCTTACTTGACCAAGTTTGCTGCCAAATCCCAAGAGGGGATCTTTGTTGGGTACAACAACAATAGTAAGGCTTATAGGGTCTACAACTTGTCTACTCAAGTTGTAGAAGAGTCAGTACATGTAGTATTTGATGAAGCTAGACTTATTAACAATGAGTTGTCTAGAAGTATTTGCAGCTCCACAGGTGTGACTAAGAAGATGGACAAGCTCACTATTGAAGAAGGATCTACTACAAGTCAGCATGTAGATGATAGTGGCTGCTGTCCAGGGGGAGTACTACATGCACCTGATGTAGAAGAAGACTAAGGAGTGCAGCAAGTTGAAGAAACTGAAGGAGTTCAACCTGAAGCCAGGATGCCTCTAGCTAATAGACATCTAAGAGATCATCCAGCAGATCAAATCATTGTTGATCTAAGACAAGGGGTACAAACAAGGAGAAGAAATCTGAGTGCAGTACTCTACTCCAGTTTTCTATCCCAAGTAGAGCCAAAGAAGTTTGAAGAAGCCATCCTAGACCCTCATTGGATTGAGGCAATACAAGAAGAGCTAAATCAGTTCAAGAGATGCAAAGTCTGGGAGCTTGTTCCTAAACCAAAAGACCACAACATAATTGGGACTAAGTGGATCTTCAGGAACAAGATGGATGAACAAGGAGTGATTATAAAGAACAAGGCAAGACTGGTTGCTAAGGGATATAGGCAGGAAGAAAGTATTGACTTTGATCAAACCTTTGCTCCAGTAGCCAGACTGGAAGCCATAAGGATGTTCCTGGCCTATGCAACCTATCAAGGATTTAAAGTATACCAAATGGATGTTAAGTCAGCCTTTCTGAATGGTAATATAAAGGAAGAGGTTTATGTGTAACAGTCATCAGGTTTTGTTGATTCAACTCAACCTAATTATGTTTATAGACTTAGGAAGGGTTTGTATGGGTTAAAACAAGCCCCTAGGGCTTGGTATGAAACCCTGTCTAGTTTCCTCATTGAGAATAAATTCACAAGGGGGAAAATAGACAAGACTCTATTCCTTAGGGAATCTAGAGGCAAGATCATACTAGTCCAAATATATGTAGATGACATAATATTTGGGTCTACTGAAAGTAGTCTTTGCAAAAAGTTTGCAAAACTTATGCAAGGACAATTTGAGATGAGCAGTATGGAGGAACTTAAGTTCTTCTTGGGTCTCCAAGTTAGACAGACTGAGAATGGTTTATCCATATGCCAGTCTAAGTTCACCCGAGAATTAATAAGGAAGTATGGTATAGAATCATCCAGTACCATGAAGACTCCTATGGGGTCAAGTATGTCTCTTAGCAAAGATGATGCAGGGAAACCTGTAGATGAGACTTTGTATAGAGGGATAGTTGGCTCCATATTGTATTTGACTGCAAGTAGACCATATATCATGTATGCTACATGTGTCTGTGCTAGGTACCAAGCATGCCCTAAAGAGTCTCATTTGACAGCAGTCAAAAGAATACTGAGATATCTTAAGGACACTCCTTATCTAGGCCTTTGGTACCCTAGGAATGGAGACTTTGAACTGACAGGTTATTCAGATGCAGATTTTGCAGGCTGCAAGGAAGATAGGAAAAGTACAACTGGAACCTGTCAATTTCTAGGTGGAAGACTGATATCATGGAGTAGCAAGAAGCAAACAAGTGTGGCTATCTCCACAGCAGAATCAAAATATGTGGCTGCAGGAAGTTGTTGTGCTCAACTTCTATGGATACAACATCAGCTAGAAGACTATGGTATTCAAGTAAGTAGAACACCACTATTTTGTGATTCTACTAGTGCTATATCTATTGCAAACAATCCTGTTTCCCATAATAGAACTAAACATATTGAAATAAAATATCATTTTCTAAGGGAACATGTAGAAAAAGAAGATATTTCACTGGAGTATGTTAATACAGATAATCAACTAGCTGACATGTATACTAAGCCTTTAGAAGAAACCAAATTCAATAGGTTTAAAATTGAATTAGGTATGATAAACTTAGAATAAGTTTACAGAAATGGCTAAGTAAAATAGTGTCGACACATAGAGTTGTCTGTGTCGAGACAGAAAATTGGTGTCGACACTTCAGAGAAAAGGTGTCGACACATCTAGGAAGTTGGTGTCGACACTTCAGAAAATTAGTGTCAACACATACAGAGTAGGTGCCGACACATCCATGGTGGTGTCGACACTTAGACTTTATGCAGAATTAGTGAAGTAAAGTCTCGACTAAGTGTCGAGCTAAGTGGTGTCGACACATAAACAAGTGTCGACACATATATTCTGTCGACTATACTTGTGTCGACACATTGTTGTCGAGACATTATAGGTCTGTGTCGACACTTTTCAACAGTGTTGACACAATTTAAGTTTCTTGACGCGCCCTTTCATCTTCAATCCTAGAAAGGTATAAATAGGATTTCGCCATTGTCTGTCGATACGCTCACCAAAGTTTCGAGACCAAACTTGTGTGTCGACACCTCTCTTCTCTCAATTCAAATTCTTCAAACCCTAATGGCGCCCAAGCTCGAAGAGAACGTGAATGAAGGATATGAACTGGTGCGACATGCGTTTGATGATGCAGAACCAGAGATCAAGGATGTGGTAACCCTAGTTGCAAACTCAGGGTTAGATTTTCTTGTTTCAGAGCCGACAAAGATATGGAAGAAAAAAGTTCTGGAATTTCTGAATGGCGCAACCCTAGATGAATCAGGACTAAATATTAAGTCAAGGGTTCATGGAGAAAAGGTGAAGGCATCACCTAAAAGTCTAAGAAAGCTACTTCAGTTACCAAGAACTAAGGAAGAAGATGAAGTTTCTGCTTCTAAGACTAGAGAGGCACTGACATGGTGTGGACTGGATTTCAAGATGAAAATTAGATCAGTATTCAATAGAAAGGGGATGAACAACCAAGGCAAATTTCTATCAGAAATAGTTGGAAAAGTGATCCTGTGCAAGTCTGGAGGGCATGACAGAGTTTCAGCTCATATGTTTAGCCTAATGACAAGGCTAATCTTCACCCTACAAACTGATTGGTCTACAGTAGTGTTTAAGAAGATTAAGGAGAGCCTGAAGAAACCCAATTTGGGTAGGATTCTCAGTCTATACCTTGCTGGTAGTATACCAGAGGTTATGAGTCAAGCTGCTGGATCTAAAATCAACCACATGAGAAGAATGGACATGAGAATCTTCTCTAGATGGGATAGAGTTTTGACCAAGGAAATGCCCACTCCTGAGAAGGAAACACCCCTAAAGAAGAAGAAGAAGTCAGCCCTGTGGCTCAAGAATCATCAAGCAGTTCTGAGGAACAAGTAGTGTTCACTCCTGATGAAGAAGACACTGGAATTGCTGGAAAGTCTCCAGCTAGACAAGATGATGCAGAGAGGCAGGGGGAGCTACCACAGGCTAGCCCACTTCACCAGGATTCCATCCAGGGGGAGCCTCTACTAGTGGAAGAGCCAACCCCACTAGAAAGTGAAAGAGCCACTCAAACCATTCTTGAGGTAATCACTGAAATCAATCAATTAGATTTCCTTATTAAGAGTGAAGTTATAATTGACAAATTATCTGATGTTAATCAGCAACCTCAGATTCATAGTCAACCCCCAGATGTTGTCATGAATGACACATCTGTTGCAGATCAAGTGATATCGGATCAAGTTGCTGATGAGATAAGAGTTTCTCCACCCCATCCTCCACAAGAGTTCACCCTAGAAGAGCTATTCCCTGACCTACTCCAAACAGACTTTGAGAAAGAAAGTGCTGCTGCTGAGGGGGAGAATGCTCATGTTGAGGGGAAGCAAGTAGTTATTGTTGAGGAAACTGCAAGGCAGGAACCTGAAGTGCAGAAGGAGTTACCTCCAAGCCCTAAGGGCAGGGTTGATATTGCAAGCACATCTGCTTCTGAAGATGAGGAGGCTGCCAGAGCTAAAAAGAGAAAGTTTCAAGTCTTCAAGAGGAGAAGCCAGAATTATAAGAAAACTCTGCAAACCATTGCACCACAGCCTACACCACAGCCAGCACCATCTGTAGATTACAGTTCTCTGATGGTTGCAATGCAGATAAAGCTTGATGAGCACAGGAAAGCAATAGAAACGTATATGGATGAGGGGCATAAGTCTCTACAGTTTGATCTTGCACAAGACATTAACTCCATTAGATTTGAAATGAATCTAAATAAGAAAGAGATGACTGACTGCTTCCACAAGGGAGAGAATGCAGTGGTGTACTTGGCTACACATCAAGAGAAAACCAAAGGTCAAGTGGATGAACTTGAAGTAAAGCAAGGCTATGTTCTGGAGAATCAAATAAGAATGAATGATAATTTGACAGCTTCTCACAATGCTATTGTAACTGAACTAAAGAATATAGCAACTGCCCAGAATGCAGCCCTGACCACTGCCAAAGAGGAATTTGACAAAGCACTGCAAGAGAGCCTAACAGCTGTAACTTCTGCAATTCAAGATTCTCAGAAGCTGATCATTAAAAAACTCCAAAGGTTAAAACCTTACTTTAAGGATGGAGTAAACTATTTGGATGCCCAAATAAGGTTTCAGAAAGATGATCTAAGTGATCACATGGAAAGAGAAGTCATAAAGGGGGAGAGAGTGTTAGTCAAAGCCAGCTCTGATCATGCAAAATGGATTTCCAATTCCATCAGAGCCACCCTTGGTTATCCTCCATTGTGTGATGATGACAATGTAACAGAGTCTGAGATTAATCCTGCTTATCTTGGAGGAGAGCAAGCTGAAGTGACTCAAGTAATTTATCCTCCACCAGACTTTGATATGATTCATGCAGACATACAATCCATGTATAGCCCTCCTGAGGGTAATCAGAAGGTCATCATTGAGAAAGTGGTTCAGCCTGTGTCAGAGGCCATACTGAAAGAACAAGAAGCTTTGCTCAAAGAACAAGAGACTCAATTGTCTAAGAAGAGATTCAGAGAGCAAGCTGAACTGAGGCCTGACTTTGAACAATGGAGCCCACTTCAAGGAATATTATCTTAACTGCATGGAAGGCTGCCAAGGATAATATCCAAGATAAAAACAAGTGGTATTCTGAACTTGAGTGGAGGAAGCATGAGAACAGACAAGAAGCCATTGTGCAATACAGGAGAAAGGCAAAGATGGGAAAGCTACCTCCTACTGCCCAGGAGCCTAGCAAGTACTTTCCCAAGCCTTATCATTACTTTGAGAGGCAGAAGATTAAAGCTGAAGAGTTACAGAAGAAGGATCTTAAAGGCAAGAAGCCTACTGCTGCTGAAGATGTTGAAGCCCCAGTACAAGCAAAGATACAGTCTGGAAAGGGCATAGTTATCAAGGAGGCTGAGCAGAAATAGAATAGAATTTATCTTTAGTTTATAGTTGTAATCTTTTGATTTTAAACACTCTGTAAACTTTTGTATAATGAATATGATAAAGCTCTTAGAACTATGTGATGTGTGTTAATTCTATTACATAATTGTTCTGAGATATTGGTATATACATGTCTTATTTTAATATATGTTTATGTTTTCCCTGGTTATATAATCCTGTTTTACATCATACTGTGATTTTATTATGTATGGTGTATATCATTGACTAAGGGTTATGACTTCTCCAAATAGGGGGAGATTGTTGGGTACATTGGTTTAAATGTCCCTGATTTGAAGAAGCCTCACCCTACTCAATGATATACATCAAAATGTATTTGATATGTTTTGAGTTGCCTTGTGAAGGTTAAGTATTTGCAAGGAAAGCTGAAAAGTTTCTAAGTCCATGTGTCGACACCCAGAAGGAAAGTGTCGACACTTAAGAAGACTTGTGTCGACACCCAGAGAAGCAGTGTCGACACTTGGAGTAATTATGTCGACACCAGGGATGCAGAGTCGACACCAGACAGAAAGTGTCGACACATGAAGGCTGTGTCGACACTCAATGAAGAAATATCCAGTGAAGAAGTGTCGACACTTAGAAGCAGTGTCGACACCCAGAGGAACTGTGTCTACATCAAAAAGTGTCGACACTTGGAGGCTGTGTCGACACTCAGCAAATTTCAGCAGAGTCTAAGTATAAGTGTCGACATAATAAAGAATGTGTCGACACTCAGTAGAAGACTCAACACATGAAGAAAGTGTCGACACAATGAAGAATGTGTCGACACACTGCAGAAGACTCAACACATGAAGAAAGTGTCGACACAATAAAGAATGTGTCGACACACTGCAGAAGACTCAATACATGAAGAAAGTGTCGACACTAGGAGGCTGTATCGACACTCAGCAAAGTTCAACAAAAATTCTAAGTACAAGTGTCGACACAAAGGAGATGTGTCGACACTCAGTCAAAGGCTCAACAGAAGAAGAATGTGTCGACACAAGGAGCTGTGTCGACACTCAGCAAGTATCAACACAGAAGGTATGTGTCGACACCAAGAAGATGTGTCTACACTAAACAAGTTCAACACAAGAAGATGTGTCGACACAAAGGAGTTGTGTCGACACTTACAAGAATTCAACTAAGTACTGAAGAACAAGGAGTTGTGTCGACACACAATTTCTGTGTCGACACATATTGAAGAAGCTATGTCAAGATATAAATTCTACAACACAAGGAGTTGTGTCGACACCTTGAAGACTAGTGTCGACACTTCGTCTACTTGTGTCGACACTTAGTCTATAAGTGTCGACACTTAAAGACAGACTGTCTCGACACTTTCAGACAGTTACAGATATTTCAAGAAGTGACTGGATGACATGACAGCTGCCATTCCAGCCGGTCTACTGCAATTGTCAGAGATGTTAGAAAGCTGTTAGAAACCGGATCAGCCGGTCATCATGAAGAAAGTCTATATAAAGGCTTATACATTCAACAAATGCAAGGTTGTTGGAAAGCAATTCATTGAAGACCTTCAAGTGAAGATCTAAGAAGTTGGAGAGAGAGAGCTCCTTCCAAGAAGTCAGCCGTTGGAACCAGGCTGTGAAGAAGGTTTCAGATTGAGATCTGAAACTTAAGTTAGCAGTGATTGAAGATCAGCTGCAGAGAATCAATCCTATTGTATTCTACATTCAAGAAGCTTTGAAGAAAGCCAAGTGAGATTGATCTCAGCAGAGTTCATTCAAGAACTCATCAAGAACCTGTCAACTCATCTATCTTTTTCTGAGTTGTAGGTATATAGTTTGTATTCTAAATTTCTTGTAGGATCCTTAGGGATCTGAGTTGTAAGCCTGCAATTATAAAGGCTGAGTGGTAGGGCCTGTGTGCCTGAGGGTAGGAGATCTATTTCTCTAAGTGTAGGCCTGTTGTGGCTGAGTGTAGGCCTTGTGGCTGAGTGTAGGCCTTGGTGGAGGCTGAGTGTAGGTCTTTGGAGAAGACTGAGTTGTAGGGACTTGGGCCTGAGCTGTAGGAACCATTTGGGGTTCTGAGTGTAAGATCTGAGGATCTGAGGAATAGTGGAGGAGTTTGGCCGAATCTAGTACACTACTAGATAGGCGAAGGGGGAAAGTGGATGTACCCAAACCTTGGGGAACCACTATAAATATGTGTGTTCACTGTGTGCATGTTTATTCTGTGATTGCTGATTGTTTGCTGTGAAGAAGTAATTATAAATCTGTGATATTATCTGCAATCTGCCTAAAAGTTTAAAAAGATTTAGTCACCTATTCACCCCCCCCCTCTAGGTGATTAGATACAATTTCTTTCAATCTTCTTCATCCTCATCATCCACCTTTGAATCACTGTCTGAGTGTGATAGAGGGGCACTGATACCTATCCTGGCAGCAGGATAGTCTTCATCTGCTGCTTCAGCTTCCTTTTCAGCAGCAGAAACAACCCTGCCCAATATAGGCTTCTTCTTCTTCAGACTCAGATGAAGATGAATCTGTCCAGCTCTTCTCTTTCTTAGAAATGAAGGACTTCTCCTTCTTGCCCTTGTGTTAGTGTTGTTTCTTCTCACCAGCCTCCTTCCTCTTCACTGGGTAGTCAACTATCATATGCTCTGGTTTGCTGCAATAATAGTAGATAACTTTAGAGGAATTATATTTACTAGTTTTAGAATCATACCTGTCTGCCTTGGAGTGATTCTTCCTGTGATAAGAAGCGGTGTAAAGTCTGCTCTTCCACTCTTTCTTCTTCATCAACTTCTGAAAGTGTCTGGAGAAGGAAGCAAAGTCCTCATCTGACATGCTGCATTATGATGCATCTGACTCTGAGCTGTCTGAATCAGCTGCTCTTCTTGGAGGAGAGGGAATCCTCTCCTTACTCTTCCTTGTGTTGTCTGCTCTGAAGGCCAAGGACTTTTCCTTGGCTTGTAATCTGTTGGAGGCCTCCTCCTCTTTCCTGACAGCCAACTGCATCTCATAAGAGTGCAGCTTTCCAAATAATATTTGGGGAGGAGTCTCAGCATGCTTGGCCACCTCTCTTATGATATATATCTTAGTATCCCAGTCTCTAGTGAGTGACCTTATGAATTTGTCATTAATCTCATAATGACTGAATACCCTCACATAGGTCCTTAGTTTATTTATGATCCTGAAAAATCTTTTATAGCAAGTACCTATGTTCTCTTTCAGGGATTGCCTGAAAGCCTCATACTCCTGGTTGAGCATGAACTTTTTATCATCTCTTACCTCTTCAGTACCCTCCATGTAGACTACAAGGGTGTCCCACATCTCTTTGGAGGTCTGATAGTGCACCAAGTTCTGAAAGGTTGAATCATCTATGACACTAACTGTAATGCCCCGAAACTCAAAGGAGCGAAGAGGGATGTTTTGGGCCAGTTTGAGTTCTGGCTGCAGGCACACGGCCTGGGACACGGGCGTCTCCCAGGGCGTGTCAAGCCTGTGTCGACACTTAGCCGCGAAGTCGACGAGATTCGCTCGACGATGCGTCGAGACAAGGCACACGGCCTGCGACACGGGCGTGTCGCAGGGCGCGTTGACCTGTCTCGACGATCGTCCCGGGGAGTCGACGAGATTTCTCGACGATCGTCGAGACAAGGCACACGGCCTAGGACACGGGAGTGTCCAAGGCCGTGTCATCAGGTCGACGATCTTCACACGACGAAGTGTCGAGTGTCGAGACCGTGTACACGGCCTGGGGTCCAGGCGTGTTGAGGTGACACGGGTAGGGACACGGGCGTGTCCTAGAACCCGTGCAGTGCTCGAGTTGATTTTGGGGAAAAATGATGGGGTACACGGCCGGCCACACGGCCGTGTCAGGTGGAACACGAGCGTGTCAGCTCGAACACGGGCTTGTTCGATACCCGTGTGAGGTTCCGGGTGATTCGATTTTGACGGTGAATGAGGCACACGGCCCTGGACACGGGCGTTTGCCAGGCCGTGTTCAGTCCAGATTGGGCATTTCAGCCCAGAATCAAAGCCGTTCGTTTCCTTATTTTGAGATCCAACGGCTGGGGGTTGTTCCTGAAGGGATATACCCGGGTTTGGGCTTCCAAAACCCTCACTTTTCTTAAGTGTTCTCTTTCTAAATCCTTAGAGAGAGAGGAGAGCCAAGTGAGGAAGAAGGAGCTAGATCCGCCATTGGAGGAGCTTCGGAGCTCCGAATCGCGAGCTGACTCCGGATCCACGGAGGCAACGCTAGTGCGGTGGTTTTCATCCGATTACTTTTCCATGGCGCCAAAGAGGAACGTAAGGGTAACGATCCTCATCTTGAGCATGAGTAGCTCTCTTTCTTTGCATAGGAATCCCGCTCTCGCGAGTTTGCGGAGAGTTGGAGGCGTTCCTTCGGGTAGATATGTGAAGTCCCCGTTGTTTAGAGTCCGTAAGCGAGAACGGACATAGGCATGATGTGTGAAGCCTACCCGGACATGTTGGTCTGGATCGGTGATGTTGCATTGCATAATGCCGGAGAAGACTCCGTGCTATTGGTTGTTTTTCGGGTTTTCTACGCGGTAGATTGCAGCAGGGAGCCTTGGGGACTAACCCAAAGGTGCACCCGAAAAACTGGGCGGATACGAGATCTTGCCAACTTGGTGGCCTGAGAGCCAATTTGAACATAACCGGGTTATGTGACTTGTGATGGAAATGGGAATCGGGAGAAGTTTGACCTGCGCAAATGGCTTAAATTGTCGTTGCGACGTGAGCACGGGTTAGATGGAACCGTACCCATATCTATGTCATTCTTGTTAAAGAGACCTAAGGTTACGTGGCACTTGCCGTTGGCATAGATGAGAGTCTTCGGCGGTCAATGGCTTAAATTGACGTGACCCATGCCGGGAAGACAAATTGCTCATAGGTTTGTCCGTCTAAGTGGCGGTGGTGAGTCCGGAATGTCAATGGCTTTAATTGACGTGACATCTCGACCGGTTCAGCGAGAATGTGCCCTGAGAGCACGGGGCGTGTGGCCGTGCGAGCCAACGTCTGTGATGTAATGGCTATATATAAATATTGCTCGCTTATGCTAATGAAATGCAAGGAAGGAGCATCGCCGCCCCGAGTTGGGGGCGGGATCGTTATAATTTGGTCAGCATTGCTGACCGTTGCCTTGTTTTGCCACCGTGCGGTGGTTTGTTGCTTGCAGGTGCAGCTGGACCAAGCGGTCAATAGCGGGCTAAAGCCCTTTTTGCGAAGCCGGCCCTCGAAGGCCCAAATGGAAGTGTTTACTGTTTTATTCATGTATGACCGGCCTGCATGCCGTGGTTTGTAAAACATGTAATATTCAAGTGAAACATTTTGTAAGGCCTTAAGGCTTGTTTTGGGTATTTTGTATAACATTCCTATTTTGTATTAGTGAACATTCGTGCTTTGATGCTGGGTTCTTGTTTACAACTTTTATAAACTGCTTCCGCTAGAATGCTCTGTGTAGGACGTTGAGATTGGTTGGATGGTTTCCATAAGTAACCACCCGGTCTGTCTGTAGTATATGACGTCGGGCCCCGGCCGGACCTACTGCTATATGCTATGCGACGGATAGGGGGTGTTACAATTTGGTATCAAAGCTACTGGTTTTGGTCGGACTTAAACTGAATTCGTGGGCGAATTCTTTTTAAGGGGTGGTGAGCACATTGTGTGCGTCATCGTAATAACAGTAAAAAGAACCCATGAATGTCCACTTAGGAATGAAAATACTCGTGTTTGAGGAACTTGCGTGTTCCTATAATTGCTGTTTGCAATTTATTTGGTCGCTTAACGGTGTTTTGTACCACTATAGGTGACCAGAAGTGGTGTTGGGCCGTCAGAACGCCGAGTTTCTGAGGCTAGTAGTGCACCGGAAGTTGCTCCCGCAACACCTCTGTCGGCTGAGAATATTCGATTGGTGGCTGAAGCGGTATTGGCCGTGATAAATGCGCAGCCTGCAAGGCAAGCGCAGCAGCCCGCTCCTGCGATGGAGCAAGAACCTCTTCAAGAGGCTGAGCCGAGGAGAGTGGAGCAAGTGGTTGTGGAACCAATAGTGCCAAGGAGGGCAACTGAGAGGCAGCTTAAGCATGTAATGAGCTTTAACCCTCCGTTATTCTCGGGGTTGGGAACCTCATCTCAGGCTGAAGACTGGCTCTCCAGGGTGAGGAGAGTCATGACAGCAACGGAGACGGAGGAGTGGCAAATGACCACCATCGCTACGTTCCTTCTGGACGGTGAAGCGAGGATGTGGTGGGAAGGATTGGAGCTGCATCATTTGAGAGGTAGACAACTGATAGACGTTCCAATGGAAGAGTTCTCGAGATTATTCTTAGCAAGATACCTTCCTTCGACGCAGAAGATAGCGTTGGAGAACGAATTTCTGAAGTTGGTTCAGGGTGAGAAGAGCGTGGATGAATATCTCCATGAGTTCACTCGTTTGAGTCGATATGCTAGCTCCACCATCATGGATGAGGAGCGCAAGACTAATCGCTTCTATGAAGGCCTGAGGGATGAGTTGAGACTACTACTGTCGGGGCCGATGATGCAGGGTTTCTTAACCTTGGTCAATACTGCCCGGTCCTTGGAGAAGGACATGAAAAATGTACAAGCAAAGAAAAGCTTGGGTGAGAAGAAATCTGAATACAAAGTGCCAACTACTTCAAAGTCCGGCTATCGGAGGTCTTTCAAGAAGCATAGGACTTCGGGTCCAGCTCCTTCTGGTGCTTCTGGGGCGACTATGAGTCGGACCCCGGGCGCGTGTTTTACATGTGGAAAGACAGGGCATTTCGCCCGTGATTGTTGGAGCGGACGTCCTAAGTCCGAGAGAAGGCCGGGAGCTACTTATGAAGAGAAGGGAAAGACGGTGGAGTCGACCGCATCCCATTATGCTCTGGCCCAACCAAGGGTCTACAATCTTGGCCAACAGGAGGCCATTAAACAAGCTGATGTGGTGACAGGTACGATTTAATTTATAGCAGGTCACTTTCTTTAAATACTTGTTATGCACATGTTACCTTACCACTGCTTGTTTAGGATTTGTATTGATTTGTGAAAATCCGGCACGAGCACTCTTTGATACGGGAGCTTCACACTCCTTCTTGTCCGAAGGATTTATATCACGCATCGGAGTCCCTTCTTCGATGGCGAAGGATAAGCTGGATGTGTTGTGGCCCAATGGGTGTTCGATGCGAGCGGTTAGGATCTGCGATGTTAAGATTCGTATTGGGGAGCAGGAGTTCGACCTGCGGGCGTCTTTACTTCCGTTAGTGGAGTTCGACGTCATATTTGGCATGGACTGGCTCTCGGAGCAGCAGGCCCATATAGATTGCGGTAGCAAGGAAGTCAAGCTGGGAGCAAGTCGTGAAACGACTTTTACGGGCTTAAAGGGTCGAGCAAGACATTGATGTCTGCTCTTCAGGTGGTGAAGGCGGTTCGTGCTGGTGCAGAACTGTTCTTTACACTAGTGGAGGTTGCAAAGCCGAAGCCCGCGTTGGATTGTATTTCAGTGGTATCAGAATACCCTGATGTGTTCCCCGCGGATCTTCCTGGAGCCCCGCCTCAGCGGGAGATAGATTTTACGATCGAGCTAGTGCCAGGTGCAAAGCTTGTGTCACGATCTCCGTATCGGCTAGCGCCTAAGGAAATGACGGAGTTGAAAGTTCAACTGCAAGAGTTGTTGGAGCAAGGGTATGTGCGCCTGAGTTCTTCGCCTTGGAGCGCACCGGTCCTCTTTGTTAAGAAGAAGGACGGAAGCTTGAGGCTATGTATTGATTATCGGGAGCTAAACAAGCTGATGGAGAAGAACAAGTACCCGATCCCCCGGATTGATGATCTCTTTGATCAGTTAGTCGGGTCGACGGTGTACTCGAAGTTGGATCTCAAGGCTGGGTACTATCAACTGCGAATAAGGGAGAGTGATATCCCGAAGACAGCGTTTAGTACGAGATACGGGCATTATGAGTTTACGGTCATGCCGTTTGGGCTGACTAATGCGCCGTCAGTATTCATGTATTTGATGAACAGGACTTTCAGGGAGTACTTGGACCATTTCGTGATCGTCTTCATCGACGATATTTTGGTGTACTCGCAAAGTGAGGAAGATCACTTCAAGCATCTTCATTTGGTGTTGGAAATGCTAAGGAAAAATCAGTTGTATGCCAAGTTCTCGAAGTGCGAGTTTTGGCTATCCTCAGTGGCGTTCCTCGGGCATATAGTGAGTGGAGAGGGTATTGCTGTGGATCCGACGAAGATTGTTGCGATACGGGAGTGGCCTGAGCTTGCTACGGTAGCAGAAGTCCGGAGCTTTTTGGGGCTTGCCAGCTATTATAGGCGCTTCGTAGAGAACTTCTCGCGGTTAGCGTTACCTCTCACTACTTTGACGAGGAAGGAGCATAAGTTCGCTTGGACGCCGGAGTGCGCACGAGCTTTTGAGGAATTGAAGTGTCGGTTGACCACGGCGCCTGTGCTGAGTTCGCCATGTGGAACCGAAGGCTATGAGATATATAGCGATGCTTCGGGCAGCGGTTTGGGTTGTGTGCTACTGCAACACGAAAGTGTAATAGCTTATGGCTCGAGACAGCTAAAAGTGCACGAGAGGAAGTATCCGGTCCATGACTTGGAGTTAGCGGCCGTGATTTTTGCCTTGAAGCTGTGGAGACACTACTTATACGGTGTGAAGATTGATATCTACACCGATCACAAGAGCCTGAAATATTTGATAGATCAGAAGGATCTGAATATGCGGCAGCGTAGATGGATGGAGTTCCTGGGGGACTATACATTCAAGATCGACTACGTGCCTGACAAAGGGAATGCGGTTGCGGACGCGTTGAGTCGCCCAGCCCCAGCTCAAGCCAATTGGCTATCGGTGCATGATGAGCGATTGGTGCGGGAGTTGGAGGCGTTGGAGATTGTTTGTGTGGATAGACAATCAAGTGCTGAAGCAGTTCTGAATTGGACTGAAGTCCAATATGACCTGGCTGATTGTATTCGGCTGGCTTTGGATATGGATGCTCATATGAAGCAGTTCATGGTAGAGGCTCTGGATGGGTCAAATTCCCAATTCGTCGTGAAGGACGGATTGCTGTGGAAAGACGGTCGTTTGTGCGTCCCAAGTGTGGGCAATTTACGGGTGGAGTTGTTGTACGAGGCGCACCATACCAAGTACTCGATTCACCCGGGGAGCACGAAGATGTACCGCGATGTAAAGAAACTGTTTTGGTGGCCGGGTTTAAAGAAGGATGTGGCGCTATACGTAGCGAAGTGCCAAACCTGCGCCTTGGTAAAGGCGGAGTGCCAAAAGCCGGGAGGATTTCTTAAGTCCTTGCCTATTCCGGAGTGGAAATTCGACGACATCTCTATGGACTTTGTGCACAGTTTGCCAAGGTCGCAAAAGGGGAACGACGCCATTTGGGTGGTTGTTGATCGATTAACGAAGGTGTCGCATTTTATTCCGCATAGGAAGGATGATCCGGTGGAGAAGCTGGCAAAGCTTTATGTGGATAACATAGTACGGCTTCATGGTGTGCCCCGCAGCATCGTGAGTGACCGAGATGGGCGGTTCACGTCAATGATTGGAGGCTGGTGCAGCAAATGTTGGGAACAAAGCTGAAATTCAGCACAGCCTTCCATCCACAAACGGATGGGCAGACCGAGAGGGTCAATAGAACCATGGAAGACATGCTTCGCATGTGTGTCTTGGATTTTGGAAAGCAATGGGAAGACCACCTATATTTGGTGGAGTTCGCATACAACAACAGCTACCAAGCGAGTATTCAGATGACGCCTTTCGAGGCCCTATATGGTAGGAAGTGTCGCACGCCGTTGTCTTTGTTAGAAACGGGTGAGTCAAAGTTGTATAAGCGATCGGAAGTGGAGGATGCTACTTCTTTGGTGAGAACCATTCGGGAGAGGTTGCTTATTGCTCAGGACCGTCAAGCAAAGTACTATAATGCCAAGCACAGGAACGTGGAGTTCGCTGTGGGCGATTATGTATACTTAAAGATCAAGCCGTTCAAGAGGGTCTCGCGGGTGCGACGATTGAAAAAGCTAAGCCCAAGATACCTTGGACCGTTTGAGGTTCTGGAGCGAGTTGGTGAAGCGGCCTATCGGTTGAAGCTTTCAGTGGAGCTTAGTGGTTTACATGATGTATTCCACATTTCGGTACTTCGGAAGACGGTGCAAGAGCCTACGCAAGTGATCGCGTTTGATCGAGTGCCGGTGGATAGTGGGCTAACGACAAAGGTCAAGCCCGTACGGATTGAGGACTCGGAGGTCAAGCGGCTACGCAATAAAGAGATCAGGATGGTCAAGGTCCGGTGGGACAATTGCGGTTGAGAGGAGCTCTCTTGGGAGCGAGAGCAGACTATGCTTGACGAGTATCCGGAGTTGTTCCGCTCAGGTACAAATTTTGGTTTTGTACATGTCTTTCCTTTATGTAATTTAGTGAGCGAAATTCTTTTAAGAGGGGGAGAGTTGTAACGCCCCGAAACTCAAAGGAGCGAAGGGGGACATTTTGGGCCAGTTTGAGTTCTAGCTGCAGGCACACGGCCTGGGACACGGGCGTGTCCCAGGGCGTGTCAAGCCTGTGTCGACACTTAGCCGCGAAGTCGACGAGATTCGCTCGACGATGCGTTGAGACAAGGCATACGGCCTGCGACACGGGCATGTCGCAGGGCGTGTCGACCTGTATCGACGATCGTCCCGGGGAGTCGACGAGATTTTCTCGACGATCGTCGAGACAAGGCACACGGCCTAGGACACGGGCGTGTCCAAGGCCGTGTCATCAGGTCGACGATCTTCACTCGATGAAGTGTCGAGTGTCGAGACCGTGTACACGGCCTGGGGTCCAGGCGTGTTGAGGTGACACGGGTAGGGACACGGGCGTGTCCTAGAACCCGTGCAGTGCTCGGGTTGATTTTGGGGAAAAATGATGGGGTACACGGCCGGCCACACGGCCGTGTCAGGTGGAACACGGGCGTGTCAGCTCGAACACGGGCGTGTTCGATACCCGTGTGAGGTTCCAGGTGATTCGATTTTGACGGCGAATGAGGCACACGGCCCTGGACACGGGCGTGTGCCAGGCCGTGTTCGGTCCAGATTGGGCATTTCAGCCCCGAATCAAAGCCGTTCGTTTCCTTATTTTGAGATCCAACGACTGGGGGTTGTTCCTGAAGGGATATACCCGGGTTTGGGCTTCCAAAACCCTCACTTTTCTTAAGTGTTCTCTTTCTAAATCCTTAGAGAGAGAGGAGAGCCAAGGGAAGAAGAAGGAGCTAGATCCCGCCATTGGAGGAGCTTCGGAGCTCCGAATCCCGAGCCGACTCCGGATCCACGGAGGCAACGCTAGTGCGGTGGTTTTCATCCGATTACTTTTCCATGGCGCCAAAGAGGAACGCAAGGGTAATGATCCTCATCTTGAGCATGAGTAGCTCTCTTTCTTTGCATAGGAAGCCCGCTCTCGCGAGTTTGCGGAGAGTTGGAGGCGTTCCTTTGGGTAGATATGTGAAGTCCCCGTTGTTTAGAGTCCGTAAGCGAGAACGGATATAGGTATGATGTGTGAAGCCTACCCGGACATGTTAGTCTGGATCGGTGATGTTGCATTGCATAATGCCGGAGAAGACTCCGTGCTATTGGTTGTTTTTCGGGTTTTCTACGCGGTAGATTGCAGCAGGGAGCCTTGGGGACTAACCCAAAGGTGCACCCGGAAAACTGGGCGGATACGAGATCTTGCCAACTTGGTGGCCTGAGAGCCAACTTGAACATAACCGGGTTATGTGACTTGTGATGGAAATGGGACTCGGGAGAAGTTTGACCTGCACAAATGGCTTAAATTGTCGTTGCGACGTGAGCACGGGTTAGATGGAACCGTACCCATATCTATGTCGTTCTGTTAAAGAGACCTAAGGTTACGTGGCACTTGCCGTTGGCATAGATGAGAGTCTTCGGCGGTCAATGGCTTAAATTGACGTGACCCATGCCGGGAAGACAAATTGCTCATAGGTTTGGCCGTCTAAGTGGCGGTGGTGAGTCCGGAATGTCAATGGCTTTAATTGACGTGACATTGACCGGTTCACCGAGAATGTGCCCTGAGAGCACGGGGCGTGTGGCCGTGCGAGCCAACGTCTGTGATGTAATGGCTATATATAAATATTGCTCGCTTATGCTAATGAAATGCAGGGAAGGAGCATCGCCGCCCCGAGTTGGGGGCGGGATCGTTATAATTTAGTCAGCATTGCTGACCGTTGCCTTGTTTTGCCACTGTGCGGTGGATTGTTGCTTGCAGGTGCAGCTGGATCAAGCGGTCAATAGCGGGCTAAAGCCCTTTTTGCGAAGCCGGCCCTCGAAGGCCCAAATGGAAGTGTTTACTGTTTTATTCATGTATGACCGGCCTGCGTGCCGTGGTTTGTAAAACATGTAATATTCAAGTGAAACATTTTGTAAGGCCTTAAGGCTTGTTTTGGGTATTTTGTATAACATTCCTATTTTGTATTAGTGGACATTCGTGCTTTGAAGCTGTGTTCTTGTTTACAACTTTTATAAACTGCTTCCGCTAGAATGCTCTGTGTAGGACGTTGAGATTGGTTGGATGGTTTCCATAAGTAACCACCCGGTCTGTCTGTAGTATATGACGTCGGGCCCCGGCCGGACCTACTGCTATATGCTATGCGACGGATAGGGGGTGTTACACTAACAATAATATTTTGTACCCTCTTGTCTAATGTAGGTAAGATGACTTCATCCTTTGTCATCTCTGAGTATGTCTTAGGTGTCTGGACATTGGCATCCAGAACTGAGACCTTCATAGGGATGAAGGGTCCCTCCTTGACTATCATAAATATCCTAGGGTCATAGGCTTCCATTAATAGTATGACTCTCTCTTTCCAGATTCCAAAATTCTCCTTTCTGCAGATGGAGAGTTTCATGGAACTTAGCTCCTATGGCTCTCTCCAGAACCCATAAGTATAGAACTGTAGCTACTCTTGGAGATCACTCAGATTGTTAAATCCTTTTTGAGTAACATCCCTCCGATACGACTTGAAAGTCTCTATTTTCAAGGTAGCTAGCAACCTAAAGGGTGTGGGGGGGGGGGTGAATAGGTTTCTTAGTCTCTTGTGACTTTTTTTTAACTTCTTCTTTAAATGCTTAGTGTGTTAGTAGTTTTCTTCTTTCAAGAAACACACAATCTGCAATAAAGAAACAATACAAGAAGAACACACAGAATATATAGTGGTTCCCCAGATTATGGGTACGTCCACTCTCTTCCCATCTTTCTAACTTCTAGTTAGACAAGACACTTCTCCAAAACTCAGCTCCAAGAGCTTGCACCACAGATCCCACATGATCTCTCAGTCTCCTGCAAGACTTACAACTCAGGCCAAAGCCTTGTCTCAGAGCAAACTTACTTCTGCAACTCAGTGATAAACTGATCACCTACCTCAGGCCCAAAGGCCTTACAATTCAGGCTGGGAGGACACCCCTACCTCAGAGAGAATGACTCTCCTACAGCTCAGGCACAAGGCCCTACCTTAGATCCAAATCTGGATCCTACACTCAGACCCAAGGGTCCTACACTCAGAGAGTATGACTCTCCTACCTTAGGCTCAAGATCCCTACCTCAGATCCAAATTGAATCATACTCTCAGAGAGTATAACTCTCCTACAGCTCAGGCAAAACTACCCTACCTCAGGCTCAAAAGCCCTACAGCTCAGATCCAAGATGATTCTACAGAAGTACAATGATTTTAGTTAATTTGACACAATGAAATTTCTTTGTGTCTGCTACTAGAGCTGAGTTATCTCAGCTCTAATTATCTTCACAGCAGCAGAAAAATGTTCTTCAATAAATGGATGCCTCTACTGGAACTATCTCAGAAAACTGTTTCTGAACTTGCTGTAGAAGACTGAAGATCTGCTAGGTCTTGAGTTCTTCAAACAGCTAACCTGAACCTGCAGAAGACTAAAGAATCTCCTCTCTTTCTTTATCAAAAGTGTTTCTGAACTTGCTGTAGCAGAAAAAATGCTACATCTAACTTGACTGAACTTTTAGTTCAGCTGATCGACTTCAAACTTTTTCCCGGTAGTAATGGTGAGGAAGATGAAGTTCAGCCACTCCTTTTCTTTTTGAAACAAAACTCTAAAAGTTAATTTATTCCTTGAGAATCTATCTCTTTTATCTTCCACCGATTAACGGCTCCAAGAAGCGGTGGGGACTACCTGCAGTTGACAGTTGCAACTTGCTTTAATGGAAGAAGACATACAGTAGACCTCCAACAGTATTTGTCTTGTTCTGTAGTTTTCCCGCACTTAATTTGAACATTGTTGATTTGGTTGACTTTGGCTGACGTCATCAGTTTATGGACTTAGCCAATTTATCAAATTCACTCCAGACATTGAGTGCGTCGAGTGAAGAAACTTCACTCAATGCCCAAACCCTTAGTCAACTATCTGAATCAGTCTGCGTCATAGGCGTTGAGAGCATTGAGTGAAATGAATTCACTCAATGCTTTTACACTTAGTCATTTCTTCACTTGTCTGAAGGCGTTGAGTGTGCTGGCCTCACTCAATGCTTTCTGCTTTAGCCTGTCTTCTTTATTAGGGGTTGAGTGAACTAGCTTCACTTAACGCTTCTGGACTTAGTCGATTTCTATCTTCTTCTTAGGCTTTGTATGCAGCAACAAGACTCAACGCTTTTGCTTTGGCATTGAGTGAGTGATACGCCCGAAACAGGTGTGCGTATTACACGCAAGTGCACGTGCCGGTTCAAGTAATAAAGAGTGAATAAAGATCGTTTCCACGGAGAGGTGGTGAATTCGGTGCTTGCAATTACTAGTTGGACCTTTTCTCTAAATCCAAGTGAAACAAGATGATGAGTTTGATTTAGAACTAAATGGTGACAAATTTATAGAATAAGTTGAAATAAACTATCGTGCCTTAGGAGAAAACTTTCAGATTCAGATTGGAGAAGTAATCTTATGCGGTGATTTCCTATGTCTACTGTAATGAATTTATAAATGATGCTTTGTGAAAATGACCGGTGGAAAACCTTGCAACGATTTTAAAGTAGACAACCGTATCTCTCGATATCGGATGTCACTAGTCCTCTATTTCCCCTCGGGTGAAATAGAAAACCGATTAGAGATTGAAAACCCGAGTTGCTAACACTAAGGGGAAATCTCTTTCTCCCTTTAAGTGCTATATGGAATCCATAACGCACTTACGCAACTCCTCTCTCGATTTATGGAGCGTAGTAGAAAGACGAAACCGTGATCAAAGGCTTCAAAATACAGATTATGAATTCAATAAAAGTAAATCCACCATACAATTACAAAGATAAAACTAAAGATCATTCATCACACAAGACATAGTACTTTCACAACACAAGATCAAGAGAATTAGTTCATGACGGCGGAAGAAAACCACAAGTATGAGTAGGTCTTACAACACATGATGTTAGAAATTAAAAACTTGCAGCGTTTCGCTCTCCGATTCGGCCAAAATCCGTCCGTCTTCCTTGCCCGGAACTAGCCCTAGAGGAAGAACTCTTCTTCTTTTCTCTCCAACCCACAATGGATGATGATGATGAATGACTTCCTTTTTCTGAATAATCCTCCCAAAAAACGTCCAGCCCTTTCCCCAAGGGATGTCTCTTTCCATTTTTGCAAATGGCGCCATTTTCGAATTTTAAAATTTGAAATTCGTCTAGAGGTTGCAACCGTTTTTCAGAGGTTGCAACCTTTTCTCCAGGACAACATATTTGACAAAATCCCTCTTCCCAGCCATTCTCCTTAGCTTTTCTTGCATGAACACCTAGGAAAAAGACCACATTAGTCATTAATAAAATAAAAGTGAATTTGCTTACAATTAGACTTCAATTAAACGGGTTTTTCTCCCGAATCAACGAGCAAAAAGGTCCAAAACTTGAGCTAAATAACTTCTTTTTGAGAAGTTATCACACCTCCACACTTGAACCTTTGCTAGTCCCTAGCAAAGAAGATTCTTATCTCCGAACTGGGTGAGGTGATAGCTGACAAAATGTAAGACTCACATGATCCCTTCATTCAAAGGTAACTTAAAAAAGGACAAGTCCAAAGTACCGATTAAACCGTTTGAGGAATTGCCGATCGTTAAAGGTTCAAAACATTTGAGAATTCGTTAGTTTGATGGGCGAGAAATTTCTTTTAAAATCTCCAGTGTGGTGTGTGCTATCCTTTAAAATTTTGTTCACTTCCCTCCAACTTTCCCGTCGAACTTCCTTTAATGACTAAAAATGAATGAGAATACGCCGAGTCTTTGACTTAACCTCCGCAAGACTTAGCAGTTAGGTATGAACATTGTCATGAAGGATAGTGGTGAGAGAGACTTTGAAGTAGAAGGTGACACCCTAGATAAAATATTCTTAGCGAATCTCCAAACTATGAGGTTTGTTCTCTCATCATCATTTTTTTTTTGTTTTAGGGTCTATAGTTGAGATCATTCTAAGTAGGTGTACACATACTTAGGCCACATATCACTACGGCTACTTTCGCTCTTTTGTTTCCCCCCCTTTTTTTTGATGATCACAGTTGGGATCATTCCAGATATGAATGCACATACCTAGGCCGCATATCACTGTGATACATTTCCACATATGTAGGTAATTTTTTTAGAGTCCGCAATTGGGATCATTCCAAGTGGGTGTACACACACTTAGGCCACATATCACTATGACTCACTATTTTTTATTTTAACAAACACTCATAATCAAAGAGTATGCTAAGAATCATCAAATAGGCGTCTAGGGGAAGTATGCATCAAACTCAAAATGGGAACAAATGATGGTCACTGCTTTGGTTTATATCTCCAACTCGGTTCTTGCACACCCTTCATTATTATTTCTAGAAGTTCTTATGGTTAAAATTTTTAAGAAGATCGCGCTTTTTAAACGATACTGTGGGAAGATGAAATATTAAAAGAAATTTGGTCCATCTTGCTAACTTGAAATATTAAATGATGTGAACCATTAGTGTCGGCTATTCTCCTAGATTAAAATCAGTATGGACTGTATCATTTATTTGTTATCTCGAGAAGTAGGATCACAAATATTATATGTTCATTCCTCACCCAAGTGGTAGGGGTCACACTACCCCCACCTCCACACTTAAACCTTTGTTAGTCCCTAGCAAAGCGACCTTACTACTCATAATGATACATTTGTGGTCTTTATTAATCATAAGGTCATGCAAACATGTTGACAAATATAATGCAGGTATTAAAAGCATGAAATAGAGAAATCTAGAAACTCCCCTGAAGTTCGGGTGTCCGAAGAGCTGCCCAAAAATGCGACATGATAAACTATAAATCGTACCCGTATGTTGCAACCTGCGCATAACTTATACCACAAACTAGATAAGTATTGCAATTAACATTTATAGAAGCAGCTGTCTGTGGCCATAAGTACGAGGCACCATCAAGTGAAAAGGGTTTAGCACAAAAGGTATTATAAATAATATTGTCATACATAACATATTCAATAATCATTATGCAAGGAATGCTCAGCATAGTTGTGCATGAAAAGAATTTGTCACTCAGCAGTAAGACAGGTTGTGAAATAATGTTAAATCAGACATAGTAAAATCCACAATCTATCAGGAGTACTACAACCAGACAGAGTAATAACTATAATCAGACTGCGTATAGCATCACAGAACATCAATAGAATAAAGTCATGTCTAGCAAAATATCAAAATATACTGGCAGCACCCTAAATGTCAAAACATCAAATAAGTAATCAGTAATCTAGGAAGGAGAGAGGTACTAATCCGCTTTGCTATCTCCAGACCCCTCCACGTCCTCGCCGTCGTCTTCATCTTCGGTCTCGGTTTCCTCCTCCAAATCAGATGCAGTCTCAGCGAGTTTGACAGGGTCGGCTCGTGACCCGCCGTGTTGAAGCAAATATCCTGCCGAGTCGAACTGCGCCTGAAACGGGTGTGAGTGTGTCTCCACCGGGATCCTTGCCGCTTGCATCAGCTTTTCCTGGTTCTGACGGAGTTCCTCGAATCTCGACTCAAAGTAGACATGTTGGCATCGGAGGTACGCTTTCATGTACTCAGCATTTTCAGTGGCTAGGCCGCGTTCCCCTGGAAATCTAGATCGTCCGATCACCAGCTTGATCGGGGCGGCTGGCATATGTTTCTCAGAAGGTCCAGGTACCTCACCCCGCATCTTGCTCAGCTTCAACTGCTTTTCGCCGGTCTCAACAGCCACCTTAATGTTAACCTCTACAACCCTTTCCGTGAGATGTCTACCAACCTTGCTAATCAGATCACCGTCCCCTTGTTTAACCCCGGCCATGCGACAAAGCTCCGTAATGGTGGTGGGGAACCAAAGATGCCGCACATTCTCTTCCTTAACCTTTTGTGTTAACTGTTCAGAGATGAGTTTCCCAACATTGATCCCTAGCCCTTTTATGATGCCGTAGATTAGAGTGATGCGGTCGAAGGAGACATAGTTCAAGTGGCGAGTTGGTAGAATAGTAGCATTAACAAACAGTAACCACGCCTTGGCCTCCCTTGAAAGGCTAGTGGACCGCAAAACTTTCTTGGATCGACGCGACCACTCCGGTTGAGGGACGCAACACACAGCTGCAGCCAGATCACTGGTTGAGACAGAAGCTTGGATCCATTTAAAGCTGCATTCTGCAGTATCATCCAGGTCAAATAGTGTGTTGATGGCCGAGGAGGAATAATCTACCATTTTTCCCCGCACCAAAACTGTGTCCCCCTCCCGTGCGCTGCATTGGCGTAGAATTCATAGACCCAAGAGTAGATAGCTTCAGTGCGTGGGTGACAAAAGGCCTCCCATCCTAGGTTCTTAATTTGCTCAGCATAGGACAAGCTCCATGCTCGCTTCTCCATCAAGAATCCACGCTCACAGATGAACGGGATGGACTGGATTGCTTGGAAATGGAGGCGGGCCTGCTCGTTCAGAAACTTGGTCCTAGGGCAGGCGACTTCCTTCCCCTTCCCCTTTTTCTTTGAAGCCATAACCTACCCTAACCAAAATCGAAACCAATACTACTTACGCACAGAACTGGAGCATTCGACATGCACAACCGGGTAGGATTTAGGGATAGAGAATATACCTCAAGGAGATCTCGCCTCCTTACGCTGTAGGTGGTCGTTCACTCACTTGCCGACGTAGATCGCCGGAGGCCTCACTACTTTCCTCAAGATTGAAGGCACGAGCGACGCCGTCTCCAGTCGAAGCAGCCCGCCGGAAATCGCCACGCAGCCCCCCTCCGCGCTTCCGTCGCCCCTGCGCGTGCCCTAGCTGGGGAATTGGGAACGGGTGCAGCGATTGCGGTTTTTTTTTATTTTTTATAGAGATGTGCTGAACGGGGTTAATTAATAGGTAAGAGGTTATTAATTAAGTCGAAAAAACGGTTTAACCCATTTAAAACACCGGTTAGGGGACGCACCGGTTGAGGTGAACCGGCCAGCGCCGATTCACGGGCCATAACGTCACCCAGACAGCAAAAAAAAAGTGGCTACCTGCATTTCGGGGTTGCAACCTCATCTTGTTGGCCCATTCAAACGTCGGTTCAGCTGAACCGGGCCCCGGCGCGGTTTTCTTTCTACTCCTTCAATCCAACAGCACAAAAAAGGTGATAACCTCATTTTTGAGGTTGCAACAACAGAGATTTACTAGTACATCATTTTTTTTCTCTGGATTCTTCATGCCGATCGCTCTTTTTTGTTCTTGTTCTCTTTTTTAAAAAAAAAATTTATTATTATTATTAATACCATTATTGCAACGAAACTAATACAGAAATAAATAAAAGATGGGTTGCCTCCCACCAAGCGCCTAATTTACCGTCCCGGCAGGACGGTTCAACTCTAGTGGAGCGTCACGTACGACACCGCTCTGTCGTCGCCGTCTTTCAGATATAACTTAAGTCGCTCGCCGTTTACTTTAAATTCAGACCCGTCACTCTCATTAATGATGGTCACCGCGCCATATGGATGAACTAATTTGACTTTAAATGGCCCCGACCACCTCGACTTGAGTTTCCGGGAAATAACTTCAATCGGGAATTGAATAAGAGGACCGATTGGCCCGGCTCGAAGTGTTTTTCCTTAATGCGTCGGTCGTGCCACTTCTTTGTGCGCTCCTTATAGATCCGTGAGTTCTCGTAAGCTTGCATCCGGATCTCCTCGAGTTCATTTAGCTGCAGTAATCTCTTCTTACCGGCATCCCGAAAGTCATAATTGATTTTCTTAATCGCCCAGAATGCTCGGTGTTCCAACTCGAGTGGTAAATGACAAGACTTACCGTAAACCAACCTATACGGGGTTAATCCGATGGGAGTTTTGAATGCAGTCCGGTATGTCCATAATGCATCTGTGAGCTTTTGTGACCAGTCTTTTCGATTTATGCTCACTGTTTTCTCTAAAATCCGTTTTATCTCCCTATTCGATACCTCCGCTAATCCATTTGACTGGGGGTGGTAAGCGAGTGCGATCTTATGAGTACTCCAGTATTTGTTTAGCAATGAGGTGAATTGATGGTTGCAAAAATGACTTCCCCCATCACTAATGATCGCTCTAGGTACCCCGAATCGATTGAATATGCGGTTTTTTAGAAAATTCAGCACTACCTTGCCATCATTCTTAGGTGTTGCGATCGCTTCTACCCATTTAGATACGTAATCAACTGCCAATAAAATGTATAAATTATCATTTGAATTGACAAACGGACTCATAAAATCCATTCCCCAAACATCAAATAGTTCGACCTCTAACATGATATTCATTGGCATTCCTCATTCCTTCTCAAATTCTCGTATCGTTGACACTATCACATTGTTTAACAAATTCATTAGCGTCGCGAAATAAATTAGGCCAAAAGAATCCGGCCTCTAATACCTTCATTGCAGTCCTCGTTCCCATAAAATGACCTCCGTAAGGTGAGCTATGACACTTCTCTAATATCGATCTTGTTTCAACCTCGGCACGCATCGCCTTACCACTCCATCAGCTCCGATTTTAAATAGGTAAGGCTCGTCCCAAAGATAGGAGCGTACCTGGTGTAAGAATCGCTTCCTTTGTTGATACGCCAAGTCAGATGATAGAATATTACTCACTATGTAATTTACGTAGTCAGCATACCAAGGTGGGGTACTATCATGAATCGCCAAAATTCTCTCATCTGGGAATCTCTCATCAATTTCGGATTATAGGAGGGTCGAGTAGCCACTATCCTGGACAAGTGATCTGCAACCGGATTATCAGTGCCCTTCCTATCCTTAATCTCCACGTCAAATTCTTGTAAAAGAAGCACCCATCTGATCAATCGGGGCTTAGCGTCCTTTTTATCCATGAGATAACGGATCGCAGCATGGTCCGTATAAACGGTGCTCTTTGTGCACAAAAGATACGATCTAAATTTCTCGAAGGCAAACACTACAGCTAGTAATTCCTTCTCGGTAGTTGTGTAATTTATTTGGGCGTCAATCAAGGTCTTACTAGCATAAGCGACGGTGTGAAATACCTTCTCTCGTACCTGTCCTAACACAACTCCAACCGCGTAATCACTAGCATCACACATTAGGACAAACGGCTTCTCCCAATCAGGAGTTATCACGATAGGTGCTGTAGTCAAGCGTTGTTTTAGTGTGGCAAAAGCATTTAAACACTCCTCGCTCAAATGAAACTTCGCATCCTTTTCTAGTAATCCACTTAATGGTTTTGCGATTTTTGCGAAGTCTTTAATGAATCTTCTATAGAACCCGGCATGACCTAGAAAATTACGCAACATTTTCACATTATTGGGTGGTGGAAGCTTCTCAATCACATCTAGTTTCGCCTTATCAACTCCTAAACCTTCTCTTGAAACGTGATGACCAAGCACAATACCCTCCCGCACCATGAAGTGACATTTCTCCCAATTTAGTACAAGATTAGTTTCAACACAGCGCGTCAACACTTTCTCCAAACAAGCTAAACATGCTTCAAAAGAATTACCGAAGATAGAGAAGTCATCCATAAAAATTTCAATACCATGGTACATAATATCCGAGAAAATGGCAATCATGCATCGCTGAAATGTGGCGGCTGCATTACATAGACCGAATGGCATCCTTCTAAATGCAAACGTCCCATAAGGGCATGTGAATGTGGTCTTCTCCTGGTCCTCTAGGGCTACCGTAATCTGATTATACCTGAATAGCCATCAAGAAAACAGAAAAAATCGTTCCCCGCTAGTTTATCTAGCACTTGATCAATAAAAGGTAAGGGGAAATGATCTTTTCGAGTGGCCTTGTTCAGCTTTCGGTAATCTATACAGATACGCCACCCGGTAGTTGTTCTAGTCGATACTAACTCATCCCTCTCATTTCGTACTACCGTCATCCCTCCTTTTTTTGGCACACATTGCACCGGTGATACCCACGAACTATCCGAGATGGGATAGATGATCCCGGCGTCAAGCCACTTAATGATCTCCTTCTTCACCACTTCTTTCATTGGTGGATTGAGGCGACGTGGGGTTCGATCGATCCCGTAAAAGATTCTTCCAAGAGGATCTTATGCATACATAGTGAGGGGCTAATCCCTCGGATATCCGCTATGGTCCACCCTATGGCCGTTTTAAATTGAGTTAGCAATTCCAAAAGCTTTTGATACTGATCAGTTGATAGTTTAGAATTGATAATAACCGGTAATGTGTTATCTTTTCCCAAATATGCGTACATGAGGTGGTCTGGGAGAGGCTTCAATTCAAGAGTCGGCGGATTAACAATAGAGGGCTTGTCCGCCAACGCCTTGTCCGGCATCTCAAAAGGTTCCGGTCTCCTAACGAAAACAGCTTGTGACTCAAATACCTCTAGGAAATCACGTATTTCCTCATCATCGTCCGAAGTCTCCTCGTGTATCAAAAATCGAGTCAATAAGTTATCTTGCCTAGTGGATTCAATATTCAAATTATAGGCTTGAAGTGAAATTTGATTTACCGCCTCCATATGATCTTCTTGACCTCGAGGGAATTTCATAGCTTCAAGTACATTAAAGGTGATTTGTTCGTCGTTAACTCTCATGGTCAACTCCCCCTTCTGTACGTCTATTAATGTCCGACCTGTGGCGAGAAATGGTCTCCCTACTATAATGGGAACCTCTCTATCCTCTTCCATATCTAAGACAACGAAGTCTGCTGGAAAAATAAACTTGTCCACCTTAACTAGGACATCTTCAACTATTCCTTTTGGGAACGCAAGGGTTCTATCGGCTAGTTGCAAGGTGATGGAGGTCTTGGAGATGTCTCCTAAACCAAGCTTCCTATATATCGAAAATGGCATCAGATTGATGCTTGCACCTAGATCACATAGAGCCTTACCCTCGAATTGGTAACCTATAGCACGCACGGTATGGTGAAACTCCCCGGATCTTTCAATTTAGGCGGGAGTTTCTTCTGGAGGATGGCACTGCACTCTTGCGTGAGTGCCACCGTCTCATGCATTCCAAATTTCCGCTTTTTAGAAAGGATGTCCTTCATAAACTTCACGTAGCTTGGCATTTGCTCCAAAGCCTTCGCGAAAGGGATGTTGATTTGCAGTTTTTTAAATAATTCAACAAATTTTTGAAATTGTTGATCGAGTTTGCTCTTCTTTAACCGCTGTGGAAACGGCGGTGGTGGATAGATTTTTATATTAGCGTTCTTCTGTTTATCTTCCGCGACAAGTTCTCTCTTACTCTCTCCGGATGCTTCTTCTACTTCTTCCTTTCTCTTATCATTTTCTTTTAACTGGTTGTTCGCAACATTAAGCCAACAATATCCAACTCTTTTTCCTCACCAACTTGGATCCCACTCTCATTTATAGTCTCACCCACTAACTCCTTACCACTCCGTAGAGTGACAGCTTTACAGTGCGGATTATCTCCTTCGGATTTGGTGTTGTATCCGTAGGTAGCGAACCTGGGGGTCTAAGACTTAAAGCATTAGCGATTTGTCCCAACTGAGTTTCAATTACACGTAAAGAGCCCTCTAGACTAGAAATGCGAGCATCCCTCTTCTGCATGGATTCAAGGAGTAACTCATCAGATAATTTCCTAGATGACCCTTATTGATTATAATTATTATTCTGGGGTGGATGAGGGTTCGAGTTGAATCCGGGTGGGTGTGCCAAACCTGAATTATTCTTCCATGAAAAATTAGGGTGATTTCGCAAATCGGGTTGTAATGAGTTGGAATTGCATTATGATTATTATTGTGATTCATGAATCTCAGTTGACCTCCTATATAGTTGACCTCCTCGTTACTACTAATGAGTTGCTCCACGTGAGTGAAGGATTCATATTAATCGGAGGAGCAGCTATACTATTAACTTGGGGGTTCATTTGAGCTTGATTTTGATATAGAGTTAATGCATCTAACCGCTTATTCATCGAGTTGAATTGTGCGGTCATTTGTGCAGCGAAAGAAGTGAGTTGGTCAACTTGGTGTACCCCTCCCATAGATGAAGAACCTTGACGCTCAAATGAATGATAATTATTGGATGACAGATCTTCTAAGATTTCATACGCATCCTCGGGATATTTATTCATTAAAGATCCTCCTGCAGCTCCATCTACTTGGATCATGGTAGACGTCTGGAGACCGTTATAAAAGGTCCATACCTGTTGGTGTATGGCTAGACCATGGTGCGGACACTTACGCAATAGTTCCTTAAACCTTTCTCATGCGTCATAGAGTGTCTCTCCATTCCCTTGCATGAATGTGGATATGTCTCTTTAAGTTTTGCAGTTTTCGATGGAGGAAAATATTTAGCAAGAATTTCTCTATCAAAGTTACCCAAGTAGTGATGGAACGTTGGGTAGTGAATTCAATCAATCCTTTGCTTTTCCCTCCAAAGAAAATGGGAATAACCTAAGTTTTATAGCCTCCTCAGATGCGCCATTGATTTAAAAGTGTCGCATATTTCGATGAAGGTCCTTAAGTGAGAATTAGGGTCTTCATGGTTATGGCCACAAAATTTATTATGTTGAAACGAGTTGCATTGTCATAGAATATATTTTGAAGTTGTTAGCTTCAATTGTGGGTCTAGTAATGCTAAAATGCAATCCTCCTTGTAAGGGCATATTGTAGTCACGACACGTTCTTTTTTGTTCAACTGGATGACCGTTTTGATCTACCTGGCCTCCTAAATCCTGACCTTCTTGGTAATTTTCATTTTCCACGTTTTGGTTATTGTGATCCATTGTTGAAGAGTTAGTACGTGTCCTATACGAACCGCTCTCCTATTTTGTCTACACGTTCGTTCGATTTCTAGGTTTAGAGGCAGTAGTTCTGGCGATCGATAACGGGGACATGCACTAAGGAGAAAGGCAATACAAAAATAATCAAAACACAATCACAAGAAAAACAACAAAGATTACAACTTGAACTCTAAATACTAAGGGTTCACTAATATCGCAAGAAAAGAACACAGAATTATTTGCACCTCCCGACAACGGCGCCAAATACTTGATACGCCCGAACAGGTGGCGTTTACACGCAAGTGCACGTGCCGGTTCAAGTAATAAAGAGTGAATAAAGATCGTTTCCACGGAGAGGTGGTGAATTCGGTGCTTGCAATTACTAGTTGGACCTTTTCTCTAAATCAAGTGAACAAGATGATGAGTTTGATTTAGAACTATATGGTGACAAATTTATAGAATAAGTTGAAATAAAAATATCGTGCCTTAGGAGAAAAATTTCAGATTCAGTTTGGAGAAGTAATCTTGTGCGGTGATTTCCTATGTTCTACTGTAATGAATTTATAAATGATGCTTTTTGAAAATGACCTGGTAAACCTTGCAACGATTTTAAAGTAACAACCGTATCTCTCGATATCGGATATGTAGTCCCTATCCTCTATTCCCCCTCGGGTGAATAGAAAACCGATTAGAGATTGAAAACCCGATTGCTAACACTAAGGGGAAATCTCTTTCTCCCTTTAAGTGCTATATGGAATCCATAACGCACTTACGCAACTCTCTCTCGATTTATGGAACTCGTAGTAGAAAGACGAAACCGTGATCAAAGGCTTCAAAATACAGATTATGAATTCAAAAAGTAAATCCACCATACAATTACAAAGATAAAACTAAAGATCATTCATCACACAAGACATAGTACTTTCACAACACAAGATCAAGAGAATTAGTTCATGACGGCGGAAGAAAACCACAAGTATTGAGTAGGTCTTACAGCACATGATGTTAGAAATTAAAAACTTGCAGCGTTTCGCTCTCCGATTCGTCCGAAATCCGTCCGTCTTCCTGCCCGGAACTAGCCCTAGAGAAGAACTCTTCTTCTTTTCTCTCCATCCCACAATGATGATGATGATGATGGGCTTCCTTTTTCTGAATAATCCTCCAAAAAAACGTCCAGCCTTTCCCCAGGATGTCTCTTTCTATTTTTGCAAATGGCGCCATTTTCGAATTTTAAAATTTGAAATTCGTCTAGAGGTTGCAACCGTTTTTCAGAGGTGCAACCTTTTCTCCAGGACACATATTTGACAAAATCCCTCTTCCCAGCCATTCTCCTTAGCTTTCTATGCATGAACACCTAGGAAAAAGACCACATTAGTCATTAATAAAATAAAAGTGAATTTGCTTGCAATTAGACTTCAATTAAACGGGTTGTTTCCTCCCGAATCAACGAGCAAAAAGGTCCAAAACTTGAGCTAAATAACTTCTTTTGAGAAGTTATCAGTGTACTGTTTGTCACTCGTAGCGTTTTGGAAATTGTCGAATATTTAGCCCTCAATACTTAGGAATTGACATATGATTCACTATACTTTACGATTCTTGAGTTTGACGTTGATTG